>OZ023252.1:2187749-2787749 GCA_964006365.1 Trididemnum miniatum
CTCCATATTTTAAATGTGGACATAAAAAACTGTAATATAAGGTAATGAGAGTTTGCTTGTTAATGAAATGTCTGATTGTTGAAACGAGTAAATGTAATAAAAAGGTCTGTAACGATCGAATTCCATCGGATTCACTAGAAAAAGCACACAATTATTTCATCTTTTCCCATCTTTTTAAAGAAATTTTCTTAAGAAACATTATTGCAGAGAGTTGTAAGTCGGTGGAATGTCTGTTGGCAGCGTGGCCGAGTGGTTCGGAGGGTCGTTCTTACAACGGCCATGTTCGAAAGGTTGACGGTTCAACTCCCACCCAAGCCTGGCTGTTGCGTCCATAGACAGGATACTTCACCACAATTATCTCTGCTTAGTGGAATCTAACAAGCAGCAAATTGAAGAAGTCAGAAGCAAAATTTAAGCAGAAAACTCGGAAATACAGGCAACTCCTAAGCAGTCTATAGATTCTTCCTACGCATTGCGCCTCCGTCGCTTTCTCGTGATAAGAGAATAAAAATGAAGAAGAAATCACATCAAAGAAAATCAAATGTCTAGAAAAAGCATAGGCTATTTGCGAAATTACGAGTCAAATCCGAAAAAACGACTCTTGTAATCTGCAAAAAAGACGTCTTAAAACTATTTTAAGTTTACTGTCGTCAACCAATCCAATCCTAAGCCTGCTGAGATAAAGTAATTCGAAGTTATACAGACTTTAAATTAAACATCTCGCGGAATCGTATCGAACGAAAAGAAAAATATTTCAGAGAGCGCATGTATTTCACTAGGGCTGCCCATTGCGCAACTCTGTTTAACATTAATTAAGCCACGTTGTATGCAGGCTGTTGAAAAATCTATCCAGGTCTTGAGACTTTCTCTTATACTGTAGTAACAACCTTATCAACGGACGCTGACGCGAAAAAGAACCGACGAAACGAAACTATTGAAATACTTTTACTCTGAATTGTATTTCAAAAACAAGACCATTCGGGAAAGGTCGTCTCACTCTAAAAGACCTCTTCTTTTCGGCTTCAAAATATCTTTTCCGGTGGAAAAGAATCTTTCTATTGCCGCGCTTGACGGGATGGCAGTATTGTATTTTAAAAACAAATCTTTCAAATTATTGCTGCGGAAGGTGTAACTGAGCAAACTTCTCCTTTTTTTATTATAAAATATTTTGCAAAAGTACCGACTGTCAAATATTGTAGAACACCACCGTGTGATATCCTGTGAAGTCTGTGATATCAAGAAAAAGTAACGGAGTAGTAGTAGTGACAAAAAATCGTGCAGTTACAATGCTCCAGACTTCAAACCCAATATTTTGTTTCAAAAATTTTTACATTTGCACCAGTGCGTCGCGAGATTGAAAATTTTCTGAGAGTGCATCGCGGCAAGAAAAAGTTTGAGAACCACTGCGGTAAATGCAGCTTCAAAAAATTTTTATGGATGTACGTTATTGCAGATACGAAAATACTAAAGCTGGAGCTGATGTTAACAGTTTGTCAACAGTTTGTCTAAAGCTGATTATGGAGATGAAAACAGATAGTAATAATAATACATTTCTTAAGCGCTCTTTCATTACAAAAATTCAGATCAAAAGCGCTTGACAAAAATAAATTAAATAACCAAAAGCGTAACAGTGGAAACAGAAGAATTAAATTCAGCAGACATAAACACAGTGAAACAAGAATGCTTATAGTACCGGTACGTTAAGGATTAACACTAACTGCGGAGTGACCAATACGCTCAATCTTGTGAGCCATATCTAATCAGTTCCATTAAACGCTTACGACTTCATCGTTTCAATGTCAAACTCTCTCTGCAAAAAGGTCATTTAAAAGAAGATGTGAACTATAATAACAGTACAGTAGAAGAATTTTGATTTGATTATTAAGACGTATTATTAACGAGCGCATTGAAAGTCGCCAGAGGCAGCTGCTAATTTTTGTAGGATGAATACAATTTCCTGCTTCCTCAGCAGAGCGAGTAGAGGGGCACCTGGGCCACATGCGCTTCCCCACGACATTTTTTTGATATTTCGACTATTAAATAAAGTCTCTTCAGTGGTGCTTAAAACTTCAAATCCATGAAGTAAATCCATCAACATACAATGCATTCTACCTAGCACCTTTAAAGGTTGCTTCTATATCAAACTCAAGTTTTTGGCCCCAAACAACGATACCCAATGAAAGAAAATATAACCACTAATCCACAACTAAGTTCCCGGTAGCCTAACTAGCCCACATCACTATAAGCCCCTATGGCAACCCACTAATTTGCAGCTGCAGACGCGTTTCGACCTTATTATGGTCTCATCAGTGCAGCATAGCAACCTCCCACCTTCCTAAAAAAAAAAAAAAAAAAAAAATTCTAACCTTCAAAAGAACTACACACTCCTAATCTAAGCCTCTCCTCGTTCTGCTCAAGGTAGAACATTTGAAATAAAACCTTCAAGAAAATAATACAGGCTGGATTATGATGTCACAGATTCACTGTAAACAATCGATAAGAATAGAAAAGTCCGGTTGGTTTAAACATTATTTTCCCGGTAATCTGAGAAGGAATATTTTGTTTAAGGTTTGTAACTATACCAGTTACCAAAACCTACAAAAAACCTCTCTGCCCAACCCGTTCGCCCGTGAAAAAGCGGGGGACAAGGCAGGCACTGTGTCTGCGCATGCAGCCCAGAAAACACAGTGAACGTCAGCGCTTATCGGTGGTTTAAACATCAATATCCCGGTACGTTTGTCGAACTGCATGCACAGTTACAGGATCCAGCAAGATGATACAAAGAAGGACATGCAAGTCAAATAGAATTCATCTTTCCTACACTTCACCGATAGGCACCCCCAAAGTCAGGCAACAACAAAGCCCAATGTGTCAGGGTAAGAATAGGTCCAACAATTGCTGATGTTGCAGTACAGTCAATCTTCATTAAACGAATTGCTGAATTCAGATAGGCATGTGGACCATGACAAGCACTTGCAAAGCCAGCCAACGTCAGAGGGCGCTTACACTATGCTTTCTCCAAAATTCCTCAGATCCTTGTGGACCGTGACAGGCACTTGCATAGCCAGCCATCGTCAGAGGGCGCTTACACAAAGGAACCTTGGAACAATCCATCTAAAGAAGGGATGAATGTAGCCAGGCGATTGTAGTTGAATGGAGCTACTGTCTTCTTGCGGTCCAAGGTTTTACGCTTCGATTTTTTTACAGCAAGAAATAGGCAGTCCTTTAAACGTCTTACCACAGGAGAATAAGATTATTTTGCACCAGACGGGATACGTTTCGACTATTAAATAAAGTCTCTTCAGTGGTGCTTAAAACTTCAAATCCATGAAGTAAATCCATCAACATACAATGCATTCTTCCTAGCACCTTTAAAGGTTGCTTCTATATCAAACTCAAGTTTTTGGCCCCAAACAACGATACCCAATGAAAGAAAATATAACCACTAATCCACAACTAAGTTCCCAGTAGCCTAACTAGCCCACATCACTATAAGCCCCTATGGCAACCCACTAATTTGCAGCTGCAGACGCGTTTCGACCTTATTATGGTCTCATCAGTGCAGCATAGCAACCTCCCACCTTCCTAAAAAAAAAAAAAAAAAAAAATTCTAACCTTCAAAAGAACTACACACTCCTAATCTAAGCCTCTCCTCGTTCTGCTCAAGGTAGAACATTTGAAATAAAACCTTCAAGAAAATAATACAGGCTGGATTATGATGTCACAGATTCACTGTAAACAATCGATAAGAATAGAAAAGTCCGGTTGGTTTAAACATTATTTTCCCGGTAATAAAACCTTAAACAAAATATTCCTTCTCAGATTACCGGGAAAATAATGTTTAAACCAACCGGACTTTTCTATTCTTATCGATTGTTTACAGTGAATCTGTGACATCATAATCCAGCCTGTATTATTTTCTTGAAGGTTTTATTTCAAATGTTCTACCTTGAGCAGAACGAGGAGAGGCTTAGATTAGGAGTGTGTAGTTCTTTTGAAGGTTAGAATTTTTTTTTTTTTTTTTTTTTTTTAGGAAGGTGGGAGGTTGCTATGCTGCACTGATGAGACCATAATAAGGTCGAAACGCGTCTGCAGCTGCAAATTAGTGGGTTGCCATAGGGGCTTATAGTGATGTGGGCTAGTTAGGCTACCGGGAACTTAGTTGTGGATTAGTGGTTATATTTTCTTTCATTGGGTATCGTTGTTTGGGGCCAAAAACTTGAGTTTGATATAGAAGCAACCTTTAAAGGTGCTAGGTAGAATGCATTGTATGTTGATGGATTTACTTCATGGATTTGAAGTTTTAAGCACCACTGAAGAGACTTTATTTAATAGTCGAAACGTATCCCGTCTGGTGCAAAATAATTTTTTGATATTTGTAATTAATGTTTAGTTGCATCCTCCTATCACGAGAAAGCGATCAATGCGCTGTAGGAGCAATTTGTTTACCAAAGCAATATGCAAAAATAAAAATCAACCGTATAATAAAAATATTATTATTATTGAATGCGCCGAGAAGATGTCTCACTGGAAGTGAATCAAATTGAACGCAGTTTTTGCCTCCAACAGTACTCTACTCATATTGACGGCACTGGATGATGTCAATCGAATAATTATCATGAATATCGTTGAACTGTGATATATGCTAAACCGAGATTAACGCCGGTCTTCATAAAAGACGGGTCGCTTATTCACTAAATCTTTAGATTACTCTTGTGCTGTGGAACGTACAGAAAAAACAAAGGTGCACTTATCACGTCATTTCCGGTTCTAAGGCTTTTTAACCTCCCAAAATAAGTATTTAGATCGATGTTGTTAAGGCGATGAGAGCAGTTCTGAAACAAATATACCTTCACATGTCGTTAACGTGTGAAAGCAAAGTTCCTAGCCTATTACATTGAGTTTTAACCAGATATTTCCAGAGAAAGGGAGAGTAATTGTCGTGCTTGCTTGTTTACAAAGCGTAAAAGTGATCAAAAATATGAGCTCATAAACAAATTGCGATGGCATATTTTCATACAGGAGTAAAAAAATGAGATGAGTATTTCGTCAAGCAACGTCAGTGTTTTCGAGAGTAGAGTTTTTGAAGTTTCTAGCAAGTAAGTTTGCCAAGTTACCGGGTAGCCATAACGTAGCGCAGGCCGCTAATAATTCACTGAAGGCAAAAGAACCAGCATGAATTGGATAACCAGCGACATGACCTATCGATACCGCGCACAGGTTACAGATCCTACGTGAAGGGTTCGATTCACGGCTGGAGCCGATCACAATTAACATACACTAGGTGGCTGCTGACTCGAAGAGCGCAAGCTCACTTTGCAGTGTTCTTCAAATACTGTTGAATTTTCTGTTCAATAATTAAATTTGATAGTAACCTCAATTATATAACCTTCAATTGTTTCAATATCCAGAAAAAGTTGGTTAATAGATGTTTTAAAACTTAGTTCTATCATTAGGAACTTTAATATCATATTTCCGAATAAGTTCGTTGGTAAACAGTGATATACGAGTATCTAATGTTTTGAATTCACACTGTTGGAACATACATGTGTTTATAGTGAAATTCAATCGTTAAAGCAAGGAAATTAAAACTAAAAATTAAAAAAATAACCAAAGCTTTTCGTGTGAAAAAGGAATCTCCATTTTCATGTTCAGTACCACCAACCTACTTTATTAAAAATGTCCCGTTATAAGACTATAAATTATTAATGCAGGTTGGCTAGGTGACGCAGCGGTTTCGCTCAGAGCTAAAAGATTTTCCGTGAGTGGCTCCATATACAAATGGATCCCACCGATTTGGTCAAGTGTGCATGAAATTGGCCGAGTGGTGGAGCGTAGGAACTGGTTTTGCGAGTTTGACACTTAGCTGGGTTATCCCCCATGATGCACATGCTTCACTTAAATAAAAACTCAAGCTGCGATTATGTGGTTTTGAAAAAAAAGAATTGAAACTCGCTTTCTCTTTCTGAAAAAAAAAAGTGCACAACACAAAAAAGAACAAGAAAGTACAAGAAGCATCAATGACAAAAAGAAAGTAGCCTCGTGCATATGTGAACTATAATTTCACTGCACACCAATAATTTAACGTATGAGAATATGGTTTAATTACTTGGGATGGAGAAAGCAAACACGATGATCTGAAATTATTTTAGACCTTCTACAATTTTTTTTGTTTGTCAATCGCAAATCTGAAGTTGTAAGTCAACATTGTTAACTACAAAAAGCTTTTCATAAAAACGAAAAGTAAATCTCAAGAAAGTGCCTGGAATTTCAGTTAAATTACAGCTATGTGATTGATTATAATGCACAAAAAAATCTTTAAATTCCATAGACTTTAGAAACTATAGGCTACGTCAGAGTAGCTTTGGACGCCTGCTCGTGGGCTTGGAATCTAAGATTTCATTAACAACTTTCCAGAGTTTAGCAGGGTCATTTTCGCAAGAGTTTGTTTGTGAAATATAGAATTGCTCTTTCGCGACACGTTTCAGTGAGGTTAATTTGTTTAAATACTTTTTATAGAAAGAAATTAATTCTACGCGTTTTCGTTTATAGCATTTATGGAAAAGTTTATTATTGGTTTTAATCAATTTCAGAATACCTTTAGTGATCCAAGGCTTCATAATTTGTTTTTTACTTTTTTTGGATGTTATTTGTAACGGTGCATGTTTGTTTAATATTTCGCTAAATTTATCAAGGAAAGAAGTAAAACACTCGTCAATTGGTGAGCTTGTGAAATATCTACAAGATGCTGTCAAATTATTTGATGCTAAATTAACTACTGCCGAGTTTATATCATCAGCAAATTCTTCTGCGTTAAATGCCTTGACATTTCTACGCAAACGACAACTGTTATCAAACTTGTTGGTGAATTTTACAGAGCTGAACACCGGTAAACGTCAGAAATATCGAAGGTCAAAATTCCACTTCTAACTGACTTAGTGATGATATTTGAGAAATATGATCAATGAGAGTGGCTGTTTTGGGAGTGATTCGAGTTGCTTTATCTATGAAATTAATACAGCCATACGAGTGTAGAGTGTCAATGTAGTTTCGGATTGCATTTATTGAGCCGTATTTAAAAAAATACACATTGAAGTCACCGCAAATGACATATTCATGTTTATAGTGTTCTAGGAAATTTAGAGTTTGGGACAAGTTGTTTTGAAATTCTTGAATACTAGCTTTCCTTTAGGATGTTTATAAACGACTCCTATAAGTAAGTTTTTTCCACTTCTTCCTTTTATTTGTAAAAATAAACTCTCACAGTCAGAAGAATCAAAAGGCAATTCAGTAACGTTGCTGAATAAAGGCGATTTTTTTACATAACATGCCACACCTCCAGCATTAGTTTTAATGTATGAATTTATTAAATGGTAGCCGTCAATTTGGGCATATTGCATTTTTCTATGACTAAGCCTAGTTTCTGAAATTGCGAGTATGTCGGGGTTATACTCTAACAAAACAAGTAGTTCTTCGATCTTATTTTTTAATAGTGATCTCGTATTAAAATGTATCAGGGATAGATTACTAGATTTAAAGCTGTTAAAATGTTTGTGTAGCCAATCTACACTGCAATATTGGTTGTAACGATTAGAAATAAGCTCGTAACAAACCTTGTGAAACCCACTGTAGGTGACTGAAATCGGAGCAATTTAGCTTTACATGATTCAAATGCTATGGATTGCTAGCGTTTGAAACAACTGAATTTTTAACACTAAACAGGGCCCCCCTAGTTCGAAATTTACCAAAGCACCCCTGCATGCCGGGCCGGATTGGGCACGACCCTGTAGCGCATATAGAAGACTTTCACTATTTTATGATGACGTAAGAATACTATCCCAGAAAAGCGGGAAAAAATAAGGTCCAAGTAATATTTCGCAACGTGACCGAACTCTTGCTTTTTAGTTTTTCTTGCTATTACTGACTCAATGGTTTTGCGGTTATGTGAGAACAAATTACTGTAGAATAAAAAAATTATCTGTAGAATACATTTCAGTTCTGCTGCGCTACCTCGCCTCTGTGACGCAACAAAGGCTATTGACGCATTCCGTATGACCCGGTTAGCGTAGTCAGTTTATGTTTGAAACAAAAAGAATTCACAGGTCATACAGTACATTTTCATGACATACTGTATTTCACTAGTGGAACAACGAACCGACGAAAGTTTGGGGGTTCGGGAGGGGGGGTATATCCTCAACAAAATTTTCTCAACGGATTTGCACGAACTGGAGAAACAGCCCAAAACGAAAGTGGTGGGGCAACTTGCCCCTCCCACTGATACTGAGCAACAGCGCCACTGATAATTATTTATCGGCTCTTTAGTGATGAAACAGAGTTACTAAGTTATGCAGAAGTAAGACTAATCAATTACCTTCACCAAATAAAGTCATAAAATTGGTATCATTTTTGTTTTGAAAAATATCTTGCAGGAAATCAAGACGTCTTACAGCAAAGTCGAGAACACGTGTACGAAGTTAATCAACTGTTAACAAGATACTTGGCATCGTTTGTAACGATATGGTATCTACTGTTATGTTATACAACTACACTGTGCTGTTGCTCCATATCAAAGTTGGGCCTAAATACTGACGTTGTATTTTTGTGTTAGCAGAATCAAAACATGTTAAAAATATTTCATCTAGGCTATCTGCTAGATAATTGTCGAATAAAAGTTGTTGTACGGTAGTAATGATTTGCAGGTTGTATTTTTTTGTCGTTTTCATCAGCTTCGTGGTGATTGGGAAACCAACGGTAAGTAATGTAACGTAGTTACAGCAAATCATATGGTGATTAGTGGTGTTAGTAATATTTCTACATCAGATCACACGAAATGAGGTCTTTTCAACGCGGAACAACGAGCATAAAAAAACGCTTATGAAACTAGCTGCTAAAATCAGGGCAGGTTTGAATTGTTACTACTAGAGTTACTCGGACTCGCCGAGTAACAAGTATTCACGACATTACTCGGCCGAATCCGAGTATCTACGACGTCAAAATATGAACTCAAAATTAGGTGAAGACCAAAAAAAAAAAAAGTCATCACATCCGTAGAAAAATTCGGATAAAAAGCAAAAAAAGGTCAAAATGATAATGGTTTAATACTCGGCCGAGTATCAATTAATACTCGGACTCGGCCGAATCCGAGTAATGCCTTATTACTCGGCCGAGTACTCGGACTCGACTCGGCACATCCCTAGTCGGCATGCCTCCTAGAAGGAGACGGCAACTCGGCAAGACCACAAAATCGTTTCGCCAAAGAGCAGCAGCAGCCAATGAAAGCGGTGATTTGAGCTCCGGAAAGCTAGAAAAGGCTCGTGATTGCGTTTGAGCAAGCGACTCAGATTCAGTTTTATTTTCGACAAAAAAAAAACGCAATGCTGACAGCACAACAATTGGCCTGCGACAAAGGAAAGGCTACGAAGATACCAGAGTGGGTTTTCGAGTCGAGCAGCCACCTTTAAAGCAGAATGAAAGGAAAACCTTAAATTTATATTGTGTCAGAAAACGTAAAAAAATAAAAACTGTAGAAGAAAAAAAGCAAAGCCAAACAAAACCCCAAATTTAAAAGTGAGTTTTAGTTTAGATATTGATTAATTAATGCTTATAGCAGGCTAATGCAGCAGTGTCTAGATCAGTGGTTCTCAACCAGTGGCCATGGCCCACTGGTGGGCCATGGACACATTTTGAGGTGGGCCACAGAACTTTTTAAAAAATTGCTAGATTTTTGAAAATATTCTGTTTCATTTGCGTCACTATTTAGTTAATTTTACACTTTTGTGTTTGTTTAGTAATTTTGACGGTAGTAGCGATGAATGACGCTGCTGTTTTTTTGCTACAGAGTGGTAATTTTCATTCCAATTATTCAATCAACAGTGTGTAGTTTCATGGGAAGTTTGTAAAACCAACCTAGACGATTGTCGTAACAAAACTTACTTCTCGTTGTGTTGGTGGCGGGATACAATCAATGCATTCGATTGCGTCATATATGGACTTTGATTTTAAGCTACTGCAACAGTATGGTTCTCAAACCAAGCCACTTGGCTCCCTAAGGTGGAATTTGCAAGTTGAAGGGATGAACAGCGGCGGATCCATGGGGGAATGTGGGAAATGCACCAGCCATTTTCAACAGTGCTTTGAATGAATAAAATCTTGCCGTTATTTCGAACCCCTTCATAACAATATGCCTCAGTCGCCTTAAGCATACTTAATCAAAACTGTGCGAACAAAATGCATCATATTTGGTAAAGTACTCAAAATTAGGAACCAAAACTATAAACAAAATTTGCCTGAAAATTGTTCAAAAAGCACTAAAATGACCATTACAGTATGTAAATTTTCAAAAATTTTCTGAGGGAGCAAGCCCCCGGACCCCCCTAGAATCGTTTTTGTTACTAAGGTTGCTTAAAATTAACTCAGCCGGAAAAAACTACGCTTGAAAAAGTGACGAAATTTAATGCCCTCCCTAAAAAAACTTCGGAATACGTTCGTGACATGAAACATTTTAAAAAGGCTGATTTACGCCCGTTCCTGTTTGTATTTAGTAAACATTCAACCTAATTCAAAATTACATCTTCCCCCCACCAAAACTTTCTGGATCGGCTTCTGAGGATGAATACTCGTTTGGAAAGGATAAAAAGATATTGGGCCACAGAACTTGAGCTCAATAAAAAATGAGCCACGAAAGAAAAAAGGTTGAGAACCGCTGGTCCAGATGAAATTTAGTAATCATTTAATAATAGAAAATTATATTTTGTTCTAAATTGGTTCAGAGCCTTTAAATTTCTGATTTTTGGATCAATGCTGTTCCATAATTTAGCACCCTGATATTGAATTGAGGTTTGTAGGCGATTTGTTCTGTAAAATGGAATGAAGTAATTGTTTTGGTTCGCAGTACGTGTACATTTTGTTTGAGCTTCACTGGCCTCTTGAAATACATTATTCGTACCAGCTGGTAACTTATTAGTGTTATATTTATGCGAGAAATTGCCGTTTCAAGTTTACATACATCCGTGATTTTTAGAATTTTGAGTTTTTTGCAAAAAAAAATCGCTCGCTTTCTCCACTTTACCCCTCCTATTACTTGAATTCCTTTTTTTGTAGCACTTTATTTTTGCTAAAGATAGGTTTTAAAAGTAGATCTCCAGAGAAAAATCAATATTGTAAGTGAGAGTGGAAAAAAGAGTAATATAATTGTAGCATGCAGGAGGTTGATAAAAAAACTTTTACTTTTCTTAGAATTACCAGAGATCGGGAAAATCTGTCTTCTAATAATTTAATGTGAGATTGAAATGAAAGCTTATCACCAAGGATTATACCAAGATATCTCGCTGTGTTGATTATAGGAATAGGAGGGGTTGGATAATTTGAAAAATTTTAAGAACAGCATTTGCTTAATTTTGGAGAAATAACAAAAATATTAGATTTGGTCATGTTTATAGTGAGTTTGTTAGCACTCATTTATTTGCTGACAGAGCAAATTTCTTCATTAACTTTTTCAAATAGTTTTACATAGTTAGAGTCATTAACAATTAGACAGGTGTCATCAGCAAACAGCCCAGGACTATTAGACGAGTAAGCAGAAAGATCATTGACATAAAGCAAAAATAGAAGTGGTCCTAAAACTAAACCTTGTGGTACACCATACTCTGTGACTTTCATATATTAGATTTAACATTTTCAATTTTCACATATTGTTTCCTGTCATGAAGGTATGAAGAAAATAAATCATTAGCAACACCTCTAATGCCATAATGTGATGATTTTCGAATTAGAATTGAATGGTTAACCGTATCAAATGCATTTTTCAGATCTATAAAGACAACGAACCATTGTTGTCTTGTTTTGGAGATGACATGGGTCACTAAGAGACCCGCTAACCAGCCGTTTCTGGTCTTTTTACTGGTCCATTTACAGCTAAGTTCTACCTTCTGCTTCTTGCCCGGTCGCTAACGAAGGGCTAACAATTTTGAGTCTGAGAGTAGCAACAATTTCTTTTTAGGCTAAGGTTGAGTGAGATTAAGGGATCATAAAACCAATGGGCTTTGGGCGGGCGGGCTTTATTTTTGGGATTATTTGCCAAGCCAGGCTCATATATTGGGCAAGACGTTACGGGCCAGGGGCGATCGGATTGCAAAAAGTCAGCTCGTGCCATCTCTAGCTTGTTTGCTTGCAAATGCTGAACGACTCGTAGTCAAAAGTTGCCAGTGCTTTCGAGGCCTTTTGATCTCTTGCTAGACCATATCTTTTGTTTTATTATTCGTTGTTTGCAACCGCAAGTAGTACCTCATACTAGCAAATGCTGGTTTATTACAAAATGTAAAATACTACTTAAATAAAATCAATTATGAGCTGAATATCAAAGGGGAAAAGAAATTATCGCCTTTTACGCCGGACTTGCGCAGAGATTGCAAAAGATGTCAAGCATTATGCTGTAAAATCAAATGGCCAAGTGGTGAGAGTGTCCACCTCTGAAGCTGTGGACTTGTGTTTGATTCCGAGTCGGGTCAAACCAATGACTTTAAAATTAGTATTTAAAGTTTCCCTGCTTGACGTTAAGCATTAAAGGGACAATCAATCAATCACGTTTATTCATGTCCATTTACAACGGCAAAAAGTAAAAACTTGACGCACAATGAAATGTGGTAGCCTAAGTAGGGCAAAAGAGCCAAAATGCTCGCCTAATTGCGGACACTCAGAGCCGACAAAACCGCCCTCCGAACCCCCCAGCCGGGGAAGCCCAGGCCTGGTCAGGGGCGCCGCCCTGAACACCGCGGCATTTTTTACTTGGAAATAATTTTAATACGTCCTGTAACGACGCAACATTAATTTGTTTGTGTGCGTGTGTGTAAAAAGGTGTTTCACGGGGTAGGGAAGGGGGGTTGAAGAATGTCGGACTTCAATTGCGCCGCTATTGCTTGATATGTAGGTTACTGTAGGCAAAATCGCTTGTATGTAAACGATTTTTATTATCTGTTGAATGAACAAAAGCATAATTTTCTTGTCAAAAATACACATTTTATAAAATATAAGTTATAGTATCAACATTAACTTCCTATTTCACGCGCCTTGCTTCAAGTGAGGTCGTACATGGCAGGTGTTTAGAAGATTGTAAGTTAACCATAGTTTTTGCCCAAAAGCATTAGGGGTAAGCGGCTCCGCAAGCAAAGTGGATCAAAACTGGTTCGTCAAACGGATCGCTTAAAGTTCAAATTTATGACATATTATAAGTAAGGCCTACAATTGTTCTTTTAAGTACCGTTTGTTGCTAAATGGATTGATGATTTTCTTGAATACTTTTCGCCTGCTTTTTCCCATATCATGTCACACTGTTCTGGGCCATTTGTCATTAATTTATTATTGTGACGCTTAAGAGCGCACAAAAGACAAACCAGTAGTTCAAGTGTTAAAACGATTTAAGTTTAAGTTAAAACGATTTAAGTAAAACATTTGCCGGTAATCCGGTGAACGCTTGCTCTGTGGAACCAGAAAGTGTTCTGAAGAACTACAATTTAATAAAGATGAGTATTCTTCACGCACCAGGTAAACTCAGGGATTCCATATACCGCCCTTATTTCAAAGATTTGTCCTTAGAGTCTACACCTTGGAAAATATTATTGTCATTGTTGGAGTTCGAGTTTGTTTATAGGTTGAGCGCGTCTCGATCTCAAAGGTAACACAGCGAAGTGAGCCAGAAGAGAGCGAATGTATATTTTGAACAAGCACGCGAATTTAAATGAATGCAAAAAAAAAAAACAAAATACAAGCATTGCCACGTTGGATTGCTGGAAATCACACCTTCTATTTCGGAAAAACCTGCCTGTTCCAGGACGGAGGAGGAGATGATAAACAAAATAACAAAACGTGGGAAAAGATTGGAAAAAAATACAAATTGCACTATCGATGGGGCATGTTGAGAAACAGCCAGATTTCGTATGGGAAATAGATTGCACGACGTCCAGCAACGTCCAACGAGCAAGTAATCGCCACAAAGCTTCCCCCCAGATTTCGAAGAGTGGTGGGCGATCTGGAGGAACGACCATCACACGAAGAAAGCGACTGAAACAAAAAGGTGGCGAGCAGTAACAGATAAACACAATTCAACAATAGGTGTAGCAAGAAAATCAAAATAGCACGCGCTATACACAAAGTTGATGAAGACGCAGACTGCACCAACAAAACTTAAAAAAAAGGAGAGGTGCATTAAAAAACGCTTAGGCTTCAAACATGACTTAGAAAATTAGCTGGTAGAAACAAGGTCGACCATGAAAAGTTGCAAGAAGGCAACAGAGCGCACGAAGGGTAAAATTTAACGGTGGCATTGGCATGCGATCATCTGCTACAAGAGTGAAAACAACGCGTGAGGCTTTTCATGGCAAGTTAAGCCGAAGGGTCAGTTTGCCAGAGGTGAAGGGTCGAGCCTCGGTTTCCCCAGGTGGGATTGCATAAAAAAATGAACATGACTGGTCAAAATCAAGTAGCAGACAAGGCTGTCCGAGCCATCCATAAAAGGTATGACTAGCGGAGACGGGTAATGCCTACAAGTTGCATATTGCGGTTCAAGACCAAGTGCATGTGATGAAAAAAATATGTATGGCGCAGGTTGCGCACAAGTGTGGCAGCAAAAGGTGTCTTGAAAAACGTCGCCGTCCGTGGGTGCTGCTGCTGCTAATGTATTTTAAAGAAATGTCCTTATTTTTGACTTGCAGTTTTATTTTGACTTCATGAACCAAGCTTTGTGTTATTCAGAGTTCCCACGCTAGTCTTGAAAATATGAAACAGAATGGAAAAATATTACTACGTTTTCCAGGCTGAAAAAGCTTGAAAAAAATTTTTTTTCTTAAATGTTGGTATGGAAAATAAAAATATCTTTCCAGACTTGATCCCGCATTTTGATAATGATTGTTTGTACGTTTTTCTCCTTCAGTGTTTCATCTGGGCATGTCATTGAGAGTCGATATTCGCTGAATAATAGCAGCCTGTCGTTATTTGTAGAATCCTGGTTTTGTAGTTTTTTTTGCCACTCAGGTTTTGCAATATTAAATTGGTCGCAATACTCACTTTTCTTGTTGAATATTTGAGGAGCTTAAAGGAGATGGTTGTTTACATCGCCAACAACAAGGGTTATGGAAAAATTACATTTCATAGTGCTTAGCTTGTTTTTCCAATAACAGTTTCATCATATGATTTTGATTTATAGTCGTTTGGTTGTTTTGCTTTTGGGCTTGCCTTCATGTACTTTATACCTGAAGTTTTACACCATTGGGCTGTATAACACAATGATGTTTGCCTGGCTCTTCACTAACGTGTTTCAATAGTGTAAAGTTTCAAAACTGCAGTTATTGCTAGCTTGGGATTGTGTAGTGCATGATGCTTCATGGAAGAGGCATCGTGTTGCAAAACTTATTTATGTGATGACTTATTTAAGCTCATCAAGCGGCTGCTAGAAAGATTTGTTAAAGACGACGAAATGGTAAAGCTGACAATCCTTATCAAATTGTTCAAGGATAACTTTCGTGAAGAATTTTCTCAATTGAACTATCATAAAGATGCTTTAGCAATTAATGTTGGGTTTGTTGCAGAGCAGGAGTTAAAGCGTTTAAACTTGCGCAAAAAATCTCTTGACTTGACGTTGCTGACAATTAAAAAAGAAACCAAAGGATTTCTTGTTGCAATTGTTAGGAAGCTTTTGGAAAAATGTCCTGTGAATTATAAGTTAGTTTGCAATATGGAATGGTTAAGTCCACTGAAGATGATTGAGAATTCCAGAGTCTGTATCGATTAGTTTACAAGATGTCTGAAAGTGATGTGCAACGCAGGAAGGATGAGAGCTGACAAATGTGACAAAGCAATAGCGGAATATAAAAATTTTCTGGAAGAAAAGAAAGAAGCCATTGCAGAGTACAATAAAGGACGAATGGGTCAGTTTTTTTCTTTGCATCTTTCTGCTACAAGCGCGTGTGAGAACTAAAAAAGTTGCTAAAAAAGTTCGTTTATTGTCTCACGGTCAAGCATCTGTTGAGCGTGGATTTTCGGTCAACAAAATCTGTCAATTAACATGGAAGCCAAATCAATCATTTCCAAACGTATAATTGTTGATCATGTGAGATCAGTGAATAAAGTTGTTAACGTCCGAATTGATAAACAGCTTTGGAGATATGTTCGTGTAGCTAGAAGGCGGTATAAACTATTTGGAATCGAAAAAGAGGAAGGAAAAATCAGCTGCAACCAGAAAAAGAAAACTAGCTGGAGAAGAAATCAACCAATTACAGGTAAAAAGAAGCCGCATTGAAACCAGTTTCAAACAGTTGCTCAACTCTGCTGATCGTTCGACTCTGCAAGCAGAGAAAGAGCACAAGATAGATTCTTGTGAAATGGAATGCTTTTAGAAAATCTTTTTAACTTAAGCAAACTAAAATAACTCAACTGGACAAAGATATTGAACAGGAAAGGGATGACCTAAAACGAACTTGAGAATTTGTTTGTTTTTTATTTTGCACCAGACGGGATACGTTTCGACTATTAAATAAAGTCTCTTCAGTGGTGCTTAAAACTTCAAATCCATGAAGTAAATCCATCAACATACAATGCATTCTACCTAGCACCTTTAAAGGTTACTTCTATATCAAACTCAAGTTTTTGGCCCCAATTGGGGCTTTGGGGCAATTAGGACTCAAGTTTTTGGCCAATTGGGGCCAAAAACTTGAGTTTGATATAGAAGTAACCTTTAAAGGTGCTAGGTAGAATGCATTGTATGTTGATGGATTTACTTCATGGATTTGAAGTTTTAAGCACCACTGAAGAGACTTTGTTTGTTTTTTATTGTTAATTTGTTACTTCGGTTTTCAATTTTAGTTTTTTTCGTTAAGATAGTTCAATTGGGGTACTGTGGAATGTCCGTATGGTCTTCGAGACCCTGCCACCAATGCTTACCACATCCATGAGTGAAATTTTTCAATGCTGAACCTCCCGCAGGGGAGCTGGAAATACTATTTTTAAAAGTCTTTCTGCCTCACTTAAACCAAGTCTTCTTATTGCATGGTGGACGCTTTACCACCATGTCATTGCGCTGGTTAGCGATCTAACAGCAATAAAGCAGCTATAACAAATTAACAATACAACTGAGACACAACAACCGTGAAAAAGTTGGTTAGGTAGCCTACAGCATATTACTATGACACGTTGTGTCAGGTAGTAATAGATGGATGATTTGTATAATGAACGAGATGACTAGTAGGCTCTTTTTTCTGGCAAGAGTAGAAAAGCAATAAGGGTAGGTTGATGTTCGAAAAGTTTTGTAACAAACGTTGAAAATATTCACAGTCTGAGCTAGATTTAGGTGATCGGGTATTCGATGCTCACATTTTGATAAGTTTTGGACAACTTCATAAGTGTCGCAATTATTTTTTAAACTAAAGTTGTGTGGAAAAATTTGTACGGCTGTATAATTCGTTTATGCAGCCTTATCTCTACATTTCTATAAACTCCTTATATTTTCTGCGTGTAACAGTATATCAAAAGTCATTAGGTTTAAACTACATATGTTCATCAACGTATTTTAGTAGGCTTATACTAAAAGTATGCATCTTGTTTTCCGCAAAGCGATTTTGTGTTCTATGCTTTTTGTTAATTTGTTAAAACCATTGGTGGTTGTAAATTTCGTGAAAGCAGTGGTAAGGTGATTGAATATGGTAGCTGCAACCTGTACTTTTGTTGTGTTCGTCAAAAATTAGGTCTTGAAAAAGTCTGGAAAACGAAATTGAAAATTGTGTGGGAACCTGGTTATTTGTCTTGCCCAGGGTTGCGAATCAATACCCAATAATTGAAAACCGAAGATTATTCTAAATTTACTGAAGTGAAATAAAGTAACCTGGACAAAGAGAATCGAATATGGAATATCGAATTGCGTCGGAAAAAAAGTAAAAACAAGGCCAAATTCGATACTCATTCAAAAAAGTAAAGGCTCCAGTGCATTCGATGAACAAAAAGTAAAGAATATCGCAATCGATTACAATCGATGTTTCCCAACCCTGGTCTTGCCTTATTTTTTGACTTACCGTCAAAGCTTTACTGTGATATGATAAAAGCAACGCAATCTTATTCGGAATACAAAAAAGCAAGGCATAGATATGAATGAAGCATTGTTAGCTACACTTCAGACTGTCTAGGTTAGATGGAAAGGTGTTGTGTCTTTAGCTCGATAATAACCATGAAGTTTAATTACTTTTCCAGTCGTCCTTATTTTGGATTCCAGATCGATGGAATCCTTGGATATACGTCAGACGGTCAGCTAGTTTTACCAGCCAACTTAATAAGTTTTTATGAATTACGGTGCTGTCGCTACAACTTCGTAATATACGAACATTTCATTGATCTACTATGATGGACGCGAGATTAACCTCTTTAACAACAATCTCAATAGAAAACTCTTGTGTACGTGATTTAGACTTCGATCGCATAATTGATGTGTTTGCTGCGGAAAAAGCTCGCCGAAAATTATTTTGAAACCTGTTAAATACAGTGCAATTGATCGTTTCTTTATTTTTTGGATAACTGTTAAGAATCAATTGCATAGAAATTTGTTTGCATTAAGAGGCCTCAATTTTTTCATCGACCAGCAATTGCTTTAAGGAGGCTTTACACAGAATACGATGCAATTTACGTAAGTAAATTACGTACGAAAATGTATCAAAATACGTGCGTAGATTTCAAACTAAGGTACTTAGATGCAAAATCGGACGCAATCGCATTTTGTGTCAAGACATATCAGTCCGGTTCGTTTATCAAACATCGCTCGAATATGCATGAAATGCAAAATCGGATGAAAATCGCGTTCTGAGTAAAACCACCTTTACCTTCCGTTTTACTTGGGGATAAAGATCTGTTTACACTAAATGCAATTTTAGTCTAATTTGTTGTGCGAAATTTCATACGATTTTTGACGTAAGCAGTTGACGAAAATATCTTCTACAATTCCAACCCAAACAATTTTGCTTTCTGCCGGTTGCTTTGCGAAGCACTTTTACGCTTATATTTTAGAATGCCGCGATAAGTGACAAGCTTACTTCATCAGCTGTAACTGTTTTGTTGCCTACGTCACTGCACGTACGAAAAACGTTATCGTATTCTGAGTGAAGACACTTTAAAAGGGGCCCCACGTAAAGTTTTCAGGGGGTAGGGGGCTCAGTTGACAGTTGGCCTAGCGCCGGCACTGCCGTCCATACGGATAAGCAAGTAATAAAAAGTTGTTGAAGTGCGGTACATTGTGTAGTTTTTCACTTGGAGCTTTTTTGCTCAGTCGATGAATTTTATGCTGGTGCAATTTTATCAATACGCATCGCAATGTTTTGTTTCTTATCGGTTTGCATTGTTTACAATACTGTACAACTTCTGCACCACCTATATGCAAATAAAGTACGCATGTGCCTTCAATTTTTCTGACAAAACCTTGTTCAGGTTGGTCGACCACCTGCCCCAACTGGTTTGGATTGGACCAACATTTACTCCTCAAGCATTGGAATCAAATGGAAACTTGACAATACCGGTGAAGTTACTGGTTACAGAGTTGTTGCTGGTAGTAGCACAAATAGTATTCCAGATTGTTCTGCTGGAGAAGATACTGAGTTTCAGTCATTTGTGAGTAGAGTAAAGTTTGAATGGTTTGTTTAAATAATTACACCGTGTCCATGAAATTTTTAAAACCTTGCAAATGTTTTTTTGTTAAAACCTTCATTACACTTTTACTCTCTGTAGGCCTCCTTTTTCAAAACAATGGAAATCTTTTTCAGAAATTGAAGTTAACTTGTTAAAATAAGTTTTTGAAAAATGCACGAAACCAAAACCCTAGTTAAGCTATAGGTTTAATAAACTCAACAAAAATTTTGTTCTAATTCATCTTTTCAGCAGTTTCGGTTCAAAATTATACAAAACCCATTGTTTACCCACATTTTAAGCAGGTTTGTTATAAGCCTTCTTTGCAACGGAAGAGGAGATAAATTTGCTCTTGTATTGAAATTGCAATAAAAATCTGCAAAATTTGGTATGATGTTAGGTTTCTACAGTAAAAAATCAAACAAAAATTATCTTTTTGAAGAGCATGATGACTGGCGAATTAAATTCACTCATATTCTCGTTGTATGCATTTCGTCGTGCGACTGCAGTTGAGCTCTGATAGGTCCAAGAAACACGCACACTAGTCTACACCTCGAAACGTAATATTTGAACAGTGTTACGTCTCGTCATCAACACATCAGAATACACAAGTCGATCAGCAATGGGGCGTAGCGTAGCGAAACAGCTCTCTGGAGCAATTAAAAACACATTTTACACAATCGAATTTAGCAAGTTAAATTACAAACAAAAAATAAATGTAAACTCACCAACTGTTTCAGCAACCTAACGGAACTTGCAGCTTATTAAACAAGATGGAATCAAACAGTAAACACGTTTCGCAGGCTCTTTTCAACAGTAAGTCCAAATGATCATAAAAAAGTTGTTGTTACCCAAAGGGTATTTAAAGCAAGCGAAAAGTTGAGAGAAAAACGCATTACGAAACTAGTTCCAAAGAAAGCAGCGGGAGAGACTTAGCTGTTATAGTCAATAAAAAATTTCCCAAAACTACGCATGCCTAATACTCGGATATTACTAATACACTGGAAAACGGTCACACATAAAAGATATAAAGTAAACTTCACAAAAGAAACAATTTAATCGTCGATGATACAAAACATAACCATTTTCAAAATTGACAGGCATTCAATTTACGATACACTAAAGAAAATTTGACTTTCGAGGAGAAAAGCGCAATAACCAACATATTTAAACTTAAAAAATTACCGGTAATATGTTTCAACTGGCTATAACTCTTCTGAACCTTCAAAAATGCTTTCTGCGGTAAGATTAGGCCGAGCCGCTTTGGGCGTGTTCTGCTCCGATCGGCTACATTTTCGTCCTTAATGACATATCAAATTAATTTTGCAAGGAAGAAATCATCTTTTACTTAAAAATTGTATTGTTGCCTACGAAGGAGAGCAGCTTTGATAAGGACAAGTGGACGATATTTATTTAATCCAGTACCGGTGTCTTCGCAATCGGGTACATTATGTTCAACTTTTAGAACTGGGTTTTATGCTTATTCCAAAACTAACGATCCAAACTGGAGTCACCAAACATGCTGATAAAGCTTTCTAATATCCTTTAATACCGAAAACCAAGTGATAATTTCAATTAAAATTTCTCTCATTATAGTGACGTCATGCATTGCATAAGAGCGAATAAAATTTTACAAATTCAAACTGAAACGTTTTTATTCATCATATTTTCGTTGGGTAGAGACTTTTTGTCTAGATACTGACAATTTTTAATTGCATTGTAAACAAAAAGTTGTGATTTTGGAATGAAAGTGACAGATAGTTACAATATTTGAACGTTTCACAACATATATTCAAAATTCATTCGCTAGCTTTACACACTTTCTTTTTGCTATTTCAAAAACTATGTTTAGTTTAGCGTCACGAAAGATAATGAAGGAAACCAGATTCAAGCATCAACAACGTATGTTGTTGGAGTGTGCGCAGTAAATCCCAGCGGAACATCAGATATAACCAAGACAGGCTCTGGTTGGGGAACCGGTAAGTCATTAAAATATGCACCAAACTTTTGGAAATCAATGCTTTAATTCCCACCAAGTAAATTTACGTTTATATATTTTCGGAATTTATTATTCAATTCGCTATGACACCATTTAGATGACCTCCAGAAAAGAAATATACTTTCACATAGCGCTGTTAATGAAGACATTGCTATCGGTGCGGCAAGTCTGGGATTCGATTCCCGGGCCGGTTAAATCGGACACAGTGTTGCCAACGGCTTGCCACTGCTCGTTACACACTTCGGTGTGATATTGCGAGTGCGATGAAGATTTGATTTGATCCATGAATAGCTAAAAATGGGTGGCAGCAAATAATGACAGATGAAATTTTTTTTTGGAAATATCTAGCACGAAAGTGATATTGCCGGGCGTAATTTTGAACCTTGGTAATTTTTTTCTTTTTGAGATATAATTGAAGAAATTAGAAACAAGAAAAAAATTGATGCTAATGCTGTAAATTAAACGTTTTGTTTGACTATTACACGCAAGTTCATGATTGAGTTTCGTATGCTAATTGAAGAACTTGTAATTTTGGCAGTGCTTTGTTTTCTGGGCTGAATATTACCAACGTGGTGCCTGCCGTATTGTCTGGAACCCATATCAGTTGCACCAACTTCACTGTTGAGACCCGAAGCGTTGAAATAGTTTTCACCGTCTGCAGTTATCGATGCATATTTGTGCTACGGTACTTGTCATATAGCAAACAAATCAATATTGCAATATTTTCACTTATGATACCGACGTGATAAATCGAAAACAGACATTAATGAAATCTGCTCCACGCAAAATAACTTCACACATTATTTTTGTGTGTTCGTTTGCCTACAAATTAATTTCAGTAATCCATTGAAATCCATATTTTACTGTTGGTCATCCCTTTACGTCATTCTGCGTTGTTTACTGTCACATTATTGTTTAGGTCCAGATCCACCTGTAATTGACGTGATATCAAGCCCCAGTCCAAGTCAATTGTTTGTGTCATGGACTCCCCATTGTAATGACCCCTGTGACGGTCTCGCCAATGATAAAAAACCTAAAAAATACATCATCACTTATACATCAACTGATGATGGAATAAGTTATTCTGAAGAAGAAGTTTCATCACCACAAGGTTCAAATTATCCTGCTACAAGCATAACATTGGAAAAAAATATTAAGTCAAACACACAGTACAATGTTACGGTTATGACAATGACATTTCAAAGCGGCAATAAAGGAATTTACACTGACGCAAGTGAAAGTGCAACCAATGTTACTCGTAAGTTTATAGGCTAATTAATTATTGTTGTAAGTTAGTTGGTTAACAATATGAATATACGCATTAAAATGTCCAAGTTACATTATCAAATAAAAAGATGCCAGTGTTATTGCCGGTGCAAATCCAGAAGTATTCCCCATATTAATTTGCAGAAAAATATGAATTTCTGTTTCAAAAGATTATTGATGGTGATTGCTTTGATGACAAAACTGACAGATATGTTAAAAATACATCGTTAGACTGATTCTGTGGTGAATATTATTTTGCCGAATGACATTAACAACAAAATAGCTTGCATACTTTCCTGAAGAATATATTGGTTGTAGTTCTGAAATGGTTCTAGGACAAATGGGTCCCGGACAATTAAGCCGTAGCGAAAATAGGAAAAATTTTTTTTGCTTTGTAATAGCTATAAAAAAGTTGCCATTTAACCTAAAAACATCTCACACAAAATATCAGCTTT
Organism: Trididemnum miniatum; assembly: GCA_964006365.1. Taxonomy (NCBI): domain Eukaryota; kingdom Metazoa; phylum Chordata; class Ascidiacea; order Aplousobranchia; family Didemnidae; genus Trididemnum; species Trididemnum miniatum. Next base: position 2,211,117 of record OZ023252.1, read on the forward strand.
ATTGAATAAAGTAATTCCCGCAGGCCAATTGAAATTTTTAGTTTTTGCCAAAATAAAAGCCAAAATCTGAAAAAATGCCCAAATCCAACAAATCTGACGCTTTATTGGAAAGTTTAAAGATTGTTTATTGGAAACGTAATAGTGAAATTAAATTGGGATTTAGTCTGAAATTATCTCCTGTAAAATATAAACTCATTAGCATAACGTTGTATATCGCCGCAACTCAGTTGAAATTGCTTCATTTAAAAATGAGAAATATTACCTAATTTTGATGCAATAAAACTAATAATGAGAAGAACATGTTCCGTTATTTAGAATAAGTGTAAACCTCAAATTCGGCTTCTTACAGCGTATTGTAAAAACGCATGACATTTTTAATAAATGGTAATATGTCCACGTTAACACAAACTGTTTCTACTCAAAATACCACTTAAGCAAACGTTGACCTATTAAACCATATTTACGAGCTTCCCTTGCATTGCTTTGCAGGAAGGCGCGTAAATGTGGTTTGTGAAGTCAAAGTTTGCTTGAGTGGTGCTTTGAATATGCAATGCGTTAATTTTGATATCATTCTAATAGTGAATCCGTGAATATGAAATGGCAAACTGAGTTCTTGAATAGCTCAGGCGAGTCACGGAGCATATACCATAAACGAGCAAGCAATAACGATGCAAAATGGGCTGTTACATCAGCGGCGGCAAAAGCGGGAGCTTGGTGTATCTATGAGGTTCAGCTCACAAATTTAGTAAAACTTGAGAATTGCGGAGTATCACCAGTGCATTCCATACACCACACAAAGCGGTATTTGGCTGTAAGCTCACTTCTGTGTTTATTGGCAAAATAAAGGTCCACATGTATCTTTTGGAATTATTCATCAAAAGACAGGTGTGTCACAGCAACAGCGGGGTTGAAACACAATTAAGATAGCGCAGTACAGCACATTTATTACTTTGTCTAGCGTTTTTTGATTTGAAGTTCGAGTAATCACTGCCAGGCTTGTAATTAATGGCATACTGGCTATAGCACACAAAGGCAATCAAAATCAAATCTTTATTATACTCGCGGTATTACGTCAAAGCGTGTAACGAATGGCGTGGCCCATCTTAACCCAAGACCTCAAGCACCATGTTGAGAAAAAATAATTCGAAAATTGTCTAGATGGAAAAAGATTCTTTACGGGACCCCCCTCCTCTCTCACACACTTCCTCTGATTGTAAGACTGAGACTTGCAGTACACGTATACACTGGGAAATGTTACAAATTGTTCAATGAACAATAGTCTCAGACTTGCAATCAGAGGAAGTGTGTGTGTGAATTAGAGAGAGGAGGGGGGTCCCGTGAAGAATCCTTCGCCTCATCTACACAATTTTCGAATTATTTTATTCAACATGGTGCTTGAGGTCTTGGGTGCCCTCCCCGGGACGATCAAATCGGATTCAGTGACGCCAACAGCTAGTCACTGCTGCAACGTTTCTTAGCAGCTGTGTTGTCCAGACGCTAAACCATTAAGATGGGCCACGTCATTCGTTACACGTTTTGACGTAATACCGCGAGTATAATAAAGATTTGATTTTGATTGCCTTTGTGTGCTATAGCCAGTATGCCATTAATTACAAGCCTGGCAGTGATTACTTGAACTTCAAATCAAAAAACGCTAGGCAAAGTAATAAATGTGGTGTACTGCGCTATCTTAATTGTGTTTCAACCCTGCTGTTGCTGTGACACACCTGTCTTTTGATGAATAATTCCAAAAGATACATGAAGACCTTCATTTTGCCAATATACACCAAAGTAAGCTTACAGCCAAATACCGTTTTGTGCGGTGTATGGAATGCACTAATGACACCCCGCAATTCTCAAGTTTTACTGTATTTGTGAGCTGAACCTCATAGGCACACCAAGCTCCCGCTTTTGCCGCCGCTGATGTAACAGCCCACTTTACATTGTTATTGCTTGCTCGTTTATGGCATATGCTCCGTGACTCGCCTGAGTTATTCAAGAACTTAGGTGTACTATTAGAATGATATCAAGATTAATTAATTAACGCATTAAATACTCAAAGCACCACTCAAGCAAACTTTGACTTCACAAACCACATTTACGCGCTTATATACCTGCATAGCCACGCAAGGGAAGCTCGTAAATATGGTTTAATAGGTCAACGTTTGCTTAAGTGGTATTTTGAGTAGAAACAGTTTGTGTTACCATGGACATATTACCATTTATTAAAAATGTCATGCGGTTTTACAATACGCTGTAAGAAGCCGAAATTGAGGTTTAGACTTATTCTAAATAACGGAACATGTTCTTCTCATTATTAGTTTTATTGCATCAAAATTAGGTAATATTTCTCATTTTTAAATGAAGCAATTTCAACTGGGTTGCGGCGATTTACAACGTTATGCTAATGAGTTTATATTTTACAGGAGATAGTTTCAGACTAAATCCCAATTAAATTTCACTATTACGTTTCCAATAAACAATCTTTAAACTTTCCAATAGAGCGTCAGATTTGGGCTTTTTTTTCAGATTTTGGCTTTTATTTTGGCAAAAACTAAAAATTTCAATTGGCCTGCGGGAATTACTTTATTCAATAAAGCTGATTTTTTGTGTGAGGTGCTTTTAGGTCAAATAGCAACTTTTTTATAGCTATTACGAAGCAAAAAATTTTTTCCTATTTTCGCTCCGGCCTAACAATTATTTTCCTCACCTAACTGTAACCCTAACCCATTTGTCCGGAACCTATTTGTCTTGGTGCCCATTTGTCTTCCAAGACCCAAATGTGCCAAAACGTTTTGAAATTGCTGTATAAAATCAGTAAAAACTAACACAGAGGACAATAAACATGGGACGAAAATAGCTTAAGGAGGAAAAATATAGGCACAGTAATTTTCAAAACTGCAGTGGACGTTTCAACAGCATAGATTCAGCCGTAATTATCAGCAGTGTATGCAAGGCAGTACAAGACTGTATGAAAACAGCTGAATCTATGTTGTAAAAACGTCCGGTTTTGAGACTTACTGCGGCTTAATTTTACTTCATAACACAAAATAATATTTTACTATTTGAATAGCGTGTGTATACATTTTGTACGCTGTTTCTATTAGGGCGACTTACATTCAGAGACTGTTTCTATTATGGCGACTTATATTCCAGGGCGGCTTCCATTTTTTGTATCAACGTTTTCGTCTTCAAACTGGTGTCTAGTAAGCATTCAAGTTAATTTACCACAAGTGACAGGAAAACGGACAAACTAAATCTGCTTCAATTTTGTTGTCTCTTTTGTAAAACACTCATAAGTAAATCATTGCGTGGTACCTTACGGTTAATCCAGTAACTGCTATTCCCGTCAAGTTGGTGTAAAGCACTCAACAAAATCGAACGGAGGAAGTGTTAATTCTAGGTAGCAACAGAAATCGCATATACTTGAATACCGGTAATATCATTGTTACTGATTATGATGAAATGACCATTGATACCGTAGTTGAAATAAAACATACAATGTTTGAATCGTTTCTGTTGGGTGTCGCTAGAGATTTTTTCTTGTTCTTGTATCACTGAAGAAACAGTTTTGCCCGTTGCGGCTTCTAATCAAAGGCTGCTTTTATTGTTTTTTTATTCAGTTCGTGCGGTTTCCATTCAAGAACGGCTACTATTCAATAAATACGGTTACGGCTACTATTGAATTACTCTATTGCTAACATTTGTACATCAGCTGAGGAAACTATAATCGGAAACACATTTGAAAAAGACAATAATATAACGCCGATTGCTCTTTGTCATGGAATAGCTTTCGTACATAATGGTCTTGCGGCTCGTTAGCGGCCCAATGCTAGAAAAAAAGAACAGAACTGGACCGTTAGCGGACCGAAAAAAAGTCCTGCTAACGGCTAGGCTTAGGGTTTCCTTTTTTGTCAGATTTTCAACTAACCCGTAAACGGGAAGTTTTAAAAAAATTTCTCGGAAATTCCGGAAAATTCCAAAAAAACTTTGCGAGAAATTTTTTCGAGCTTGATTATTTTGACGTTTTTTCTAATTTTCAGCATTTCAGATTTAATTTTTTGCTTTTTTTTATGTTGTTTCAACAAACTTAGCTTGAGTTTTTCTATTTTTTCGACAAACTGAAGAAAAAATTTTGATCTCACAAGCATTTCGTCTTAAAAAATTTTGCTAATTTTGAAAAACAACTTTTAGTAAGCAAAAAAATTTTATTTTGCAGTAACGCAAAACTAACGCATTGTTTATGTCGGAATGATAGATATCAGTAGGACTGAAATCCTAACTAATGTAAAGACATTTCCCGGGATTCCGACATAAGCTTCCCTGGAAACGGGAAATTTTAAAACCCCAAATTTCTTGTCCCGACTTCCCGGGAAAAAACACCAGCTAAGTTAGTTAAACCAGCACTTAAGGCCCCTCAAAATGGCTTCTGGTCATGCCATAAATGCCATCTTTAGCACCGAGCAATGAGTGCTGGCTATATTTCTGTTGTTAATGGAATGATGGTAACTTGACACTGCAAATAACATATCGGTACCATTAAGAACAGACTTGTTTTGCCTCAATCTCGAGCTGATAACGAGCCCAATGGGGTAGACTATACTCAATTAGCTATGAAATGGTCAACAACATAAAAAGAAAACACCACCAAAAAAAAAAAACTAAGCACGAAGCAAAAAAAAACGTTTTTTTAACAATGATTGACTGGTGGAATCTCACATTGAGCTTGCTACACACCATCGGTCGCGCCTTAGCAGTAAACGATAAATTTTCAGTGAGACCAGTGACGGCTCATACAGGGTGACCCAAAAAAAACAAGTTCCGTGTATTTAGAATAATTAGAATTGGGGCCCGTTTTTTTTGGGGTCACCCTGTACCTAAGAACTGCAAAGCTGCAGCACCCCTCAGTTTTTTTTTTTTTCTGCCCATAATTTTATTTTTTCATTACCTTTTGAAGTTTTATTGCCAAACTTTTCTATATATCTGTTTTCCTTCAAGTATTTGGTCATACGTAAGTATAACTTTTAAATGGAATCTCTGCTTTGTTCTACAGCACAAGATTTTTTCGTGTGCAAATGAGCCAACCGTGACGCAACCAAGGCTCTTGATGACGTTTTTTGGACTGTTAGCCCGTGTAAGAGCTCTTTAATCACATCAGTGAGATATGTGGACGGGCCATTAGTAAGCTTGCTTTCTTTTCAAGCCTTAAAGTGCCGACAGTAGAAAACTGTCGGAGCAATTGGGAAGCGAAATGCGAAACTTACGGGTGATTGTAAAACAACATTTTACTCAATATTAGACCTACATCTCAACAAGTGTGTTCGGCAGCTACAATAAGTATTGAAATAGCTACCGGTATGGCAAAGTAACAAACCTGATCGAGTAAACTCTACTTTGAATTGTGGAACTATCACCGAACCAGTTTTGAAAACCTTATAAAAATTTTTGAAGCCCCAAAAACCATTCAGTGAGAATATTTGCGAAACTGTCGTATTTGGTTAAAATGTCATTTTCGCGAGATCAGTTATCCAGGTCTATAAAATAATATTAGCTTTCACCGCTATTCCAGCGCATTTCTTAAATGCTTGGATAAAACGCTTCAGAAAAATTCTGTCTGCTCCCCCAGATCCAAATCAAGTTTTTGTTGAACTCGCGGTGATATTACGCCGAAGCGAGTAGCATTTTTTAATTTTTGCAGTAACATTTGATGATTTAGTTTAGTTAGTTAGTGTCTTTTATTTCCGTACCGTCAACACAAGAATAACATGCATAAATAACATACAGTACAATTGGACAGCACGAGAAAAGGGAAGAAGCAACAAAACGATAAACGTTGTAACATGCAAGGGGAGAATGGAAGATCAAGAAAAGTAACTTGAGAAGCATGGATGCAGCACCCGATTTAAAATATTAATATGCTTATCTTGATCAAAAAAATTAAATCAAATCTCCATTATACTCGCGTTATCACGCTGAACCGTGTTACGAGTATTGGGGCTCTGACGGCCAACTGGTGAAAGCGTCTACCTCAGGAGCTGTAGACTCTGGTTTGATTCCGAGTCGGGTCACACCAATAACTTTAAACTTGGTATTTACAGCTTCTTTGTATTGAAGGGAGGATAGGGAGAGCAAGCCGGCAAATTTACTTGTGTCGTCGTTGGGGCTCACACCATGACCGAAATGATAGGCCCGGTAATCGAACATCGACCTCCTGCATCGATAGTAATGTTTTCAGCAACTACACCAACTGCAGTGGCCGAGTGGTTGGTGCATTGGGCTCCGAAGCTGGCTTCGCGGGTTCGATGCTCAACGAGGTCATCTCCATGATGCATGTACTTCACTACCACAAAAATCCTAAGCTCGAATTAAGTGTATAAATCTATATCAAGTAAAACTAAGAAACCAGCCTCAGATAAAATTTGGTAAAAAGTATATTAAAAACTAGTAAAAGATAAAATCGATTTCGACCTCAAAGGTCATCGTCAGTCATCTAAAAAAAAATATATATATATCTCAATAACTAAGTACACTAGAACAATATGTTATACTCAAAACTGAACACACTGACTGGTCAAAACGTTACACTCAATTTGATAAAAAATATCTAACCACAGTAAAGCCTGTAATTTCGATGTGTCACAGTTCAAACAGCAGGTGTCAAATTAAGAGCGGAAACACGAAAACAGTGCGAAAAACAAGCGGAAACTATTTGATTTTAGGCAATGAGGTCTTAGCAATGTTGATTTTAGCATCCAAGTTCGAAACCCATATACTTTCAAAATAGTCTAATTTATCAACTGGAGGTTCTTGTAAAAAAATGGCTTCGTAGCATTCGTAAATTTTGGTATTGAAATCAATGAAATTACTATGTTTGGATTTGAAATGTATGAGCATGTTACCAAATTTTATCTGAGGCTGGTTTCTTAGTTTTACTTGATATAGATTTATTCATGATACGAATGCTGAGAAACCGCTTTTATTTTATCATCACTTCTTTACTTTGGAGTTCTAAGTTGAGGGTGATTCAGGAAACCAACCAAAGTATTGTCTCCAATTAAGTGGCTTGAAATACAAAAAAAAAAACTTGCATTGTAAAAGAAACAAAATTTGAACAGAAATTCGGCAACACCTCGATTTTTCTGCTGTATCGTCTTAGCTCGCTGCACCGCAAAATTGACGTTTCTGTAATTGGCGTTGGGAATATTACCACAGTTGAGCAGGCTTGTCAAAATTTGTCTCTGGCAGCAACTCTAGTTTTTTTGGCCATAAGCCGCCACTGAGTGAGACCATATAGAATAGTTTTGGTAGCCAAGTGAAAAGCGCTTTTTTTACCATGGTTACTTTATCAACATAAAAGCATCAAAAATGTATGATCACTATTGAATATTTACCGGTAAGAAGCTCTCGTCTAAAACATTTTAGCCTTGCCACATTTTAGTGTAAAAATTTCAAAGGCATAATGTAGATCTTTAGTTTATTTCATCGTTACAGTACCATTGAAAGTTGATCTGCCAACGACTAAGTCTCCTTCAACTTCAAGTGTTATGTTGAGTTGGAAAGAAGTGGATGGAAATGCTAAAGTAAGCTACACAATTTCATGGACGTCTAACCAAGGACCAGGTCAAATCGATGAGATCATCGGAAGTTCAACAACAATCAAAAACTTAACTTCGAACACTTTGTACAATTTTACAGTCACAGCTGTCAATGATGCAGGTAGTGGTGTAGCATCAGATGGAGCACAAGCAACGACAGGTACAAATAATATTTTATTGTTTGAGTGAGTTGCATATCACCAAAATGATGGGAACGTCATATTTGCAATGAGTGGCTAAAACAGATACATTCGTTAGACACATTTTTTAAATTTTGAACAAGTAGCACTAAAACAAAACTTTCTGCAATGCAAATGTGACGATTTTAGTTTTAGCCCTAGTCCCAATTTAGGCTTAGTTGTTACTTGTTAATTAGGCCTGGTTGTTAAGCGGAAGCTTCCGGTGCGGGAGTTCTGGGTTTCGGTCCCCAGTCGGTCAAATCGGCACAGTGTCGCCAGCGGCTCGCCAATGTTGCGACGTTTTTTCGGAGCTGTGTTGCCCGGGCGCTAAGCCGCGGAGATGGGCCCCGCCACTCGTTACACGCTTTGGCGAAATGGGACGAGTATAGTAAAGATTTAATTTTGATTTTTTAGACAGGTTTTAAGTTTAAAAGAAATTTCGAACAAACTTAGCGTTTACAAATCAAACACATTATACCCTGCAGGGTGGGTCAAAAGAAGGTTAACAACAGTTATTTCGCTACCTTTTGCGAGCTTGGACGAATCTGAGTACTCTTTATAAAGCCAGCGATTAACTTTAGACTAAATTCAAAATATTTCATCCATTTTCACCTTGGACAACTTTTTAGGTCAGTTAAATCAAAATGAAAATGAAAAAATTGTGTGGACACGTACTTCTGGCCCATGTAACATAGACTCTGAAGTAAAAAATAAATCAACGTATTTCGGGTCGCACATTTTTTCCTAATCAACCGTTTCACGACATTTCGAACAAGCAGGAAACTTCATTTTTTTGTCATGTAAATGGCGAAAGAGAAAGCTTTGTAATGTCCCGTAACCAACACGCTCTGGTTGATTTCAGATCGCCAAGTGGTTAAAGCGTCCGCTTCTGGAGCTGTAGACTCGGGTTTGATTCCGAGTCTGGTCAAAGCAATGACTTTAAAGTTGTTATTCACAGCTTCCCTGCTTGACGCTCAGCATTAAAAGGACATTATGAAGAACAAGCTGGCATGTTCCTTGTTGTGCCGTTGGGAAAGGCTCATGACGGGATTCCCCCCTCTTTGTGTAGTAGACAGAGTGGCCGGCATCTCCTAAGCGAGCTCGATATTGCGCTTTGATCGCTTTCTCATAATAGGTGGATAATATGCAGCTAAATACAAAAAAATACACATTTAATTTATTTTTGTGCGGTATTTTGGGTAAACAAATCGATCGTTTCCATTAGGATAAAAAATGTTTATTGTTTATTTCGAAAAATATAAATAATTGATGCAACTACATCTCGCAAATACAAGCAGTGAATACAAAGCAGGTTTTGTGTAACGTTTTAGTTACGGTACCGGTAATGACTGCACAAATATACCTACTTCTGTAACATGCTAAGTCGCTCTAGCATTTGCGATATATAGAGCACTTTTGCCGTGCATTTTTTTGCTAATTGAACTAAAACAAAGCATATGAATTTATTCGGCCAAAAAGTTTTTTTTTAAATGCGACGTTGTTATTTTCTCCGAGTTGGTGAGTTTAAACTTTTTGATGAGTTCAAGAAAACATTTTATTTTGAGCATCATTTCTCTCCTATTTAAAAACTAGGGCAAAATAGTTTTCGCAAAACCCTCAGCTTAGGTTAATCGATATGCAAAAAAGAAGATCCTCAAATATTGCTTTGATTTGAAAAAAACGTTGAGGTTTGCCGTGAATGCGATTTTTATGTAGCCTAATTTACAACCTTTCGTAGTAATTGTGCAATACTTGAAACCACAACAACGCCGCAACGGTATTTCAATAATTACAACCTCAAAGTGAAGATTAGCGCCGGCACTTTGTTTGTTTCAGGCATCACATTTCCTTCGTCTTTTACGGCTGAACCAAAAACATATTCGATACTGTTGAAATGGGAAGAACCAACTGGTGGTGAAGCTGTAAAAATACAAGAATATTCAATTAATTGGGTATCTGATAGTGGAGACATGGGTCAAAATAAAGCATCAGGCCATACCAAAGAATTGACTGGTCTGCGATCAAATGATAAGTATAATATATCCATCAATGCAGTTTCAATTGATGGAAATAATGGATTAACTACCGACATGTCATCAACGACACGTAAGCAAAATAATACTGTTTAAATCACGGGTCTTGAACTTTATTTTACACAATAGCCCCTTTTCGGAAGTCCAGATTACCCCCACAAAAACTTCAAATAACTGAGATTATTTTCAAATTATATTGAACGGAAAATTCAACAGTAATTGAGGGAGACTGCGAAGTGAACTTGCGCTCTTCGAGTCAGCAGCCACCCGTTATATGTGTCAAATGCAATCGGCTCCAGCCGCGAATCGAACCCGTCACGTAGGATCTGTCACCTGCGCGCGGTACCGCTAGGCCATGTCGCTGACATTCACGTCTGCAGAGTTACTATTTTTTCCCCTGAGGACAGGTGAAGATAAAAAAAAAAGTCGTCACGTCCGCTGATCCACTTTCTCGGCAATTCATTGGGAGTGGCGATTCTAAAGGGGGACAAGAGGAGGCATGGCGCCCCAGATTTTTGCCTGGTCCCCAAGTTGGCCCGACAAACTTATGTAGCCTATGACAGGGTATGAAAATATACTAATTGATCGCCCAACCTCAGAGTTAGACATTCGTTGTCTTTGCTTCTTAGTTTACTACTAGGCTGTGTGAAACTTGCATAGTTTGTTTCGGTCTTGGTGTTCGCTTTTCAATAAACCAATAAACCAGGGCATGCATCACACAGTTCGTCTAAATTGTAAAATCGCTATCACAAGCGGTTAAGTCATAAAGCAGCCAGTGCAGTTCGAAGAAGCAGCAATGGGTGAGGAGGAATAAAGAACTAAATAGATCAAAATCTTACGTATCGTGTCTTTGGTAGCAGCTAATCGAAATTAAAGTGACATTTTTTTTGTAGCCCAGTTAGTCGCGTACCGTTTTTTTTTTTTTTTTTATTTTATTTTTTGTTGAAGCCGAATCAGCAAGCACTAAAAAGGAAAGACAGCAATGTGCACTGTGGCAGCGTTTGCAGGCGTAGTAATGGTATCATTGGTAGCAATATCAGCCAGTGCTTAGTAGACTTGGCTTTAATGCGTCATTCGTTGATGGCTGTGGATTTTGGAGCGGGAGACCTTGGTTGAGTGAGGACTGGTTCTATTTAGCAACACAGTGCTGCCTTGTTTTATCATCGCTTTTGAAATTAGAAAATCATGAAGTTGTAAAGCAATCGACCTTCCTTGCTTGACCATTATTTAGCCTGCGGTTGCAAGGCGACTGATACAAAGAGCGAAAATTGCAATATGTTTATATATCATGAAGCCTGATGGCCGAGTGGGTTAAGACGCTACTGAAAGCTTAAGCTAGATTGTGGCTGTTCACAGTCGTGGGATTCAGCCGGTTCGCACAGGTTCTATAGAACCGTCACTGGGAATTTTATTAGAACAGCGAACCGGTTAGCATTGCTGCTTATACTTGTACCATTAGTTGAAACAGAACTGGCTGATAATATATAACTTCTGTAATAGAACCGGCTGGCGAAAATTTTGAATCCCACCCCTAGCTATTCCCCCTACCTTCTCCAAATCACTCTACCTTTTTTTTGGTGGTGAGGTTTGATGAAGAAAACCCTCAATTGAAAAAAACCTCTTGTAAAATTTTATGAAAATTGAAGTACGTTTAAGGGTGGCAATATTTAATTAAAAAATTTTACCCCCCTTACAAACCCGATCGAGTAGCTTGAAAAGTAAAATTGTTTATATCTCAGCTTCTGATCATCCTAGACAGTTGATTTTGGGCTAAGAAGAATCACAATGGCCCCACTGATGTGAGTGTTGCAGACCATCCGAAGCTCTATTCTGTACAGTTTTTGAGTTATTTACAAAAATCTATTTTAGACCCTATTTTTTACAATTTTTAGGTTTTTGTATATCAATGTTACTGCAGAAATGTTCAAGTTGTCCTGATAGTTTAACAATAATATCATTGAAAGTTATTGCACCTCATTGATTCTTCGTTCTACTTAAAAGTTTTAAGCTGTGGCATCATTAAAATGCCTGCTTAAGCTGTGGCATCATTAAAATACACTTAGAAGGTCAGTAATAGTTTACCGTGGACTAGCGATGAGCGGGAGGTAGCAGCAACTACACAGTGCTCCTACTGACAATGAAAACAACTCAGTGAAATGCAACGCAAAAAAGATTGAAAACATAGAGAGAAGGTACACAGTCTACTCTATAATGAGACGCAGTTTTGTAATTGGTCTCTTGATTACACCAAATTGGGTTTTGACAAGCACAGTACGAACGATGCCTTTGCGGTCAGGGAAAGTTTCTACAACTCTACCCATTCTCCATTTAGATCTGTGCTGATTGTCTTCCACTAACAGCACGATGTCGTTTAATTTGACATTACGCTTAGTTTGAAACCACTTTTGACGGTTAATCAAGTGGGGGAGAAATTCCTTAACCCACCTACTCCAAAATTGGTCCGCCATGTGTTGAACTTGCATCCAGCGCCTATTGTGTTTATTCCCACTAAATTCACCTGGAGGTAAAGCTGGGTTTCCCCGAAGGAGAAGCAAATGATTAGCAGTAAGCGGCTCCTCGTGATGGGGTTCGAAGGTAACAGGGACAAGTGGCCTAGAATTTATTATGCCTTCGACCTCAGCCAACAGGGTAAGAAAATTCTCGTCATTAAGTGCCTGGGATTGAATTAAAGCACCTAAGATACGTCTCATGCTACGTATCATGCGCTCCCATGCGCCGCCCATGTGACTAGCTGTGGGAGGATTAAAGCGCCACTTAACGTGCTGCTGACGTAAAAACTCTTCAATGCGACCTTGGTTCCACGATTCAAGCAACTCACGTAAAACTCTCTGAGCTCCAATAAAATTAGTCCCATTATCGCTGTATATCTGCTCTGGCCTTCCTCGTCTTGCAATAAAGCGTCTGAGAGCTTCAATAAATGACTCTGTACTAAGAGTATGAGCGACTTCGATGTGAATAGCTCTAATAGTAAGACAAGTGAAGACGCAACAATAACGCTTGACCATGCTCCTACCTTGCTTAACAAGAAATGAGCCACAGTAATCCACCCCAACGTAAGAAAACGGATCCTCGTGAATTTGACTTCGACATTCTGGAAGATCAGCCATCAATTGCTCACCCACCTTAGCATTTCTTTTCTTGCAAGAGACACACTGTCCTAATGTATGCCGAACAGCTGCACTGCCCTTAACAATCCAATATTTTTGTCTAATAGAGGCCCAAGTGTGTCCGGTACCAGAATGCCCTACGAGTTCGTGATGTTGTCTGATGACCAACTCGGTAAGATGAGAATGGCGAGGAAGGATAATCGGATGCTTCACATCTAAATCCAAAGGAACTTTATCTAACCTCCCTCCAACTCGCAACACTCCATTTATTAAGCATGGATTCAGCTTTATCAAAGAAGAGTGCTTATGACTCGAGCCAGATTTTTGTGAAGAAAAGAATTCGAGGAACTGGGATATCTGAACGTATCTCACTATACTAATTTCTGCACAAGACAGCTCTTCTACAGTCAACCTGCTGGAGGAGAAAGAAACATCTGAATCCCTAACTCTCGCTCTAAAGAAAGACTTCATCCGCAAAATCCAAGCAACTAGACATTTCAGCTTGTAGAAGGAAGAACAGCGTTCAATGAGACGAAATACGACATCATTCTGCGCATGTACTTTCACTTTACTAGTGCAAGTCAGTGATTTCTGCACTGCTTTAAATTCATCGGGCAAGTCTTCCTCTACCCATGAATTTTCTGGCCAGCAAGAACGAGGCTCATACAGAAATTGAGGCCCGCGCAACCAGACATCAGAGTTGATTAAAGTCTGAGCTGACACACCCCTAGAAGGAAGATCGGCCGGGTTAAGCTTTGAAGGAACATGCTTCCAGTGATTGATGTCGCTGTTGTTTTCTTTAATAGACAAACGATTAGCAACGAAAACGGGAAACCTTTTAGTTCTGTTCTTGATGCTCTGCAACACTGCCAAAGAGTCGGTCCAGTAAAAAGAGGAAGAAGAGGACAAGTCAAGTTCTCGTCGTAGAAGAACATCTAGTCTTACTGCAACGACAGCAGCTGTCAACTCCAGTCGAGGAACCGAGACCTTTTTTATAGGAGCTAGCCTAGACTTCCCTAAAAGAAATGAACATGAAAAGTTTCCGTTTGCATCTACCAGTCTGAGATAAGAGCAAGCTCCATAGGCATACGAAGATGCATCAGCAAAGTTATGAATTTCAATTAGCTGTATAGATTGAAATCCAGCAGGCTTAAAGCATCTTGATATGGAAAGGGACTGGAGATTGTTAAGAGACGCCAGCCATTTTTGCCATCTCTCCGATTCTTCTTCCGGCACCTTATCATCCCATGACAATTTGCTCCTACACAGCGATTGCAGCATCAATTTAGGCTCCAATATAACAGGAGCTACAAACCCAAGGGGATCGTAAAGACTGTTCAGTACGGATAATATTCCCCTCTTGGTGTGTGCACAAGATGGTAAGTTTACTGAAACAACAAAGTTGTCATCTTTCAAATTCCAATGCACTCCTAACACTTTAGCATTTGCAGAAACGTCTATAGTATGAACAGAAGTGTTCTTAGCGCGTTCTTCTTCAGGTATTGTTTCCAAAACCTCCGCGCTATTTGACTTCCACTTAGTCAGATGGAATCCAGCCTTCGCAAGTAGATCCACTAGATTCTGTCTGACTCGGATCGCGTCTTTGGATGACGGAAAGGATACGAGACAATCGTCGACATAAAAGTTGTGGTTAACGATATCTCCCGTGATCGGTGGAAACTGATGACCAAAGTCCTTCGCAACTTGGCGTAGACTGAAGTTAGCACATGCAGGAGAAGATGCTGCTCCAAACACGTGAACTAGCATTTGATATGTAATGGGATCCCCTTTTAAATATCCCTGTGGCCACCAAAAAAAGCGTAATACATCGTAACATGAAGGATGAACCTTGACTTGGTGAAACATCGCTTCAATGTCACCAATGAGTGCCACAGGTTCCTTCCTGAAACGCGTTAATACCCCGATCAAGGTATTCATCAACTGTGGTCCTTGCATCAAACAATCATTTAGTGAGATTTTACCAAATTTAGCAGAACATTCGAAGACGACTCGAACTTTCCCGGGTTTAGACGGATGAATCACAGGAAAGTGTGGCAGATACCACTGGCCCTTAGAACCTACTTCATCTGGGGCTTGTTCAGCGTATCCTTTACTAACGTACTGCTCTATAGCTTTCACGTATCCGGAACGAAGAGACTCGTCACTCAGTAATCTCTTTTTCAAACTCATGCTTCGACGTTTAGCCATTAAATAGTTGTTGGGCAAGACACTGGCCTCTTGCTTCCACAAAAGTGGTAACTGATAATGTCCTTGAACTAGTTGAATAGAATTTTTCATCGTTTGATAGGCGATGCGATCTTCTCTGGAGTTTGATCCATCAATTACGGAAGTGCCTTTCTCAAAGTCAGTCTTCCATAGACATTCAACCATATCCTTTAGAGGAGTAGTATGTGAAACGAAGAAGGTTTCACAAGTCTGAGTGTTAGACTGTGTTGATGGTCCCAACAAAGACCATCCTAGAGGAGTGTGTATAGCAATAGGTTCTCCTGGCTGTCCTTTGCGTACTTCCAAATTACAGAAAAGCTCTGGCATATCGGCGCCGATGAGCAACCCAACGTGTGCTCCATAAACACTTCCAAAGGACACATCCCGCAAGTGAGGCAAGCTCCTAACCTGTGGAGTCACGGTATAAGGCTTCACAGGAATTTTATTAATAGACAAGACTTTGGGAATTTCAAAACATTGATCATTATCAAGCCCTCTCACTTTGGCTTTAAATGAAACGCCCAATTCACGCTTCGAAGATCCTGTTAAGGTCCTCAAAGAAATGTTTTCTTTAGTATCAGTAACGTTAAGTTTCTCTATGAGTGTTCGATCACAGAAAGTACTGGTGGATCCCTGATCCAGAAATGCGTATGTAATCACTTCCTTGTTCTCGCAACTCACTATCACAGGAACCACACAAAAATAAACAAGCCCTTGTTCACAAGAGCTCGTGGCCACAATCTGTTTAGATGTTTCAGGAACAGAAGAGGCGAGGGTATTATGGATGTCATCAGTAGACGTAGAAACATCATTCGATTGTTGTTTATTATCAATGGAGCGGTGTAGTATAGTGTGGTGATAATCACCCTTGCAATCCTCAACTTCGCAAGTATTAGACTTTTTGCATTGCGGGGTGCGATGCTTAGAACTTAAACATTTGCAGCAGAGTTTTAAAGCCTTGACAAACTTGTGCCGATCTGTCACGTCTAGCCTGCGGAAGTCAGGACAGGACAGAATCTTGTGGTTGGAACTTTTACAATACCAGCAAGGTTGCAGCGTTTCGGAACGCTTTTCGGTTCCTTTCTTGGCGACACGCTGGAAGATGCAGAAATGTTATAAGAGGACACTTTAGGTTTAGAAGTACGTTGAGTAGATCCTTTGGAGATATTAAGATTAAGAGATCGCAAACCAAATAAAGAATTGGCCTCATTAGATTCCGTTTCAACAAACGCAACCAGGTCACGAAACCGAGCTATCGATCTGGTGTTAGCTTCAATTTCAACAGACTTACGAACCCACCGCCGTCTCATGTCTAGCGGTAACTCGTTCACAAGAGCGGTCAAAGAATCTAACGAGTAAAGATTGCCATAGTGTGCCATATCTTCAAGAGTTACTAATGTTTTTTCAAGTAGTTCAAAGTACCTTTTTAACTTGCTAGCATCGCCAGACTTGAGAAAAGGAAAGTCTCTTAGTCGTTGCTCGCATGACTCAGCTATGATCCATGGTCGACCATACTCATTCTGTAATCTTTCCTTAGCTAGTTGATAACAGTACAAGCCCTTTTCCGCAAAATGTTCTATTCTTTCTTTCACTGATTTCTCACAATGATGAAGCAGTAAACAGAACAATGCCTTTTGGCTAGACAACCTAGACTCAATATGGGTCTCGAAGTTGGCCAAAAAAGAATTAAACTGCGGAGGATCTCCGCTGAATGTAGGAAACTCTGGTCGCGGCAAAAACATACTGTTGTAGTCCGCATCATCCTAGGTCAGAGAACGTTGGGCAGCAATCGAATTCGGTAATGGCGCCGAACATCTCCGCTGCTCTTGTCTTTGTTCGCCGACGCTAGTTAAACCTCTAGAAGGAAGTTGTGAATGAGAACACTTGGGTCTAGAATGCATATCGCCAGATGGAGCTTCAGTGTCATGAAACAGTGATGTATGAAAGGCAGAAAAGTCACTTGGTCGAGATTGCAGTTCACGCAGGTTCACGTCTTGATCATGATAGTTGGCGACTATCCGGTTCGAAGTAGCAGGTTCGCTTCTTGAAGAAGGTAAAACCGGCTTATCGCCGAAAGAAGGACGAGAAGGATTAGAATTAAGGTAAGGGTCTGCAAGACTATTAGAAACTATTCCACTACTCTGTGCTGCCGTGCATGAAGATTTACCAAAACTGACTTCAATCTTGGAATTGCAGTTTGACCGCCCTCCTTCTGAAGCTTACTCCTAAAACTTACCTCTTGCCTAAGTGGACAATAAGGAGGTTCGGACGGAAGTTCTGTCGTGTTTGCAGTAGAACGATTTACTGGAAGACAAAGAGTGGATCCAGAAAGAGACCTTTCGGAAGAATTAATAGCCTGATCGTAAACTTCACATTCTGCTTCGGCTATTGCCAACTTACTCAAGGCTTCCCGCTGCTTCATTTTTCGTTTTAATTCGGCAATAGCTCTTTCTTCTTCTTGCTGATCTTGCATTAACTTCGCTTCAATCTGAGCCTTTCTCAACTTTGCTTCGGCAAAGAATAACTTGGAAAAATTAAGTAATTTGTGAAGTTTGTGATGTTCATTTACATTCCATGATGGATCACTGCGCCAGTTGTTGCTTCAGTACCACTCCATGACATAACTTTCTTGAAACAAGTGTCTTGGTATGAAGAAAATGTGAATGCCTTGGTCGGAAAATCAGCTGGCTGGAAAATCAGTGAATGCCTACGTTGAAAAGCACTCAGCCACCATCTTTGGTACCTTTTGGAAGAAATCATACCGTTGTCATTTTTTGGTGATGCTGTCACAAACAAGGAAAAAGAAGAAATTGTTAAAAAATTGAAGAGTAATGTAGATTCAAGCAGTTTTAGTAGTCGACAAAAGACTAGATTTGGAAGTACAAATTTTCCCTCCTTGATCAAAGATGTTAGTGGCCTAAAACTATCCAACTGCATTGATCAAGATTTGGAAAAATTATTTTCAATTTTGCGATTAAGCTAGGACTTTTTGTATTTGCCAGTTCATGAATGGAGTGACAGCCTATCATTTCAAGACGGTTTGAAAATCATTAACTCTCTAAAATGTGTTAAGATTGTGCAAAACGAGGAGTTAAACTTGGAGCAGACTTTTTGGATGCAGCAAAAACTGAAGAGCGGTACCACAATATACTTCAGGTTGTCGAGTATGATCGTAAAGTGCTTCCAAACCAAAGAAAACTAATCCCAACAAATGCTGGTTTTTAACGCTGACAGAGTGACAATGGATTTACAGTACATGAGTGACTTTGTTTATTGATTGCTACATGCCAAAACCACCACAGGAGCACCAAAATAATACCACTCGGCCATCTGAGCTGTGAAACACTCTTGCGGCGATCTTGAGCAGTAGACTTGAGTTTGGTTCCTAGTCCCGTCAAACCAATGACTTTTAAACTGGTATTCACAGCTTCCCTGCTTGACATTCAGCATTAAATGGACAGTGTGGAGAGCAAGCTGGCAAGTTTACTTGTTGTGCCGTTGGGAAAGGCACTAAGCGGGATTCCCTCATCTTGGTGTGGTAGACAGGTGGCAAGCAACTCCTAAGCGAGCTCGTACAGCGCATTGATCGCTTTATCGTGATAAGAAGATAAATATGCAACTAAATAGAAAAAAATATATATATAGAAAAATAAACAGTGCATGTGTTAACCTATGATGCCATTACTTTTACAAATGTTAGTTACATGATTGACTGTGTTTTGTTGTAAATTAAATGACATGGTTGAGCAATTGAGCCACTGGTTTACATCTAATTACTATTAACAAAAGAAAATTTTTATATAACTCAAAAAATACACAAGTTGGAGCTTCGGGTTGTCCGCAACACTCGTATAAATGTGGCCATTGCCATTCTTTTAAGCCTAAAATCAATAGTCTAGGATGATTAAAAAGCTGAGATATGAACAATTTTAGTTTTCAAGCTACTCCATTGGATTCGCCAGGAGGTAAAACTTTTTAATTGAATATTGCCACCCCTAAATATACTTCAATTTTCATAAAATTTTACAAAAGGCGTTTTTTCATCAAACCTCACTACCAAAAAAAAGGTAGAGTTTATAACTCAAAATTTAAAAAATGATGGGGGAACAGCCACACCCAAGCTTAAGCAGTGCCAATGCTAGCCCATCGTAGCCCTCACTCGCCCTCCTGGAACTCGTCGCTAGGTCCCACTGGCAAAGATTTTTGTGCTAAAAAAATGCTTTTCATCTCCACGCAGAAAAAAAGCGCTTCAGATAACGAAAGTAGACTCCCAAGCACCGGAGTGAGACTCCAGAAACGTGTGCTCCCCCCCCCCTCCCCCGGTCGAAGGGCACGGGAGACGGTTGCGTCGGCCCTGGTCCACCAGCCGAATGGGGTTCAAGCTTTTACGTAGAATAAATTTTCACTGGCTATCCCACAAACGTCGAAGTCGAGCGTATAACAGGAAAACTGTGAATACTAATTTTAAGACTAGGCAATCAGTTTGACTCGTCTCGGACACAACATACCTTGAGTCTACCGCTGCAGAAACAGACGCTACGACCTTTTTGCCATGTTATGTTGTAGTAAATGTCAATAATAACTGTATATAATGTGTCACATTGCAATATGCTTACTTTTTAGGTTTGGTTCCACGTCTCTTTGAACTTACTCTTTTCTTCTCAAACACAGTTTTCATTGGCCTCACCTCAATCTATCTTGGCCACAGAATGCCCCACTTCCACTTTTTGGGTGCTAGAATCGCCACTGCTCATTGGATGAGCTGCCGCTACATCTGAATTCATTTCCATAATTTGTTCAGTTGTTAACAATATCGGCAAGTCTAAAATTGCCCCCCAGTTTTAAGAATTGTTACAATCGCCAATTTCAAGTATGGTACGAAACATTGGTATACGGAGATGTTATCTATGCCTGTCTCTAAAACCACATAGGCAAAGCAAAATATACTCATTTTGGCGTATGCAAAAAAATGCTGTAATAACCTGACTTTTGCCTATTTTTTAGTAATAAATACTTATTTAGTAACATTATGTTTAGTTCCTTCATCACCTACTAATCCTAGTGAATGCAACGAGATTGAGGAAATAACTTCAATTTGCGTTGGTTGGAAAAAACCCAAAGGAGGCCAAGAAATTAATGAATATGAGCTGGAATGGCAAAAACAGAGTAGTAATAAGATGGAATCCGACTCAAAACCTCATTACGTCAACACAGACTCTTACGAATACACAATCAGCGAGCTTCAACCAGGCGAAAGAGTGACAGTAGCAATCACAGCAAGTAACAGTGCGGGAACAAGTCAACCGACTGGTATAAACTATGCATCGCGTAAGTAAAGTCTGGTGTGAAACATGGGCTGTCCTGTTAACTTTCATCATTATTTTCCTCATCGTTTTTTATTATAAGCTTGCACTTTTGATGACTCCAGCACAGATGAATGCAGCAAAACTTGGCCTGCGATCATAGAGCAACAGAACTAACAGTTCAAAATCAAAAGAGTTTTTCGGCAATTTATTTGCATAATGTAAACGATTAACTGAAAATTAACAAGGGCGTTAGCAATAATATAAACAGATCAGTGATGCAAACGGCTGGAGTGAAAACCGAAGAGGTTTGAAAAAAAAAAAAAACTTTCTTCCACGTCTGAGGGGGCTTCGCTCGCCCCCCACATCCCCCAACAGGTGCTTTGCTTTCGTATGTCCAGGATCTTGATTTTATGGAAAGAAGAGATTTGTAGTATTTTGCAAAATTCAGTGGGTTGAGACTGAAGAGTCAAAATAACCATCTTTTAAGACTACTTCGCTTACAAACCTTATTTCACATGAAAACGGAGTTTGAGTGAAAAGCTGCATGTGCCCATAGCATAACTTTTTTGCATTAAAAATGTCTACATAGCTGCACTTTTGACACTATATGCTCTAGTCTAATAAATGTTATCATAGCTATGATGTTCGATGTGTACAACCGCAACCGGGGGTAAACCCCTTGCCACCAACGGATTTTTAAGGTTTTCACATATGAAAACACCATTTTAGCAGAGTTTTTTTATGTAAAAAAGACATACCGTAGTGAGTGGATCTACTATAGAAAATGCAAAAAATATGTTAGTAGTCCATGTCCAAAAGCAGTAGCTTGGCTAAACTAAATGAAAGAAAGCTGCAACAACAATTGAGTAGTTGTAGACCAACAGTCAAGCTTTAGCAGCTTATTACAGGGCCAAAAGTGGGACCATGGCACCATGCCCCCTCCCCGTGTGTGAGCCTATGCTGCTACCACACCGCTATTGAGGTTGCCATGGCGCAGCGGTTGAGCATATGTTTAAGTCAATACTATTGCTGCATAACAGACCAATAAGTTTGTGTCACGGTCATATTGAGAAGCGCGCTTAGGGAACCTTCAACCGTACGCCTATGATTGCAAACCAAATAGGCAACTATTAATTTAACTAATTCTGATCAGCAGAGCGATTTTCTAAAAACCAGGCCATTCAACGGCGCTGCAAAACGAATAGTTATGTGCAGTTTGTGATCAAGGCATCAAGCAGTTAAAACTCTAATTTTTCAATTTCCCAAATTTTAATTAACAATTGTACGAAAACGTCAAGGACTGCAGTTCCCATGCTTGAAAAAAAAAAAGATTAAGTGTACTCAAGTAATACGAAAGCTTAAAAATGGATTAAACTTAAACACTACTACTGTTACCATATATTATTACCAAGAGTCAGAAAATAAGTTTACTTTTTGCCGTATAAGAAAATTTGAGGCAGGGATTTTACATCATGTGCATGGGTCATGCAAACGTCTTGTCAACAATTTTTTGTCGAAGAGCAATGTGTGCGCTAGATCTAATGAGTTGGACTAACATTTTCCTCGTGGATATCATAAGAAAAAAGATGCCATCTCGTAAAAAAAATGATGCCAATACGCTCTGATTATAGCATTAAATTACAATAGCGAAAGCCATAACAAATTATTGATTAGTTTCATATAAACAACCTGATTATGCATTGTGCACCCCCAATCCCCTTCCATACTCCCCTAAATTGTCTCAACGGATTTAGACGATTCACGAAAACGATGACTTTTTTGGCAACAAAGTCAGCGAAATTCGCCGAAAAGCGGAAGATTTGCATCACTAACAGATAAAATAGTTATTGCTGTAATGCAGGCTGGGATGGGCAATTATGTTCACACCAAGGGCCGCATTTGAAAAAAAAATTGAAGCCGAAGGCCGCACGTCCGCAGATGTCCAATTTTCCACTCAAATTCAAGTGAGCAGCGAAAGAAAAAATCATCACGTTCGCACAGTGGCGTAGCGAAAAATTTTAAAAGGGGTAGGGGGGGGGCATAGTTTCCTCATTTTTTTCAAGCGTAATTTTTTTGGCAGAACTAATTTGAAGCTGATTGAGAAACAAGAAAAGCTCCAGGGGGTCTGGGGGTATGCTCCCCCGAAAATTTTTTGAAAATTTACATGCTATAATGGCTGTTTTGGTGCTTTTTGAATAAATGTCACGCCAATTTTGTTTAAATTTTTTGACGCTAATTCTGAGTTCTTCGCTAAATATGATGCATTTTGTTCGCACATTTTCGATTATGTGTAGTTAAGACGTAAAGCTTATCGCTATCGAAGAGGTTCAAAATTATTAAAAAATTGTATACATCCACATTTTTAAAAATGGTTGGTGGGAGAATGCATGTCCCTCATCCTACCCCGCTGAGTCTGCCTCTGGCCATAAGCTACAGAAACCATCAAAAGAGTCTGGCATATTTCAGTCCCTTGGCACCATTAATTTTGTTTTTATGTATTAAAAGACAGAGTCAAAAAAGGGGGGGTCCATTGCACAATGCAGCTGTAAAAAAAAACGTCTTTGACTTGACTAACGTAAGGAGTGTACGTTTGTGTAAATGCCCGCGGGCCGCATAAAATGGTCTCGCGGGCCGCACTTTTCCCCTTCCCCCCCTGGCTGTAAAACGATGTTTAATAAACGAATGCTTTACAGCGATACCTACCTTTTAATTTGAAAATCGTCACTTTAACAGTCGGTAGTTGGTTTTAACGAAATTCACACGTCTCCGCTACAATAGAAAAAATGTATTAAGCAGGGCATCGAACCGCTTGAAATATCGCTCCTGGTTTACGTTCAGGTTCTGCAAAATTGATTTTAGCGGTTTCGCTCCGGTTCAGATTTTCCGTCGTTTGATTTTGCAGGTTTAATTCCGGTTGAAATTAAAATTCTTAGTAAAATTCTTAGTTCAAATACTTTGAATTATCGGGTTTAGATTCGGTTCAGGTTCGCAGAAGCAAAAATTTAAAGGTTCAAATTCGGTTTGGGTTCAAGAACTTGAAACCGTCAATTCGACTTATGTTTTGGTACACAGCTACGGGCGCATTTTTTTAAAAAACTATTTATAGTATTTAGGCTAATTGCTTTTTAAGTTGCTGCTGTAGCTCATAAAGGATGTCATCAGCGGCGGAAATAACCTCATATCAACTTCAGAATTATTCGACTTTTTTCCGCCGAGGGCCAGTCCGCCAAGGGGCACTTTTTTCTGCAGAGTGCCACTTTTTTCTGCCGTACCGGTGTGTAAGACCTGAGTCTGGTCTACATTACGCAATAGCTAATGTTTTTGGTTAACAAATTTCCATCTGCGCATTCACTCTCAGAAGAATCGATTTTACCAAGTAATGAAGCACTAATTGCATGCATCACCGTAGCTAGCTGCAGTGTTGCTCTCGCCCTCCGGCAAGAACTACAGCATTGCAAGATTGCAACGCAAACGCGCCGAGATAAATCAAACGAAACCATCAGAAATGGATCACTTATTCTTATGGCATTGATAGCACAGTCGCAAAAATGCACTCCGGTCTCTAGACAAAAATTATTTTAACGGTTCGAATCTGGTTCAGGTTTAAGATTTTTGATGACCTTGGGTTCAGGTTATAGGTTCACGTCTATTAATTATAAAGGTTGCGGTTCGGTTCGGTTTCAATGAAAGGAAGCGGTTAATACGGGTTTTCGGTTTACGTTCAGGTTCGGTTCGACGCCCTGATATTAAGAAATCCAACTATTCTGCAGGTAGAATGACTCATACAGTCATACAATGCATGCTTGCAACCTTCATTGCATATCGTGATTTATTACGCTTGGTTTATATTGCAGCAATTAATGTATAGCAAAACAATTTCGTGACCGGCCGGTTAGCCCTTATTTATTAGGTACATCTCCATCGGTGAGGAAAGTCTTCGGGGGTTCGATTCCAAGGCCAGTCAAATTTACTCAGTGTCGCCAACGACTCGCCACCGCTACGATCTTTCTTCGGAGCTGTGTTGCCCAGACGCTAAGCCCCGGAGCTGGACCCCGTCACTCCAGACACGCTTCGGCGTAATACTGCGCGTATAATGAAGATTTGATATTAATTTCAACTTGCTCGTGATCTTACGACTGGCGTCGCAACATTTAGGTCCTGCGACGCCTCGAGATTTCCGTCTGACAACGTCAACCTTTAATATCACAGTGCAATGGTCAGACCCAGAAGGCTATGTTGATAAATTTCAGCTGACACTGAATGGTGCTCAGGTTAGTAGCATTTTTTAAACATAAATTCCCATTTAATCAAAATAAAATTTTATTTCACTAACGAGAGTTTCGCAGACAAATAAAAAATATTGTAACGTCTTATGCCGAGTGCAAAACAAATATCTAATAAAAGAATGAGTTAAAGGCGCTAATCGTCAAGACTGCTACAGCATAATTGTAGTCATAATACATAATGATGTTAGGCCAAAGTTATTGTTTCCTTTGTTAGCCTTGTTTATTATTTTGTTGTGTTCATGTTGTCTATTGTTTCGTAACAACACAACAAAAACTTTACCGGTACTACCCTACTATTATAATTATAACAATATGACAATGCAGTGTCTATTTGCAACTGAAATTAAGCATAGCCTAATGGCATTTGCTGCGGATAAGGACATCATAGTCAACAAGTAAAGTTTTTCGTAAGAAAACGTTTCGATCCTGAAATTTTTCTAGTTAGGATTCTGTGAAATTAAAATCAATGGTATAGACTAAAGACTAAAATTTCGTGTTAACTGAAAAAATAACAACTTAAATTTGTTCGTTTTTGAATTTTAAAAGCAAAAAATGTATTAGCAAAAAATGCTTTTTTTGGGATTCTTTGGTAAATATGGAGTACATGGTTTCCGTGTTTCTACTGACAATATGCTTTTTGATTGCCTGTACAGTGTACAAGCCACATCTCAAAATAACGGGACTAAAAAATTCTTCATGATTTTTAGTTTTACGTCACTACTGCATAGGCCTACTTTGAAAAACAATGCAAATCAGAACTTGCATAAATGTCTTTTCCATAGTCAATATTTTGTCGTCACTTAAAAGAACTTTTACAGATGGCGACATGGTTAAGACCAGCAGCTACGTCAATTCGTAAACAAAACAAGCTGTACGCGTTTTGACTGAATATGCTTTCGTTGTAAAGGCTGCAGAAGAGCAACAACATAGTAAATAAACGAATGTCATGCGCTATGGTATTGTTTTTTAAATGAAAAGTAAGTCAAAAAAAGTGGTTTTTGAATTATGACTGCAACCATTCGACTCGTTTCACCTACAGCAGATTATTTGTGGTGTGTTTTTTGAAACTGCATCGAGCAAGAATTTCCTACTTTATTTGCAGCAAGAGCAAGTGAACAATCGCACTAAATCGTTCGTCTTCTCTAATCTTACACCTGGAACAGACTATGTTGTGTCGCTGTCTTCTTTGATTCTGTTGCCCGAGTATAAGACCGTCGAGAGCACACGCGTCTCGAACCAAACAAAGACCGCCGGAATGCAGCCTGTACCGCCAGGTCCAGGTTTGTGCATCTTTTTCTTGTTCTTTTCATAAAACCTGCAGTGCAAACACAATTGTAGTTTTGGGGAAATCATCTGAAAAGCGGGTTTGTAGAGGTTAACTAGAGTGGAATCCAGTTGAGGCAGGAGTAAGCTTGTTTTGCAGTAGAACGTAACCAACTCAAAACTACCGATATTTTTGTTATTCTCTGTTGCTGCTAATTCGCTTTCACATTTTTTCTAAGAATTGTCTATCTGATTTGTGCAGTCACAACTATTCCATCCTTTTCCATAAACCGTTTCCAACTCATTTAGCTGCAACTTGATAAACTGATAAAACTTAATGTTTCGACTATAATAAAAGCCTCGTCAGCCTAGCTACACACAGCCAACCCAGGCTAGACTCATTCTTGACAGTAAAGAATCTTTTTGACACTGCTCATCCTCAACATCTCGACCTTATTTCGTTTGTGGGTTTTACCCTCTTTTTAGCAGGCTACTAGCCAGAAACAACGATGCCCAATGAAAAAGCACATAACTTCTAACCCGTATTTAAGACATCGGTAGCCTACATCACTACAAACTCCCAGGGCAAACTACTCATGCCTTCACGTAGCAAGGCTGACGACACTTTTCTTATTGTTCAAACACTAAGTCAGGGGTGGCGAACCTTTTTTGGCGAACGTGCCAAAATATTAAAAATAAAGTTCAGCAAGTTAAAGCCGTGCCATTACTCTAAACAAACCAAAAACATAAATGAATTTGATGCAAACGTGAAAGACCTTTTTTTAGATTTTCACCCGATTTCAGTAGGAAAGCAGTAGCTCTACGGACGTGAAGACCTTCTTTTATTGGTCTTCACATGTTTTCAGTGAGAAAAATAGTAGCTCTACGAACGTGAAAATAGTAGATCTGCGAAGGTGAAGGCTTTGTGGGGGCAATTCAACTGGACCCTAACTTTCCGAAAAGGGGCGATTGTGTGAATAAGGTTGAAGACCCTGAGTTAAACAAAATCAAGATTAAAGTATCAAGTGGCGTGCCAGAACAAAAATCTGCTGCGTGCCCCATCTGGCACGCGTGCCATAGGCTCGCCACCTTGCACTAAGTCATCTCTTGCAACTGTTTCATCAAACTAACTGATAAAACTTGTTTTTAGATGTGGGTGTTATTGTTGGAGCGGTTTTGGGATCCTTGTTTGGAGTCCTACTTGTTATTGGGTTAATATATTATTATCGTAGAAGGAAGGGAACAAAATTCATGCAAACAAACAGCAGGTAAAACGTTTGATAAAATTATTCCGAAGATTAAAGCAAGTTGAGTTCCTTTTTTTGTTTCTTTGCATACAAAACCAAAAAATGACGTTGTCGAGAGAAGTTTTCAAATTTCAAATCTATCGTCCAAACCGGTACTGTTTGCTGATTTAGTTTATTTGGCTGAAGATGCAATCAAAGTTTATACTTACTGTACATACAAGAATATTTTCTGTATTGCGTAGTCCTATATAACATAATATGATTATGCAACTTTACATTAATGTGAAGTTGTCAAAAAAGAATTTTCATTTTCGATTTGAAACAAATAATAGTATCCGATTGTGGTAAGTTAATGGTAATAAGGAACCTGATTTTCACGTTTGGACATAATAGGAAAATTTGGCGCAGAAAAATTCCCATTACCTATTATACAAATCGTTTTCTAACAGCTCAATCACACTTTTTTGGAATAGTTGCCAATAATCGTTGGCCAACAACGTTCTATCGCTGAAACGATTTTAAGTTTGGAAATTGGTTGTAAAAAGTTATTGCTTACAATTGTTTAATTATCTTTTCTGAATCTTATTACTGCTGTTCAGCGATTTCCAGCAACCAACCATGTCATCGGCAGCAAACACTTTTGACACTTCAATATCACCAATTGTGCAAAGAAACGACGAGGTTTCAACGGAAGTCTCACCGCAATCACGGTAAATATTTCGAATACGAGAGAGCGGTGTAAATTCTGTACATAGATACAGGTTGTATCTCGGTAGGAAATACCACTTTCAATTAAAGCACATCAAAAATATAAAATTTCAAAACCCGACAGTTTGTTTCACCCGAAACTGCAGGGACCTTCAGGTTATTCATGTAGAATCTTGAGGGGCCAAGGGCGTTAAAAGTTTGGGGCTGGACTGGTGTCCCCTAGTTATTTTTAGCACCCCCCTTTTTTCCAAAGTTTTCAACTGCCAGTAGGCTATTATACACCATATTGCACTTACACGATGACTCAAAGCGAGACTTGTTACTCGTTGCTCCTCTTTAGTTTGAGTGATCATGTAATTTCTATTTTGAAGAAGTTTCTGGTATGTAATTTTTGTAGCAATGATATGTTTGTGGCCAGATTTTTTGTAGATAAAGCAAAACTAGCTTCGGCCGTCAGACCCCCAGTTGTTATTGCAACATACAAGATTTTCAGATATTGCTCTGTTACATTCAATTATGTAGACGCTAGAAGCTGTTAAATTTTGCTAAAACTTCACTGAGTCCATTCAAATTTACTGTAGTTTCAGCAACATCACGAGTTAAGAAGCGTCGAGCAAGCTATTACGACCTTGCTAACTGTGGCTATGTGCTGTATGTGGACCATCATTTTGCCATAATACGTCACCGCTTCAGGTCAATGCTTTTTGTAACTTCAAGCCTTCATCTTATAATTTCAGACAAGTGGATCTATCCAGGTTTGATGAGCACGTTAAGATGATGCAAGAAAACTACAACACAAAATTCGGTCAGGAATTTGAGGTATATATATTATTTCTTAATGCTATTCCGTCATTTCATTGCTTTGCTGTTCATAGGGGTTTATTTCTGTTGGACGTGAATTGAAATGCAGTGTTGGAGCTCTTCCAGAAAACAAAGAAAGGAACCGTTACAAGAATATTTTACCTTGTGAGTTGATGATGTAAACGTAGCTTATCAAAAATAACTCATTGTTCCAGTTTCCTGCGTTGCTGCGAACAGCCCGAAATCAATTACCATAAAGTCTATAGTTCAGCACTATTGAATATATGCTTTATTGACGTGTGTAAGATATAAAAAAAATGAAGTTTACCCTGGGTTAAGTATCATTTGCAACGCATAGGACAACGTCTGTTCAAAAAGAATGACGTCGGTTTGAATGGAAAATCCGGTACAACATATTTTTCAATACCGTTTGAACACAACTGTTTTTAATGCTCTTTTAATTATGGTTTCAGATGATGACAACCGAGTTGTTCTTGCTACAAGCGACGTATTTTTGTCCGATTACATCAATGCAAGTTATATTCAAGTAAGTTGAGATGTTGGACAATTATTTTTGTCTTTTAACATCAGCATAGGCTTAAGGCGAGACTCTAAACATGCTTATTTTGCTTGGTCCAACCGTTTGTGCTATACCTTTGGTAGTTGATAATACTGTTTCGTATGACTTGAATCAACTTATAGTAAAGAGTACGCGCTGCTCTAATCTAATCGCGCACTTTGTTCTCATGCACCATAGCACTTCTGCTAATTACAAAATCAGCTTTTGAATGAAATAAACCAAATATACCTGTTTTCTTGCATGCTTCAAAACAGCTCGGTAGTGTAAAGCTATTGTCACCAGAATTCTTCAAGGTCCACCTTGAGACAATATGTTGTTATTGCGTATTTTTGCAGCTGCTTGCTTCTTTGCTTTTCTGACATAAAATCGATTTTAACTGATCAGCAAATGGAAATGTGTTTTTTGATTTTTTAAACCCTTGATACAGTTTCAAAATGTTTCAATATACCGGTGCAAGATATCAGATGCCCGAGTGGTTAGAGCGTCCGCCTCTGGAGCTGTACATTCGGTTTTGAATCCGAATCGGGTCAAACCAATCACTTCAAAATTGGTATTCACAGCTTCCCTGCTTACAGCTCAGCATTAACGGGATAGTGCGGAGAGCAGGCCGGCAAGTTTACTTGTTATGCTGTTCGAAAAAGCGCTTTGCGGGATTCCCCCACCTTATTGTGGTACACCGACGGCCGGCAACTCCTAAGCGAGTTCGTTACAGCGCTTTGATCTCTTTCCCGCGTTAGTAGGATAAAAATGCACTCAACACAACCATCGTTTCCAAAAACAGCACTTTTATTAGGCATATGTTTTTGCAAATATCTAATGTAAACGAATCATGGTAGGTTTGTTTACTCGAAGCGTATAGCTGTGAAAAGCAAAAGTACATAAAATTTTTTAGGGATTCAACCGTGAAAAGGAATTCATCGCTACCCAAGGACCTCGCCCGACCACTCTAAACGATTTTTGGAGAATGGTTTTTTGGCAAGAAAAGAGCAGAAATATTATCATGCTAACATCGCTGGTGGAACATGGTACTAGTCTATTCAGCAAAATCAAAAACGCTTTGCTTTAAGATTATGCTATTTTCGTTGGGTGCCCCGATAACTTTTAGGATTTTGCTTTGAACAAGGTTAAGAAAGCTTCCTGGGCTTTTCTACAGTACAAACTACAGACTTGATATTATGTTTGATTGAATACTGTAAAACCTGTGGAAACTAAAGCAAGGAGAAGCGTTTGCATTGCTACGTACTACTAAATGCATGTTCCATAATTTTGAGCGTTCAAAATATGTTCCAAGTTGCCATTAAAATTGAATCCCTTTCCTGTAATTAGACGGCAGTGATTTTTATTATTCTCAAAAAATACTGTAAAAAAAACTTGGACAAACATTAACCAAAATTCGCATAAAAAACGACTTCATGTTGCAATGGTAGATGACACCAATAACTTTTCGACGATCCTTTTTTTTGTGCGAAATGACTATATGACATTCATCATCGAGAAAAGGAGTAACACTTTTGCAACAAACTGCCACAAAAATAATGTTCTGGACTAGAGTATAGCTATTTTCAACGTTGAGCCTTTTTGCTGATGGTTCAATTGTATTTAGCAACCTTCACCTATTGGAAAAAATCATTCTTGACATTGATATTTCTATTTGGATCACGAACAAATATATTGTGCAAATTCCACTATAGGCGATGGACCTTGGCCCTTTTACTACGGACACTTTGTCACTCGTAATCCAACAAAACAATGACAAGACATTTCAATACGCACCATACGCACTGTTTGGATCATAGTCCAATGTACCTAGTGCACCAATTACGTTGCTAAAATCTTTTGCAGGTAAAAAGAAAAGTGAACCTTACTGGCCGTTTGACGATAAATCATTGAATTTGGGTGGAATAACCATCCAAGTAACATCGGAAGAAACAAAAAGTGATTGGATTCTGCGAAAGTTTTTGATCTCCAAAGTGGGTGACAGACTGTTTGTTATCTACTCTATAAGAAAGAAATGTAAAAGTGCGAGTACGCATAAATAGCTGCAGGCAATGAACACGGTATCGACATTTCCTGTCAAATCTGTACAGTTGGAGTGCCCGACATTTACTCAAGGCAATATGCGTGCCCAAGAAAAATTTCTCGCTTGGGATTCGCAGCTGTGCCAGCTAAGAGAAACCGCAAAAACCATTTTTGCCAAACTCGTTCGCCCGTGATAGAACGGAGCACCAAGATTTAGTTTTGTGATGACGCTCAACGTTAAATCAGTGCTTCAACAAAACTTTGAAACGGCAACTACTGCAACTAATGCCAAGCTCCTCCTTCCTACTGAAGTCGCTCATTGCAGCATCAACATGGCCATAATTAACTTAATGTAACTCGTTAAATATTTTATAAGGACGGAGAGACTCGAAATATTTCTCATTTTCATTACACGGCCTGGCCTGATCACGGTGTACCGGAAACCAGTAAAAGCATCGTCCGCTTTGCTTCTAAGTTCCGAATGGTAGAAGATGAAACCCCAGGTTATCAAGCTCCTACAATAGTCCACTGCAGGTAAAGCGTTTTTCGATTACAGACGAATTCCATACCCGAACAATTGAGTAGAGCAGCCAGTTTTTGTGAAAGCAATTAGAAATCTTTGAAAAGAAAGTTACAATAATCTACCTTCCATTGAGTATGGTGTGGTGATACATAACTAAACTTTATGCAGATTTTTGAAATATTTTAAGAACCAATTGATGACATTGCTGTTAACTGTATGACTTAGTCCTGTAGTTTAAAATTTTGCAGAATTGTTCGTGGTGTAGAGGCAAGTAGGCATGACAGAGCGTTGTCGGATCGTATCTCACATTTCAATTTTCCTAAAATAACCATGACGTCGTCACAAGCAGATAATTACATCTGAGCTTCCCTTATCTTTTTCGGATGACGTTTCAAAGGATTTTGTTTGGAGTTTTACAAAAATAATCCTGCTTGGAGGCACGATTGAATGATACTACTCGTCATTGATGAAAAACTGAAATTGAATTTTCGGTTAAACTAGGCTGGGCTAGATTGTCCAAGTTGTTGTTGATACAACTCCTTTCTTTGCAGCGCTGGCGTTGGCAGAACTGGAACATTTTTAGCGGTAGATTACTTGCTGCAACATTTGAAGAAGCAAAAATATGTGGACATACTAGGACTTGTGCATCAAATGAGACTACAAAGAAAATTCATGGTTCAAACTGAGGTAAGTAGGCTTATTTATAATTGTAATAATACCGTACATAACTTTTATAGTATTTTTTAAAATGCAAAATTTCTTTATCTGAACACCACTCGATACCGGTGCATTGTAAGAATGCATATCGTCTTTTTAGAAACAATACATCTTCCTGCACATAATGATTCAAGAATTGATAAGTCATCAATTCGAACCAGTTGATGACAAAGGAGACACTCTCTACGAAAATGTTTCAGTTTATCAAAATTTTCAGCCCAAAGCCCCAATTTACGAGAATGCCGTCACCTTGCAAGAGCAAAAGTCCTAGCCATTTAACAATGTGTTATGAGCAAACAGGTAAGCGAGCGCATGCAGTATATTATAGGCCTACTACGCTCACTTAAAGGTTACCTCCACTAGATCACGGTTCTTAAAAGTTATTCTAAATTGGTTTGCATCCCTTCATTTGTGCAACTGCATCTTCTTATGTTTGTCTTGAGAATCATTAATATTGAAGGCAGGATTTCGAACCAAACTGAAGCCTAAACCTGAATTTTAAACCGGTTTTGTTTTCTGGGTTGGACCCTAAACTGAACCCGTAACGAACGATTATGAAACTGAAGGAAAAAAAGGAAATGATCTTAAAGTGCAGTATAAGGACATAGCGGTCAATTACTGTCACTTCTGGACTCTTCAACAAAGCGACGGTTGATTATAACTACCAACAACAAAAAGAAGTTTACTTTGAATGCTTTGCTACATTACAAAATAGTGGAAACACAGCAACTCAAGTAAATACAGTATCACTGTTTTCACTGAAACATTTTTTTTAAGTTGTATTTTTATTTGAATGAAATACTGTAATATATATGAAATCACTTACAGGATAACATGCCAATTCAGCAAACTTCCGGTGTACCTTGACATTAGAATCATTCAGATGAATTGTGATGGAAAATCTTTCAACTTTTATCAATCAATGCTTTGAAATTTCCAAGTATAATTCAATGCTGGATTTCATTTTTTTTGCGTCGCACTTTTTTCCTGTAACTACTTTGATTATGGTATTATTTTGCTGGAGACACCACTTTTGTTATAAAGTAAAATAGCAAGGAAGCAATTGTGACAATTTTGTATTTCGTTTCACAATTACTAGAGTAAAAACCGAGTTTGTTGAAAGAGTATCTACCGTGGACAACTTCTTCACAGGAAGTTCTCTAATAACATTATTTTCAAGTTACAAAGCGATGTACCGTGATTGATTGATTGATTTTCTTCATCTTTACCCTCCTATCACGAGAAAGCAGCTGAGGCGCTATGAGTAGGACGAATCCATACTCGCTTATAGGAGTTGCCTTTGTTTCCAAGTTTTCCGCTTGAATTTTCTACTGACTTCTTTCAATATGCTGCTTGCCAGATACCACCAAGCAGAGATAATCATCGTGAAGCATCTTATCCAAAAACGCAACAACGCGACTAGGTTGGGAGTTGAACCATTAACTTTGCGATCATGGTCGTCGTAAAAACGACGCTCCGAATCACTGCGCCACGCTGCCGACTATGGTTCGGAGCGTCGAATGCCGAATGTACTTCATCCGCCGAAATGTGACTGTGGCTGCCGAATGTACTTTATCTGATGTATTTTCCATTAGTACATGAGTTAAGTACTGTAACTTTACATGGTCAAGAATTTAATAACTTAATTAATTTCATGATCGTTTTGTTGATAAGAACTCAATACTGAATGAAGTGCTATGCTATGATTTCCAATGTTCCTTTGCACTAAAAACGGTAATGCAGTCTTGATTTTTAAAATCTCATTGAGATGTTCCAGGTCCATTTGCAAAAAAATTTGCATTAATTACACTATTTTGTCTCCGATTTGTGTAATGCAGCTTCGGCACTTGTGAAATATAAAGTGGCTCGGTTGAAAACCTGCTAGTAGTTACAATTCAACAGCAATCTTATAGAAAAGACAAAACACTTGCATTTCCGGTACCCGTTTTTCGAGCTGGAGAGCGGGGAATTTCAAAGACTCACATCTTTGACAAAGCAACGGCTTTCCTCAGCAAATACTCTTTGCCAAGCGTTTTTTAGTTCTTGCCCGTTGAAGCAGCTTTTTGTAGTTCACAGACGAATTCTCCATTGTAAACAAGGCAATTGTGGTATCTTGAATATCGAAACTCGGTACCAGCCGGACGCAGTTAGCAAAATTGCCTGGCAAAAATAATTTACCAATGACATTATTGTGAATGGATTTGTTACGTTATAATGTAAGTGTGTGCCAAATTAGTCTTCAAATCTCGGAATATTAAAGATGGCGATTATTAAAGTACGTTTAAACAGCTTGAACGGAAAATTTCTGTGCTTAAAAATGTGCTGTTTTGCATTTGTGATATTTCAGCTTAATCAATTTTGCCATAATTATGTTTTCATTGATTAATAGCTTAAAAATAGGTATGATCCATTTAGCTCATGGGCTATTGAATGTGCTTGAGTATATTAGTCTACTAATTTGCTTTTTGCGGATGCTTTTGCTATATACCACAGGCTGCGAATAAGCGAATCATTACGCAACTTGAAGTTTAGTGTATTTATTGTAAACTGGATTGTAATTACATTATTGACTATTAAACAGTGTTTACTGCACTAGATAATAAATCATGTATTACTTTGTGAACGGCATGTTTGCATTTTGGGGTGGTTTACTGGATTAATCAATTAAACGATTACGTTACGCTTCCACAACAATTTAGTTCCTAGCATCGTCCACAGGCGATAACATTTTTGTCAAGATACAAAACTAATGCGTCATATTTGCGGCGACAGCACATTGCGCTGCCATCAGAACTCTAGCTGTAGAAATGTTTATCAGGGGAAAATGTTTTGCGAAACAAACATCCCTAATATAATTAAATCTTTCTATTGCCGACAACTCCACAGCTCGCAATAAGACGTGAATAAAGAATTAACATCATCTGCTTATCTTCTTCACAAAATCGCAGCAATCAAAATTAAACAGAAATTAAAACTGGTCAAGAACATAACAGAATACCTAATAACACTAGGTCGTACAAGTAGTTTAAATTGCAATTTTATCTTATGCATTTTCCGACCAATATTATTTTAACTTTTTTTATTGTAACCTGATGCAGTGGCGTACGCAAGAATTTTCATTGGGGATTTAATGACATCAAATCGTGATGACGAGATTGGGATATAAGCAGGGCCGCAACCAGGGGGGCGCGGGGGGGCAGAGCCTCCCCTGAAAAAAATTTTGCCCCCCCCCCACAAAAATTAATAGCTATAATACATGATACCGGTTTAGGTAATTTGCCCCCCCCCCTAAAATATTTTTCGCCCCCTAAGCATTTGCTTGTAGTTGCGGGCCTGGATATATGACGTATGGAACTCCGCATTTACTGTAGTTTAGAGGCGTATACAATGAGCATCCAATTACAACGTTTCCTGCCTGAGTTATTACGCAATTGCAGTTAATCATAATCATCAACATCATCACATACTCTAAAACACTTAACCGGGATGTGCGGGGGCGGAGAACCCAGCTGTTGAAAGAGGTAAGTTAAAGAAGTTTCGCTCTCCCCCACGCCCTCTTTAAATCTTTCGCTAAACTCTGGTCTTCCTTGGCAGAATTTCAAACTTTTTTTTTCGCACTTAGGCTTTGTCAATTAGTTTATAACATTAACATAATTTTTTAACCACTTTTTTGTTGTGGAATTACAGTTAATACAGATTGGGCCTACGCCATTAAAAGAAACTCCTACATACCAATTACCTCACAGACACAAAAATGCAGTTGAAGCAATGCACACTAACATAAAATTAGACTACCGGTATTTTTGAATCGCATAGAATGAAAGTCTCTAGTGATTAAGTGAATAAATAGGACAGAACATAAAATCATAATATCAATTTTGGCAAGCTCCGTACGAGGAAAGGGAGGATCTTTATTAAAAAAAAGGCTCATTTCCTCTCCAATCGTCAGAGGGGGATGTCCCCCGAAACCCTCTACCCGTGCGCATGACGCTGACCTGATTTCATCAACCTGCTAACCAGGTGTTGGAGTCGTAGTCGAATCGACAAAACGTTTTGTTTCACTCCGATTTCTGCACTCCCCAGTTTTCATATGACTTACAAGAACTCCTTTCTTAGTTGAAAAGTAACCTAACAAATCTTTGCTCAATTCTGCTGCAGGATTGAACTGCTAAACTATGACCGCGATTCCACAATCTTGTCTGTTTGGCTTAAAAATATGCACAACTATTTCTATTATAGTCTACTGCAAACCTAGAAAAGTCAGCATAATTTTAATCAAAATCAGTTTTCCAACTACACAATTTGCTAATTTCGCCAACTTAATAAATAAGGCAACCTTTTCAATGTTAGTTCGCTAACTTACTTTCTGTTAAAGCTTCACCTTGCATAACTGGCATGGCCATTTTCCGAAATTTTGTGATATATCAATCTTAGACTTACAACCGACTGCTAAGTTCAAGGTTTTGACTGAACTTGACTCTTCTTTTAGAGGATCGTTTGCTAAAAATCGGACTTTTTCTTTGTATCCTACAGCTATTGGAGTCCTACTTTGCATTCGTCAAGTATTGACTTGCTGAATATAGTTTGCAGTATAAGTCTGCTGCGTTATTAACCACTTATATCTATTGTATTTCGTTTTTGATCAGCGGTTTAATAAATTTTCGCATGTATATTACCCGCTTTACACAAGCGCTATTCAAAACCTTTGTTTGCATTTTGACATGCTTTCAAGAGTCCCTTGAAACCTATGATTGCGCAAACGCAGTTATAACAGTTTTAGCTACAAAAGCATGGAAAACTAGAAGCGCTTGAAAAAGCTTGCTTTGAAAAAAACATGTAGGCTAAGGAAAAGCAGCTGTTGATTGACGAAATGTCGTGAAATCACAGTTGCTCAAATGACGGGGCCCTACTAGTTGCTGTCAAGTACGAAGTACGGTATTCCAACCAAACGATCAAAGTTGTTACAACAAAACTGGCCAATGTCACGCAAGACCTGACCAATGACCTTAGGGTCCGACGACCTTGCGTTATCGGTATGTCGTATAAAAAACTTACTAGTGTAGTTTTCTCAAAATATTTTAAGCGTTTGAAACAATTATTGCTAAGCTGTCATCTCACTCGTACATTTGTCACCACTGATCTGTTGATGACCCAATTTTAATCAGCACCCTATAGCTAGACCACCAAACTGCCAAAAATGTTGCTCAAGTGATCAAAAGGTCACATTCTACATGCTCCTCCGGGATTAGGAAATATGATGTTTACGCTAAAGTTATAACAGAATTTGTCAAAGCTTTATACGTTATGCTGAAACAAAGCATTCCAAACTGAGGCTCACGAGCCGGATGCAGCCTGCGGCCGGGTTCGGCCCGCGGGTATTTACAGAAATATAAACTCCTACCGTGAGTCAAGCCGTAGACTTTTTTTTGCTTTTCACCGATTTTCAGTGGATAAAATAAGACTGAGAGGTAGAAACCTTGTTTTTGCTCTTCACCGATTTTCAGTGGATAAAATAAGACTGAGAGGTAGAAACCTTGTTTTTGCTCTTCACCGATTTTCAGTGAAAAAAATAACAGGATACCTAGGACGATGGAGACTTTTTTTGCTCTTCCAATTACTGCGGCCCTTAGCTTCAAAATTTTTCAAATGTGGCCCTTCGTGTGAAAAGTATTGCCTACTCCTGCTTATGTTGTAGCATTTGTTCACACACAGTGCAGCTTTTTTCAATTTAAACTATTGCGTAGTTATTACCGCTGGATATTGGGAATGCACCGCATTTGACCAATAAAGACAACTTAGCTTCATTTCAGCCTATGCAAGACCTGAGTAAAATGATGCCTGGCGAAACAACATTTTTGAGCTACCCGCTTCACGAAACGCTCCCAAGCAATACCGAGCTCCACCATGCTCCGAAAGGCGATGCGACGCAGCTTGATTACGTCATAATGAAACAATGATAAGCTGTGCTTGGTGACGCTTTAATGTCGATAAGGTCTTACGAGAAATAACAATGCTAAAATATATTTTTAGGCATGGTCTTATAAGGTGCCCCCTACTCGTATAGCGTATAGAGTGAGGTCTAGTGCCCCCTACTCAACTTAAAGTTTGACACTGGGCCCTTTACTGGTTTCGCCATTTTTGGAATTAAGTTAAAAATACATTCATTAGGCGGTGTTATTATAAAAATGCGGTATTATTATAGAAATGAACAGTAAACCACACTCTATGCGCTGACTTATTAAAGCCCTATGGCCTTCCTGATAAAATTAATGGCAGCTGATCCGGTAAAAAAATAAAAATGCGTGTAGTTGAAATCAAATATTTCTACGTATTTTATTGCTTTATCAATAATAATGGAAGTGTACAAAATCAGTCTAGAGTACAGTAAATATGCGAGGAAAAGTAATTTTCAGAGGTCTGGTCAATTAATTAGTAGATAATCTGAATCACGTACAGAATAAGACAGGATGTTCACGTAAAAGCAAAACAAAAATCATCTCTATAAGGCACAAGATGCGAAGATTCTGGTAAAAAAAATGTGGTAAACGTAATAATATGATTAAGTTCATACTGCACAATACATTCTAAGTCTATTTTTGTAACAAACAGAAGCACTACACTGTCCAACAAAAGATAAACAGAAAGGACAAGTATCTCCATAAAAGAACTTTTTCTTATGAATCTACTAGCAGTTTTTGCTTATTACGTCAGATTTTAAGCACTGTCTTCACACGTTAGCGATTAAGCAGCTCTATCTATTTTCTCTTTGTTTCTAGCAATGGCGAGTAAGCAGGTTACTTCAACAAACATAAACAAAAACAAAAGCTGTAACCAGAAAGAAAATTTGACATAATGGATAAAAGTAGCTTGCCGATTTGAAACCAGCATGCTCAATTTCATGAACTTTGAGTGTTAAAATCGCAGTTATTTCAAACGTAAAATTTTGTTGACTAAAAAGTGTTATCATCAAAACAGCTTGGGCCCACAACCAATTTCTAATTTATTGTCTATTGAAATTTTAATACTGGTGGAAAAAATTTTGCTTTAAACAGTACGTCATTTGTTTTGCAAAATGGCTGCTACATTTTCGTATACGGGCGATTTAGCTTTGAGATTTTCGTAAATTGCCACATTCCTGTTAGAGGTGTTTTCTTCGTTCTCCTTTAAATCGAACTCTTGGTTGATCAGTTCCACAACCATTTTATGCAAGAAGATGTATTGTTTCTGCATACAATAAGTCCATTTCAAGTAAGTCGAGGCTATCTTATCAACAAGTATGTACTGTACCTCAGAGCTTACAAGTTGCACCAAATTGTTCAAAGAAATATTTTATCTTTACTTTTGAGACTTGAACGTAATTATGTTTTGCGATTTGATTATAAATCAATGCTTTCACCACATTTCCGTGGGCTACTTGAACATTGAAAAAAGCAAAATAAAGACATAACGCGACATTGTTATGAAATTGCACTGCTATTCATTATATGCACTGAATAAAAAAAGGAAAGACCGATAAAATCACAAGCTTATAACAAACCGCAAACTAGTGTTGCTTAAAAGCAGCGATCCCGAAAAGCAATATTTTAGAGCAACTCACTTCAGTTTGAACCATAAACATTCTCTGCAATCTCATTTGATAGACCAACCCAAAAATATCAACGAACTGGTGCTTCTTCAGATGCTGGAGCAAATAATCTACGACTATGAAGGCTCCTGTTCTACCAACTCCAGCACTAAAAAATATAACCTTGAAACTCATTTTAGGATCAGATTCACTCTACTGGCGTTTGAAATATGGGACTTGAATGATTGTAGGATTTAAGAGCTATATAATTGTTAAGCAGGTTATTGAAAAAGTTGTTCAACTGATTGTACCATTAGAATATTTTTCAAGTGTTGTAGGCCACTGTGTGCATAATACAGCAGTTCAATTTTTTTGTATTAAATAAGTTACAGTAGGCACTGTACAGTTCTATTAAGCTTTGTTTTTCAAGTCAATCTGTTCCACCCAACAGTACAATCTGCTTGTGATCTGAAAATTTTAAAAATCATAAATCGGCAAGGGAGTCGGCAGAAAATTTTCTAGGAGGGGGCCAGTCAAGATATTATGAAAACTAATATCGGTATAGCACTATTGGAAATGCAGCCAGTAGAAAAAATAGACGATACTCCCGTGCTCGTGCCTACAATGCTGATTGCTGCACTGTACTTGCACTTAATCACTTTTGTAGATCGAAAATCAAAATAGTTTTTCTCAACATGGCTATAATAACGTTGGTAGCTTACATTAGGCCTACTGCACGTGAATACCGGACTATGATCGTATTGCTTTTTTTTTTTTTTGCTTAAAGGCCTTTTCACACTTGAGCTATGCCAAGCGGAGCCAGGCTTACAAGTTATTATTATAATTATTTTGTTTTAAAGCCGCATAAAGGCAGCTTAGTTTTTTTATGTTAGTGAAGTATGCGCATCATGGAAGATGACTTAGTTGAGCATCG
The DNA here is from genome assembly GCA_964006365.1 of Trididemnum miniatum. NCBI lineage: Eukaryota > Metazoa > Chordata > Ascidiacea > Aplousobranchia > Didemnidae > Trididemnum > Trididemnum miniatum. The sequence goes on from OZ023252.1 coordinate 2,252,226, forward strand.
AATCCACGAAGCCAGCACCGGAGCCCCACTCACCAACCACTTGGCTAACTCTATGTGCTTTTAACATGACATAGATCAGCCGTTAGCTCAGTTGCTTAGTGCACACGCTGTCGGTGCGGGAGGTGGGGTTCAAATCCCGGGTCGGTCAAACTGGCACAGTGTCGCCAACGGCTGGTCACCACTGCGAAGTTTCTTCGGAGCTGCGTAGCTCAGGTGCTAAGCCGCGGAGATGGATCCCGCAACTCGTAACACGCTTCGTTGTAATACCACGAGTATAATGAAGATTTGATTTGGCTGCTCCAGCGGTAGCCAACCAGTTGATCGCGATCGCTCTTTGCATGCCTGGTAGTCGATCACGCGCTGATTTGTGATTTGAATAACGAGTTTTGGTAACAACATTTCCGATTCATGTAGCGCGTCCAAAACCTCTTTTTTGGTCTTCACTGGTGTTTTTAGAAGGTTGTAGCACATCTGAAGATCTTTTTATTATGTAGCTCTCACCCTTACAATTTCATTACGCTCGTGGTATTGCGCCGAAGCGCGTAACGAGTGGTGGTGCCTGTTTCCGTGTCTTAGCGCTTGGGCAAGACAGCTTCGAACTCCGAAGAAACGTTGCAACAGCGGCCAGCCGTTGACGACGCTGTATCCCATTTGACCAGCCCGAAGACTTTGATCCCTAGCAGTGGCGTACGCAGGATTTTTCAATGGGGGGGTTGCAGTGACGTCACACCGTGATGACGTAAATTTCAGTGACGTCACAGCTATTATAATGCCATAATGAAAAAAATAATTCAGATTTTTCATTCACGCTTTTGCTTGATTCTTTGCGCTTCATTTAGGAGCAAAAAGGTTTCTCAAAAACTCAAGCTGTCAATTGATGGCTAAAAATTTACCAAAAGATGTTAGTCGACTTCATTTTTGGGCCATAGGAAGATTAACTGACTAAAGTAAGCTAGCTTTCGCAACGTCACAAACAGGGTGTAGCCAGGGGGGTAAAACAGGTAATTGCTTCCCTCCAAAAAAAATCTTTTCAAGAACCAACATTGATATAAACAACACATATAAACCTTGATAAAAACATTTAATATGCACTCATTATAAAAGGGGCAATTTTTCCTGTCTTGAAAACTGAAGACAGTGAAGCATGAGCAAAAACTGCCCTCCCTACCGAAACATTTTTAAATTACAATAAATTACGCGTGAGAGGAATCTCTAATCATGTGACTAAGGTCAAAAACAGCGTCGATCATATCTAACTATTTTTCACCCAAATCACAGCGTCGATATCATGTGATACTCTCAAGCACATAATCGGGGTGTCTGGGAAACAGAGCACTCCAGCTCCTGAGACAGTTACGGTGCGTAAAAACAATTTTGCCTTAAAAACAAGAAAGGTTTCACTAGTGCCGAAACTAGTGCCCCCCGAACCCCCCAACAGGGGGGGGCACAAAAAAGGGGCCCGTAAATTGTCAGTACGTAGTACTACTTACTCAACGTTTGATAAAGGTGCCTTAAATAGACCTCTTCTAAGATTCAATACATTTTTGGTCTTAACTCGCGCGATGTGGGGCCCCCATACCATATTTATACTTTTGGCCATAGGGGCCCCTGCAAATTTTTCGAAAAATAGCAGTCGCAAAACTAGCAAACAAACGTTTAGTAGCATACCAAAGAGCCCTCATCCTCAAGTGAAAAGCGCAAAAATAAGCCTTAAAAACGTTTTTTCTTCGCATAGGTAGCGAAATGTTAGAGTAGGGTTTGCTTGCAGCATTATTTTATTGGGTTTGGAAGGGACCTAGTAAAACAGACTAACAGACTAATCAACCTTGTCAAAACTGAGGAATTTTAAAGGCTCAAAACGCTTAAAAAGCCTCCACAAAATAAGGTCAAATTCCGCAAAATTTTCTGGGGGGCATGTCCCCAGACTCCCTAGCTTGGCATCGCCTTTTCGGGGCTCGCTCTTTTGTATCACCATCCAAAAAAAATTTTTAGGGGGCCCCGAAAGATGATTTTGGGAGGGGGGCCGCATTGCCTAATTTCGGCCCTGGGTTTCACTTTTTCTGCAATCGTCAACGTCAAGCGCAGCACACAAGCAAAGTTTGACTATTAATAAGTCTAATATTGCATCACAATGAAAGTTTTTGTAGATTTTATAAGCAAGTTGGATAGCACAGAGAAACATGAGAGCAATTTCGACAATTTCTGCATGAAAAAAGACGGTTCGTTCCAAAAAGAGAGGTTTTCATTTCTATTAAAATCTTCAATGGGGTGGGTTTTGACCCCCGAAACCCCCCCCCCCCGTGCGTACGCCACTGATCCCTAGACTCCCGCACCGGCGTTGTTGTCTCTTACCAGCAACAGAGAACGCTTACCACCAGTTGGCCGAGTCGCCAACCGTCCTGTCTTCATCAACTTACATCCAACAACACGCGCTAAATCTTTGAGTTTCAACAGAAACCGCTTTAAGTTGACCGATCGTATCATCATTATCAATTAATAAATATGATGTAGCGTTCTCTGTTGCTGTTAATATTGCGATACTTGCAATTACTTCTGGTTAAAGGTTCTCATCTAAATCTAAAAAAGAGCTTCTGGTTTAAATGAGGATTTCAAAGTTAGTTGTCAGCCGCTCACTATGTTTATTTTTCAATAACAAGAAAGGAATGTTATGGTCAAAACCGAAAAGCAAGAAGGTAAGCTGTTTGAAAACCTCAAACGAAAGGAAAGCTTTATACTGTAATGTTTACCATAAGGCAGCTGTGATAAGATATCACCGGTCTTACAGCGTGGCCGAGGGGTTAGGGAGGTAAGCTCTCAATCACAAAGTCCTGGGTTCGAACCTGAGCCTACCTGATGAGCGGTCAAACCGCGAAATTAGTTGTAGAATCGGTTTTTACAGCGTTTACGTAGTGAGTCTTCAAGCCTATCATTATATCTCTTTATATTTTACATGCATAGACTTGCATCTGCTCCACATATTTCAATACTAGCATTTTTTTCATCAAGGCTTCATAATGAAACTCATGCTTACAATTTAGGAGAATGTTCTCAGAAAGGATTGACCCCTGGACCTGACCCTTCCTGACAACCAATTGACCATGCCTTCACTAGCCTAATTCTAAAGAAAAAATGCGCAAAACAAGTAGTGCTATTCCATTTTGCAGTAGTGCTATTCCCTTGCCGACGCCCATGTATATTGGACACACCATGTTGCATTATTTCGTAGGTTTCGTTTTTTTTTCGACTTGAGGAAATGTTTCGGAAGCATAGATCGTAATTTTTGGTGTATATTTTAGACGTATTTTGCTCTTTAGTTAAAATGTCATCACATAGCACGTATTTATATCCAACTTCTCACGGAAAGTCGAAAAATAATGAAATTTTACTGTTATAACACGCTAACCTAGTTAGTTAGTTGGTTAGTTAGTTGCATATTTATCCTCCTATCACGAGAAAGCGATCAATGCGCTATACGAGCTCGCTTAGGAGTTGCCAGCCATCTGTCTACCACATCAAGACGGAGGAATCCCGCAAAGTGCTTTTCCCAACGGCACAACAAGTAAACTTGCCGGCTTGTTCTCCACACTGTCCCTTCAATGCTGAGCGTCAAGCAGGGAAGCTGTGAATGCCAATTTTAAAGTCATTGGTTTGACCCGACTCGGAATCAAACCCGAATCTACAGCTCAAAAGACAGACGCTCTATACTAATCGGTCATCTGAGCTGTTAATTTGTTTACATACCTGTATTTAAACATTAAGGATAATCGTTCTCTGGTGGCATTTTTTTCTCTCTGATGATTGTATTTTTACCTGCAATGGACCACTGTAGGAGATTGGCATTGTGAAGTTTCATGTTCATGTAAAAGGCATTGGAACTTAGAGGCAAAGCGGACGATGCTTTGGCTAGTTTCCGGTACACCGTGGTCAGGCCAAGCCGTGTAGTGCAAGTGTAAAACATCTCTACGAATTTCATCCTAAATGCAAGTAAAAACTTGTTTTGAAACATGCAGCACGATAAAACGATCTCATTATTCTACTAGAATGTCTAGAATATTGCTTCCTAAGTTGCGTATTTTATACAAAAAATCTTCCCAATTTATGAACAATTACTTGTTGGAATGTTACGCATTTTCTTACTCGGACCATTTTTGAGCCCGCAATACTCGATTAAATCATCTACTATTTTTGCAAAATTATTTACTGCTTCTGTTCAAACCACTATAATTACCGTAAACGCGAAGCAACATGCGCCAACTAAAATGGTTTATAAAGATTGTCATGTTAACCATGTAGCAGCACACGGGTAGGTTACATGTGTGGGGCTTGTAGTTAGGCTAGCAGCAGATTAGTCAAGCAGGAAATGCTTAGTCAATCATCCTTACTATAGCGATGGCTGGTTTTCTATAAGTACCTGCAATATCGTAAGAATTAAGTATTTATTACCTCGATATCTCTCGGATGAAGTTTTTCATACCTTACTTATTGAAAGTTTTCGAAGAATCCACTCATCTTGTTCTTCCTCAGATAATAATTGAATGCTTATTTCTCCAAAAGTGATGCGATTGTCATCATACGGCCAGTATCGTTCGCTTTTTTTCTTGCCTTTAAACCAAGATTTTATATGATGAATAACAGATAGAAAACCTGCATCCACAACATGATCGCTAACGTGTTGTGAACCAAGCTAAACTAACGATTGATGATAAAATTCAGACATGAGTTTACACAGAAGTTTGCAGTATCCCGGTTTTGTTTATATATATAGTTGTACACTATGGTGTTATCACTAGTTCATACTAAATCTATGACGTTAACTTAGAAATGAAGTCTGCAGTTTTACATCATACTGCAAGCAATGCAAGATGTAATAACACAAAAGCAATAATATATCTCAATCATTAGCTGCACCGTGTTCTGCCAATCGCGTCAACATAACAATGATTTTGCTGTTTTCTTGCCAAACCATTCTCCAAAAATCGTTGATCGTAGTCTCACGTGGTCCTTGGGTTGCTATAAACTCGTTGTCAAACTGAAAACCCTAAAAACATACAAAAACATTTCGTGCATTGAAAGTAACAGCATTGACTATATTTGAGCAAACACTTTATAAACGTTTGTAATTGCAATTTTATCGGCAAATATTTACCAGTCGAACAATAGTAGCACTTGCTCTAATTTATCTTAGCCATGCAGCAAAGTCAAGTTGTCATATAAACTTTTAATGGACTTAAGTTGGTCGCCTAGAAAAGTCAGATTGCTTAGCAATTCGCACTAGCAAAAAGTTTTTTTAACATACTTTAACATAGCTGGCATTTATGTAATCCGCTGGGAAATCTTTGCTGGTTTCCAGAATAACCCTGTTATTGTCATCTGAATGAAAACAAAAAGTAAAAAAACTCAACAAATAAAATCACACAATGTTTGACAACACTCACCTCTTAATATTCAGTACCACGGTGGTCACGAATTTTTCGGTTCAGATATCCATGCAATTACATCAGCCATGAATATTGAACAAATAACTATGTCCACACAAAATCACTTAATTTTGAATTGGCATATTGGATGGACCAAAAAAGCTTTTAGATCATATCTGTTTGATGTCATTTATAGAAACTCGCCTCTTTTTCATTTCTGAATTGGGCAACCTTTCAAATGATATATAACTGGGCTTTCAAATTTAGCAACACTGTGCACTACGGTAGGTAAAATCTATAACCGCTACTTAAATCGCCAAACATCACAGTTTTAATATCGTAACTGATTACATGCTTAAACTTTTCACCAAACCAAGTCACTAATTGCTTACTCAGCCTTCACTTCTTAATGAGATCACATTTATCTTGTCCACATGTCCAGTTTAAGCAATTCCAAAAACCCACTGGCCTTCTACATCACGATAAATTTTTTGATGTCATAATCACTTTTTTAATTATGACGTCAAAATGGTATATGATTCAAAAAGCTCATGGACCTTTAAAATCATTTAAACTAGACCTGTGGACCGGGCAAATTCCAGCCTGTAGTGAGGTGCAGGATTAATTAGTCTATTTTTAAATTACTAACTTACATGGCAAAATGTTCTTGTAGCGATTTTTTTCTTTGTTCTCTGGATTTGATGCTACTTCGAGTTTGTTCTCGCGCCCCACCGGTTGCAATTTCTTCCGTAAAAATTACGCAAAATTATAAAATGAAATCGTGTTCAATATAAATCTACGAAACGGCTGCAATACTTACTTCAAATTCTTCTCCGAATTTGGTGCTGTAATTTTCTTTCATTTTTTCGTAATGGTTTTCAAAGTCAGATAGTTCAATTTTTCTATAGATAAAGAGTAAACTTTACCAAACTAATTAAGTAAAGCCTGTTTGGAGACACAATGGCAACAAGAAACGAAAAAACGTTCGTTTCCAATAGGCAAAGTGTGCATTTCATGTCAACAAACAGGTGGGCCAAGGCCTTTCCCTCACGAATATGCATCAATAAAATTTACTGCCATAAACTGAAAGTGATGCTGGTACTTAAACTCCAAACAAGGTTAAGTCGTTAACAAAATAAAAGTATTTATGATAGAAAGAGAATGTTTGTTTGACTCGATACTATATAAATTATAACAAAATGCTTTTTCCAGGATGTCTGCGATTATGTGTAAAACAAACTTTAGTCTTGCAAAATAATGTTTCAGAACTAACTTTAAAGCTTTTAAAAAGCACCAAACAATTGACTATAAGTAAACAGACGCCATTTTTGTTCAATCAATTAAGCCAATAAAATAATGACCGAAAACGAAAATCGTTTTGTCGTTTCCGAAACAACACTAGGCCTACTGTTGACAATTTCTATAGAATGGTCATGCTTCCTGCTTGCGTTGCAACAGCGAGTTATTTTTAGTATAGTTCGCATGTGTCACTGCAAATCATGAATCAAAAATTTATCGATGGAAGCAGTAGAGTAACCAAGCAAACCCGTGATCATGATAAATCTAGAGTTACAGTTGATAATTTTACTTTGATAGCGATGTTTCTTCTTTTGACTTATCAGCTGCAAAAATGGTTGGAGAATCCAAGTATTCTACACTGCTTTCTCTGAGTGATATCGACGGTAAAAAATTACTGAAACGTTGCAACATTATTAACTAGAAGTGTGCTACACTATCAAACACCCATAAACTTGAGATTACTACATCTGCTGAAAGAGCAGGCTACTGTGCATCCACCAAGAGAACAATGTTTTCTTTGTTGTGATAAAAAAAAGTTTTCACCGGAAGTAGAGTTTTCACCGGATGCTACAGAGTATCAACGAGTTCTAAGCAATCAATAAAACCACGTAATTTCTCACTAAACGGAGTTGTCAGGAAATACAGGGTGTCCATAAAGTCTCTTTACTATTTAAAAAAATTATAATAAAGTGAAATGATGAGATATTGCAACATGGGATTGTTTTATGTTATTCAGTACTTCATAAAATTTATACTGGCACTGAAATTTATTGTTTTCGATAAAATTTTTACGTGTTTAATAATTAATTCATATAAACCCCATAAAATTTCGACTCCTCAAGAAAAATTGCTACGTGCATCCAGGTTCATTAAGACAAAATCACTGACTTTTTTCTTTGGGGTTGCGCAAAGGGTACTGCGTAGGCCTATCCAACATAAGCATGGGACATGATTGACCTGAGGCAAAGAATTTCTAATGCTGTTGCAGTCAATGATGGGATTACGCTGCAGCGAAAATGGCAGGAAATAGAGGACTGTTTTGATGTGCTTAGTGCAACTAATGGCACTCATATACAAGTGCATTAAATGGAGCTTTGGTAATAATATTAAAAAAAAATGTTTGGAAGTTTTTATGTATTTAGTAACATATTTATCCTCCTATCACGAGAAAGCGATCAATGCGCTATACGAGCTCGCTTAGGAGTTACCGGCCATCTGTCTACCACACCAAGATGGGGGAATCCCGCAAAGTGCTTTTCCAACGGCACAACAAATAAGCTTGCCGGCTTGTTCTCCGCACTGTCCATTTAATGCTGAGCGTGAAGCAGGTAAGCTGTGAATACCAATTTTAATGTCATTGGTTTAACCCGACTCGGAATCAAACCCGAGTCTACAGCTCAAGAGACGGACGCTCTATACCACTCGGTCATCTGAGCTGTCAAGTGTATTGAATGTGTTAATAAAAACTTAATAAAATACTGATTAACATAAAACAACCCTAATTGCAATATCTTATCGTTTCACTTAGTATTTTGTTTTTTAATTGTGAAGAGACTTTATGGACACTTGGTATATTGTACACATTAACTATCAAGAAGAAGAATTGAAAAGAACTTCAATATTTTGTTGCAAAATAACATCCATGCATAATATAGACAGTTTACGCAACAAATACTTACCTGCCGATTGTTTCTTTATATTTAATATTTTTTCTTTTTCGAATATAATAAATCAATCCAGCCACAAAAATCAGACCAATAAGCGATCCTACAACTGCTCCGATGATTGTGCTAATTTCTAAAAATTGATACACGTAATTGCATTTTCAATCTGTAAAACGTCAAACTTTATACTATAAATGTACAAGACGCTGCTATTTCAAATGCTAATTCAACAGTTTGGTTTAAAATCTTGAATCCTACTGGTATTTGGAATTACAAACGTTTTTTTACTACTCCAATTTTAAACTTGCAGCAGCCAAATTAGCATAAGTATGAAGGCAGATTTACACTTTTTCTCGGTTACAATATTCTAATAATCATGGCAGAACATACAAAATTCAGTTTTGCTTTTTGAAAAGCTCTTCGTAATGAATATCCGAATAATCAAGGTGCTGTACGCCCCCCCCCCCCAAAAAAAAAAAAAAAACACTAGCAATATCAACCTTCTGCATGCCAAATTTATAACAAAGTTGTTTCATGCTCTGGTTGGAGTGATTGCTGTTTGGGCGGTTTTTGTTTTCAACTTATATTTGTTTCATAATTTTTAAGGGCATTGTGCCATGCCCCCCTACCCTTTTTGACTTTGCCTTTTAGTATACATAAGATCAAAATGTTGCTCAGTAACTTGAAATATACCAGACTCTTTTGATGGCATTTGCAGTCCTCTCCCCCTCACAGTTTTTTGCTACGCTACTCTCAGAAAAATTGCTGATTCAAAATCTTGATTGGAATACTCAGGTTGCATTGATTTATTGGGTTGTGTTTTATTCTCCTATTTTCGCAACCAGAAGTAAAACCAAAAACATTTTACAATGAGAAAACCTTTCTTTCATGTTGCAATATTATCTTTATTGTTTGCTAATCAGTGATAATACTAACCTGGTTCTAATGCTTGTTGCTCAAGAGTAAAAATTTTGTCATACGCTGGGCTACTACATAAAATTGAACTTTCAGGTAATACAATTAAAGAAAATAGATAGATTTCATGCTCAGTTTCAGACGAAAGATTGTGAAACATAAATGTTGTATTTGCTTTGTCCACGGTTTCCTGCTAACAATACGAAAGACAAAGTAAATTGCATAAGTACAACGTATGTAAGCTATTATGGTAAAAACGTACAATTACATTCAAAGTAACTTCCATTAAAAATCGACTTGCAGTAGCTTACTACCGGCGCTTGATGTGTCGGTAAGAGCGGCCATTTAGTAGCCGGGAGACTGGGGTTTTATTCCCGGTCGGATCATACTAAAGACTTTAAAAGTAGTAGGCTATTTGCAGTTTCCATCAGGGCTCAGCACAATTGGAAGTGCGAAGAGTTAAGTGTATGTGTGTGCTGTTCGTCTTTTTTGTTCGTCTTCTAACAGCGCTCAATCATTCATGATTGATATTTGAATGGGTCGCCAATGGAGAATGGCCTACACAATGTGTGCTTAGCACCCGCTGTCCCATATCTTTACCTTAACGGTAGCTTACTGATGAAAGCTTTTGTGTCATTATTATCTGTGTGAAAATTGTTAAACCTGAGTTGTATATCCAGCTGCTTTCAGATGCAGTTGATACTGATCAACATAGCCTTCGGGTTTGCTCCAATTAACAATAATGGTGTAAAGCGTTGCTGTAACATGCAATTCCTTGGGGGTTCCAGGATCTAGATGTTAAAAGCAATCACTGCTGTTATCACAATGCTTATATTTTAGTCACATTTACAGAATTTTATGGCTTTGCATCTAGAAAACAGAATCAAAATGAAAAGCAAGGTTACAATATCTGTAAATTTAGAAATAATGTTGATGTGATTTTTCGTATAATCTAGCTGAGAACAAACAATGTGACCATTTCAACATATTCTATCAACTTTAGCTTTGATTTCGATGTTAGAAGCATACGAGAAGCAATTGCAGTGTATAAATTATTCCAAAACAAACTTACACGAAGCATAACTAAAAAACACCGGTTTGCTTTCTCCGGCACTGTTATTTGCTCTGATTGTAACATTTACTCGTTCGCCGGGGTCAAGGTCGTTGATTACATAATCGTAAGATTCAATGTCGCTTTCATGCTGAGTAGAATTCAATTCAGCAATTGCATCATTTTTTTGTTTTTTCCATTCAACAAGATAATTTGCTATTTTTTGTCCTCCACATGGTTTTTTCCAAGAAACACAAACCGAAGTGTTTTCCATAAAAAGAATGCATGAATCAATGTTCATAGGAAAAGATGGAACTAAGCACAAATATTACTGTTAAAGGAAAGAATTTTTACGACTTTTATAAAAGGTGGAAGACAGTCAAACACAGTACGGACATACTAGCATTTTTATGGTGACGAAACAGCGCTGCAAGATTACCTTTCCCATTATCTTTTTACTAGCCATAAAAAGGTACAAATAGATGTTGCACAGCCCATCCTTTCCTTTTTGATAAACCCTAACATAAAGTGTACTTAAAACATTCTTACGTGGTAATGTTTGCAATCTTTGGTCTGCTGTAATTTGTGCCTCCTCCCCTAAATTTTTTCTCGCGGCACCCCTAGTTATAAGCAAGATTATTTTAGGATGACCGATAAATGACCATAATTTCAATGAGTTTTGTATTGGAAACTATGCTGTTGAATAGGCTACCTGTTACAGCTTCCAAACATTCCGATTCAGTTCCAGTTCTATTATCACTTCCCACAGCCGCAATGGTTATCAAGTACATGGTGCTGGGAGTCAGACCTTCAATGGATACATTTTCATCTTGAGGTTGTCGGTTATCACAGTCGAAACCAAATACCAAATAATGCTTTAATGCAAAGGCGTTTCCACCCTTCGGCTCAGTCCAGCTTAGGCTGATGGATGATTCAGTTGCATTATTTATCGTGAGAGAAGTTGGTCTGGTAAAAACTGAAATATACAAATTCACAGTTTTACGGAAGCTCATAAATGCAGCAAAACACAAAAATAAGTTTAAACCCGATCGACAAAACTTTTTCGCGATGCACAAATCTTTTTCGCGATCGAGCAATCTTTTTCAAGATGCACAGATCTTTTTTGCGATGCATAAATCTTTTTCGTGATGCACGAAACTTAAAACCGATCGACACATCTTTTTTGCGTTGCACAAATCTTTATCGCGATCGACAAATCTTTTAGCTGATTGACTAAACGCAATATTAGTGCACAAAGTTTTTAAGTGATGCACATTGCACAAGACTCAATGTAGATACCAATAAGAAAAATTTCACAATTTTAGTTTTTTTGTCAGGCTACGGTTATTGGGAAGTAATGTGAATTTCACCTGTTTAGCTCGACATCTCTGAACGCTTGCAGACGTACAGTATAATAATAAATCTAATGCGAGCAATTGAGAATGCGAAATAGTTTGTGCATCGCAAAAAAGATTTGTCGATCGGTTTTAAGTTTTGTGCATCACGAAAAAGATTTATGCATCGCAAAAAAGATTAGTGCATCGTGAAAAAGATTGGTCGATCGCGAAAAAGATTTTTGCATCGCAAAAAAGTTTTGTCGATCGGGTTTAAACTTATTTTTGTGTTTTGCATTTCAGGGCTTCGGCGCATAAATCTTTTTCGTGATGCACAAAACTTAAAACTGATCGACAAATCTTTTTTGCGATGCACAAATCTTTTTCGCGATCGACAAATCTTTTAACTGATTGACTAAACGCAATATTAGTGCCAGATCCAGTAGTTGAAAAAAAAAAACCAATCAAACCCTTCCAAATATTTGTAAATCAGGCGAAAAATGGTACAGTAATAATTTAAAAAAACAGAATTTTTTGGTTTTATTTACATTAAATTTGAAATTAAAACATTGTGATAAGACTGCAACTACAATTTTATCGAGAGAACGTCATTTTTGTGGGCACATCAACCAAGTGTCGCGTGGAACTTGGTTGATGAGCCGACAAAAATAACATTCTTTTGATGAAATTGCAGTTACAGTTAAAAAGCGCTTTGCAAAGAGTCTTAAGCTTTCGAAAAAGCACAACAATTTTTTTAATCCAGTACTGCACAGCAGATTTATTGAGAAAAGCAAAAACTGTGCTGAACACATATATTTTTTATTTAGTGGCAAATTTATCATCTTATCACCAAGCAATCAAAGCGCTATGGCGATCTTGCGTGGAAGTTGTTGACCTCCTGTCTACCACTCAAGATGGGAAAACCACGCAAAGCGCTTTTCCCGACAGCACAACAAGTAAATCGCCGGCTTGTACTCCACTCTGTCCCTTTAATGCTTAGCAGCAAATAAGAAAGCTGTGAATAAAAAATGTAAAGTCATTGATTTGACCAGGCTCGTGATTAAAGCCGTGTCTGCAGTTCCAAAGGCAGAAGTGGTATCTAATCTCATCTGAGCGGTTACAACAAGAAATAAAAATGACGTGGACAACAAATTGCCTAACTCAAACGCAGCTGACAAATGATTGTCAAAATTAGATTAAACTCATCCAAGTTACCAGAGCTCATTAACAGAAAATATGAATAATTGAACAGCAAACCTATGTGCTTCAATAACATTTATTGAGTCTCTTTACTTGTTGTGCCAGTAGTTTGTTCAGATTCATCACCAATTGTTTCTGTTACACTCTTGGCAGCAACTGTGATGTTGTAGTTTGTATTAGGAATCAGATCATAAATTGTGATTGTTGTTGTATTTTTAGGAACTACAGTTTGATTTGTGCTATGCCCACCACTCCATTTCACAACGTAGCTTTCAACTGTTTCGGCACTTCCGTCATTGCATGGCCTTGACCAAGACACATTCAGCGATGAATCAGTTGCAAGACCAGGGTCCAATTCTTTTACGGTAGGTTGACCAAATACTAAAATATTTCAATTAAGCTGTAGTCATTGGCGTTATAGAAACCACCGCTGCTAAAGGCAATACACATTGCACACTACAGTGTGTACCGGCATACCGCATCATATATTTTTACTATACCGGTATACCGTATTATATATATCCTACTCCTATAATGAGGCGGGTGAATATTTGCAATTTTAGTTGCATATTTATCTTCCTATCGCGAGAAAGCGACCAAAGCGCTATAACGACCTCGCTTAGGAGTTACCGGTTATCTGTCTACCACACCAAGATGGGGGAATCCCGCTAAGTGCCTTTCCCAACGACACAACAAGCACATTTGCCGGCTTGTTCTCCACGCTGTCCATTTAATGCTGAGCGTCAAGCAGGGAAGCTGTGAATACCAATTTTACAGTCATTGGTTTGATCCGACTAGGAATCAAACCCGAGTCTACAGCTTCCGAAGCGGACGCTCTCACCACTCGGCCACCTGAGCTGCTTTACCGCCACTCAGAATCAAACCCGAGTCTACAGCTTTAGCGGCGGACGCTGTAGATTAAAAATTAAGCCAACATGATCGCTGCACAGCATAGACACTGATGATATGCATCAACCTGTGAATAGTGAGGTTTACATATGATTACAAGGTTTTTTCTTTGACGTCATTGCGTCACGTAAGCAATACAGAATTGGCTTTACAAAACCACTTCATTCTAGATCAATGTAGGAGATTATAGTGTTCTGCGCCTATGTTGTGCGCCTTTGCGACAAAATAGTAGTTGAAATTCCGAGATTAAACAAAGGTAGCATATTCAAAGGCCAAACCATATCCTGGAACTCCGAGCTGCAAATGGAGTCAAACTTACTAGAGGACTGCAAACGCTTTTTTTTCCAACAGCGATATGCAATCCAATCTATTTTTTAAAATCCTCTTTCTAGATCTGCTGGGTCACCTTAATTTTGGTTAATTGATTAGCCGAACATTACATGTCTAGCCTAAAATGGCTCGTATTTACAATTCACTAAATTGCTTTTGCTGTATTATCCCTTGATACTAAGTGTTAAATGTGTAATGTCTCGAGTTTTACGACTCCGGATATTTTTTTTAACTCTTTCCAGTCAAGATTCGTACGAAAAGTAAAAAATAGCTTATTTATTAGTCGCATATTTATCTTCCTATCACGAGAAAGCGATCAACTTATTTAATCAACGCGTCAGATTTGTCACTAACCTGTTGCTCCGAATTGAGCTTTGCTGCGATTGCTAAATATTTTTCTACCTCGTTTATCTTGGTACTTCGTTTGTGTTCTTACACTGATATTGTACATAGTATTAGGCAGCAAGTTTCTCAGTATTGCTGTGGTGTACGCGTTCGTACGGTCATATGATGCAATCGTTTCTTCTTCTTTATTGTTAATACCACTCGGTTTGTAGAATATTGTATAATTTGCTGGAATTCTGCTTGAATCGCAACCATGCGGTTTACATGGATCCAGTATTGATACTTTAACTTGAGTAGAGTTGTAGTCGACCGAAGTTAAATTGAACGCAACTGGTTTTGGCCCTGCAAATTACATGTATGCTTGAATCTGAATTTTGCCAATTGACTAAGTTGAAATCAAGTTTACTTTGTAGTGCAGCGGGTTATGTCAGCACGTGACGTCGGATGCTTTACGCAGACATTGCGTAGAGTAACACCATTTTCAAACGACGGCCAAACAGGGGCGGCTCGTGTATATAATTATGCTGCGGTGCTGCAGCACTCCCAATCAGATCCAGCGAATCCAGATTCTTCATTTTTTTCTAAATTTATTTTGAATTTTTATTTTTTCTTGCGGAGCTAAACGGATTTTTTTAAAATTGGCAACACCTCTGGTTCAAAATCGACTGCAGGCCTCCCAGATTGCTATAAATATACGTGAAAAGTCACGTGAAGCTGACGTAGTAAACTTTGCAATTGAAAGCAGTGGTTAGCCCTCCAAATTTTGCAGGAGACAGTCAAAAGATTTGCACTATAACTTTTTTTAGAGTGGTTTTAAACGTAATAACGGTGTCAGTTTAACAAATAAAAATGACCAGGCTATATTAAACTGTTAATTCAGTACCAGTATTATAAAACTTAGGCACAAAAGTTCAGTAAGCCTAGGCTTATATACAGGGTTACCACCGGACCACACCAAAAAATAAGCACGCTGCAGTTAGGTTACCAAAAAGTCAATAGCTCTTTATAGTGAATCCACTAAAAACCGGTGAAGACTAAAAAAAAAAAGGTCTTCACATCAACAAAGTCCTGTTTTTCCACTAAAAATTGGTAAAGACCAAAAAAAGATCTTCACGTCCGCAGTATCCTATTTTTTTCACTAAAAAATCAAAAATAAGCAAGGGACTCAAAAATAAGCACGCTTCTTAGAAATAAGAACATTCACGTTTTTTAAGACATTGCCCTTGAAAATAAGCACAAATCTTAGAAATAAGCACGAAATGGTAACCCTGCCTATATACCGGTAATGCAAACAAGAAGCAACGTTGCCACCAGTCTAGGTAGCCAATAAAATAGTTTCAATTAAGCGATTCTAAGTTGACAGTTGCAATTAAGCTAAGCCAAGTAAATTAGTAGATTAGAGACCGTCAAATAATAGTTTTTTTAATGTCGTAACAAGCTTGGCTCAGTCTAGTTATGTTCAACAAAGAAACAACATAATTAGATATGATAGGTATACGGTTTAAAATTATTTTCCTGACAAGTGCACTGGTGCAAGTGATTATCTGCTAAGATTTAAGAATAACAGCTTCAGGTTGAGATTTATTGGCCAGTAGGCTACTATACCATACTGCTTCATGTAAAGTTAGTGTGCCATAACTGTTCTTGTCCCTGACATAAATAAGTTACAGGTAGGAATAGGGTAGACCTAGATGTTTTATGCATAGGTTAATTAAATTTATGGTAGTACTGTATCTGCTGCGCCGTGAATGGCAAGATAGCAATAAGGCCTATTTTGCCGTTAACTGTTAGTCAAATCAAAATCTAATTACCTAGTCCAAACCCTAACCCAAAAACTGTTTAAAATTGATTACAATTTTTCGGATTTGCGCTTTGATGAATATTTTGAATACTGTGATAGCAAGTACAACTTTCGTTCTCATAACTTACAGCTAAATCCAAATTTTGTGCCAATGCTGACCAATTTCGTAATTTTTTCTTCATATGTATTACTAAAGTTTAGAATAATTTGCCTTATGATTTAGTTTCTGCGCCCAATATTGCTACATTTAGAAAGCCTTTAAAAAACTTTAATCTCTGTTCTATTGCATCTCTTACTTTTTGAATGATTTATTGTACAGTTGCCTTTATTCTCATATTTTGCTGCTCCGTGCTATTAATTTGCAAGTTATTTATTCTATTTTGATGTCGTGCTACTTTTTTCCTCACATATTAGTGTGCTTTGACTTATTACCTAGCACCATTGTGTTGTATCTTAATGTCAGGGCATGCTATGGAATGAAATGGCAGACGATTTTTCCATATTCCATACTGCAAAAATTTCTTCCATTCCATATTAAAAATTTTCCATTCCATTCCATAGTAGACTTTTTTTCCATATTCCATTCCATTCTTCCATACTAATGTGATTTAACGTAATGGTAAAAATACACTATTATTAAATTATGCGAAATGAGCGTTATCTGCAGGATAAGCTTTCCGACCTAAAACTAGTCATGCTCATTCGTTGAAAAATCTTACATTGCAAAACAACAATAAATAAACACATGCATGTAAACATAAACGCAGTGGCTTAGCGAAAATTTTTAAAAGAGGGGGGCCATAATTTTCACATTTTTTTCTAGCGTATTTTTTTTCGGCAAAATATACAGTATTTGAAGCTGATTAAGAACAGTGTGCGAAGTAGGGAGGATGAGGGAGACATGTCCCCCCAGTAAAAATAGTCATCTCCCCAGCAAAGAAAGAAAATGTGTCCTGAGGGGATGCCAAAACGTTTCCTTCCCCCGTAATAAGTACCGCAAGAAGTTAAATGTTTTTATCGTAGCTTGTGGGCACGGACTGCGGCGATACTTTCCAGGATATCTTCTAGCCATTATGGTTTCCCTTGCAAACTAATCAAGAGAAACCTTTTCAGTGCGCCTATCCTACATATCCTACAAAACAGTTTGTATTTCATCAACATTACAACATGTCAGCAGTTTTTTAAGCGTTAGTGAAAGCGCTAAGAATATATAGCAGCGGTTCCTTAACTTTTGCTGCACCTTCCGGGGCTCCGCCTTGGATCACGCTGGGGTAGCTTACTGCTCTCCCCCTAAATCTCTTCCTTCATTTACGAAACGAAAAACTGCCCAAAACAAAGCTAATGAAGTTTTCCAAATTCTACCGCTGATAATTAATTTTTGTTCATCTTGCTTGTGGTGTGCAAACACGCAGTAAGCCCTTCACCACCGTTTTAATTTGATCATTGACCAATGACATCGCCCCAGGAGCGTATTGTGCCATGCTCCCCCCCCCACCCCCTCTTTAACTTTGCTGTTTAGTAAAAAGGAACAAATGGTGCCAAGTGACTGAAATATACCAAACTCTTTTGATGGCTTTTGTAGCTTATGGCTAGGGGCGGATCCAGGGAGGGGTGGGATGAGGGTATGCATTCACCTCACCAGCCTTTTTCAACTGTGTTTTTGCATAATTTCGAACTTTTTCGATAACAATACACTGTAAATCTTTTTGGATAGTAAAAGTCCGTGAAAGTGGGTAAAATTGCCCAATACCCAATTAATTATGATGCCGTACCCAAAAATATTGTGCAAAAACGTTTTTACCCAAGAGCACGAAAAAACTATTGATTTAAAAGGTAAACCTAAAAAATTTACTTGGGTAAGTGTAAACCAAATGGGTAAAAATCTACCTAACCCAAAAACTTTCGATACGTAATTGGGTTGGTTGTGTTAATTTTTGTCCAACTTTTAATTTTATGTATACCCAAGTAAATTAGTACCTACAGGAGTATCCAGTGGCGTAGCAAGGGGGGGGGGGGCACCGGGGCACTGCCCCCCCTTTTTTACGAAGCCTAATCTGAAGTGTAATTAAAACATTCATGTTAAACTTTGTTTCAAAAGCTCCCTCATCTTTATTGCTTTTTCATTTAGGCCTACGACCAATTATTGCGCGATTTGAATTTCGACATAACTTCTCCACAAAAAGCGCTTGTTAAGCATTACATGCATCATGCCAACGCAATGGGATCAAATATTTAAGTGGAAGTATAAAGAAAACGCAAAACTGTACCGCAAAAAGGCAATCGAATATGCCGAGTAAAAGGAAAGAATGTTCAAATGAAGTTAGGAATTTTAAGAATATGGACTTTTTCGTTGTGTTTGTTGTTTTGTGTGCTTTTTGTTCGTGCA
This sequence comes from Trididemnum miniatum, assembly GCA_964006365.1. Taxonomy (NCBI): domain Eukaryota; kingdom Metazoa; phylum Chordata; class Ascidiacea; order Aplousobranchia; family Didemnidae; genus Trididemnum; species Trididemnum miniatum. The sequence continues at coordinate 2,270,877 of OZ023252.1, forward strand.
TACCACACGGTGACAAAATTGTTGGATTTTCTTGATTATATAATGCCGTGCAGAAGGCAGTTTGATTAGTATTAGTGTAGCGATTAGCGAACTTAAGGATTGCCTGCCTATAGGACTGCAGTAAATAGCCTAATTAACTCCATATTCATCCGTAAGCAAAATAAATTACAATAGCTTGAGGCAGAAATCGAAATACGGGAAGCATAACCGGCGGCAGAGCAGTTGACTTATGGGGGCCAAACATTTGTCAGGGGGAAGACAAAGTTCAAAATAAATCACAAAATCCGTAAGTTTGTTCATTGCGGGGAGGGGGGAGGCAAACATAACGATTCGGGTGGGGCATGCCCCCTTTTGGTGCCGGCTCGGACGAAATACAGCGTGAGCCTAACTCCTTGGCCCGAGCAGATCATTTTTAAAAAGTTCTTGGCTTATTGTAATTTGCTCTCCCCCCCCTAAATATTCCGCTGGCTACGCCCCTGGGGGTATCAATATTGAGATACGAATAGCATTCTACTCTATACTCTCAGCAGGGCAAATATTATTTAAAATTATCCAGTTCAGATGTCCAATTGCTGCGAGCCACACGCCCGTTGGATTTCTGCATCCATGAATAATTTTTCTTCACATACGGTAAAGCATTTCATGAAACGGTTGATGAGTTTACATAATAATTTCTAGGTGGCTGATAACGATGTTTTCCAAAGCTAAATGCTTGCCATCTTAACCAAAAATCTCAAAAAGAAGTTTGATTTGCCTCGAGGTCTACTATCGCATTGTCACATAAGCATTTACCGTAAGAGGAAACACAGATTTATAAATTGAAAAAATATTGGGTATTACACACCCAAAATGACGTATTTGCGTAAATGCCACTAAAGAAAAATTATTCATCATTTGTTGTTTTATATATGAATCAAGAAGTTTGTAAATATACCAATATAGCTTCAGAAGATAATACTTCATGAGAATCGCTGAAGTAAGCAATGCGTATGGGGAACAATCCAGGACAGTCTCAATAGACGCAAGAAGAAATGTAACGTATTCCCAAGACCCACAATTGAGTCTCAATAATCATTTAACCCCCTTTCATTTTTTTGGGTAGTTGTTGACGATTTTGGGTACATGAATTGGGTATGATATTCCCAATTAAATAATTTGGGTGTCTCAACGAGTCTACCCAATTCATTACCCAAGTATTTTGGGTTGTCACCACCCATTTTGGTTTGCAGTGTAAACCTTACGCCTTGAGCACGAATAAATTGAAAATGTGCGAAAAAATGCATCATATTTGGTGAAGTACCGGTACTCAGAATTAGGGTGAAAAAATTTAGACAAAGTTTGCCTGAAAAATGTTCGAAAAGCATTAAAATAGCCATTACAGCATGTAATATTTCAAAAATTTCCCGGTGGAGCATATACCTACCCTCGGACCCCTCTAAAGCCTTTTTTGTTTTTCAATCTGCTTTAATTAGCTCTGCTGAAAAAAAAACGCTTGAAAAAAATGATGAAATTAGGCCTATGCCCCTCCACCCATTTCAAAAATTCTTGCTACACCACTGCATTGTTCCATGAACAATAAATACCATAATAAATACCATTTTTGCAACATTCGTCTTGTTATTTGGGTTCAGAATTCATGCAAAATTGGAGACAAAAACATTTTCCGAGAGAAAAATTTTCTACTTCGCACACTGATTGAGAAACACGAAAAGCTTTAGGGGGTCCGGGGGCATGCTCCCTCTAAAAATTTTGAAAAATTACATGCTGTAATGGATATTTTAGTGCTTTTTGAATAGTTTTCAGGCAAATTTTGTTTGAACTTTTTGACCCTAATTCTGAATGCTTCGCCAAATTTAATGCATTTTGATTATGAGTGCAGGTTTATTGCTATCGAAGAGGTTCAAAATTATGGAAAAATTGTATAGGCCTACATCCAAAACATTTTCGAAAATGGCTCGTGGGAGGATGTATACTTCTGGCCCTCATCCTACCCCCTGGATCCGCCCCTAGCCATGAGCTACAGAAATCATCCAAAGAGTCTAACATATTTCAGATACTTGGCACCATCAGTTTTGTTCTTTTTTACTAAAAGGCAGAGTCACAAAAGGGGGGGAGCATGGCACTATGTCCCTCTCCCCCTAAATACGCTTCTGCATAACATAAACAATGTATTAGTGCTTAACCCAAAAGAACAATACAGTCACAACATGCTAAAAACTTACACTGCAGAATCGAAAAGTGACTAATTATCCCTCAGTCTAGTTTGGTAGTACTTCGTAATTTGTTGTAAGTTTTGATACATACTGTAGGCCTATATGTAGTTAGTATGGAAGACGATCTTCCATTCCATTCTGAGCATTTTCCATATTCCACACCAAAATTCTCCTTCCATTCCATACCATTTTCCATTCCATTCCATAGCATGCCTGCTTAATGTGTCTGCTATGCCGTTAACAGTTAATAGAAAAATAGCTTTAATGTCTATTTTGCCACTAGATTAGTGTTCGCAACAGCTATATACCAGTATGCAACTAAATACGATTAGAAAGAAGACATCTCTAGATTTAAGCTTTTCATGGGTTTTAATTTCGATGGTAGGTCTATTAAGTTTCAATTACATTCATGCAGAGGCAATATTATAAAAATAAACACGTAAATTAGGGCCCCCTAGGGCCCTCCCTGAAAAAAAAGAGGGAGAGCCAGTGCCCCCCAGGCCCCCCGGTTCCAACACCTATGCTTGTAATAAGTATAGAAAAGCTGTACCTACGTAATAATATGAACAGTTGGTTCTCTTGCATTCGGCTATGTAAGTTTTTGTGTTTTCGTCAATTTTTATAGAACAGTCTGTGTTGACGAGACAAAAAAGTTTCGTTTTAGTTATTGGCTGAATATCTTACTGCGACAAAATATGTAATTGCGACAAAATATGGAAAATAGTAAACGAACTGGCTAATATTTAAACAAAATCACGAACTGACCCTAATGAACTGATAACTGAAGATGGTGAAATTCTTGCTGGTTCGGATGAAATCGCAGGTCTAAATGAACATTTTGCTAATATTGGCCCAAAGATGGCAGAATTAATATCCCCTGGTAATGATAGCATTCGCATGCCATGTGATAAATCCTGCAAAAACTCTTTCTTTTTAACTCCGTCCACTTCCTACGAAATAATTAATGTAATCGATTCTCTATCAACTAAAAAGGCAACTAGATCAAAAGACTTGGGAGACAAAATTTCTCAAGTTAAGTAAATTCATAATTGCACCCATACTTAGCAAGCTAATTAATATGTGCTTTGAAACTGGTGTTTTTCCTAATTGTTTAAAAATTGCTGAGGTTGTGCCTATATTCAAAAAAGGTGATCGGTCAAAAGCAACCAACTACAGACCAATTTCGCTGCTGTCTCAATTCGATAAAATTTTGGAAAAAACTATTTATCATCGTCTAATCCATTTTTTAGAGAAATATCGGTTGCTAAATAAGGTTCAATTCGGATTTCGACAAGATTCGTCAACAATACAGGCAATTAGTAAGATATATGATGAAATAGTTCAAAATATTGACCAAGATCTTTACACGTGTTGTATTTTTCTTGACTTATCTAAAGCGTTCGATACTGTTGATCATGACATTTTGCTTGAAAAGTTATACCATTCGTTTGGCATTAGAGGCATCCCTCATGAACTGCTACGGAGCTACCTAACAGATAGACTTCAATGCACTGTTGTGGCAAATGCTGCATCGAGTGAGAGACCAGTTAGGCGTGGGATTCCGCAAGGATCATGTTTAGGCCCGCTGCTGTTCTTGTTATATATAAACGACCTTCCCAGTGCATAACAGTTCAATACAACTCTATTTGCTGATGATACTCTTTTGATGCTTGCAGACAAAAATTTAGATAGGCTTGAAACCAAAGTAAATGAACAAATTCAGCATGTTGACTATTGGCTTCGCAAAAATAAATTGTCCTTAAATTATTCAAAAACAAATTTTTTATTGATAAACAAACACCCTCAGAAAAAGGTGGATGAAAACTTTGTTATCTGTCTAAATGATAAGTTACTGTTCTTCTACAGCAAAATATTTAGGCTTGCTCACAGATGACACTTTAAACTGGTTTTTCCATACACAGCATTTGTCTCATCAGCTTGCTCGTCTGTCTGGAATTTTCTACAGATTGCGCAATTACGTTAAAAAAGAAACACTTTGTATGGTTTTTCACAGCCTTGTAAATAGTAGAATACAATACGGTATTACTGTCTGGGGGACGGCTAACCAAACTCATTTAGAATGTCTACGAGTGAGATTGAATAAAGTATTGAGAATAATTCTGTCATGTGGAATTGAAACCCCAATTAACAAAATGCACAGTAGCCTACCTCACAATTTCTGAAAATTGATGACATATACGAATTCGAAGTGTATAAATTCATGCATCAGTTACAACATGGTAAATTACCCCAAGTATTTTACAAATCGTTCACAAAATAGCCTCTGTTCATGCCCACGATACTAGATTCAAGCAATCTGCCTCTTATGTCTTATCGCGTGTTAACAAGAGCTTTTGCAAAAACCAACTTTCCTATAGAGGGACCAAATTATGGTGTAAATTGGACAGTAACTATAAAAGCATACATTGGACTTCTTGTAAAAAAAGATTCAAAAAATATCTCTTGAATCGCTATTGACAGTATTTAGGCCTACAGATATACGAAAAGCTTTTTGGTGGTACAGAATTTCAAAACAGATTTAAAAAGCGCCGAAAACATCTTTTAAATGCCCTGTGTATCTAAAACTACCCTGGATTGGCAAAATTTCTCGTAAATTCGAAAAACAGGTAAAATCTAACAATCAAAATTGTTTTAGAGCCGTCGATCCTCGTGTCATTTTCCAAACCAGAAAGATTCTGCCTTCAATCTATAAGGATGCTGTGCCCATCACTCATCAAAGTATGGTCGTATACCAATACGTGTGCCGCTGTGATTGCCGGTACGTGGGTCGCACATCCCTACGACTGCAAGATAGAATCAATCAACACATTCCAAAATCAATTAGAAACAAAGAAAATCCAACCAAAGTTCTTCCCAAACGTAACTGCAAAATTACTACTCCACTCAATCAACTAGACTGTGATTCAGCTATTGGTCTGCACTTAATCCAACATCCTGATTGTGCCTCTCATTATCATATTGACCAGTTTTCGGTTTTAGCCAAAGCGAGAACAATTTTCCACTTGGGGGCGCTGGAGGCAACTTTCATCAAAACGCTGAAACCTATTCTGTGCCGTCAAAAGGAATTTGTCTACTCACTGCAAATTCTCCGATAGTTGAGTTAGATTCTAAAATTCATCCGTATTCGACCAATCACAATCCGTCTGTCTTTCAACAACCAATCATAGCCCTTTTTCCCTTTTTGTTGCAGATTTTTCGATGAAGCTGATGATAATATATAGACCACTTTTTTCCTTCTCAATTAACTCTCGCGTTGAACCCTGAAGAGAGCGAGACGAAAATGTTTGGTTCCTACAGATATACAGTACATTTAATTGTATTTCGAAGTATCAAGTAATCTTTTGTTTTTTTTTATTTACTCTTTCCAAAGTGACTGCTATTGCTTTCGTTTGTGTCTTGTACTATCCGTAACTTTATTGTATTACTTATATCCTATTGTATTACCACTAACTTGTATTTTTTTTTCTATTTTCATTTTTTTTTTATTTCAACGTTTACTGCATTCGTGTCAGGGAGCATCTTGACGCGATAACCTAACGGTTTTTCGGTGCTTCCTGCCATTGTGCACAAATCGTTGCATTGTGTGTAACAGTGCTATTACTACTGCATGTGTAATTTTTTTTTCTGTGACACGTGTACTGGCAAAAAAAATAAACTCTTTCTCTCTCTCCTAAATATTAGAAGTAATGCAACAGTGAAAAGTTTAGCTGGTAAATGCAGTATTTGCAGTGACTGGTGTTGCATCTAGCCTTTGTATGTAAGAAGTATATTTTTTTAATTTCTATTTCAGGTTTTATATGTGTGGTTGCAACTTGATAAATTTTCATTCACTATTTTAATGTTTGTTCACAGGTTGTCAGAGGATAGGAGTTTATATATATGTTGTATGAGAGATAAATGCAATTGCACATCAACACATAACATCTAACCTGTGAGGGCAATTCATCATTTTTGTCAACTTATATTCTGCAGTTACAATAGTTTTGCTATGAACTAATTTCCTGTGGCAAGCCTTGCACGAAAATGAAAATTGACATTTTTTTTAAAGAAAACTTAACTTTATCGTAACAAAAGTGCTCCATACTGTGAATTCGCATCAATTTGTTTATATCAGAAATTTCACTTTTTACTTTTCTGTCTGGATGGTTTACAATGTACATCTTTAGCAGTTCTTCTCGATACCAGTTAGTAGTAGTAGTAGTAGTAGTGTCTTTCATTTCTGCACCGTCAAAATAAATTAACTCAGCAATATAGGATTTCGAATACAAACGGACGCAGAAAAGGGAAGAAGCGACAAAACGATCAACGTTGTAACATGCTAGCGAGAGTGAAACTTGAAGATGAGGGGATTAGTAGGCATGGTCGCAACACCTGAGAAGTTAGAGTCAAAGACTCGTGTACTTTTTCAGTTAACAAAGGAAAACCTCTTTGATCAATACCTTGAGTCAAAAATGTTATGTTAGGTCTATCATTTTGTGAATTTCCTTGAATGGAAAATGTGACCTTCCAATGCAGACAAATCTGGATAATACGACTACCGGTACTTTCGAGCCCATGATAGAAGGGCTTATGCTGCTAGCGTTCACATGCTCTAAATCGACATTGCCAATGGGGCCCATAATGAACTGTCAAATTTGTTACATCAGCGAACGTTTAATATTATTTGGATGGAAAATTGTTGTTAGCTATGCCAGTTTCACTCATAAAAGGTGTATTGTATTTATTTTCAAGCTGCAAAAGTGATATATGCTGGAGTTATTTTTGCTCATCAAAACCGCATTCTTGTTTCAATCAAAATAAAGTGCTTAGTTTTAACGTGTTACTTATATGCCGCAACTATACACAAGTTCGTTTTTTCCTAAAAAAAAAAAACTGTTCTACTGCAGCACCCCCTAATTTTAAATTCACGAGCCGCCACTCCGGCCAAATTATAATATCAAGCATAAACCACAGAACACTATTGATGCGCATAAAAGACAAACAACATAAGCTACATACACATTTAACATTGCGCACTTCTCGCTTTCCCGAGGAGAAATGCAAATATTGTTCTTAACGTCTTCAGTGTCACCCAACGTAAAATAATATCCTAGTCTTGCGTCTTCCTAGCCAAATTTCTTAACCGATACACCAAGAGCGAGGTTTAAAGAGGGTGAATAGGGCTAGTGAATTTTACTGCGAAAATAAAATTATTGTTAGCATCAAAAACTACAAGATAGCCTAATTCAAGCAATCGGCCGTTGACCAAATATACGGTACTGTTGAATGCAAACGTCAATTATCAAAGCACTGATTTCACAACGCTTGGCACGAGTTTATATTACTTACCAGTACGCCAGCCACCCTCGCTTGTGTTTGTTATATTTGATGCTCCATTGTTATCAATAGCGCACACTCCAACGCGATACCATGCATTAGCTGCAAGTTGACTTCCGCTATTATCTTTCGTGACGCTAAACTAAATACAGCTTTTAAATCAATAAAAAAGTTAATAGCCTACAACAAGTTCGTAATTTTTTTGATATATATACTGTAGGTTGAGAAAATAGTGGTCTATTATTTCATCCGTTAGCCTCATTACAAAATCACAGTTCTTTAATTGAAATGACATCAAAAATTGACCTTTTGGCAAAAAAGTCGCTTCCCCTCCAAAATGTGTGCCTATCATTATACTATGTGCTGATTTCTTGATTATTAAAGAAATGTATTTATTTAATGTTGAAATTCAGAAATTTTGGTCTATGGAATTATCAGAAAGTTTATCAGTGCTTGATGACGTCATGTTTTGCATCGCTATTTTTTTGAGGGTGGGGATTGGAGCTAGAGAATAAAACACAATGTACCTGATTCTTAAGATATTAAAAACAGCATCATCCTTGCCGTTCAACAGATACATCAGAGACAATGATGGACTTTTCTGGTGAAAGAAGATTTTTGTTCATTGATTGACATTAAAACCAATTGAGAGTAAACAAAGTGACCAGGGCACAAAAACGCATTAAAAGGCTCGACCTAATTCTTACCTTGGAAATGTTTTCGCAAGAAACAGCTTGCTTAATATTACATTAGAGAGATATAGTAGTATTTTTTAGAGAAAATCAGTGGCTTTAACCTCTTGCTTTTTTGACCTGATCATGTTCTTGAAAGAGATAATTATTTATAGCTTCAGAAGAGAGGTTGATTTTTTATACCATAAAGCTGCAAGATATAGCAACCATACTACCGGTATCAGATGCATTCTTTATTTACATATTTACAAAATTACATTACCACGAAGGTTTTCGGCACAACTTTTGGCCCTCTTCAGGTATATCTAAATTAGTTAAGTAACTTTAAGTATTAACAAAACTGACTGAAAAGAAATTATTAGTAAACTCAAGCTGAGAACATTACTAGGCTAGGCTAACTCGTCTAAGAGGTGCTGATAAATTGATGCGGTACATGGATCGAATAAAGATATTATGACGGAAAAATAGGGAGCAATTGTTACGCAACATAAATTATTTATTTTCTGTATGAACAAATACGAAAAAATTATTAGTGAATTGATTCAATTTGCAAAATTTAAAACACTTGTAACAAAAAAGATGCACTACTGGCGTAAAGTTGACGATTGAGACCGGGTGAATGTTTCTTTATTAACAGAGCTTCATGAATCTTAGTGTCATAATCTGAACGGCATTTTTGGATAATTTTGAAAGAGTCAATTCCAATTTTCGTTTTTGAGCAGAAGTTGCATGCTGCGATGTGGTCTTTTATTGAACTTTTTTGCTTGCTATTCAAGTTGAGGTGCTCTCTAACTCTTGTGCTCAGATGTCGTGAGGACATACCAATGTATGTAAGGTTCGTATCACACGAACAAGTGAACTTATAGACCACATTTGAGCACAGAGCGAGAGGGGTGCATGATTTCAGTTGGAAATAAGAGTTGATTTTAAATGATTTGAATATGGGATTAATTTCAACATCTTGATGTAATTGCTTATTGATGATTTTGGAAAATTGGTCGACGAATCTTTGAGAAGCTTTACCCAAATATGGAAGACTAATTGGATATTCATATGCAGACTGGGAAGGTTGAGTAGAATTGGAAGATTGGTTTTTGTCAGACTTCAAGAATTGTTGCAGAATTTTATCAAAAAACCTACCAGGATAATCGTTTGCTTTGAACATAGTTTTGAGCTTTTCAATTTCTTGTTCGCATAAGGAGATGTTAGAGCAGATGAGTTTGGCTCGGTTTAGGAAGCATAGGATCAAACCTGATTTCCACTTTAGAGGGCAAAACGCGTTGAAATTAAGCAAAAGGTTTGTATGTGTCGGTTTTCTCCAAACAACGCGTTTTCCCCTCTAAAGTGGAAATCAGGTTTGATCCTGTTCTTAAAACTTGCTTACATGTTATGATGTGTGTAAAAAATGAGAATCGTTTTCATTGGATAGATTTTCATTAGATTCAACTCCTCAGATGGCGAAGTGGATAGAGCGTCTGTTTCTGTAGCAGTAACTTTGGGTATGATTTTGAGTCGGGTCAAACCAATGACTGAAACATTAATATTCACAGCTTTTCCCTGCTTGACGTTCAGCATTAAAAGGGACAGTGTGGAGATTCAACAACAACAACAACCATCGTTTATTTTTCTTCCTTTGTTTATATTTTTCTATGATTCCACCTTAAAGGTAGGCAGGTGGCAGCTAGACTCAAAGACCGAAAGGTCATTTCGCTATCTCCTGCCCAAAGCGACTTGGCAAATAAACAAGCTAAATCGAAACCTTAACCTTAGTCTTGCACCATCTTGCACGCGATGCAAGCGTGTGAAAAATAGCAAACCTTTTCAAACCTACGTAATCTCGCTAAACTTACAACGTTAGTGCTTTATGTTTACTTTACTTACATAACTCTTATTTGTTTGAAATGTAGCAAACTGTTTTTTATACCCTATCTAGCAACACTCCATTACTCTCTTCAGCTCGACTACACTTTGCAGTAAACTACTGAAATGTGACTGACTGACTGACTGTTGATGGCTTTGTGGTAGGCCAATGGGATAACCTGATTATTACGCTGTTACGTCATAGACGAGCTGCCTCGGCGCTTTCAGATCGTAGGTTACTTTAGGTGAGAATCAGAAGGCATTCAACCTAAGAAGATCTATCCGATGTTGTTCGAGAATTTATCATCGCGACGTCAACGCTTCACTATTTGTAATTACCATAAAAGTTTAAAAGTAGGCCTATAATATAATTCATTAAACAAGCTATTACAGTAAATTTCAAAACACGTTACTGGGGGGTGAAGGCAAAAAAGTTCACTGGGGGGCAATTGCCCCCCCTCCCCCCAGATACAATGTTAAGAAAAGGACTGCTCTCAACCGCAGCGAAGCGTCTAAAATAAACCTGTTTGCATTATGAAAATAAATGCGTTGGATTTTGCAATAATGTTAAACTAAAACTTCTAATCTTTTGCTGACTTTCTGCATTTCTACACAAGGCTGTGCTATATAGAATTTTAGAACTTATTTACCCTGTCCACATGCCCAATTTTAGTGGGCCAAAAGCCCGCCGGTTTTCTGCATTACAATTAAATGTTTGATGTCACGAACACTTTTTTCAATTGTGACATCAAAAATTTGATTTAATTATAAAAATACAGCTCAGATGGCCGAGTGGTATGGAGCGTCTATCTCTTGAGCTGTAGACTCGGGTTTGATTCCGAGTCGCGTCAAACCAATGACATTAAAATTGGTATTCACAGCTTCCCTGCTTGACGCTCAGTATTAAAAGGACAGTGCGAAGAACATGCCGGCAAGTTTTCTTGTTGTGCCGTTGGGAAAGGCACTTAGCGGGATTCCCCAGTCTTGGTGAGGTAGACAGATGGCTAGCAACTCCGAAGCGAGCTCGTATAGCGCATTGATCGCTTTCTCGTGATAGGAGGATAAATATGCAACTAACTATGCAGAAAGCCCGGGGGCTTTTGGCCCACTAAAATTGGACATGTAGACAGGGTAATTGTGGCAAGCACATCGTTATTTTTGACAAAGTTTTAGCTAATATTTAAATATTATTGAAATCAGTGAGTAATGAAAGCATTTTTGAAATTTTCAAAGTTATTTTGTGATTGAAAAACAAATATTCACATTATATATATATACTTACAGATGAATTAAGCCCAGCATCTTCTCCTTTTTTACAATCATCAAAACTGTCTTTAACAGAGGCAGGAATTGCAATGACTCGGTAAGTCGAAACTGTATCGTCAGTGCTAAGGTTCCATTTTATTCCAATGCTTGTAGAGTAAAGCACGGTCCAGTCTAAACCAGTTGGGGCAGCTGGTTGACCAATCTGAACGAAGTGAGTGGTAAACAATGAGTTTTTGAATGTTATTGCAAAAGAGCAGATTAATACCGAATAAATGGTCGTAAACAATACAGCAAAGAAAGCTCCTCAGGCTTGCTTAAATGTTTTACGGCATTTTCACGTACGAACCCATGTAATAGCTCAGATGGCCAAGTGGTGAAAGTGTCCGCCTCTGGAGGTATAAACTCGGGATTAATTACGAGTCGGGTCAAACCAATGACTTTAAAATTGGTATTTACAGCTTCCCTGCTTGACGCTCAGCAAAGGGACAGTGTGGAGAACAACCCGGCAAGTTTACTTTTTCTTGTTGTCTCGTTGGGAAAGGCACTTAGCGGAATTTCCCCATCTAGGTGTGGTAGACAGATGGCTGGTAACTCCTAAGCGAGCTCGTATAGTGCTTGATTGCTTCCTCGTGATAGGAGGATAAATATGCAACAAAATACAAGTACAACTCAGCTTAAGACAGCGCAGTGGCGCCAGAAGTAAGCTGCAGCGTCTGACCCAATATTTTAAGATGTGTTTTTTGTGCAATGTTTAGCCTATAATAATATTTTACGAGTTATGTTTTCGCATAATGTTTAACCTACAGTACGTAATGCAAAATTACATTTAAAACTTCACTCACCGTTGGCTTCCAAATTAGCACCAAACTGATGAAAAACACGAATAAATGCGACCAGCAAATCATTGCTACAACGACATTTAATGAGTGCAATAAATGTGGGACGAAAATAGCTTAAGGAGGAAAAATACAGCTACAAACATGGCAGTTTCAGTTTTGTATTGCCTGCTTTTATTGCTGATGAAGACAGCTGAATCTATGTTGTCGAAACGTCCAGTTTTTAGATTTTCTGAGGTTATATTTTTCCTTCTTAAACTTTTAACGAATAAGTATTATCCAGCGAATAAATGAAGTATTTCTACAATGCTTAGATAATATACAGAATACGTCAATACAAAAAGCGCGTTCATGGTTATCAGATTTTGCTCCCAACAGAAAAAGTTTTGACGAAAATTTAGAAAGACCTAGATGTTTTCTTTGAAGAGCCTGTAAAGGCAATTTTTCATTTTTGCGCCAGTCTATGTACCATAAAATCGGATCTCTTTTCCCTGTTCAAGGGATGATGAATGCTGACAAATATATTGAAGCAATCCATCGTAAAGTGGTAAAAGACATGGAAAGGGAATTCCCCAACGGAGGAGGATTTTTTCAGCAAGATTTGGCACCCTGCCATGTTGCAAAAAAGTGAAAACATTTTTGAAGTAAATCACGCGAACGTTCTTGACTGGCCCGGGAATTCGCCCTCCTTAAACCCGATAGAAACCATGTAGAGAAAGTATAGTAAAAACTCGGCTCAAAGAGATTGTACGACCAAAACGAAGCCTGTTGATGCTACCATAGACGTATGGTATCGTAACCAAGAAATCACTCAGAACTACGAAAAACTCATAGAATCAATGCCAAAACGAGTTATTGAGTTGATTACAATTAGAGGTGACCATATCTCCTATTGAAAATAGTTGCTGCTGCTTTGAAATGAAAATATAATATTGCAAAAATGAAGTTTTTTGTGTTCTTTTCTGGGTGAGCCAATTAATTTGCGCAATGCTGTGTATTTCCACCAACTGTAAAAAACAATCCACAGTATTGTGAAAATCAACAGTGGGTTCGAACCCCTGATAGGCAGCTCGACACTTTATGCCAAAAAACAAGTTAAAACCATAAGCGGAGTGTAGGCTAAATAAGTGGTAGATACATTAGGCTCAGGTAAAAAAAATTCAAGCAATTTGGATCAAAGCAGACCTGGAACGAGGACCGAACCTACCGAGACCGAGACGAGACGAGACATCATAGCTTCGAGACCGAGACGAGAGGAAACTTTAAAGTTACCAGAGACGAGACGAGACACGAGACTTCATGAGCCAAAAATTAGAAAATATAAAAACGATAGTAATATTCTGGAAAATGGGCTCTACCAAGCCAAGTTATTGAAATAACTTTATAGCAAAATGACATGACATTAGCAATAACAACAAAACAACTTATTATCACAGAAGATTTAAGTCCTTGTAGCTTGCAAGACAAGCAATGCCTCTCGCAGACGATTACACGGCCCAATATTCTTTTTTAATCTAACGAAAAAGATGTCAAGAAAACTTTAAACAAAAAGTCATTGGAAGGCTATGTTGGTCTAGACCAGGGATGTCGGCATTGCAGCCCACTATCCTCTGTTAAAACACTTTTTTAGCAAGTTTTTCAAGTATTGAGTACGAGAGTGCTCATGAAATTTAATCAAAATACTTTATATTTGATAAATAATAAATTAATTAACATAAACATTTTAAAGTCATTGTGATACAATGCATTTTTGAAAATCTATCTGGTTAATAACTTTCTCATAAAAAGTGCTCGCTCAAATCTGGAAGCACTTCCCATGTCGGTAACCAAATTTCCTGCAACTGTAATCCCTGCCCTTTTTTTCGATTTAAAGCCTTTTTTGGGCCTGGACTACTTTGAATAATCTTTTGATAGCTGTTGTAAACCAGACGAGAATAGCGTCTTTCATGGGGAACAAATTTGTAAAAATCTTAATTTTATGACATATGACACGTTACTCTCTTGAAAATTTTTTGATTTGACACACCGTTAGCTCATACAAAATAGGCCTATATCAATTTTTTAGACGTGGCTAGCGGTCGTTATGTTTTCGAGTGAAGGCCATATTGTTAAAAGTTAAAACTAAATTAACATTATTGGATTAACTATTACATTAATTAATTATATTAATGGATTTTCAAATTTTCTTCGTTGTTAAAAAAGACGCATTTTCAGCAAAATGCGGCTCAGTACAAGGCCTATCTATCAATGGTTAATTTTTTTAGAACTATAATATGAAATATTGGAATTCTGGTCGCTTTGCCGCCCAGTTAAATATTTAATTTTGCAATGGGTCCCTAATAAATTAATAGGTTAGACATCCCTGGTCTAGAGTAGAATACCATCGAATGCATGTGCTTAGTGGTTGAAATAGACCAGTTTTCATATATGCTGCTCACAAAAAGAAAGCAAAAGCCTGCAATTCTGCTGGTCTGAACAACAAAGCAAAATAGTCTAAACAAAACGTGGCCAAATGTTTTTGCAAAGTGCGAAATCACGCGCAATGTTTTGCCTGTGAATACATCGGGTAAGTACCATTGTTGCTTCCGTATCAAAGACCTGAATGCTGTTTCAAATCCAAAAATTTTTCATGTCTTGATCGAGACATGACCATTTTCCGAGACTTTCAAGGTTCGAGACCAAGGCGAGACATTGGCATAGTGAGACCGAGACGAGACCGAGACACTCAAAAACGTGTCTCGAGACCGAGATAAGTCTTGCGACATCCAGCTCTGGACCAAAGCTAAATTACATAACTTGTTTTGTGGTGCCTAAAACAATACCTGTACATATAATTGTTATGTGTAGGCTGGCATGGCAATTAAGTTATGTAATCTGCATTAAATTCCGGCTAGGCAATAAAAATGGCGCTCAACATTAAAAGCTACCATAGGCCCTACGCACGATAAGTATTTTGAAGCGTCAGAAAACGCTGATCAGTTATAAGGTAAACCGAGTGTTATTTGCTTCTTCAATGCCCAAACATCAATCCTAGATATGGCATCGTTACTGTATGTCCTTGAAAAATTTTATTTTTTAAACAGGATTATTCTGTTGGGTAAAACACTCCATAGAAGCAACCGAAAAGATCTTATTTCAGCAATGGCAATACAAAAGTTTCATCGTCATATTATGCAGTACCGATATAAATAAAAGGAACGCAATATAATACCAATGTGAGTATTATCGCCGTTAAAAATTTTACAAAGCTATCCAGTAAAAAAAATTCTGTTAATCTGCAAGCATTATACCGGTACTCGTAATAGCAAGTTTGTTCAAGGAACCTTAGCTTGCTAATGTTGTCAAGGCTGACTATATCCTAATATCAAAAACATTAAATCTTCGTTTGGTACTGAACTCAGCATTTTTTGACCATTCTCGGTCCAAAAATTTTGGTACTGGTATTATACAGTAAAACCAAAGCAACAACACGCATTATTGAGAATATAGACAAGAAAATTTTTATCGCTGTTAATGGCCTCGGCAAAACTCTGTGACTGTCAATGGCGTGTTGTAAGAAACGTTTGCTTCCGAATCACACCTTGCTCCGGCTATTTCTACTTCCTTTAAAATTCGTTGCATTGAGACGGCACACACCTACGCTGCAAAGCTGCGCAAGGCAACATCTATTACCCAAAGTGTTTTTAACGCTGGACGCTAAAAAAAGTTTACGAAACGTAATTAAAAAATTCCTAGTATCGGCATGCATTACCAAATCCTAGGAGGATTGTGCTTCAGCTCAGATGGCCGAGTGGTATAAGAGTGTCTGCTTCTAGAGTTGTCCACTCACTTTGATTGCTAGTCGAGTCTAACCAAAAACTAAAATTTCTATTCACAGCTTGACTCTCAGCATAAAAGTGACAAAAATATTTTTGAATAAGGTAAATAAAAGACATTTATATTTACTTTTTTTGTTTATATTTGTTGACTTTCAGTTTTCCTGTTTATTAGTTTCATTTTCTTTCCGTGGAAAGCAGAGTAATACTAATTAAGTTTTGAGGAAATGAAGTACAGGCGAAAGTAGGCGTCCTTCTTCATGATTTCAACATTTCATTAAAACGTCTTTGCCGAATAATATTTTCACTTTGCAGCAGTTAAAAATATGGCATGTAAAATTTTGTCGTTGTTTCACAGACGATAGGTTTTCTTTATTCACCTTTCTTTGCAATCCAGGAAAAATTTTGGCCTCAACGCATTTTTTCCAAGCCGCATTTCACTCACCATTTCACAAAGATATACCCAACGATGATCAAAATTAGCGAAACTTTACCACGGCCAGAAAATCTACATCAGAAACGAATATTTAACGTTGAAACACATTTTGCAGACGAGTGTTTTGCGTTTGGTTCAAATGCCGAAACGGAGAAAAACTGCACAAGTCCACACACCTTGGAACAAAAACACCAGAGACTACGGATTTTCGTTTCAATGCAATCAAATTACATTTGACTCTGATCAAGTTTGCTTTTACGGGTTATTGCAGTATAGTTGATGGGGTCGATGAGATTAAAGTTTAATCACATTACGTAGCTTCAATCGGAAGCGACGTCTTGTTGGTCGGGTGTTATGAGTCACTTCAGAGATAGAATAACGTGGAATGGAAAGTAAACATGTCGGGTTTTGCAATCGTATACTTTTCCATTCAACTTTCTTTTTTTGTTATTTCAAGCCACTTGATTGCAGTTTAAGATTTTTGTGGTAGTGAAGTACATGCATCATGGAAATGACCTATAGTTGAGCATCCATTCAACTTTTATTGGTGCGATAAAGCTAAAATCAAATGCAAGGCTCCAAAACCTAATAGTATGCACGTGAATAATATATTGCATTGCAATGTTACGTCAAACATTAGATAAAGTTTCTCAAAAAGGAAAGGATCATTAATTTTATCTAATTTTATCTACAGAGACAAAGAAAATCAAGCACAGAAACAAAAGCAGTATTAACGAGAAAACCCACCATCACTTAGACGGACCGACGATCTTTCCGTAAAATTATAAAACAAAATACGGAACCTGTTGCAAAACGAGGATTCTTAAATTTAAACATTAGGCTAAGCCTCATAAGTCATAGCACTCCGGTTAATATACTGTAGCTGCAAAAACAAAACTTTATCCCTGTCCTATAACTAACTACGTTTATCCTAAATATAAAAAAAACTATTGCTGCAGTAAATTTCTGTCAAAACTGCATACCGTGCACTTACACACTTCGCTCACGCAATTCACTATACATGCTACTCGGCCGATTATCAAATCATGTTCCCGTATATGGCGTAGAGTAAGGGTGGGGAACCGGTAGAGCACAGCGGGCCACATTCACTGCAAAATATTTTCAGCGGACCACATCTTACTTTTAATTTGTAAATATTGTCTTAACAATACTCAATAATACGTTGCAAATGTATTAAACATTCATGCTGAGTTGTTTTTTACCGTAAAATCAGCGACTTTCGCGTGTCTCTTATCCTACAAACATAGCATGTACTTGAATGTGAAACAGTTTTTAAAAATCTTAATGTTTTTTATTCTGCCAGTTCGTTACCAAAGTTCTGACGCGGGCCACATTCAAAACATAAGTGGACGGCCTGGTGGCCCGCGGGCCTCAGGTTCCCACCCCTGGAGTTTTAATGCTTTACGCAGAGCATTGCGTTTAGTAGTGCTTTGCAATTACAAGGTTTTTTGATACCAGGACATCGTAATAAAAGTAACAAAATGTACAACATCGATACAAAAAGTTGTACCAAATGTCCGACAAAATACCAATAATCAACTGAAAAAATTTGTTGCATAAAACCAGGCGCCTGTAGCTTGGAATCCGACAAGAAAAAACTGATATGTTTTTTGTATTTTGTTGCATATTTATCCTCCTGTCATGAGAAAGCGATCAATGCGCTGCACGAGCTTGCTTAGAAGTTGCCAGTCATCTGTCTGCCACATCAAGATGGGGGAATCCCGCTAAGTGCCTTTGCCAACGGCACAACAAATAAACTTGCCGGCTTGTTCTCCACACTGTCCCTTTAATGCTGAGCGTCAAGCAGGGAAGCTGCGAATACCGAAGTCTGGAAGGACGAAAAAAAAAATGATAACCAGTTACCCTTTTTCGTGCACTAAGCGTTAGTGTACATTCGGCCCATGTCGTGCTTGCATTGCTCGGTGTCGCAAACAATCATTATATTAGCTCCCTGGAAGGAGAGGAGGTGAGCAGCCTTCGAAAATGTGGGACAATGCACCACTTGCCGCCTTCCTCGTTAACCACTTTGCTGTGTTGTCTAATTCAGAGTACAATGTACATTCTCTGCGACTTGAGTCCACAGCTATTCGCCTGATGAGTTTCTCGTGCATTGAACTATTGGTGGCCACGTTGGTTAATGTCGCCAGCGGTTGAAACGTCATGACAATGGCGGTCAGAAACAGTGAGACCGGCTCGCTTCGCCTTACTGGGCTGAACCTACTTTTATAGGAGGTTCTTGTGCCTTTCTGTTTCCATACGTTCATGCCTATGAAACGAAACATGAGCTTTGCTGGTTTTCGATTATCCCGGGCAGTTTTGACTTTTGTTACAAACTTTTGTTGTTGGTTGATAGTAATTACAAAAGTTGTTAAAATTAATGTTTCTTCGGCTTCGTTTTATGGTTTAATTTTGATGTTTTTTTCGGCTTCGGTTTATAGTTCTCCTTGGTATTTTGTAGAACATATTCGCGAGTTCTATGGGGTTTCACAGTTAATTTCGACTTCAATTTCTGCAGTTGACTTGATTTGCATTTCCACACGCGCATGATGCTTGGTTGTTGAGCTAATTGTGTTCTGACCTACAAGCAGTGGTGCCGATCCTGGGGGGGATGCATCCCCCCCAACATTTCGGCTGCATCCCCCCCAACATTTGGCGTCGGCCGTAGTGCTCATGAAAGTGTTATTACATCAGTAGTCTAATGCCGTCGAGTGCTGGTGAAGATTGGAGTTGGCAAGTGGCAGTCTGACATAACTTACAAAACTCGCAAATATACTTCGAGCAGCATCCCCCCCAATGTTCAAAATTGACAAAAAATAGGTAAAATAAGCAAATCATCCCCTCCAATGCTCTACATGGATCGGCACCACTGCCTACAAGCGCTTTCAGTCTTGCCCTGCCCTTCTGATTAGCATACTGCATACAAGCTTCGATTTTGGTTGGCATTTTCACGTGCGCATGGTGCTTCGTCGTCTTGGCTAATTGTGTTCTGACTTCCGACCCACGAGCACTTTTCGCTTCGAAGTGCTTCTGTGGTTTACGTAATCTTGGATTTTGTAATAAGTTCTGGACCTTAAGCGCTTTTTGTCTTGCCGAGCGTCCTTCTGATTAGCAAACTGTAAATGAGCTTCGATTTTTGTTAGTTTAGTTAGAGCTAGTTTTGGCTCTCGTAGTTGTGCACCTGATGAGTCTGGAAGGACGAAAAAAATGATAATCGGTTACCCTTTTTCGTGCACTAAGCGTTAGTGTACACCCGGCCCAAGTCGTGCTTGCATTGCTCGGTGTCGCAAACAATCATTATCATTATTCTTTTATATCGTAAGTTGGGCAATTTAAGCTTCTTACATTTTGCAATTTTAACACAAACTGTTATCTTGTAATCAAAAAAATGAAGAAATTACGCATAATCGTGATTTTTTGTCCAATACATATCGCAGTAAATGCACCGTTGTCAATTTCTTCGTTAAAAAGTTGACCAGATCACATGGGACATTTTCATTAAACAATTATCACTTCAACTTCTTCGAGCTTCACAGTATTTTGCACATTTTAGAATATGATCTTCAACGCTCAATAACAGCAAAGCTAGCACCAGGTATCACCAACTAGGACTCAAGCAATCAGGTGGCCAAGTCTTTAGAAGTCATTTTGCAAGCTTTACATGCGGATTAGACATAACCTCGTCAGTCAACTCAAAAATTACCTCAAACATAAAACCCGGGCAGAATTCCGGTTTAGTCCTTTCCTTAGCAAGCAACAGATACACAACCAAAAACGCTACAATCATACAATCATAAAAAGGTGGAGTGCTAACATTGCGATTAACTTCTCAGGGTCATTTTGTACCCAAAAATATTTGAGGGGTTTCAATATGGTACAATGTAATCATATTACACAAAAACCTTAAAAACTTCTGAATAAAACATGACGCTGAGAAGGTTATTGTAATGGACGCATTTTTTTCTTTTCTCAAAAAAACATCGTAGATGGTTGGTTGGTCATATTTTAAGAAAATGTTACTCCTGATAACTACATCAGCTTATGCATGAGTAGACAAACAAATTGCAGCAGAAAACTTTCTTGTTCAATTTCTGCGTAGATGGCCTTTACCCTTTGAGCTTTTTTTGGAATATGACGTGTTCGGTCGGAAATGAATAAATAAAAAATAGAAAAAACAAAGACAAAACCGAAAAAAAGTTCAGGAAAACAGCTCTTAGTTACATTTTTGGCTCTCTTTATTTTTTGATCAGTCACGCAAAAGATGAAGATCTAAACTAGAAAGACGGTTACCCACCGAAGCTGGGCAATGAATTTACCCAATAGCATTAAAAGCAGTATTTGTTAATAGTAAGATGTCAAAATTCATGTTTGCGACAAATAAATGAGTAGTAGCTAAAAAGAAGTTGAAACATCACAGTAGATTCAGCAAACCTTGGGCTAAAACATTATGAAACAGAATCACAATGTTTGTTGAGGCAGTCAAAACTAAAACTTAACACCTGCAGTTGGCCAACTGGATGAACTTCACTGCATGTTTACTGACTGCAAAATATCAAAGATGGCAACATCTGCCAATGTTGTTATCTCTTTAATACCGGTACAAGCTAAAAAATTTTGTACTTCTGCAGGCTTACTTTGACGTACCGTCACGAACTTTTACTGCAAGTTCATCGTGACTACCAACACTATGAGAACGAAATCATTGTATTTGACAATGTTTTTGATAGTGAGTTGTATAATAAATGACTGCAAGGTAAGTAAAATGTTAAAAAAAACGTAATGGCATTGATGATTCACGCTTAACATTAATATGCTTGATACAATGCACAAAGCAAAAATAAATGTGCTCAGCCTAAAATGAATGCTTATGTAGGTTAAGGATAAGAGGTTAAAACATTTGAAGTATCGTTCCGGTTTTGCTCAGGTACAGCAAAGCATGGATTCAGTTACGATTTAGGTTCAAGGTGTAGGCTATAAAAACTCTGATTTCAGGACCGAGTTAAAAAAATAAGCGGTTTTGCGGTTTCGAGGCTCAGGTTCGGTCAGGCTATGTAATTTTAGGCTGAGTGCAAGGATGAATTTACCCAAGATACTGCTTAGTCTTCAAATATTTGCTCGTAATTTAAACTCATTAAGCAATGTGAAAAATTGAGATTGATTTATGCGGTTTGAATATTTTCAATAGTTTTAAGAGTCAGCACAATTTAAATAATCTTTTTGGAGTTGAGATAAACAAGTCGCAATTAGCGCAAAGCATCATTGATCACGTAAATATTTTCTGTGCTTTGTGATTCTTGTGCGTCCTACCGTAGCGTGATATAGGCCTATACTTTAAGCCAAAAATGCTATTCATACCTGACTTAACTCATAGTTAACTCTGGTAATCCATATTCTACTCAGCAAACATGACGAACTTTGCGAACTAAGTAACTATTGGCCAATTTATTGCAATTTAACGTGAAAATCAAATTAAGGCAAACCTCCCGTACGGAACTTGCCTTGAAGCACACAAGCACAATGTAAAAATAACATTGAAACGCATATTCGCCAATTCTCTGGTATCAGCGTTACTTATGTTGATTATAATTTTGCAGAGCAGTTCTGATAAGTTCTTAGACTTAACAGAAAAGTATAGCTTGGCTAAAGAAATAAAATCAGGTACGATCATTTGATTACTCAATGCTATTTCTGCTGTTGCTGCTTGCATAGGTTTGCTACCGTAGCCTTTATACAGTGGGCCTACTTATCGAAAAATATATCTAATTCCTTTAACAAGTCGTGAAAGTAGGCAACCCCAAAAACAGCCTTTGGCCCATCACAATTGAAAGTTTTCAAAGATATGTACTAACCATTTTTTTATATAAAAACGATTCTTTTCAAACGTTACTGAAATACATTCTTGATCCAAGCTGAACCAGGGTACTAAAACTATTCTTATTTTTAAGCTTGTATACTGCGGAGTGCGTACTAGTTCTATAAACTTATTAAGGTTGTTGTACTAATTGGATACTTGTACTACTACGCCTGGTGTGGGTAGACTGAGGTAATACAAGTTTCTACCAATCATAGCTCATTAAACAGGCTATTTCATTTCCGTAATATCGTATGGTTGATGTCTATACGTAGCCTAGTTGTTGAATTAACAGCATTAAGAACTTCTTCCAGTCTTCAAACTGCACAGCAATTACGTACTTAGTGTTGTTTTTACCGAAATCAATAAAACAAAAAATCAAATTATCATTGTATTCGCAACATTAGGCTTACGTCAACTCGTGTAACGATTGGCGGGGTACGTCTTCGCTGCTTAGCGTCAGGACAGCTCAGAAATGTCGCAACGGTGGCAAGTTGTTGGCGACAGCGTCCAATTTGACCGGTCTGGAAATCGAACCCCAGACTTCCCGCCCGGTAGGAATGTCTTCAACCATTGCACCGACCGCCCGGTTCCAAAACCGAAGTCATTTCTTATGTTGTCGGCACTAAACTTAATTGATTTTGCATTCTGAAAACTAATCGATTTTGTGATGTAAAAAGTTTTGAAGTGTGAACGCTTTTAAATCCTGCTATTAAGATCAAACTCTCCCCCGTAATGTTAAAGTGACTGCTGGAAAAAGTGAAGTTACCGTTGAATGGGAAAAACCAGTTGAGCCAGTTGATGTTATCGTAATTAAATCAACGAATGATGAATTTCAAGTAAGTTCGTATTTTGTCCAATGCATTAGAATTTGTTTTTTTGGATGACGATCATTGAGCTATACATGCTTATACACTCCGTCCGGCTGTCTTTAGTTTGAGTTACACGTTCTATTTGCAAGTTTTTTGTTACAATGGGCCCTAACGACGGCTAGACTACATGTTCCCCCTAAAAATTTATTCTCTTTTTTGCGCGAGAGATCTATAAATGTTTAGCAGCAAGCTACGGATATTTTCCGTTAGAAACTCTGTAACTCAGTTGTCATGCTTCTTTCATAAGACTCATTTTGCAGAAAGCAAAAAGGTTCAAAAAACTAGACACCGGTTTGAAATACGAATACATAAGCAGCGTCATTTTGAAAGTTACTTTCTACTTTTCCATGTGTTAAGAGTTAGAAAAACAAAATGCATAATAAAAACGTGATTTACTGCAAAATTTGAAATTTATTAAACGAAGATGTTTTTATATAATTGGCAGCTATGAATTGAATAACATTACTGACATAGGGCGTGATTTCATATGTCTCGGCTTCAAGACCGCCCCTCGATTTGATCGATTGTGAAGTTCAACTTAGTAGAGTTTTCTTTTATAAATGCTGTGATTTTTTGTTAATTTTTTTAAATATTGTGATATATTATAGTACCTGTAGCTTAATCAAATTATTCGGTGCTAGTTATTTGCGGATATCTGGAGTTTATTATTTATTTATTAATTCTTTTTCATAGCCCATTGAATTGGACAGCAGTGCTACCAGCAGTTACACAATTTCTAACCTTTTCTGTGGAACCGCGTACGAAATTGAGGTCTTCTCTTTGCGCAATATTTTTAACCACTATACCAAAAGTCCCGGAGTAAGAAGACGCGTGGAGACTCAGCCAGACTTACTTACGCCTTTGAAAATCAATGCTGGTAACAATAAATCATTACTTCAGAGCAAACTGCAGTAGTTCAAGTTACACAACAACGAGAAACTGTGCGTAGTGTTTTCCTCGAAATCATAGAACGCAACTAACAATTTCTAATTCGTTTGAAATTTAGACATATTGCACTTTTATGCGCCGCGTATTATACACGCACATAAAACGAACGATAGCATTTTCTTTCACTGGCTTTTACTGTTGCATGTGGCCAGCCAATCAGACACAAAAAAGAGTTTTATTGCTCTGACATAAAAAGCGTGCAGCACCCCTAGGCTAGCGCCGCGCATAGCTCATAAAGGTGATGCGTATTCCAGAGTTTTTTCTTTGTCATGTGTGGTTGTGTTACAAAATCTTAGCATTCTAAAATCAGACAACTGCTTTTTTGCCTGTATTTTTCTTTCTTTCTTTATGCGTTGCATTATCAGAGTTTTTTTATCAAACTTTCATTCAAACTTATCACTAATGGAGTGATCCTGAGCCGGTGTTGTAGTCTGCAGTGAGCATTAATTTCACCAACATTACCTCTCAGCTTTCACATGCAAAACATTGCTGCTGACTGTGGACTGCATAATTATTGTACAACAGTTGGAAATTTTACTGGCATGAACTATCACGTCGATTAATATTGTTAGCTGCACTGGTGCATATTTGTGGTACTAAGTATTACGTCGTACAAGCTCCCAAAATATGTCACTTAATTTCTTCTGTGTATTGTTTACTTTGTTGATCAAGTTAATTTGCAAACTTTTTTTGTGCAGGAGTGATTTTTGGAGTCGTTTTTGGTTGCGTTATTGGCGTAGTTTTCGTGTTGGGTGCAATCGTTGTTTTACACCGCAAAAAATTTTTGAAGCCAGCCGTTCCTCCCAGAAAGTAAGAATTCCTCTTGCATTGAATCTTTAAATGCAACCTTAATTGAGTTTTAAACTTGGAGTCTAAACAAAACCAAAAATCATCATTAATGAGAATAAATTACTAAGCGTGATGGTTCATGTTTCAGTTACATTTAAACACAAAAACAGTTAGATATATCTAACGCATATTCCAGACATTTACATATTGATCGATTACCAATTCATTTTAGTAGAATCCCTAGGCTATAAATTCACCAACAAAGCTTTAATGAAAACAAGCTGAAAAACATTTTATTTAGTTGCTTGAATAATTGAAGAAATCTCGTGATTGATTGCAAGTATTTGAATTACTCAAACTAACAACCATCGTGATTCATTATGTCATAGCCTCATTCTTTTTCAGATATGTCTACGAGGCAACAGTTGTAGAAGAAAACCCCTACGAATTTATCGATGATGACGTATACGAATCTTACGGTTATATTAAACCCAATCCTGCCAGGTATGGATTTAACATACATGTCCAACGGTCTGTGTATCTCTTCATTCAGTTAATTTGTGCGCTTTTCACACTATCATTTCGTGAGTGATTTGAATCATACAGCCTGCATGCATCATTCAGTGTCTACACGTTAAACATTTTTCATGGATCACAAATAAAGGCGACGCAAGAAATCCAGGAAGAAGTCGAAAAAATTGTGTGCCTTATTGTATCTATGCAAATTCCAATGAGATTTTGATTACAAAATGCTTAATTTTTTTTCAGTGATCCTTAAATGCTTAATTTTTCTTCAGTACTTTCTAAAGATTTTTAATCTGAACCACAAACAAAAATGATTTGTATTTCAGCGTTGTCCGGAAAACAGACCAAGCATGTTACGATGATGTCAAATGTGCAGAACCTGTCAATGAACCTAATGATTATATCATGCCAGACTGCCACTGGTAAACTTCAAACATTGTTTCTTTAATTTACAAAATACTGCAACAAGTTAGTTATCCTGGAACTTTTTACTAGCTTCAATAAAAAACATGCAGCCAGAATAATTGAAAACGTTTTTTATTACTTGACGTTTCAAGATGTTGCTCATCCCATAATCAAAAGTGAAATGAGCAAGATAGCCACTTACTGTATTCAATATTCAAGCCAAAAAAGCGTTTACAATTGTTACATCTGCATTTACGATACCGTTACAGTTGCAATTCACAATGCAGCTACATTCACAATTGTTACATTTACAAATGTATTTATAATTAGAGAATTTGACAACTCAGTAAACATACTCAGTTGTAAATCAAAACGTAGACAATGCGCAATGTTTTGACCTTATGGGCCTCATCAGGTGCATGCACAATGTGACGCATCAGGTACATGCAGTAATAAAAATGTTTTTGCATTGAAGTGTAGTGTTGTTCTTAACTGATTTGTTTAGACTGATTTTTATCTGAGCAATTTTAAAATAGCGAACATGCGTTATAGTGATTACGTTAATGTGTTGACCGCAACAGCTTCTGATGCATTGACTAATAAGCATTGATATTTTTTGTGACCTATACAAGTATACAGTTACTTATGACTTTGTAAGCTTTTATGCATGACTGTTACCTGCTTCATTTCACTCAACAAGTTAAACGGATGGACTAGTGACTGGTCGAATCAGGTTACTTGCGAGTACTTTTACTACTCGTACACTTTTGTCGCACAACTTCTCGGTAGAAAAAAGTGGTAAACTACAGTAGTTAGTATTATTGCACGTGTTGTTAGTAGTGACTCTTCGGACGGGACTTCATACGACGACATAATGCAGTCTTCTCCATTCGATGTAAACGAATATGACGGATATCTTATTCCCAATAAAAAAAGGTATTGCAAACTTCAGCAATTTATAAAATCCTGGTTTCACGTTGGGATTTCAATTAAGGAATGACAGACAAATAACTCTTGGAAAGCAAAAGAGTATTTTTCTCAGCAAATTGCTCGACCTGTTTTCCTTTACATCTGTTTTCATACTACGCAACGCTAATTGAGTAAAGCATTTTTATGCTCGCACGAAGTGAAAGCTATGTAATACCTTATTTTTCAAGTTTTATATTTGGAAAAAAGTTCAAGAAATTTAGTGTCAATCACGTCACACACTGAAATGAAACAAAATCTGGATTAGAACCAAGACTCTGTCTATGACCGAACTGCACTCAGTCACGCATTTTACTTCTTCACTCTTTATAATATCTAAGCCAGTGGCCGGATGTGCGTGAAGTTGGGTTTATTTTAGCTGTGCTATACTTGCGGGTTTGATTTTGCACTCCTCAACAGTTATTTTTTATTAAAACTTTTCGATATTTTTACATTTCACGAAAAAATCCAACGCATGTTGTAAAATTTTGAGAGTAGGCCTACTTTATGAGGCGTCTCAGTTTCAACTTTCCGGGCCAAATTTTTCGCTCTCCATTTTTACAACAATTCCATTTTCTTCCTTGTTAATTTTGTCGGTTTTATAAAAACTTCTACCGTCGTTCGCTTGCTAAGAATCCATTCTTAAATCAAACACTAATTTTCCCTTGAAAGAAGAAAAAATTTTATAGACTCTAAAAAAAACTTCAGTTTTCAAGACAAATAGTACTGTACTGCAAATTCAGCATACCCATTTAAGTCCAGAATTTTTTAATAGATTTTCTTTGCAGTTTGGGACTTTGTTTCAAAAGTGTGTGAGTGTTTTTTTTTTAAACAAAGTTTCTTGAAATTTTCTCGTTCTTTTTTTGATTTTGCAGCAGTTCATCAACTTCTTGCGAAAAAGTAGAGAATGTTAATGACAATAAGCGGGTCAAAGATTTAAAAAGCAGTCATGATCAAACCAACGTGTGTGAACTGGAGCCTAGTATGCATTCGGAAAATGAAGCCATTGGATCTACAGATGATAGGGTGGAAAATAAAAGCCAGACATCAGAAACTAAGCACGATATTTGCGCAAGTGCAGGTAGGAAGAACTCTAAAGCATAACAAAGTTGAAAATTTTTTTGTGCGTTTAGATAACAAGAATACAATTGATGAATTGCCACATTTTACCTCTTTATTCGAATTGTATTTCTTATTACCTTATTTTGTGATATTTTCACATTTTTCCATAAACGCTTAGCACTTAGCAGAAGCACACTGTTACTAGAACAATAACAACAAATGCATGAAAATTATAATTTATAGTTACGCTACTGCAAATTACCGTCGGTTTGTGCTTAAAAAAGCAAGCTGTGTGACGGTTTGTTGTGAACAAACTCATTTTTTGTAGAGATTGCGCACTTGCTAAGCAGTAATGTTTGACTTGAAAATACCGCAGTAAATCTTAACTTTTTATACTATAGCCTCTAGCATTGTAAAAACACTGCTTTCGAATTCAATATTAAAGAGCAAGAAAGTTGCTTAAAAACTCAAGTAATGATCTCTTTTTCTTACGTGCTAGGTTTTCGTTTACGTAAAGTTTTTGATGCAGCCTACACTTTACTGCAATGACAACAGCTTTTTGTTTACTACGAATAAACTGATTGACAGCAAATTAAATTAGAGACATAAATCCATAATTATGATAAACAGTTTGATTGACATTTTTGCCTCACAAATTTGGTTGCTTGCGTAAACACAATTCTTGGAAGTAGCGTCAGTTTTTAAGTGATGCAAATAAGTCTTTTGATCGGTTTCATTTCTTTTAGAAATGAAAACGGATGAGGAAGGCTTGGAGCTATGAAGAACAAAAAGACAAACAAGAATAATTAGGAAACAAAACATTGTCTGTGTGTATTTTCCTTGAAAAAAGTTTAATTCTAATTCTTAGAATAATCATGTCAAATCGCTTGTTCATCAACATCGTTTTTATCCGCGAAAATTAAACAAATAATTTATTATGACATTGATCGAATCGCGAATCGCTAGTTTGACTTACGATGGCGAACCGGAAAATTTTTATGTGGTCAAGTAGTTATGTTGTACACATAGACCTGTATTATTAGTGGCATTATGTAACTTTATGTTTAGATTATTGCGTTGCATGTATTTATATTTTTGGTTGTCTTTTTGCGTAATAAATCTTTTTAATATAGGCTAAGTTCCGTCCAAGGAAAAAATGAAAAAGTTTTGGAGCTGTTTTTCATCCACACTTCGTATCATTTCGTTCCCATCAATCATTGGCACCATGATCAGCCCATTGTAAAAACTAATGATTCGCTGGTCGACAAAATTTTGGTTTTTTAATATTGCAGAGACTTTAACGCATTAATATTATCAAATTAATCACACTGATTTCAAACCTGCAAGCCGTATTTGTCCAGCCCGTCAGGTTTTTCAATTTTATTACGTTTTTAAATTATTTTTATTTAAAACCAAACTTTGTTTATACTCAATGCTTATATTACCAGGACGTAACAAAAATCTTTTCGCAAGCATAACTTTAATTTTAACAAACAATAATAATTGTCTTAAGAAGCAACCAATAAAGACGCATCTATTTTGTCATAAATGAAATAAGGCCGCATCTATTTTGTCATAAGTGAAAACAGCGCTGTCAAAGCTAATCATCATAGTAGATTTTCTGTGGATTTGAAAAACTCAAGTTAGTTGTTAATATCTGATACAGTAAATCTTCTGCATGCTGTTGAATACTTTACATCAAGGGAAGTTGTGACGTTAAGCTGCTCACAAACAAAAATTTGTTATGTCACAACTACAATTTGACGTCATAAAAAGAAACGTTTTGAAAGTTTATCACGAAAATTTAAAATAACTTGTAATCCTGATGTAATGGGCAAAAACTATCCATAGGTTTGGAATCAGTGGAAAAAATTCTTATTCAGAGAATTTGGTTAGCTTATTCATTTAGGTGTTGTTTTTGACCAGTGTTAAATATACTGAATTCTTCTGAAAAATGTGGCTTCCAGTAGGTTGATGATGTTATTTTGTTATATATGCTTCACCCGTTTTTGCTAATAATCCAAAAATATAGGCCTGTACAGGTGTAAAGTAGGTGTTTAATGATTATAAAAAGTTGTTTGCGGATTAATCGTGGTAACCTGCGTGTTCTTATTTGTTATGCTGTAATAGCCTGTTAAACGTCACATATCTAACCTTGTGAATTTGTGCAACTCTGGCAGACAAAATACTTCTTACGGTGTTTCTCACCTCGTCAGCGACATGGCTTAGCGGTACCGCGCGCAGGTGACAGATCCTACGTGATAAGTTTGATTAGCGGCTGGAGCCGATCGCATTTGACATATGTAACGGGTGGCTGCTGACTCGAA
Organism: Trididemnum miniatum; assembly: GCA_964006365.1. NCBI lineage: Eukaryota > Metazoa > Chordata > Ascidiacea > Aplousobranchia > Didemnidae > Trididemnum > Trididemnum miniatum. The sequence continues at coordinate 2,301,095 of OZ023252.1, forward strand.
GAGCGCAAGGTCACTTCGCAGTCTCCCTCTCTTACTGTTAAATTTTCTGTTCAACTTCTGTTAATTCACATACGAATTCAGCGTTTTGTCTAAAGAAGAGCACTGCATTCTTGGCCTCTACTCCCGAAAACAAGGAGCGCAGCAATTACATTCAGCAAGCCGGCCGTTAGCTCAGTTGCAAAGCGCACGCTATCGGTGCGGGAGGTCTGAGGTTCGAATCCCAGGCCGGTCAAATCGACACAGTGTCGCCAACGACTCGCCACCGTTGCGATGTATATTAGGAGCTGTGTTGCCCAGGCGCTAAGCCGCGGAGATGGGCCCCGTAACTGGTTACACGCTTCGGCGTAATACGACGAGTATAATGAAGATTTGATTTGAAACCCAACTTGGCCACATTTTTCACTCGCAAAAATACATGTGTTTAAACTGCCAAAAAGGATTGGATCACTGAAGGATCGACCTTGCTTTTTCCACTGCAAACCAGTAGCCTATTACACTTTAGAATTCCTATTCTTGCCAGTTGCCACCATTCCACACGTGGTCTCGAATAGAATTGGGGTACAATTTGTTTTTTCTATACAGTGAATAAATAATAACTCAGGTTATTTTCAAATTATATTGAACCGAAAATTCAACAGTATTTGAGGGAGACTGCGAAGTGAGCTTGCGCTCTTCGAGTCAGCAGCCATCCGTTAAATATGTCAAATGCGATCGGCTCCAGCCGCGAATCGAGGTACCGCTAGGCCATGTCGCTGACAGTAGAATTTTCCTAAGTCGCCACCTCAAGGGGAACGGAAAAAGTGGCAATTTAGGCGAACTGGCGACTTAGGCAAACAACAGATTGATATGCTTAGGCCTACACAGACTTTAGATCCCTTTGTTTCTGCGGAAACTGAACATTTGAGAAATAAAGAACACAAACAGAAAGGACTTTTTGGATTGTTTCTGTCTTCTTATTAATCTATTCTCTGCTGTAACCTTATTTTTTGCCTATTCCCTAGTCACTAAGTACTGTAATTTATTGTAAATAAGCTGATAGCTTTTCTAACTGTCATAGCCATGCTGCTTCACATGGCAATAAGATGCCTGACTGAACGGAAACTAAACCTGGTGAAAACAATCTAAAGTGATGAAATAATGGGGTCATGAAGGAAGTTTAGTTTAGTTTAGTTGCATATTTATCCTCCTATCACGAGAAAGCGATCAATGCGCTATACGAGCTCGCTTAGGAGTTGCTAGCCATCTGTCTACCACACCAAGATGGGGGAATCCCGCTAAGCGCCTTTCCCAACGGCACAACAAGTAAACTTGCCGGCTTGTTCTTCACACTGTCCCTTTAATGCTGAGCGTCAAGCAGGGAAGCTGGGAATACCAATTTTAAAGTCATTGGTTTGACCCGACTCGGAATCAAACCCGAGTCTACAGCTCAAGAGACAGACGCTGTATACCACTCGGCCATCTGAATTGTTGTGACGCACAGTGGGATTGTGTTACATCAGTCTGACAACTTAGGCAAACTTTTTTGCTCATGGTGAGCAAAAACAGTGGCGAGTTTGGCGAATTGACGAGTTAGGCGAAGACAACTTAGCCGAACTTGATAACACAGAAAACAATAGGCTCTCAGTCGGGACCAAGCGATATGTGGCGACTTAGCCGAAGTCGACTTAGGCAAATTCTACTGTATTTACTTTGCACTTTGCATTAATTTTCAACTATGCATTCTAAGGTTGCATGCTAAAAATCAAATAATAAAGGCAGTACAACAGATTTTTAGTAGTAGTGTCTTTTTCATTTCCGCACCGTCCACACAATAAAAGAATACGATAAGAGTAAGGAAAAATAACGCGGCACAGAAAAGGGAAGAGGCAACGAAACGATTAACGTTATGGCATGCAGGTAGGAGAAGAGGAGTTAACAGAATACAGGAGTGGGCATGGTTGCAAGCTGCAACACCCAGATTTCTCCTGCTAAGGTTTCACTGGATACAAACAATAATGTCCAGGACAAAATGATTTACTCACAATTAATCAGAGGTGTTCGGAGTCTCTTTTTGAGACTCCAATTCCAGTCCGGCTCCGAACCCTCAAAGTTCTCTTTCGGATCAGCTCCGACTCCTGTGAAGGACAAAAATTAAAACTACTACTCCTCTTAAAACTCCTGTTGCGTGAAATGCTTCACAAAGTTTACAGTAACCATTTCGTTTTATTAAGTTTACGATAACAAACTTTACAATCACTTCGGGTTCAAGAGCATTTCGGACCTCGAAGTAGATCAGCTGATTTCATTCAGAGTACTACCGGTATATTAAGTTAACATTAAATTTGCCAGCATTGCGACTTGCTTGGCTGGCAAAAAAAAGGCCAAAACCGGCTGCTACTCAGGATTCGACGTAAATTTTAACTCTAAATCGAGCTGGCTATGATAAAATTCATTACACTCAGGCTCCGTATACAGCTCCCAGGCATCTCTGCAACAATTATGCCAAGCCTGTTAGCAATGAATGCATGGGATAATGTTTATTGTTTTCACCTTCATGCGAATAACTGGAGTCACCCTTGCACTTATAGGGAGCAGTCAACACAGCAAGCATCCCCACTCTTGCGACCTCAAACTCGTTTTTATCGGTATCATGAACAATTGAGCAGTCGAACTATGTGAAATATTAGTGCATTAGTGGGTGCATTTAAATGAATTAGTAATTTACTTGACGATCTTGCTTGGCATAAGGGTAGGTGTAACGTTAGCTGATAGTTTATTTTGGCTACCCTGTGTGCATCGCACGAAAATGCTTTGCGCAATGCAATTAGTTGTTAGCTCAAACGATCAGCGAGCTATGTTGGACACTGTAGCAGGAGGGTGTGATCATTGTTTGAGGTACTAAGGTTAAGCGTAAGTTTGTTGATCTCAAAACTTACGAATACTTTTGTTTCGCGTTTAGACGAAAAATGTGGATATTAACGTTTCAGTTCATGGAATTTCTTGGTGCTTTTGAGCTATTTACGTCAGTAAAGCGTTTCATCATCACCTATAGGTCATTCAATTTTACACTACTTACAGTAAGGAAAAAAAAAATATTCTTACTTTTTTGAATAAACTTTCAATTTAATGTACGAGTACGTTCCCCTGATATACTTGTGTGAAAAATGACTAATGAATACAATGCACGTCTGAATAAAATAGTAATAAACGTCACGCGACCGGCCGTTAGCTCAGTCGCTAAGCGCACGCTATCGGTGCGGGAGGTCTGAGGTTCGGTTCCCGGGCCGGTCAAATCGGCACAGCGTCGCCAACGACTCGCCACCGTTGCGACGTTTCTTCGGAGCTGTGTTGCCCAGGCGCTAAGCCGCGGAGATGGGCCCCGCAACTCGTTACATGCTTCGGCGTAATACGACGAGTATAATGAAGATTTTAAACGTCACGCGTTTATTTGATTTACAAAGCATCTTATTTTTACTATAAATCACTCTTTCGGTTTACTCACTACTTGCTTATATTTATGACCATGTAAACAAGACAAAACGGCAATAAATAAGACGCTGTTTGAGTTGATTTTAACTCAGGCAATAAAAGAGCGCTTGCAGCCTTCATTTTAGATTGCAGTAGAACTGTGTTACTGTACATAGACCCTGGTGTTTTGCGTGAGACCGTCAGTTGTTCCGCGAAACATTATCTGTTTTGCACAAGACATAAAGAGCGTTATTAGCTTTTGAGATTCCTTGATTGCATTCTTGCAGCGACTTAACTAATTCTGCATGCGGAACAGTTTCAGCCTTCGGACTACAATGAACAAGGGACGAAAACAGCTTCGGGAGGAAAAATGAACCCACAGCAATTCTCAGAAAAGGACGTTTCGAGAACGTAGATTCAGCTGATATCAAACAAGGCAGTACAAAATCTAACGAGACTTTGCTTACACTGCTGATGATTACAGCTGAATCTATGTTGTCGAAACTTCCAGCGAGAATTACTGCGGCGTTATTTTTCTTCCTGAAGTTTCTACCTTGCTTCCATTTGTAACAGCTTATGTTTTGGGAGATAAACTACTGAACCATGACAGCCATTACATTTAAAGACCGAGAAAGGTCAAGATCTGCTGAAGAAAAGCTAGTTTGTCTTTCGCCAGTTTTGGGCTTCAATACCAAGCTCATGCACTTCAAAGCAAGCCTAATCGTCAAACAAAAACATCGAAATCGAGTAAAAACTCAATCAAGTTTATTGTTTTGTTCTAACAATGCCTCACTTTATAATTTTTTGGTTTTCTACAATGTTTCAAAAGTGCAAAAAACGTTCACTGAAAAAAAGGTTCAAAAATACTGAAGAAAAATCAGCAGTCATTTATGGTCTAAAATGTATGTTCAGACCGAGAGTAATGCCAAGGTCAGGGGAAGGCTTTCTTCCTGCAGTGGACTAATATAGGCTGGTGATGATGATGATCTTTGGATGGGCTATACTATAATATTGTTTTGAGCTATTAAATACAATAATGCTTTTAGTAATTGGATTTGAAAGCATCAAATGTCAAACATTTCAAGCAGTTTTAAATTTTCAAATGGAACAGAAAATTCAACGGTAACTGAGGGAGACTGCGAAGTGAGCTTGCGCTCTTCGAGTCAGCAGCCACCCGTTAAATATGTCAAATGCGATCGGCTCCAGCCGCTAATCGAACCCGTCACGTAGGATCTGTCACCTGCGCCCGGTACCGCTTGGCCATAGTTTGGAATCTTTTGTCACAATTTGGGTCCCATAAGGCTTAATACTCTTTTCTAGTTTTTCTACGATGTTAAAGTAACCTTGAACGGTTGATCGCAACTAGAAAAATTTAAAATAAGAATGTACTAACGGGTGGTCACACTAACCCACATCATTTTGGTTAAACGTCATTTTCTTTTTGTTTCAAATCCAAAAAGCTTCAATTTGATAAAATTCTAAACTTGCTTTCGGTGATAAGATTCAAATAGTATTTTAGCTTTACATTAACCAGTACAGTGTTTAAGCGCTTTGATTGAGAAAAGCGTAGATATTGACTTGGTCTTTTTCTGACATTGTCCAAAAATTGTAGAAGTACCAGCACTTTACTTACAGGTATTTGCTGGATAATTTTTGGTTTAAAGTTGTAGTGGTGGTAATTTGTTAGTCGCATTTTTTCGTGTGTTTTATTAGTTTGCTATTAATTTGGAAGCCAACCATAGGTATAGTTTTACAATGTAAACTTGTTATACGTGAATTATACATTATGCTAAAATATAACTTATAAAATAGTATTATAAATAAAGCATTTAAAAAACGTCTTTAAATATTTGGGTAGATGTTTCAGCTTTCTTCTGCTGCCATTGCCAACGCTAGGCTGGGCTCGTAAGCTAAAACACAGAAAGAAATTAAAGCAGGATTGATGAGCAGCTTGTTTCTTTGCTGTATCGTATACAACAATTTTTACCGTGATACAATCTGCACATGTGCAATGATACTGTATTTCTGAAAACACATTGCACCGGTACTTATATTTTGATGCATGAGCGTACGCCATGTAAATTTTAAACCAAGCTCCAGAGCAAACTTTTCAAATTCGTAACCAAGAGTGAAAATTTGTGCTCGAAAATTTTGCATATTTTTCTCCCTCGTTTGGATCTTAACATAGATATAACCACGTAGAAATTGATTTCTACTTGTTAACAGCTAGCTAAGGTAGGTGACTGGGACTTATGGGAAGTTGAAGCCGTCGGCTCAAACATTCCCTGGTGTAAGCAAATCATAGTACAGTAACAACGAAACAAAACATGTAAAATTAGATCCCGTACTTTTTAATTTTTTTTAGATTTCATTTACGTTTTCCCTTATCCAAACGTCTATTTCACTGTTTTGTAACTCCCTGTCAAAGTTAGTACAAATGATACGCAGGCTTTATGTTTTTGTCCTTTTCATCATTTTTGTGGCGATTTGGAAACAAACGGTAAGTAATGCAACGTATCTACAGTAAATTATGGTAGTATGGCTTAAACTTTTCACATCAGAAGAGATCAGATGCGTTCAACCTGGAATGATCGTGGGCGCTTATTAGCGCAAAATAGACGCTTATGGAGCTTTACGGATGCTAAAATCAAGTCAAATTTCAAGTTTTTAAACCTCATTGGAGCTGAAGGTTGCGCGCATTTTTTTCATGTTGCTGGTAAATGTGTCAGCAGTCTTGAATGTACATTTATGTATGGCCAGACGTAAAATAATACTACTCTATTAAGTAGCCGGCATACCGCTTCAAACGTATAGCAAGACCTCGAAAATCATTTTGTCAAAGAGCACAACAGCTGCAGTATGTGATTTGAACAAACGAATGCTTGAAAAAGTTTGTGATCGTGTTTCAATACCAAGGACTGGTGGAAAGTACTGCGCTGCACATATAGCGTGCACTTGGCAATGAAATGAAATAATACTTAAACAACCATAGTAAACGCACTTTTTTGATCTTTTTGAAAAAGCGAGTAAGCTAGTCTTTGCTTTTATCCTCCAAATTTCCCTCAATCCACGTAAAAGCAAAATTCAGGGCAATGCAGTACCCAAATATTCCGATGTACCGGTAATTCAAGAAAAAATCAACCATCAAAAAATATATATTTTGGAGCAGAAATAAATATACGCTCACGTGTTGGTGGCATAACACGCATACTGCCAGGTAATCAATACGGTTTCCCAACATCTCACATACTCTCTTACCCATGGCCTTTGAAAAGATTTTGTGGGCGGAGGCAAATTAGGTACGGTATGTAATTAAAGGACATCCTTTAAAAATAAAATGAGGTAGTTAAGGGACATCCGTAAAAAATTTAAAAAGCTGGGTAGTCCCCTGCAATCACGTGGGCTCAGCAGGGACATTTGCAGCGGTATTTTGTAATTAAAAATAAGTCATTGTTCAAAAACCTGATTAAAAACATACTGTACACCGTACATACATACTGCTTCGACGGCTTGGTAAGTACAAAATAGTAGAAGTCCGGTACATTGCGTGATTTTTTTAGCGCTTCTTGTACAGTGGGTGAATTTCATGCTGGTGCACTTTTATCAAAACGCATTGCATTTATATTGTTTTGTCTCTTATCGGTTTGCATTGTTTACAATACTGTACAACTCTTGCACCATCTATGTGTAAACAGAGTACACACGTGCCTTCAATCTTTCTGACAAAACCTTGTTCAGGTTGGTCAACCCTCTGCCCCAACTGGTTTGGATTGGACCAACATTTACTCCACAAGCATTGAAATTAAATGGAACCTTGACAATACCGGTGATGTTTTTGGTTACAGAGTCGTTGCTGGTCTTGACGAAAATAGTTTTAATGATTGTTCTGCTGGAGAAAATGCTGGGCTTGAGTCATCTGTGCGTAGAGTAAAATTTGAATGGTTTGTTTAGTTATTACACTGTCTGCATAAAAATTTAAAAACCTTCCATATATATTTTCGCTAAAATCTTCATTATTTCTGCTCGTTGTAGGCCTCCTTTTTTTAAACCTTGCTAAAATAAGTTTTTACAAAAAGCACAAAACCAAAGCCTTTGTTAAGCACTAGGTTTAATAAACTCAACAAAAATTTTGTTCAAAACTCATCCTTTCAACAGTTTCGGTTCAACTTTATACAAAACCCATTGTTTACACAACACACCCAGGGGGACCGCGGCCCCCCTTCTCCCCGCAAATAAATGCACAAAACTTTCGTGGTGTAAAGGTGATATACGTATAAAGGACCATCTGAGGGCGTGATGATCTTTTTTTTCTGCTCTTCACTTGACTTTGGCCCGGAAAATTGGACATCTGCGGACATGTTGACCTTTTTTTTGCTCTTCACTTGATTTTGGGCGGAAAACGGAGGGCTTCAAATAACACCCCCCACCTTCAAATTCCCGGGCACGCCCCTGACACCCACCTTTTAAACGGGTTTGTTTTACGCGCTCTTTGCAACGGAAGAGGAGGTAAATTTGCTTCTTTATTGAAATTGCAATCAAATTCTTAAAAATTTGGTATGGTGCTAGGTTTCTAATGTACATAGGTATCACTCTGAAGAGCATGATGGCTGGAAAATTAAAGCCACTCATATTCTCGTGCAATGCATTTTTTCTGAACCCTGGAAAATGTTTCCTGTGGTAAGAGTAGGCCGAGTCGTTTTGGTCGTGTTTTCTGTCATGATCGACCACATTTTTGTCCCAAATGTTAGGTACTAAACTTATCAAGTCAATAATTTTGAATGGAGGAATTCTTTTTACCTGAAAATTATACCGTTGACTACGAAGTACTGTAGAGTAGCTTTGCAAAAGACAAGTAGACAATGATCCAATACCGGTATCTTCACGATCGGGTACATTATGTTCAACATTTACAGTACAATAGGGTTTTATGCTTATCCATAACTAATGATCCAAACTGGAGTCAATAAACAGGCTGATAAAGCTTTCTAATACCCCCTTAGTACCGAAAACCAAGTGGTAATTTCAATACAAATTTCTCTAATAATATTGACATCATGCATAAAAGTAAATAAAACTTCACAAGTTCAAACTAAAGTATTTTTATTCATCATATTTTCGTTGGGTGGAGATTGTTTGTTTAGCTATTGACAGTTTTTTATTGCATTGTAATCAAAAAGTTGTGATTTTACAATAGAAGTGGCAGATAATTATTGAACATTTCTCAACATATACATAATTATTCAAAAATTTATAAGCTAGCTTTACAAACTTTTTGTTTGTTATTTCGAAGACTGTTTTTAGTTTATCGTCACAAAAGATAATGAAGGAAACCAAATTAAAGCATTAACATCGTATTTTGTTGGAGTGTGCGCAGTTGATGTCAACGGAGGATCAAGCGAAACAACGAAAGGCGGTATTGGTGGTTGGGGAACTGGTAAGTCATTAAAACTTGCACCAAGCTTTTGGAAATCATTGGTTTAATCCCCACCAAGTAAATTTACGTTCATATATTCTTGCTTGGAATTGATTTTTTAGTATTCAGTTTGAAATGACACCATTTAGATGACCTTCAGAAAAAATATACTTCCACATAGCGCAGTTGATAAAGACGTCGCTATGAGTGCAATAGGTCTAGAATTCAATTCCCGGGCCGGTTAAATCGGACACAGTGTTGCCAACGGCTCGCCACCGCCGGCTACGCTTCTTCGGGGTTGTGTTGCCCTGGCGCTAAGACGCGGAGATGAGCTCCACCACTCATTTCACACTTCGGCGTATTATTGCGAGTATAATAAAGATTTGATTTGATGCATGAATAGCTAAAAAAGGGTGACAGCAATTAACGACAGAAAAATAATCGGAAACATCTGACGCGAAGGGTGACATGGCCGAGCGCAATGTTAAAAAATCTTTTTTTGAGATATAATTTAAGAAATTAGTAATAAGAAAAAGATTTTGGTGCTTATAAATGAAATGTTCTGTTTTACCATCACACGCACGTTATTGATTGATATTTCGCATGTTAATTGGATAACTTGTAATTTTAGCAGTGCTCTGCTGTAATTCTGACGTGAGTGCAAACATGGGCTTGTTATACTGTCTGGAATATACAACTTACTAGTTACCCCAACTTCACTGTTGAGACCTGAAACGTTGAAATAGTGTTCACCGTCTGCAGTCATCGATTCATATTTGTGCTATGGCATTTGTGATAGCAAACAAATCAATTTTGCGATATTTTCACCTCAGATACCGATGATGAATTGAAAACTGACATTAATGTAATCAGTTCTACGCAAAACAGCTTCACTCATGGTGTTTGTGCGTTCGTTTGCCTACAAATTTATTTCAGTAATCCATGAAATCCTCATTCTACTGTTGGTCATTGTAACGACCAAGTGATAATGCCCATCCGAAATGAATCCTATCTGAAGCACTAGTTTGACTACTAAGAATGCAGCCAGTCGAACAAAAATTAAAATGATATTAAACCCCAGACAGTTAGACAAAATCGTACAAATCAAACGTCAGACCACAGCACAACAACTGCTTACTCGCTATCCGAAGGATAATCTATACTAAATTCCCCAACAGAAAACCCCAGAAAAAAGAGAAGGGTTCCGCAGCACCGCGAAACGTTCACCGACTTAACAAACCAATAGTTAAAATGCAGGTAGGCCAAGCATATCACTATTAATCTACGCCTAGCAGCCTCCAGATCTACTGTAGTACTGCCGATTCTAAAGATACGTCGACCAGTGCTGAAAAACAATAAGAAATTTTCGCAACATTACATTGAGTACTTTAACCTTCAACCAAATGAATAATATTTGCTGCGTCCTCAAAAATCGCCAGTGAAAAAAGGAAGGAGCAAACCAGGCTCGCTGAAGACCAAACATCAATAATCGCAAGATGGCAGTAAATATATTTTACCAGTAAAATATTTAAACGACAGTAAGGGCAGCTGAAAAATAAACCTTACAGTCATCCCTTCACGTCACTTTGCGTTCGTTAATGTCACATTATTGTTTAGGTCCAGATCCACCTGTAATTGACGTGATATCAAGCCCCAGTCGAAATCAATTGTTTGTGTCATGGACTACCCATTGTACTAATGACTCTTGTGACGATCTTGGCGATGATAAGAGACCGAAAAAATACATCATCACTTATACATCAACCGATGATGGAAAAAGCTGTTCCGAAGAAGTTCTGTCAGAACCACACAGTTTAAATTATCCTGCTACAAGCATAACATTGGAGAAAAATGTGAAATCAAACGCACGGTACGATGTTCGGTTATGACAATGACGTATCAAGAAGGCAATAAAGGAATTTACAGTGACGCAAGTGATGTTGCAACCAATGTTACTCGTAAGTTTATAATTATTGGTGTAGCTAAGTGACGATAAATGGATAAACGAGATTAAAATGCCCAAGCTTATTGATGATGGTTGCTTTAATATTAAAACTGACTGATTTGTTACACACCCAGCGTTAGACTGATTCTGCGGTGAATACTATTTTGCTGAATGCTATTAACAACAAATCGCCTACATCTCTCCTGTAAAATATATTGGTTGTAGTTCTGAAAGCGCTATATAAAGTTAGTAAAAACTAACACAAAATACAAATGCAAACGCGCAAGTATGTAAACAGAACTGCAGACAGTGAAAACTGTTTCGACCTATCAGGTTTCATCTGTGCAGTTGGTGAAACATGAAATTCCATGCGAGAGAGAAGCTTGATGCTATTTTTAGGTTTGCTTTAACATGGACTTGGAATATGTAACATGCTTCTATAAGATGTCGTTTTAAGTATTGCACTTTCGTGTTTGACAATTTGCTAACATTTACTGGCTCGGGTGGCAATTTTGCCACTTGCTTATTGCTTGGCACACTTTGATGAGCTTGAATTCGTTCGTTAAGGCACTAAATATTTTAAACACCCTATTTGTTTAATGAGGCCTGGGGTGAAGTTCGACCCAACTCAGCATGTTAACTTGTTTTAAAATTGTGCTTCTACAGTATTCAGCCTGTTTGCCTGCCAGGTAAATGAACACGTTAATTAAAATTGCACTTTACGTTTTCGCAATCAGCTTAATACACGATCATTCAATTAGCAAAGATTACACATGATTGTTTTTCATCCTCCTATTCAAGTTGCGTTTATCTTACGTTTCTGATTACCTGAGGTTCGATTACAAATATCTCTCTCTCTCTCATTTAAGTTTGTACTGACAAAGCCTATGCTTTGTGCTTAACAGTTTTATTGTTGTAATATTTTTAAAGAATAACGACGCTTTTAACCAACACAAAAAAACGAACTGATTTTTAGTGGAAATAGGATTGGCTTGTTGTTTCGTACCCGCTTTTTGTAGCAAAATGAAATGTTTGAGCGGTTAAGAGCAACCTGTTTGTGAATCAGATGACGTGGAGTGTAATTCCAAGCCGCTTCATACTATTGCTTTTCACAGCTTTCTTGCTAATTCAGTTAATATTACAGCAAGCCAAGCAGATTGAAGAATGAGCAATGAGCTAGTAAGTTCATACGTTGTGCTTTCAGGAGAGTCACGTAACCAGGGCCGTTGAGAGCCAAGCCCGGGCCCGGTGCCAAAATCAAATCTGGGCCCCCCTCAAAGTGACAAAAATAATGGTCTGCCAAAAATGATAACAAAAGGTGATTCTCCAGAAGAGACACTTTGCTATATCAAAAACGACTAACAACCAAAAAAAGGTCAATAAAACTTTTAACTAGGTGGTCCAGACAGTTTAGCTGTTCTGGTCGAAATATGCTATTTAGTTACTTTGTGTGCCTTCAAACTAACAGAATTGCACTTTCAAACCTGTATATCAAATTTTTACGCGCGGCAAGTAAAATTACGGGCTCTCCAGAAAACTACGGGCCTGGTACCAAAAGACTGTCAGCGACATGGCCTAGCGGTACCGCACGCAGGTGACAGATCCTACGTGACGGGTTCGATTCGCGGCTGGAGCCGATCGCATTTGACATATATAACGGGTGGCTGCTGACTCGAAGAGCGCAAGCTCACTTCGCAGTCTCCCCCACTTACTGTTGAATTTTCAGTTCAATATAATTTGAAAATAACCCTCAGTTATTTCATTTCATTTTATTATTTCAAAAGTTCCCCCCCTGGACCTCCTCTCAACAGCCCTGCACGTAACAAGATTTTTTCAAATCATAATGGTGAAATTTCCGCAGCTGACAACTTACTGCAGTGCATCAGCTCACCGTAAAATAGTTTTCACTTTCTCGTGATAGAGGAATAAAAATACAACTAAACAACAATTTCAGCAAATTGTAGTCTGCATTTTTGACAGTTCCTGGAAAACCACGGTTGCTAAGAAGCGTGGAAGGAGTTGACAATACAACTTCAGCAATTGTTTATTGGAACAAACCAGACGGTGGTGATGAAATAGATGGTTACGTTCTTTGGTGGACAGCAGCTTCTGGAGATTTAGCCCAAAACTACACACCCCATATCAACGGAAAAGATGAATATAAACAGCTCAAAACCGGATTAATTCCAGGAGAAATGTACACAGTGATGATAATTGCAAACAGTGCAGCAGGTTCTTCGAATGAAGAAACTGATCACCGATCTTGTATGTGTATTGATATTACTCTATTTCAACATTATCTCGTTTTGTAATGTAACTTCAAACTGAATGAACTTCGATGATACAATACTATAACTATAAGGGTGTGAAGAAAGTAACGGTTGTCGGTAATTAAGAGTAAATGCCAAAATAAGAATCATTTTACAGTAAATGGGGTATTATAATTTTTCTACTAAAACTGTACAACAACCTTATATCGGTAATATCAATCCTAAGTTCAGTATTAAATTTGTGCTATAGATCCTGACGCAGTGTCCAATCTACTGGTAAGAAAAGATGAAGAAAAACCTTCGACCGTTTTAAACGTCACATGGAGTCTGCCTGATGGAATTGGAGACAAAATCGAGGTTAATGACGTAGTCGTGAAGTTTGAAAAAATAATAAGCATTTGTCTGAAAGATTGATTTTCTTCGATAGTACTGTATATTTGATATCAACCAATTACAGAGTCGTGAAATGTTGTGCACTTTTCTTTCGCAAGAACTGCTCGCTCCACAGTATTGGCAAGTTTTTTGTCAGGCTGAGCCACCACGTCAGGTAGACCTCATGACCTCTATGGAAATATATCCTGTTTTCAGGCTAGGGAACTTCGGACGTTGTGTAAAGAGTTTAGCCTAGGAGTTGCCGGCTATCTATCTATAACTCTAGGGTGTAGACAGTCGCGTTAAGTGCCTTGCTCAACGGAACAACATATCTGCTGGTTCTTTACACTGCCCTTCAATGTTTAATGTCAAGTATGGAAGTTGTGATTATTAATTTCTAAGTCGTTTGACCCTGCTAGCAATCTAACCCGCGTTTACCGCTCGAAAGACAGTCGCTCTATCTACTGCACCATCAAATTGTGCAGTGTCTCTGAAACCAAAAAAATGCTGAGGTGTTCGCAAACTTTGTTTTCTGCTGTATTTACTTACTAAGAAAAGCAAACCTTTAAAAATAGCCAAAGTAAAACATGCAAAACTCGCAACTTATATGCTTCAGTAATATATTCTAAATTTGCCCTGTATCTGGATGATTAAACCTTCAACCTAATTGGGCCTAAAACATACAGCACAATTAGCATAGGCCGACGTGTGCTTTGCAAATAATATGCGATGTAGCGTCCAAAAACAGAAAGGCAAGAGGGTCACCACAAGCATGAGGGTACATTTTGCAGAGTGGCAAACATTTTTTGTGATACATTATTTTTTAGCTAAAATTTTACAATAGCTTATAGATTAACAAAATCAAAAAAAAGTAGAATACTCAGAAATTTTGGGAACATTATGCAATGAACTTGCTTTGAAGTTTATGGTTTTATCATACAACCACATAGACACTAGACAATTTAAAGTACTTAAGAAAATCGATGTAAAAAACGTTCTAAAAAAATGTCACTGCAAATCAATTGAAACGAAATAACTGTAAGCTCGAGTACTGAGTAGCATAACCACTTTTTCACGGAAGATTAGTAACTCCTTACAGCCAATGACAAAAAAATATATTTAAACTGATCAACAGTATTCACAAATATAAAGCAGTATGCGTAACTAGCAGTGTATAGCGTGAAACTTTTATCCTTCATTATGAATTTTTATTACAGATAGAGTTTATCAGCCTCAATGACAATTCAGATGAATCAATAAAAACGGTTGATTTCCACACGACATCTCTACCTATTCAAGTACAACCAGGACATACGTACTGCGTATCTGTAAACTCGGAATCGGGTGGTCTAAAAAGCACAAAACAATCGTATACAATGAATTCAAGTTAGTAGTGGCCAAAAAATGTAAAAATACCAGATTCAATTTTGGGGCGGTTGACTACAGGTAGCCAGAACTAGCTTTTCACTTCCCCAATCTGTGCTACAATTGATTTCTAGATGCAAATTTATCACTAGACTAAGCATTGTATTTTAAAATCAATCGCTTATATAGCAGAAAAAAAAATGTTCTGTTCTGCTCTGTTCTGTTCAAAATGGGCATAAGTAATGATTAAAACCAGAAGTTCTTACTTTTGGGGGAATTCACCTCTGTTGGATATGACGGGGTTACCAAGTTGGGAATGATCGTTAGGACAGAAAAACCGCTGCTTCAAACTTTAACACATTATATACCAGGCCCCTGCGCCTAATAAAGCCCGGCTTCTAATAAGGCCCACCACTTGGATCTTCTTTCCTGGAGCAACTAAAATTTTCGTTTTGTAGGCTACCTAGCTAAAAGCTCACATAAAATCACAGTAGTTTACCACATTTCAACTTTTTCTATCAAACCATTGTAATTTTTGAGAAATGGAGTTAGCGTTGGAAGCAAAATTTGAGAAAGTTTAAATTTTAATTTTTAGCAATTGGAGGCGATTTTTTTTCGATTTAAATGTTTTGCATAAAAATACACTTACAGTACTAGTGAGTAAAAAATGCAGTTTATTGCAAAAAAAAAATTTTTGGACGTAATGAAAAGTTAAGCATTTTGATTGGGCAGATAGATGTTCCTAATAAGGCCCATGTGCTTGACTAATCGTGCCATAACATGAAGGTGCAGTTATAGTCAGGTTACTGCAGCAATTCAGCTAAATGTTGTCAAGACTTGTTACTATATAGATTGTTGAGTTAAAAGCTGACTTGTGATTGGCTAACCCCTGAACCGGCATAGCAAGTTTACAGTATTTGGTTTGACCCGAAACGAAATTGAAAACCGAAGCCTCTGGTTCAATATTTCTGTGTATACTGTAGGCCAAGGCTACTCAGTTATAATCAAAATTGGTCCAATTGGAAAAGTTCATTATTTACAAAGGTGTACAAAAAAATTTGGCTTGATTCCGGCAAAAAGAAACTATACCAGCCGGTTGTCTGAGTTATTAAAAGCATCGCTAGCGGCGCGGGCATAGTTGCTCTGTCCAATTTGGTAGGCATGGAAATTGAACCCTATCCTTCCGCGCCGATAGTAATGCCTTAAATCACTTACGCAACCGGCTGGTATAGTTACCCTGTCCACAACCTACTGGCTAGCTCAGTTGTCAAGCGCACGTTATTGGTGCGGGAGATCAGGGATTTCATACCCGAGCAGGTCAAATCGACACGGCCTCGCCAACGGTTCTCCATCGTTGCGATGTTTCTTCGTAGCTGTGTTGCCTAGGCGCAAAGCGGCGGAGATGGGCCCCGCCACTCGTTACACGCTTCGGCGTAATACCGCGAGTATAAGGAAGATTTGATTTTGATTTATTTACCTTACATCCTAATGTGATTCCAAAGGCCGACGGGCTTGCAGCATCATAATTTATTTTTTAATTCATAATCATTTGTTGATGTCATAATTAAAACAAGTGATTATGACATCAAAAATTCAATTGTGATGCAGAAAGCTCGTGGGCTTTTGGTACCACTTAAGCTAAATGTCGCCAGGGACTTGCCACCGCTGCGATGCTTCTTCGGTGATAAAAGGTGTGTTGCTTGATAAAGTTTTATGTTTTCATTTGGAAAATATTCGATACGCTAAAACTTTATTGGGGTCCAGCTTCAGCATTCAGAAGGTCCGGATTTGGACCGCGGGCCGCCAGTTGAGTAGCCATGCTGTAGGCTGTAGCTGCTTGCTATTTTAAATACTTGAGGCTCTATGAGCGTACCTTGGTAGTTACTGCTTAATTGCAGTGTTTAAATGGTGAAATTAAATAGAAGAACGGTGGGACTTAATAGGAACACATGTTCCTAATAAGTCCCACTTTTGTAATCTTTTGTTTTGTTCATAAAAATCAAGTGAATGATCACTTCGCTACATGCTTTCATTGTGTGCTGACCATGAAGGCCTACTAATAAAATATCAACTCTCGAGCAAATATTTCAAGCCGTGGTTGAGTTAAAGCAAAAGTTGTGTTAGCAGGCCTTATTGGGTACATGTACCTCATATTATGTTGATTTACTGCACAAGTCATCACGGTCATACGCAGAAACAATGGTTGGATTACTGTAAAAACGCTGCTAGTGTTACAGTGCGATTCATTCGTATTTGGATGGAGATAATTTCTTTTGTTGGAAAATGGGGAGTTGACTCACTAAACAGTGGGAAATTTGAGAAAAAAATTTTTATTTAAACGCAAGAAAGCAAAAGGTCTTGCATTCGCCATTCGCGTTTGTCCGAAATTTATCTTTTTTTGTATCAACGGAATTATAGTTTTTAAATTTGTAGTCTTACCGGTATCTTGCAATTGTAGTCTAACCCAGGGTTGGGAATCAATACCAAAAAAAGTAAAGAAATAATCGATATTTGATAGTTCACCAAAAAGTACAGAAATAATCGATTTCGATGGTAGTTTAAAAAAGTAAAGAATAAAGAATAATGTAATCGATATTCGATATTACAGTAGGCCTACACTGAGCATCTAGCGGTGTACGCAAAGCATTTTTTGTGATGTCCTCATTTTCATACGGTAACTTACAGACAAACGACGGACGTAGTATAACTTATGCGAAGCAACTTTGAAACTAAAAATCTTTTTTTTTGTTTTAAGGCACAAAAAAACATTCATCAGCAAAAACAAGGTAATGACATACCGACGATTATTTTAAATTTACTAAAGTGAGATAAAGTAACCTGAACAAAACGGATGGAATATGGAATGTCGAATTGCGCCGAAAAAAAAAGTAAAGATAACGCCATATTCGATACTCATTCAAAAAAGTAAAGGCTCCAGTGCATTCGATGAACAAAAAGTAAAGAATATCGCAATCGAATATCGATTACCATCGATTTTTCCCAACCCTGGTCTTACCTACTTGGAAGTGATACACTAATTACGCGCACTGAAATATTTTTTTAGTAAGTTGTATTGAGCACCACTTATGTGACAGTACGCTAATTGTAACAGGTTACCAAAATTTTCGTGCTAAAAAGCTTGCTGACGTTATCACCGCTTTCTCACGGCTTCCACCTCCCCAAAAAAAAGCATGACAAGAATATGACTGAATTAAATCATTGCAGAGCCATCCGCTTTAAGAATTGTCAACACAGAAGTTACGAAAAACAGTGTCAAATTCACCTGGGAGTTGTATGGTTTTGCGGAATCAATAATAATTGAAGTTGTCCATAGTTCGATGTTGGTGAGCTCTCAGCGTTATTTGTGGCAAATTAAACCTGTTTAACAACGAAACGTTTTGTTTTTTTTTGCTGACAGAATAACGAAATCAACGACGCCAATGTAACTGAATATGAACTGACTGGTTTAAAGCCTGATACAAACTATACAGTCATGCTGTACACGGTGATCACCAATGTTTCCAAACAACAGGAACGAAGTTTAAGCACTGAGCAACGAATAAAAACTAATCCAGAAGTATTTCCAAATGATGGTAAAATAATGTTTAAATCGTGAAACAGAATCTGTATCATTAGAACCTAATACAATAAGTGTAAAGTCTAGTAAAGTCTTGTAACCTATGGAGTGAGTAACCAGTAATAAAACACTAGCTTTGTTTTGCATAATTAGCGCTGGTTGGCGTACAGAAGAGATAAACTGAGACTGTAGGACCATATAATCTCCTTTCAGATGAGGTACTGACCTAGTTATGAACTCCTACTCTTCCTGGAGAGATTGAACCATACAAATTTTTACTCCACCACATAAAACCAGAAACCTATCTTTCATAAATATTTTTTTAGATATAATAACATTTAAACTTTGCTTCATTTAGTTGGATTGATTGCTGGTCTCAGTGTAGCTGGAGTCCTTGTTTTGGTGATTGCTATCTCGGGGGTTTTGTTTTACCGGAAACGCAAAAGAAAAACTGAAGAGTTGGACGCCTCGTTTATTCAGTAAAATCAAGTTTGTTTACAATGTTATATAAGTAGTGTTAAATGGCAAGTTTATAGCGACGAATTGGCAATATCATCTATACGTTGCATTCTAACAACATTGCTTTTTTGTAACCGAAAAAATTCATTACTTCTCTAATCCTCGGTAGGGTACCGGTACCATATTTTTAGTTCAGTAAAAATCATTCATACTGTTTTATGATATCAGCGATACTTTTTGGTGTTTAATCGTAACTGTCTTTTTATCAATTTAGCTAATTGAATGAATTTTGTACATATTGTTTCGTTTTTGTTTGCAAACTCGTATTTCTTGTTTATTTATGGGTGAAAAGTTTGCAATAACACAGGGAAGAAAAACAATGCAATATTTATTTAAAGCAGTTTCACTTTAAGTCTTTGCTGCAAGCAGCACTCGGAGTAAACAAGGCTAATATAAATAAATTGTTCGTTGAAGGAGCCATTTTTCAATTTCGAATTAATCACTGCGAAAATGCAATATCCTATTTAGTTTATACAAATCTAATGGGTAAATCAAATGATCTGCAGTAACAAAACAAAAACGAAGTGTTGTATGAAAAATTTGGTTCAAACCATTAGAAAAACAAACATAAAAAGTTTTAACACCAACTGCTTTCTATCAGTGCAGATGTTGCAAAAGTGTCCGTGAGGAAATTTATCATATTAAGAAAATTAATAAAGTAAAGATTTGGTGGAGGAAAGGTTTTTTCAACATAAAAATGATAACTTTGACTGAATTATGTTGAAAAAGAATAGATTGCCAACAAACATTTGTCAAACTTTTTTTTACCACATGGTGTTGCGCTAAAATGTTCTAGGTTGAAGAAAAATAAAAATTATGCGAGTGATATTTCATAATTTACTTGCAAATTATATTAATTCTACGAATTTCACATAATAGCGTACTCACAATTTTTTTTTTCTAACTTTGTTAATCATCCTCAAAAAAGGGCAAGTGTTTCTCACTTTTACTGAATGATTAATTAACTGTTTATGTTAGGAAAAATCTCCTCAACATGTTTCAACTAAAAGGTTGGCTCAAACTTATTTTGATTTGGTGCAGTTCTTTTATGAGATGCAAGCGAGAACAATATTTTTAATCAGCCACAGTGCTTCTACAGCTTGTTTAGGCTGTAAAATTTGTATGGTAAGCCCGAGTAATGAACAAAAATATTGGTAGTAAAAAGTTATAGCACCAATGTTTTAAGACAAGAGAAGGATGTTATGTTATTACACTCATTTGCAATCACCTAATTTTATTTAGTTGCATATTATTTATCCTCCTATCACGAGAAAGCGATCAAAACGCTATGGCCACCTCGTTTAGGAGTTACGGCCATCTGTATACCACACCAAGATGAGAAAGATGGGGGAATCCCGCTGAGTTACCTGCCCCAACGGCACAACAAATAAATGTTGTTCTCCACATGTTTGTTCTCCACACTAAGTCTTTTATCCTGAGCGTGAAGCACGGGAGCTGTGAATACCAATTTTAAAAGTCATTGGTTTGACCCGACTAGGATACAAACCCGAGTCTACAGCTCTTGAGGCGGACGCTCTTACCACTTGTCCATTTAAACTATTTTTGCAATTGACCTTATCTATGACAATCTAGTATTATTTGCAAGTGGCGTACCTCAAAACTCAAATGAACCATAAAAACTACCCTAAAATGTAATTTTGTGTCAAAGATTTATAAATTCGTAAACCAAAATTAGAATATAAAAGCCATATCGGCTGCAGCATATTATCCTGGACATCCTCATCGGGACGCTACGGTGCAAGTTTTTTTTCATGCGTTTAATTTGGCGATAAACTATGGGCATTGGCCCTTTTTTTTTTATCATTTATTGTTCCAATTGCATCTGTAATTTTACGCAGACAAATTTTGATTCTTACTTTTCGCAATTTTTCTGTTATTACTATACCAGATTTGATGTCCTTGTGCTATATTTGTGTCATGAAAAATTTCTTCACTGCGTCGATTGTATACCTTCAAGAACTCAAACTTATCACCTACTGTACACTAAAATCGAATCAGTGGAAACGGGAATAACTTCAGTGTGCACAACTAATTATTGTTTTAGAAACGATCATGCATCAACCTTTTCAGTTTCAAGAAAGAAGGCAAAGAGTGTTTCCAAAAAGATGATTATACAAGAATTCAAAGTAGGTAAACTTGATTGATTATATTTTGATGCACTCAATTACTTGTGTTACAGGCTATTGGGGATGAAGAAAAAGGAAAAGAAATGAAAACATTAATTGCTAAGAAACCAGAGAATAGGGATAAAAATCGCTTTCAGAAGTATGTGCCAGGTAACTAGCCTGCGAGGCGTAGGCAAGAACCAATGCTGTTTCTTTTCGAATTTTAAATTAATCGACCTTTTTTGACGTAAATTTGATACGAAGTTCTAACGTAAAAACGACACAGCAGGGGTTGCGACGCACAGTTTGAAAACTATTGACGTAGAAAACACTTTGCTAAACTTGAGGAATGCTGTACATTAACTTGATAATACTTACAGACGATGAGCACCGACTCGTGCTTCCAGCTACGTTAGGACAAAGCAATTCGGATTACATCAATGCCAGTTTTATATCGGTAAGAAAACATGCTTTGTAATGTGTTTAAACATATTCAAAATAGAGTTTGCTCACGCATGGCCGAAGTTTTGAAATTGATAACTCAAGCAAGTTACTGGAATACAAAGTAAACCAGTAGCTTTATATTGCTAAAAAGTTTCATACAAATTTTTTTGAAATATTTTAGGGTTGTTTAGGTCCTCAATCTTACATAGCAACTCAAGCTCCTCTAGCGAATACTGCGCAAGATTTTTGGCGAATGATATGGGAAGTAAACTGTTCGAGTATTGTTCTTCTCAGCAAACTTGTCGAAAACAGTAAGGATTTGCTTAATGCTGACGTTAGATCAAATGCTTTCGGCCTTTTTCAAGTTTTAAAAAAATCACGTGTTTAGGAGTAAAACCGTGATGAAAATAGTTGATGATTTGATCAGCAGTAACAATTTATTTCATCCCATAATTTCAATGATGATATAATACTTGACAATAACCGAAAAATTAAAACGATCACTCTCATAATTGGTGTAACAACAAAGTTTTATTGTATGCTGTAATATGCATGTAATTTGCTGAATACGTAATTTTTTCAGATGGTGTAGCTTGCGAACGGTATTGGCCTCAGAAAACCGACACAGTATCTATGAAAGATTTTACCGTACGTTTGGAATCCAGCACAACTGATAAAAACAAGAACTCTATTGTGAGAAAAATCAGGATCAGCTCGGTGAGAATTTGGTTTTATTTCGAGCCAAAGAGCTTTCCTCCTGTTTCGTTGATTATGTTAGTATTAATTTTTTATGTTTTTGTTATTTTGTAAAGTCCTTATTATAACTTTGCGCAATAGACTTATTCCGGCGCCCCTAGTGGCGAAAATTTGTTGCTATGGTGATCAAGCTATCAGGCTTCGCTATGTGGAAAGCAAAGCTTTTATGACAGGCTGGTGGGAAAATTGCAGCAGAGAGGTTAATTAAAGATATCTGTTTGGTATTTCAATTGTGCACATCGAATTTATGAAAGCATAAGTTGAAAAGTTGACAATTAGTTGGAATTTGTAAAGAAAGTTTTAAGCTCAGGGCCTGGGATAGTGGGTTTGATTGGACCAACCGGTACCGGTTCAAGCCTGTACGACGCTGTATTTGTATGTACTGCAGCTGAACAACATTGGTTGTAACATCAGTTTATGCTATAGCTTAGATGAGATATTTTCCTCTGGACTGTCCCTATAGCAAACTGATGTTCAGTCAATGCTGAACTGCCTTCCTCCTCGGTATTCTACTTCATACCGGAACCAGTATTTTCACACCTAGGTACTGCAGTCTGGGCTATAGACTAGATTTAGATTTTAACTTTGACGTGGATAAGGTTACTTGACCGTAACATTTGTCTCTTTGGTTTATTTTACTGTATTACTTGTCACTCTGGTACAATTGTAGTAGTAGTAGTAGGATTTTTTATTTTTAATCATAAAACAACGCCATCATCAACACAAAAAACAGCTTGGTTAAAAATAAGGAAACAGCGACAAAACGTTATACGTTGAACATGCTCAAGATAAAAATATAGAACTAAAGCGTTTAAAAAGAAAATTAGCACGGTCGCTGCACCTAAACTGAGGAGAGCGTACAGGGATAATAAAATAAACCTAAGAGACAAAGTAATATGCTTCGGTTATAAAACCTTAGGTCATGTAACCAACGTTTTTTAACTTATAAGCTATGACAATCATGCCTATCATCTCAGAAAACTAGTAGGGTGAAACTAGAGGGTATGCATTGGCTGAGCTGGGCCTACAGGCTGGATTATGCTGCTAATCTGCAAATTTCATCTGCAGTCGTTACAGTATTTCAATTTTTGTATTATCCACCATCAAAGCCATAGCCTATCCGCATATAGGTTTGTCAAAAATAATTGGTTTATTTGTTCAGCATTGACCGAACGTCAGTTTGCTATTGGGACAGTCCAGAGGAAAATATCTCCTCTAAGCTATAGCATAAGCAGATATCACAACCAGTGTTGTACAAGCTGCAGTACATATACAAAGTACAGCCTCGTACAGGTTTGTACCGGTACCGGTTGGTCCAATGAAACTTACTGGTCTAGGCCCTAAACTTAAAATATTTTCTGCAAATTCCAACAAGTTGTCCACTTTCAACTTATGCTTTCATTAGCTCGATGTGCTCAATTGAAATACCAAGCAGATATCTTTAATTAACCTCTCTGCTGCAACTTTCCCACCAACCTGTCATAAAAACTATGCTTTCCACATAGCGAAGCCTGATAGCTTGTCCACCATAGCAACAAATTTTCGCCACTAGGGGTGCCGGAAAAAAGTCTATTCAAAAGTAGATAAAAATAACGTACAAGAAACTGCTTGAAGTGCTATCATACTTTTTCAAACTATTTTGCAGGCCCCTATTTTTCCGACTAATTTGTTTTGTGAGAAAAAGAAGCAATTCAATTTAATGTTAAAACGTACCCGTTGTATTAAACCACGAACAATTTTAAATCAAGCTTAGAAAAATATTATTAGGGTAAAACAATTTGATTGCACACACAAGTATTAGTTTTATTTCATAAACTTCGTAACTTTCAGGATGGTTTGAGTCGTGTAATCACTCAGTTTCACTACTTGACATGGATCAAATATCAAAACAATCCCAATGAAATGGCCGATAACTTGCTTCAATTTGTCAAATTTGTTCAAAAAGAAACTGCTCACGACAACGACGTTCCCCTAGTTGTGCAATGCAGGTAGGAATCTGTTGTCAACTTGGATTAAGTAAAAAGTAAGTGTTTTTATTCAAGCCGAAATATTAGGCGGAAACAAATTTTGCAAATCAATGAAAAATGATTTTGAATGATTGCATGTAAGTAAACCGTATAGCAAACCGTAGTAGCAAGCATATATACTACGCACTGCGAAATTTGACATTTTTACAAAACATTTTGCTTCTCTTATTCACTTTTATTGCCACGACTGTGTGGTCCATTGTTTTCATTTGCAGCAACGGAAGCGGCAGAAGTGGAACTTTCATAGCAATGGATCTTTTGTTGAAACAAGAGGAAAACAATGAGCAGGTTCAGATTGCTGAAACGGTCAAAACGCTACGTTCCCTACGACCACATATGGTGGAAAACCAAGTGATTTTCATAATAATATGTGATAAAATATTTTTTCCATTAAACTATTCTTGCATTGCAATAGTAGCACGCTGGGTTCATGTCATTTTCTCCAACTGTTACATTCATTCAAGTGATGTGCCACAATTTACCTAGATTACGTCAAAAAAGATTGATTATGGCAACCGACAGCTCTTCATTTTTAGAATCAATACATGCTGCTGTACTTAATATTGGGATTCAGTATCAATGATGACCATGGTTTGTCTGAAAGCCCTGAACAAAGTTATGAAAACTGGCTAGTGGAAGATCACTCGCATGATGAGCGTGAAAAATCAAAGCATGGATATAAAAACTGGGAAATAGAAGAACAAGGTAAGTCAACGTTATTTGAAAGTTTTTGAAACAAGTATAAATAGGAAATTTTAATTTCTTTTGCTGTAATTTCAACTTCTTGTGTTTCGGTCTTCACAACTAGCCATTTTCCTTTTTTGCTACGTCACGTTTACGAATATTTCACATTTGTCACTGCTGTTTTCAACAATTTTGAAAGTTTCTTTTGTGCTTAAGTCACAACATAACTCCGTCATTTTAAACGTTTTTGTCGCTTTTTAAATTTACTAAGGAGAATGTAAGCTGTAGCATGTAAAAACAAGATAGATTTTCACTATGCTATTTTACTTTATATAAACATCAAAAAAGCAGCGAAGTCAAAATTTTGTGGAACAGCATCATGCTTTTCTACAGCATGTGCATGAATAATTTTCATTTCAGTGTTTTTATCAGCTATTTTTTACAAAATATACGACTGGCTATTATCATCCTGCTCAGACAGCTCATAAATAACGGTGATGAAAAGTTTGGCAATAACTATGAATAAACTTACTGCTGCAAACCATGCTGCAAAAGGTTGATTTTAGCCAAATTGTCTTCGTCTTGCTCCATTCAAAGCTTAACTCTAGAGGCGAGACTTAACTTTTGGCAATTCCTCTTCTGATTGTCAAAAGTTTGGCAATAAACTATCTGTACAAATTACTGCTGCTGATCATTTTCAGATTATCATTTATACGAAGCTATTTTGGGTGCAAGACATGGACATCAAGAAGTGACTGTTTCGTGAAGATAGTCGGATACCGCTTGTTCTACTAATTATCTCCCATACTTATCCCAGAAGTTTTAATACGTACACCTATTCCAGCAACTATGTAATTCGCGATATTTTGACCAACACGCTTTGCTAATTATAGTATGTGCCTTCTTGTTGTTTATACTATAAGGGTGAAGTGCGTAGGGTTTTTACAACACCCGGTAAGTGATTTCCAAAGTCCTGCAACCCCAGTGGTTTCTTCAAGTCATAAATTCAACTCTGTAGGAAACATATATTGTTCGTTACTGTAATTATTACTGCTGGTCCATGCTTCACTGCGACACTATTCGATAATTTTATCAACTTTGTGCATGTTACGTACTCTTCATCCCATTTTTAGCTGCTATGCTATGTTTTATCAAAAATAACTGAGTTTAGTTCATTATATATAATTTTTCTTATGAAACTCTTGAATAGTAACAGTAGCGTACGGGGGCGGAAAGGGGGCTGCAGCTCCCCTATTGGTATGCCAACTATCTGATGTAAACTTGAATAACTTAATGCTTGCAAACTGCTGCACCATCGTTTTCGTCACTAGCATAGCTGGGAGGGGGGGCTGAATTCTTCACACCCATTATTTTGGTATGCCAAACTATCTGCTGTAAACTTGGATGGTGCTGACTCGCTATCGTCAGCACTCAGTTGCGTAGCTAGCTTCTGCTCTACCCCACCCACTGGTTTCTAGTATGCTTCTCTAAATTTAAAAAGTAATACTTCTCAAATTTTGTCGTCACATTACATTCTAGCTATCAATATTTATTTATAAGCCTACAATTACTGCATATTTTTTACACGTAAACCATTGTTACATCAAATTGGTGAGACACGAGGTTAGGCTATTTCTCTGCTTTTCGCCGTAGAGCAGCGCTTCCCGATCAGCGGGTAAGAGAGCTCTTAAAAGAGAACCGCAAACTATTCTAAAGTTTCTGAAGTTAGAATATTAGAAATTAAGGGTTGGGCTGGCCTAGAACAGAAGTAACAATTGTTCGTTCAATATCGTGTACAAACAGTACTCGAGTTGAAGGGGTATGCGGGGTAACGCCATACCCCCGGAAGACAACACCACCCCCTATTAAACATTTTAGCGTAAACCATTTCCTTCAAGTATAATGACCATCCCTTTTTACGTCTGCGTGAAAAGTTGTACCATCCCCCCGTAAGTGTTTTTACAACTTGAACCAGAGCAGTCGACTTAGGGGGGCTAAGCGTTTATCAGGGGGGGGGGCAAAGTTTGAAATTAAGCACAAAAGCTGCTGTCTTTAAAAGAGTAAACTTGTTAATTGGAGAGGCCAAGCATGTCGATTGAGTGGGCCAGGCCCCCTGGCCCCCACTTGGCGCAGGCCCTAACTCGAGCACTGTGTATAAATCATACGTTGTCAGAGTATTTTGTGTTTGTACAATACATAATATATAAGACGTTGTTACAGCATATTGTACAATCAAACGCACTAAAATTCACTTTTTTTAGCTAAAAAATACAAAAATTTTCAACAGCTGGGGGCTCCGCCTCCAGACCCCCAACACAGTCTCCCCCCATTGCAAAATCCTGGCTACGCGCCTGAATAGTTAATCACACGAGGGGTGTGGCAGAAAGGTTGTTTTCACAAAAATTTGCAAATCATTTTCATTGTAAATCAAATGTGCATTTGTATGATTTTTTTATGCAAAATATAGTCAGAATCAAAGAAGCTTCGTTTGTTATAGCTAGGGCAATTTTTTTATGACCTAATTATTTCCAAAATATGACTTCATATTTCCTAAAATATGACTTTAAAATATGACCTAATTACTTGTGTCTGGTTCTTAGAAACTGTGCTGCCGAGTCGAAGTATTGAACTTGTTATCATATATTTTAGCAGTTGAAACGCATGATCAAACAAGAACGGTCATTGTTCTTGTCAAAACTCCATCCAAAACGTAGCATTTTTTTCGAAATAAAAAAGAGCATTCCACGGATACCAAAGTTGGTTACACTTTTCGAGGCAGCACTACCTCCGCAGGAGAATCGGTTTGATAGACCTGCAGTCTGCACCACTACCAGCGGCAATTTTATGAACGTCGCTACCTTCAGCTAGACGCTTTTGGATAGTTTGAGATTTTTCATCCATATCCAATTCATAATAACATGAATGAATTAGTTTGAGATTCTTGTACAAGATGTCTATGGCGTCATAGAGTAATAACAATAATGGAGATCTGAAGTAGTCACAGTAGTTTCCATCTCAGCAACATGAACATACTGAATTCAAGAACAATGTTTCTATTTATGACTTTTATGACCGAAAATATACTTTATGATTTATGGTATAAAATACGACTTTTGTTTGAATTTTTAACTCCGTCATTGAACATCCTACAAACGTTTTGATTAATAGTTTGGGTACTTCATACAAAACAGACCTTCTGAAAAAAAGATAAGTTTTATGACGAAAAATTGCCCTAGTTATAGCTTATTACTGTGGAAAACATGACGAATTTCATGTTCTATTTAGGCTGATTTTTTGTGGACAAGCTGCATAAAACACGATGTGAGACTCAATAACATAATTAGGTGGTAATCTATCGATTTATAAAGACTGTTTGCTGAATGAAGTGTGATTGTAATCCTATTTAACAAGGGAAATCATAAATGTCTCACATCTGATTTAAGAAGCAAAGCATAATTGTTACCGGTGAGCTTGTGTCGTACTGTACGTTGATGAGAAGTAAAGACAGAATAAAAGCGCCCAGATTTTCCATCATGCATAGTGGTAAAATGAGACGTTAATTGCTCCGACAGAGTATTAGTTCTACATCAAATTTAGTTCCACAACACCAATAAATGCAAGTTTTTTTGAGGGCAAAAACAATTGAAATAATAATATAAGTATATTACATTATTTCAAAATATCAGAGGTGGGCACAATTTTGTTAATCGTTAATTCGATAACGAAGCTAACTTTTTCATTAACTAGCTAATTCGTTAAATTTTTTCTTGAAATTAACGGACTAAATTAACATCCGTTAATGCATGATAACTTCCGTTAAATTTTTTAAACGGTTATTTCTCTTATTGTTGGTTAAGTTTGACATCGATAAACTAGCACAATACGACCATTGCGGTCAAAAAGCGAGATAAAAACAACAAAACATATTGCTTGTGAGCAGAAAAATTGCTTAAATGCTTACGCAAACATTGATATTAAAAATTTTTCAGCTTTTTTTTAAAAAGAATTGCCGTTTTAAGTCAAAATTAACGATTTAACGAATTTAATTAACTTCCGTTAATTGGAGCTGAATTTAACGAATTAACGTTAATGGAGGTACAGAACTGTGTTAACAAACTATTGGTTAACGAAGCTAACGTTTTGCATTAACTTGCCCATCCACGAGTATGCAAAATATTATACACAGTGGTATTTGGAGGTTGGTATGAGGCCGAAATTTAAACTGCTGCTCCTGCTGAATTTAAGTAATTTTTGTTAAGAATTTAGACCAGCTGGAAGAAACATTGGTTTGGTTTAAGATTCAAATCTTACTCTATACGTAATTTTTGATCAATGATCGTACGTTAGTTGAATTTTAAACCTAGTTCCAGAGGAAAATTTTCCAATTCTTAACTAAAACTGAAATTTTATACTACAGAATTTTTCTTATTTTTCTTTCTTGTTTGAATCCTAATATGGATATAACCTCGTAGAAATTGATTTCTACTTGCCAACAGCTAGAGCAAGTGACTAGGCGTTATGGGAAGTAGTGGCCGTCGACTCAAACATTTCCATGTGTAAGCAAATCATGGTAATATTGAAACAAAACACATAAAATTATATCTAGTACTTTTTATTTTTTCTATTTTTTTAGAATTCATCTGCATTTTTCTTTAGCCACACATCTGCACTGTTTTGTAATGTAAGTCAATCGCAAGTTTTATATTTTTGTCCTTTTCATCAGTTTTGTGGTAATTTGGAAACCCACGGTAAGTAGCACAACGTATCTACAGTAAACAATAGCAGTGTTATAGCTGAACTTCCCTCATCAGACGAGATCAGATGCGTTCAACATGGAATGATCGTAGGCACTTATTAGAGCAAAACAGGCGCTTATTGAGCTACATCATTGTTTCTCAACCCCGAGTCCGCGGACTCAAATGAGTTCGAAGAAGGGCGTGGATGAGTCCGCGAAACTTACAGGTACGGCAAGTTATAGGGATAAAAAGCAAATTTACGACCACGTGGCCAATCGCAGCGTGTAATCGTTTCGTGTGAATACGACTACGCATTCGTGAGTTTGTTATCAGCGTTTACAAATTAAAAGTGATATACCGAGTGCTACAAAACATTCGCGAGCTTATTGTCAGCATTTACGCGTTAAAAAAAGTAATATACCGGGTGTTACAAAAAAAGGAAAAGCGGCAAGTTTTAAAATCTAAAGAAGAAATTATGCCATGCCCCCCTTCCTCCTTTGACTCTGCCTTTTAGAAAAAAAAATCAATGGTGCCAATTGGCTGAAATACGCGAGAACCTTTTGATGTTTTCTGTCATTTTGGGGTAAGATGAGGGATATGCATCCTCCCACCAGCCACAATTTCGCACCAGCCATAATTACACGATTTTTCCCTAATTTCCTTTTCGATAACGATAAGCCTTACACCTTAAGCACGCTTTAATCAAAAATGTGCGAACAAAATGCATCATATTTGGCGAAGCGCACTCAGAATTAGGGTCAAAAAATTTAAACAAAATTTGCTTGAAAATTATTCAAAACACACTAAAATAGCCATTGAAGCATGTAAATATTCAAAAGTTTTTCGGGAGAGCATGCCCCCGGACCCCCCTCGAGCTTTTCTTGTTTCTCAATAGCTTCAAACTAGTTCTGCCGAAAAAAAATACCCTTAAAAAATGTAGAAATTATGCCCCCCTTTTAAAATTTCTCGCTACTTTTGTGGTTTCGGGGCGTAGGCTATTGCAGCGACTACAGCAAACATACATTCGCCACGTGTGACCACTGATGCAGTTATCGAACAACGCTGTTATCGAGCATCGTTGTTTTCATGCCTATGAGTGACTTGAGTCCGCATACATTCAGGCTAGCTTGGAAATAGTCCGTGGGCTATAAAGGTTGAGAACCACTGAGATATATGCTAAAATCAAGTCAAATTTCAACTTTTTAAATCTCATTGCAACTGAAGGATGCGCGCATTTTTTGCATGTTGCTGTTAAATGTGCAAGCAGTCTTGAATGTTGTGAGATCGTGAATAAATTGTGATTGTGAGATCTTTTATAAATTGTGAGATCTTTTATAAACGTATGTTTTTTCGGAAGAGCAAATTTGAAGCAAATTGAGGAAAAATGGCTCTAGGGGGTCCGAGGGCATGCTCTTCCGGAAATTTTTTGAAATTTTACATAGTGCAATGGCCTTTTTAATGCTTTTGAACAAATTTTGATCAAACTTTTTGCCCCTCATTTGCAGTCCTTTACCAAATATGATGCATTTTGTTCACACATTTTCGATTTATGCATGCTTACTTCAGGCCAGAAGTGAATCTAGAAAATTTCGGTGGGGGGATGCAATTTTGAATTAAATTGAATGTTTACTACAGTGAATACAAAAACGGTAGACGTCTAGACGTGGAAAAGATTGTTAATAAGCCCTTTGAAAATTTTTCATGTCTGAGGCGTAATCAAAAGTTTTTTTTAAACAGAAGCCCCAAATTTCGATATCTTTTTAAGCGTAGTTTTTTCCGGCAGAATTAATTTGAATCAAGTTGAGGAACAAAAAAGGCTCCAAAGGGTCTGGGAGCATGCTCCCGGAAATTTTTTTGAAAATTCACGTCTGTAAAGGCCATTTTAGTGCATTTTGAACAGTTTGCGGGCAAACTTTGTTTGAAATTTTTGCCCCTAATTTTGAATGCTTTTACCAGTATCGATACATGGCAAACAGAAAGTTTCATGCTACTGTTGCTTTTCTTTTCAGCTTGCGGTAGTTTTACGATTCTGTCGGATTGTGTCAAAAATGCTGCATTTTAGTATGGCCAGACGCTTGGCGACATCAAGACTTGTGAAAAGGTTGTCACAAGTGACTTTGCAGCCTTGTTCGAAGATTGGTTGCATCAGCTTAGTCATAACGTACGTTGGCAGGCTTTTTGGAGCATTCCTGCTCTCATCTTTATCTCGATCTACATAGCTATTGTGCGGGACAGGTAGTTTGTTTCTGCATCTACTGCCATCTAGAACTTGATTTCAAACTTGTCAGGTTTATTCGGCATAATATTGAATAAAACTGCATCTCAACTTACATAGACGTAATTGTTCGTAAACCGTAATGCATGGGTTAGGCACATGCGCCTTCAAGGAGTTCTCAAAGAAAGGGCTCAACAAGGAAGAAACCAAGCAAAACTAGGCATGTATCATTCTTTGTTGCCTTTCACACCTCATGCCAAAACCTAAAAAACGCATAGGCCTACTTTTCTTGAATCTTTGTCTCAGTAAGGCTTTGTTGAACATTGCACGCCTACACCTGCAGGTTGCATTCCATAAACTTTCTATTGGAAAATCTCTTTGTCCTAAAATGCCTCTAGTTATAATTGGTCCAATGAGCTTGTCCAGCTCAGCAAATGCACATCCCAATTGTTGTTCCAGAAATGCGAAGAACTTCAGCTACAGTGCATTTTTTGATATTTCTGAGCATTGCCTTGTCAAACAAAACGCGAAAAGATGAAAATGGGTGCTCTCGTTCATTCTCCGAACTGCAAATGCAGTTGAACCTGATTTGAAGCTCATGATGTTTTGCTGGTACAAGCGCCCTTGTAATCCGTCTTTTTCTATCAAGTCTGGATTCACCTGTACTTGATTCTGTGAATCATTGTCTTCGTAGGCACTATCGACGCACGATTCTTCTCCAGTTGAGTCAGGCTCTACTTCTTTATTGCTTGCTAATGCGTCTTTTCCATTGCTGTCAGAGTCTTCACCGTCTGAACAGTCTGTTGAAATGCCTTGCAACCGCAACAAAGCGTGCTGCGCAATTAGGCCTACGCGTTTTGGCATATTGCTGTAGGTACACTGCAGTCATGATCAATGATGACCACGCTTTGCCTACGAACTCCAAACAAAGTTATGAAAACTGGCTAGTGGAAGATCACTCGCATGATGAGCGTGAAAAATCAAAGCATGGATATGAAAACTGGGAAATGGAAGAGCAAGGTAAGTCAACGTTACTTGAAGGGTTTATAAAACAAATTTAAATAACAAAATTCAGACTTTTGTCACTTTCCATTTTAACAGCATCGAACACATTTTTGCAATTTGGGTAAGGGTAATCTTAAAAAAAAACGAATTAAGTCAAATTGTTTTCATCTCGTCTCGCTCTCTTCTAGGCTGAACTCGGGAGTAAGGC
The DNA here is from genome assembly GCA_964006365.1 of Trididemnum miniatum. Taxonomy (NCBI): domain Eukaryota; kingdom Metazoa; phylum Chordata; class Ascidiacea; order Aplousobranchia; family Didemnidae; genus Trididemnum; species Trididemnum miniatum. Next base: position 2,334,204 of record OZ023252.1, read on the forward strand.
AAACAACTTCTGATTGTCAAAAGTTCGACAATGAACTTTAAATGTAAATCACCGCTGCCTGTGCTTTAATTTTTTTCAAATCATCATTTATACGACACTATCGTGGATGCAAGATATGATTATCAAAAAGTGAAGCAAAGATTTAGCAAAGATGTGTTTTCATGACCCTTTAATTACCACACTTCTACGTCAAGTTGGAATATACATACTTCTAATACTATACAACTTGCAATATTTTGACTTGTTGTTGCTCATTGCAGTTACTGTAGCCCATATATCGGGTTGTTGTTGTTTTTGAATCTACAAGCGTAAACTGTACGAGTGAACTGCGTTCTTGGCTCTACTGTACAACCAAAAAGGACATTCTTACTTCATAAATCCAGCTTAGCTGGAAATTTTATTGCTTAAATTAAACTTACTGCTGGTTCAAGCTTCCTTGGAAAACACTCTATCATGACAGTTTTATCAAGCTGGTGTACATGTTTAAAGGTGTGTTTACCCAGAATACGCTACGATTTTTTGTACGTAAAGTGACGTAGGCTACACACCGGTAGAAGGTTATGACGGAGGCTGCGTCATTTTACGAGGCATTCTAGAAAACAGTCGAAGGTGATTTGCACAACAAGCGATAGAAAGCAAAATTTTTTGTGTTCGATTTGTGTGGAAGATAATTTCGACAACTGCTTCGGTCAAAATTAAATGAGATTTTGTACAACAACAAATCGTATCAAAATCGTATTTAGGCCTAGAGTAGATAAGCTTTGATCTCACTATATTAGCTGCTGTGTTTAATTCTTTATCAAACATACCTGAAATAAATTGATTATTTTTAAGTTTACAGTATATTCTCATAAAAAACTTGAATAATTATGAAACAAGTGGTTGAGTAGGAAGTTTTTTTACGTATTTACTGTATACTGAGATTAAGTTGTACATTTGCGTGAATTTTTACGTCAAATATACTCAGAATGCAAAAAAGATTCATTTGTTTTGATTTATCACTAGGAACATGTCGGGTTTTGTTAGAAGTGCAATGTAGTAGGCCTACCACTGTAAGTTGTTATTTTGCAATAAAATAAATCGACTTTGGCTAATGACCGCGAGGATACATACAAAACGCGGAAGATGGTAGCATGGACTTTGCCTTTTAAGACAATGCTTTGCATTGTGTGACGATGGCTGCATTGTTTAACAGTTTTTGTACATAATTCAGGAATGTTCCGAATCAATTGGAATTGTTTTCGATATAATGAATTTCATAGTGCATGTGACACGTCATGAAACTTCATTTGTTAGTGAGCTGATTACAATAATTATCCTCGATAACCTAGAACTGGCTATTATACTGGAATTGACTGCAACGGTTTTTCTTATGTTTATACCGGCCTGTTTTGTAAGTGATGATTATTTTTGGGTAGTTTAGGATCCGTAAATGTCGGCGAATGTAGTTTTCATTAGTCGTCAGTTGTATTGAGTTTAGCCGTAGTTTCATCAGTGTGTCGGTTTAAACGGAATTTGAGGGTAGTTTTTGGTTATTCTATTAGAATTGATTTGGTGAAGGTTGCGTGGTTATCTATCTACGCTTTTGTGAGGTCAGCGCTGAGAGCAAGTTCTTTACCAGTAGCTAAATATTTCTTATATTCAGCAAGTTCTTTGTCTGTGACGGGAGATGTAGTTCGTAGTCCTAGGTTTCTTCTATCACTGGTTGATTTGATGATCTTGATTTCTTCATTTTTATCCTCCTGTCACGAGAAAGCGATGGAGGCGCTATGCATAGGACAAATCCAGACTCGCTTAGGAGTTGCACTTGTTTCCGAGTTTTCCGCTTAACCGATTGAATTGTGCTTCTGACTTCTTCAATCTGCTACTTGTTAGATTTCACCAGCAGAGATAATTGTCGTGAAGCATTTTATCCAAGGACGCAACAACGAGGCTTGGGTGGGAGCTGAACCATCAACCTTGCGGTCATGGTTGTCGTAAAAACGACGCTCCGAACCATTCGGCCGAGCTGCCGACGGTTCGCAGTTCATAATGGATAATTTTCTCTGCTCTCTTCAACGACACATTGTTATTGAAATATGTTGCTGGTTATTCGCTGATTTGTAACAAATTTCTCAACTGATTTGCTGGTAAATAGCAACCTTTACCTCATCTCAGTGATTTTCAAAAATTGGTCTATTGGAGCACTAGTGGTTCACAGCGAGTTCTTAAATCTGAAATTCTCGGCATGTAAAGCAAAACTTCAAATTTGAAGTATGTGTGTTCTAAATTTTTTGTTTGAGTGTGCAAATTAAGAGAGATTGCTTTATCAGTTTATTCAATGCTATACTTTGTTAAGGACTAAGACTGAACACGCCCTCTGAGCTTACTGGCCTATGTGCGATACAGTTTCCACTAGATTCATTCATGAAGTGTCAGCATAGTAAAGTGGTCCATCACATAATAAATAAAAAGAAGGTCCATGAGCCGTAAAAGGTAAAGAATTATTGCTTTAATCAATAGTGCACTATAGTTTAATAGTTTGATCAATAGTATATGTATAATCGAAAGTAGATGATGTATAGCGACTGCTACCATGCGGTAGATTCGTGGCGCAAATCCATCGGGCAAAGCAAAGATTCAAAAATTGTCTTTCACAAATTTTAGCTTTACGTTCAGCAATGAATGAACAATGTTGAAAATAAGCCGGCAAGGTTTCTTTTTGTGTCGATGGAAAAGGCACTTACTTAGACCTACTATGCACTTATTATGATAATATCAATGACAATAAATATACGGTACCGGATTATTTTCTTTAGACTTAAAAAAAGGGTTCGATACAATCATTTATCAAATCCTGTTAAGTAAACTAAAACACTATGGCATCCGCGGTAAAACACATGACCTTTTAAGTTCTTATCTAGAAGACAGAAAGCAATTTGTTTCGAATACCAATACTGTATCAGCTATTCAGCCTGTTGATTATGGAGTTCCAAAAGCATCGACGTTAGGACCACTATTGTTTTTTGTTTATGTAAACGACATAGTAAATAGCATTTCTTCAACATCCAGGTTATTCGCAGTTGTTAACTCAGATTCACTATCAAATTTGAAATCGACAATTAATTTGAAAATTATAAGAATTCTAAAGTGGGTTAATGCAAATAAATTAACAATAAATACTTCACAATCTAATATAGTTATTGTCCCACCAAAAATCAATCGATCTGTTGACGACAGCATCATAGTTACAATTAATTCAACTCCAGTTACGGTGGTTAAAAAAGTGAAGTATTTAGGAATAATTATTGATAATAAGTTGACGATTTCAGAGCTGGCAACAGCATATGCAATGATCTTCCGAAAAAAGCTCTGCAGATGCTTTTCTCCTGATTTTAGTGGAAAAATGGAGCTCTGCGGACGTGAAAACCTGTTTTTGCTCCTCACCTGATTATAGTGGAAAAATTACATCATGACGCACAGGGAGCGATTTCGTCCACAATTTCCAACAAGGGACGATTGTGCAAACAAGGTTGAAGACCCCTGGTTTTAAACAATTATTAAGAAGCGTTTTCGAATTCCAGAAGATTAGATGTGTTAAAAAACACCTTTTACTTTTTGAAGATCTCAAATCGATGATGGGATTCAGCCGGTTCGTGCGAACCCGTTCTTGGAATGACGGGATAATCTGCGAACCAATTTATGTTTTTTATTCTAAGCATTAGACGTTTGTTTCTCAACCGCCGATCCGGGAAAAATATTCCAGCGTACTCCTCTATCGCAGAACTTTAAAGCACATCGATTGTTACGAATAAAACATAAATTCAAAGCTGGTTGAAAAATGCACTGCTGTAATTTGCAGCATGTCCAGAACGCAGAAACAATGTTGCCAGATTGGGTTACAAGTAGCGGATTGGACTTCTGATCTTGAAAGTTTAGACCAGATATTATTACTGTGACTTTTAAATGTCAATTGGTTGTTTATAACAATTTCAGGATTTTTTGCTTTGTCAGCGTTAATAATATGATTAGTTTTAGAAGGGAAACGAGGGAATCTCTTGCTGGTAAGTGAGGTACAAAAGAGAAAAAGAGAAACTGTTCTTAAGATTTTGAATCCCATCACTGCTTCAAATCCTTGATAAGCACTTTGAAGGCTGCGTGGTCAAAATGGTGAACGTCACTCATAATGGAGGCAAATAAAAGTTTGACGAACTTATCGTTTTGAAATTGGTTTGAAATGTGTCTTGACCATTGAAGATTTCGCTATGCTTGCAGATGTGGTGGTGACTTGACTTTTCCGTAGGGAAGTTCGGAGTAACGCCAAAACTCAGTGTTTGCCTTGGATAAATTTTCGGTTCGGTTTATGAGTGCATTGGTTTGGTAGTTTTCTATCGCATTTTATAACATTGTTTGCTGAATGACGTGTGATTGTTATCCTATTTAACAAGGTAAATCATTAATGCCTCATATCTGATTCAAGAAGCAGGGCATAATTGTTGCGAAGAGTGTGTGCTATACGCAGAGCTGAGCACTCGGTACTTTAAAAGTAACGACGATATCGGTACCGATAGTTAGTTAAAAAAGTACCGTCGGTACCGATGACGGTATATTTTTCAAAAAGCAACGACGATATCGTTACTCGGTACCGACTTTCAATACTTTTCAAAAGAAATTTTTTTCTTAAAAATTAATTTTTGTTTTGTGTACGTCTTGCAAAGCCACGAAATTAAAACCTGATCAAGCTTTTTGTCGCATCTGATGCTAGTGTAAGATCTGTGTTGTAGTCACGCGCGAATCTTGTTATTGCAAGCGAACACTTCAACTATATCAACAAAGCGACAGCGGCACGCTCACTAAAACAAGCATTCTTATGTATGGCAACAGCATCTTCTGTTGATCTCCAGCATTAGTTATGACGTTCGGTATAACTAAGGAGTATCATTATCAGAAACTCGCGCTGGAGAGCAGAAAAGTTTGTCACACCTTTGTTTATCTGGCTACGTTGCTACATTCGAACAATACTAATGACGTAAAAGAGCTTAATGGCCTACATACGAAAAGATGTTGCAAAGATTCTTGCTGTGCGAAATTCATCATTGCATTAAGGGAGAATGTTTTCATTTTTAACGCCACTTTCAGCAGAGGTTGGTGTATCAGTAGCAGCATACTCAGAACTTTTAGATGAGTCAAAATTTACGTTTTTCTCAGAACTTGCAGGTCTATAGTTTTACTTTGATCCAATGACACAGAAATAAATTTTTCCTTATAGTCTAACCAACGGTCTTCAACCTTTTTTACACAATCGCCCCTTTTTGAAAAATGAGGGTCCAAACTGCCCCCACAAAGCATTGATGAGCAAAAATAAAAAAGGTCTGCACGTCCGCAGATCTACTATTTTTCCATTGAAAATCGGTGAAGAGCAAAAAAAAAGATCTGAAAGCTGCCCGAAGTTTGTCCAGCTCTGGCGTTGGGGAATTTTTTTATATTTTTTTTTAAACTTCGTTATTTGCAACTCGGGATGTGCCGGATAGCAAATTTGCCGGATAACCGGATACTGGATATCCTGCAAATCTACCTAACCGGATATCCGGTAGGGGGCCGCAGCCCGGTGGTTGCCGACCACTGATCTACAACAACGTGGTTTTGCGATACTTTTTGAAGATGCTTTTCGCGGAAAATACCGAAAAATTTTTCGCTTTTGCTCTATTAAGTTTACTAAACAAAAGTTACCGAAATATCGAGTAAAATCGTCTAAAAAGTAACCACGGTATCAAAAACGGAACATTTTTCAAAGTATCGACGGTACCGATAACGGTACAAAAATGTACCGCGGTACTCCCCAACTCTGGCTACGCGTTGATGAGATGTGAAAACAATATGAAAACACAAGTTTCCGTCGACGCAAAGTGATAATATGAGACGTCAGTTGCGCCCACATACAGTAGTATTATAACAACAAAACGAAGAAAGCAGTGCAAATTACAACACAAATAAATGCAAGGTTATAGGCTGATAAGTTCAAAAAAGATGTCCTAAACTACAGTATATGATATTAAGAATTATACAGACATTGGTATTATTTCTTTCCAGATAATGTAAATGGATGTTATGATAGCTAACATCAGCGTCAGTAAGAAAATACTGAAAATATTGTACAGTATGTAGGCAAGAAAAAGAAAAAGCACTGAACCATTCGGTCACTCTTGAATGTTACAAAACCACAGCTTTAATGCCATTTTACTATGTTCTTCATAAAAGAATTAAAAACCAAAATAACACAATAAACATTCTTTCTGAGTAATTATTTTATAGCTTTCGCAATATTACTGTATGTATAGAGAAATTGAAAATGAGTTTTTTCGAATAATCTACCGGTACCTTACGTAAATGCAGCTCCTTGGAGGTAAAAAAATGTTTTTTCACGTCGAAGCATCAGATCTAGCAGTGAAGGCCGCAGTCTAAGGTGAAGACCGCAATTTAAAATGCTGCTCCTATTTTATGAAGTGTTTTTAGCTAGAAAATCAAACCAACTAGGAGGAAAATTGATTTGGTTTATGGTCCAAATTCGATGATGAGTGGGTGGCCAGTCAGGTTTAAACCAATAACCTGAGCAAAATTTTTTAATTCCTACACAGAATGAAAATTCATAAGCCTACAGTACTTGAGAATTTTGCAATTATTTTCTTTGTTAATAAGGCCTATTGATACCATATTTGTTTGCATCCTATTACGTATATAACCACATATAATACAAACTGAATTCGATTTGCCAACAGCTCGCTAACATAGAGAACTGGCTATTATGGGAACTTATAGCGGTCTGCTCAAACATTTTCAGGTGTGAGCAATTTACAGTGATAATGAAACAAAATGTTTTCGTTATACTCGCGGTATTATGCCGAACCGTGTAACGATTGGTGGGACCAATATACGCAGCTTAGCACCTGGACAACACAGTACCGAAAAAACCAAGTAGTGGTGGCGACATTGTGTTTGATTTCACGACCCGAGAATCGAGCTCCAGAGCTCTCGCGCCAATAGCTTGTCTTGATCCACTAGCACTAAATTTGTCAAATCATTGCCTGTACTGATGCTGTTGCCAGTGAACGTCAGTTATTAAAACTGGAAGGCAAACGTTGTATTTCCATTTTTCTTTACTCAAACGTCTACACCGTTTTGTAGGTCCATATCGAAGTTAGGCCGCTTGAATACTAACGTCATATTTTTGTGTTGGCAGAATCAAAACATGCTAAAAATACTTCAACTATTTGCTGGATAATTGTCAAATAGAATTTATAGTAGTAATGATTTGCAGGATATCTTTTTTTGTCGTTTTCATTAGTTTCGTGGTGATTTGGAAACCGACGGTAAGTAATGTATCGTATTTGCAGCAAACTTAATAGTAGTGTTAGCTAAACTTCCCACATCAAATGAGATGAGATTTGCTTAATGTGGAATGGCCGTATAGGCGTTTACTAAAGCTACGCAAACGTTTATGAAGCTAGCTGCTAAACTGAAGCAGACTTCACATTTTTAGGTCTCATTGCAGTTGAAGGATTCGTGTTTTTTGTTTTCGTATCTCGCTGTTAAAATGTGCAAGCAGTCTTGAATGGATGTATGGCCTGATGAAATAGAAAATTACTGCATTAAGTGGTCGACATTACGCCTTGAAAGCAAGGCGTAACATCAGGCGTAACGTCGAAATCGTTTCGTCAGAGAGCAGCTAGAGCTGCAATGATTTAAACTCCTGAAAACTGGAAATAACTCGTGATTGCGTTTCAACAAGCGACAACATTGAGGAAACCGGAGAAAAGTACTGCAATGCATGAAGTGTGCACTTTGCAACAAAAAAACTTCAGTGCATTGCAGCACCCATCTGTTCTGACATTATTCGAGAAAAAATCAATTATCTAAAATATATATTTAGGACCCCCAAATAGTAATTTGGAGCAATAATCACACGTACGCTCACATGTGAATCTTACTCGCGTGATTAGTCATTAACACTTTCAAGTGATTGATGTGGTTTCTTAACATCTCAATAACTCTCTTACCGATGGCCTTTGAGAGGATTTTGTCGGCCGAAGCAAATTACTGCAGCCATAATTAAAGGGCATCCTCTCAGGTATAATAAGGTAGCTAAGGGACATCCTTAAAAATGCAAAAAGACGATGGTCCAGCTACAATCACGAGGGTCCAGCAGGTACATTTGCCGCGGTATTTTGTAAGTAAAAATAGGTCATTGTCAAAGACCTGGCAAAAGCTATACCAGGGGTGGGAAACCTGCGGCCCGTATAGGTTTTGAATGTGGCCGGTGTCAGCACTTTGTTAAGCGAACAACACATACTGGTGGAATAGAAAACATAAAGATTTCTTAAAAACTGCCTCAGATTCAACTACAGTACATAGTGGATTTGTGGCATGAAAACGGCGCAAACGTTTCCGATTTAACGATAAAAAATAATTCATCATGAATGTTCAACAAATTTTGCGACGTAATATTGTGTATTTTTAAGGCAAAATATAAAAACTAAAAGTAAATGTGGTCCGCTGAAAAAATTTTACAATCAATGTGGCCCGCTGTGCTTTACCGGTTCCCCACACCTGTGCTATACATACAGTACATGCTGCTTCGACGGCTAGGTAAATAGAAAAAAGTGGTTGAAGTACGGTAGACCTACATTGAATGATTTTTTCTCTCTGCGCTTTTTACGGCTGTATAATTCGTTTATGCAGCCTTATCTCTACATTTCTATAAACTCCTTATATTTTCTGCGTGTAACTGTATATTAAAAGTCATTAGGTTTAAACTACATATGTTCATCAACGTATTTTAGTAGGCTTATACTAAAAGTATGCATCTTGTTTTTCGCAAAGCGATTTTGTGTTCTATGCTTTTTGTTAATTTGTTAAAACCATTGTTGGTTGTTAATTTCGTGAAAGCAGTGGTAAGGTAATTGAATATGGTAGCTGCAACCTGTACTTTTGTTGTGTTCGTCGAAAGTTAGGTCTTGAAAAAGTCTGGAAAACGAAATTGAAAATTGTGTGGGAACCTGGTTGTTTATCTTGCCCAGGGTTGCGAATCAATACCCAAAAAAGTAAAGAAATAATCGATATTTGATAGTTTACCAAAAAGTAGAGAAGTAATTGGTTTTGATGGTAGTTTAAAAATGAAAAGAATAAAGAATTTTTAATCCATATTCGATATCACACAGAGCATTTAGCGGTGTACCCCAAGCTGTTTTTATGATGTGCTCACATTCATGGGGTAACTTACAGACCAACTACGGACATAGTACATTATTGATGCGAAGCAACTTTATTTTCGCTTTTTTGGCACAAAATAAAATTTATCAGCAAAAACAAGGTAATGACATACCGAAGATTATTCTAAATTTACTGAAGTGAGTTAAAGCAACCTGGACAAAGAGAATCGAATATGGAATATCGAATTGCGCCGGGAAAAAAGTAAAGACAAGGCAAAATTCGATACTCATTCAAAAAAGTAAAGGCTCCAGTGCATTCGATGAACAAAAAGTAAAGAATATCGCAATCGAATATCGATTACAATCGATGTTTCCCAACCCTGGTCTTGCCTTATTTTTTGACTTACCGTCAAAGCTTTACTGTGATACGATAAAAGCAACACAATCTTATTTGGAATACAAAAAAGCAAGGCATAGAGATGAATGAAGCATTGTTAGCTACACTTCAGACTGTCTAGGTTAGATGGAAAGGTGTTGTATCTTTAGCTCAATAATACCCATGAAGTTTAATTACTTTTCCAGTCGTCCTTATTTTGGATTCCAGATCGATGGAATCCTTGGTTATACGTCAGACGGTCAGCTAGTTTTAACAGCCAACTTAAATAAGTTTTTATGAGTTATGGTGCTGCCGCTACAAGTTCGTAATATACGAACATTTCATTGATCTACTATGATGGACGCGAGATTAACCTCTTTAGCAACAATCTCAATAGAAAGCTCTTGTGTACGTGATTTAGACCTCGATCGCATAATTGATGTGTTTGCTGCGGAAATTGCTAGCCGAAAATTATTTTGAAACCTGTTAAATACAGTACAATTGATCGTTTCTTTATTTTTTGGATTACTGTTAAGAATCAATTGCATAGAAATTTGTTTGCATTAAGAGGCCTCAATTTTTTCATCGACCAGCAATTGCTTCAAGGAGGGTTTACACAGAATACGATGCAATTTACGTAAGTAAATTACGTATGAAAATGTATCAAAATACGTGCGTAGATTTCAAACTAAGGTACGTAGATGCAAAATCGGACGCAATCGCATTTTGTGTCAAGACATATCCGTCCGGTTCGTTCATCAAAAATCGCTCGAATATGCATGAAATGCAAAATCGGATGAAAATTGCGTTCTGTGTAAAACCACATTAAAGGTGCTTGCTTGCATTTTGCTTGCGGATAAAGATCTGTTTACACTCCATGCAATTTTATTCCAATTTGTTGTACGAAATTTCATACGATTTTTGACGTGAGCAGTTGACGAAAATATCTTCTACAATTCCAACCCAAACAATTTTTCGACTATAACCAAAGTTTCGTCAGCCTTGCTACGCACAGCCAATCCAGGCTAAACTCATTCCAGACTGTAAAGACTCTGTTTTTGCATTGCTTTACTTGTACATCTCGACTTCATCTCTTTTCTAGGTTGTGCCCTATTTTTGGCAGGCGACTGGCCCCAAACAACGATACCCAATGAAAGAACCTATAACCACTAACCCACAACTAAGTTACCGGTAGCCTAACTAGCCCACATCACTAGAAGCCCCCATGGCAACCCACTCCTTTGCAGCTGCAGACGCGCTTCGACCTTATTATGGTCTCATCAGTGCAGCATAGCAACCTCCCACCTTCCTGAAAAAAAAAAAAAAAAATTCTAACCTTCAAAAGAACTACGCACTCCAAATCTAAGCCTCTACTCGTTCTGCTCATGGTAGAACATTTGAAATAAAACCTTCAAGAAAATAATACAGGCTGGATTATGATGTCACAGATTCCCTGTAAACAATCGATAAGAATAGAAAAGTCCGGTTGGTTTAAACATTATTTTCCCGGTAATCTGAGAAGGAATTTTTTGTTTACGGTTTGTAACTATACCAGTTACCAAAACCTACAAAAAACCTCTCTGCCCGACCCGTTCGCCCGTGAAAAAGCGGGGAACAAGGCAGGCACTGTGTCTGCGCATGCAGCCCAGAAAACACAGTGAACGTCAGCGCTTATCGGTGGTTTAAACATCAATATCCCGGTACGTTTGTCGAACCGCATGTACAGTTACAGGATCCAGCAAGATGATACAAAGAAGGACATGAAAGTCAAATAGAATTCTACTTTCCTACACTTCTCCGATAGGCACCCCCAAAGTCAGCCAACAACAAAGCCCAATGTGTCAGGGTAAGAATAGGTCTTACAATAAGAGTACAGTCTTTTAATGGAATGAAAAATGGTACTCCCCCATACAGGTAGGAATTGAACCATCCATTTCTGTCATCAATTACGAGTTAGATGAGAAATTTGCAAGGGACAAATTAATGTTTCGACTGTAACCAAAGTCTTGTCAGCCTTGCTACGCACAGCCAATCCAGGCTAAACTCATTCCAGACTGTAAAGACTCTGTTTTTGCATTGCTTTACTTGTACATCTCGACTTCATCTCTTTTCTAGGTTCAGCCCTATTTTTGGCAGGCGACTGGCCCCAAACAACGATACCCAATGAAAGAACCTATAACCACTAACCCACAACTAAGTTACCGGTAGCCTAACTAGCCCACATCACTAGAAGCCCCCATGGCAACCCACTCATTTGCAGCTGCAGACGCGTTTCGACCTTATTATGGTCTCATCAGTGCATTGCTTTCTGCCGGTTGCTTTGCGAAGCACTTTACGCTTATATTCTAGAATGTCGCGCTAAGTGACAAGCTTACGTCATCAGCTGTAACTGTTTCGTTGCCTACGTCACTGCACGTACGAAAAACTTTATCGTATTTTGTGTAAAGACACTTTAAAAGGGGCCCCACGTAACGTTTTCGGGGGGTAGGGGGCTCAGTTAGTCTAGCGCCGGCACTGCCGTCCATACGGATAAGCAAGTAATAAAAAGTAGTTGAAGTGCGGTACATTGTGTAGTGTTTTCACTTGGCGCTTTTTTGCTCAGTCGATGAATTTTATGGTGGTGCAATTTTATCAATACGCATCGCAATGTTTCGTTTCTTGACGGTTTGCATTGTTTACAATACTGTACAACTTCTGCACCATCTATGTGTAAATAAAGTACACATGTGCCTTCAATTTTTCTGACAAAACCTTGTTCAGGTTGGTCGACCACCTGACCCAACTGGTTTGGATTGGACCAACATTTACTCCTCAAGCATTGGAATCAAATGGAACCTTGACAACACCGGTGAAGTTACTGGTTACAAAGTTGTTGCTGGTCGTAACACATATAGTATTCCAGATTGTTCTGCTGGAGAAGATGCTGGATTTCAGTCATCTGTGAGTAAAGTAAAGTTTGAATGGTTTGTTTAGTTAATTACACTGCAGCTATAAAATTTTTAAAACTACGCAAATATTTTTTTGTTAAAATTTCATTGCTTCTGCTCGCTGTTGGCCTTCCTTTTTCAAAACAATGGTAATCTTCGTCAGAAATGAAAGTTTACTTGCTGAAATAAATTTTTGAAAAAAAAACACAAAACCAAAACCCTAGTTAAGCTGTAGGTTTAATAAATTCAACAAAAACACGAAAACTATGTTCAAAACTCATCCTTCCAGCAGTTTTGCTTCAAAATTATACAAAACCCATTGTTTATACCCACGTTTTAAGCAGGTTTGGTTTTAGCGCTCTTTGCAACGGAAGAGGAAATAAATTTGCTCTTGTTTTGAAATTGCAATAAAAATCTGCAAAATTTGATATGATGTTAGGTTTTAACTGTAAAAAATCAAACAAAAATTATCTTTTTGAAGATCATGATGACTGGCGAATTAAATCCACTCATATTCTCGCAGTATGCATTATTCTTGCATCTGCAGTTGATTTCTGATAGGTCCAAGAAACACGCACACCAGTTTACATCTCCGAACGCAATATTCGAACATAAAGTGTTACATCTCGTCATCAACATATATGAATGCACAAGTTGATAAGCAATGGGACGTAGCGTGGCGAAGCGGTTTTCTAGAACAATTAAAAACAAATTTTAGACAATCGAATTTTGCGAGTTAAATTACAAAAAAAATGTAAACTCACCAACTGTTTCAGCGACCTAACGGAACTTACAGCTTATTGAACGAGATGGATATCAAACAGTAAGCACATGCGGCGGAACAGTAAGTCCAAATGACCATAAAAAAGTTGTTGTTACCCCAGGGGTATAGCAAGCGAAAAGTTGAGAGAAAAACACATTACGAAACTAGTTCCAAAGAAACCAGCGGGAGAAACTAAGCTGTTATAGTCAATAAAAAATTTCCCAAAACTACGCATGCCTAATACGCGGATATTACAAATACACTGGAAAACGGTCAAAGAAATAAAGTAAACTACATAAAAGAAACAATATAAAACAAAATCATTTTCAAAATGGACAGGCATTTAATTTACGATATACTAAAGAGAATTTGACTTTCGAGGAGAAAAGTGCAATAACAAACTTATTTAAATTCAAAAAGTTATTATGTTTCAACTATAGCTATAACCCTTCTGAACCCTGGAAAATGTTTCCTGCGGTAAGATTAGGCCGAGTCGCTTTAGACGTGCTCTGCCATGATCGACCCCATTTTTGTCCTTAATGGCATATCAAGTCAATTTTGTAAGGAAAAAATCATCTTTTATTTGAAAATTATCTTGTTGTCTGCGAAGTGGAGCAGCTTCAGGTGCATTAAGTTCATCATTTGGAATTCGGTTTTATGCTTATCCCAAAACTAACGATCCAAACTGGAGTCATCAAACTTGCTGATGAAGCTTTCCAATACCCCTTAGTACCGAAAACCAAGTGGTAGTTTCAGTTTAAATAAATTTCTCTAATAATAGTGACGTCATGCATAAAAGTCAATAAAATTTTACAACTTCAAACTGAAACGTTTTTATTCATCATACTTTATTCGGGAAGAGACTCTTTGTCTAGATCTTGACAATTTTTAATTGCATTGCAATCAAAAAGTTGTGTCTTTAGAATGGAAGTGACAGATAGTTATTGAACATTTCACAACATATATTCAAAAATTCATAAGCTAGCTTCACAAAGTTTCTTTTTAATAACTGAAATAGCAATGTCCTTCCTGGTTTACTGGACGAAAAGTCATGACGTCCTGTCGTTGGGTAGGAGGCTATATCAGCTCTCCATCACCAACAGTGCAAAGCAGTCCAGTCGAACGTACCGTAGAGCGGGATTTTCTTTTTGTTATTTCACAAACTGTATTTAGTTTAGCATCACGAAAGATAATGAAGGAAACCAGATTCAAGCATTAACCACGTATGCTGTTGGAGTGTGCGCAGTAAATCCCAGCGGAACATCAGATATAACCAAGACAAGCACTGGATGGGAAACTGGTAGGTCATTAAAATATGCACCAGGTTTTTAGAAACCAATGGTTTAATTCCCACTAATTAAATTTATATATTTTCGGAGTTTATTTTTATTATTCAGTTCGCAAAGATTAATTTTAAGAAGAACCGAAAGAGTCATGGTAAGATCAATGAGTGGAGCAAGACTGGTGCATAGAAAGAATACTGATGAAAATGCTGGGTTTGAAGGAAACTTTAGACAAAATGGCACAAGCGAATGCAGTGAGATGGTATGGACATGTGGTTAGGAGGGATGAGAAGAGCATTGTGAAGAAGGCAATGATGCTTCAATGGAATGGACAACGAAAGCGAGGACGGCCCAGGCAGACCTGAAGGAGACAAGTCGAAGAGAGTTTGAAGAAGATTGGGTTGTAAATGGAAGAGGCAGCAGATCGTTCGCGATGAAGAGAGGGAGTGAGAGCGATTGCTGAGGGAATGAGGTGCATCCGGCCACCTTCGGACACGAGGAAAAACCGGATTAAAATTGGATGATGATGATTCAGTTCGCAATGACACTATTTGGATGACCTACAGAAAAAAGTATACTTTTTATAGCGCTGTTGATAAAGACACCGCTATTGGTGCGGTAGGTCTGGGGTTCGATTTCCGTACCGGTTAAATCGGACACAGTGTTGCCAACGGCTTGCCACCGTTGCTATGTTTCTTCGGAGTTGTGTTGCCCTGGCGGTAAGCCGCGGAGATGCCCCCCCCCTACTCGTTACACACTTCAGCTTAATAATAGTACGATGAAAATTTGATCCATGAATAGCTAAAAAAGGATGGCAGCTATTAGCGACAGATTATTTTTTTTTCGAGAGTCTGGCACAAAGGGTGATATTACCGGGGGTAATTTTTAAATCTTGGTAAGTTTTTTGTTTTTGAGATATAGCCTAATTGAAGAAATTAGTAATAAAAAAAGTTGGTGCTAATAAATTATACGTTTTGTTTGACCATTACACTCAAGTTCATGCTTGAGTTTTGTATGCTAATTGAAGAACTTGTAATTTTGGCAGTGTTTTGTTTTCTGGACTGAATATTACAAACATGGTTCCTGCCGTATTGTCTGGAATCCATAACTTATCAGTTACATCAACTTCACTGTTGAGACCCGAAACGTCGAAAAGGTGTTCACCGTCTGCAGTTATTGATGCATATTTGTGCTTCGGCATTTGTGAAAGCAAACAAATCAATCTTGCAATATTTTCACTTTACTGTAGATACCAACATGATAAATTGAAAACAGACATTAATGAAATCTGTTTCACGCAAAACAGCTTCACTCATTATTTTTGTGTGTTCGTTTGCCTGCAAATTCATTTTAATAATCCATGAAATTCTCATTTTGCTGCTGGTCATCTCATTACGTCATTCGGCGTTCGTTACTGCCACGTTATTATTTAGGTCCAGATCCACCTGTAATTGACGTGATATCAAGCCCCAGCCCAAATCAATTGTTTGTGTCATGGACTCCGCATTGTAATGACCCCTGTGACGGTCTCAGTAATGAGAAAAAACCTAAAAAATACATCATCACTTATACATCAACTGATGATGGAAAAAGTGATTCCACAGAAGTTCCGCCAGAACCACAAAGTTCAAATTATCCTCCTACAAGCATTACATTGGAGCAAAATGTGAAATCAAACACAGAGTACAATGTTGCGGTTATGACCATGACATATCAAAGTGGCAAAAAAGGAATTTACAGTGACAAAAGTGATATTGCAACCAGTGTTACACGTAAGTTTATTTTTATTGTTGATGCTAGCTGACAAAATACATAAACGAGATTAAAATGTCCAAGTTGCGAATAAAAAGCTATTGCAGCCGGTGCAAACCTAAAACTATATCTCATTTTATTTCGCAATAAAACATGAATTTCTGCTTCAAAAGGTTATTGATGATGATCGCTTTGATGTCAAAGCTAACAAATATGTCAAAAATACGACGTTAGACTGATTCTGCGGGGAATATTATGCAGCCGAATGATATTAACAACAAACAGCCTACATCTTTGCATACTTCCCTGAAGAATATATTAGTTGTAATTCTAAAATTACTGTATAAAGTTAGTAAAAACTATCACGAAACAATATTTTACTATTTGAGCAGCGAATTTTTTTCAATAACAGCCGCGGCCATTATTTTCATACATTTTGTGCGCTGCTTTTAGTAGGGAAACTGATATTTAAGGGTGACTTAAATTTTTTTGTATGAATGTTTTTGTCTTTAAACTGGTGTCTAGTAAGCATTCAAGTTAATTTACCACAAGTGACAGGAAAACGGACAAACTAAATCAGCTGCAATTCTGTTGTCTATTGTGAAATACTCGTAAGTAAATCATCACGTGCTACCTTACGGTTAATCAAGTAACTGCTATTCCCGTCAAGTCGGTGTAAAGCACTAAACAAAATCGAACGGAAGAAGAGTTAATTCTAGGTAGCAACAGAAATCACATTTACTTGAATAATATCATTGTGCGCAATGGCCTAGTGGTTAAGAGCGTTCGTCTTGGATGCTGGTAGGCTGGGTTTTATTCTCAGCCGGGTCAAACCAAAGACTTTAAAACTGGTATCTGCTGTTACACTTGCTAAACGCTCAGCAACTATGTGTAGCGCGGAGGATGAAATAAACAGAGAATAAAAATACGTCAGTGAATTCTTGACAAAATTTAGTCCTGGCGCTAAAGGACCTTAGCAGTTATAAAGTGCCATGAAACCACACAACATTTCATTTTTACTGATTATGATGAAATGACCATTGATACAGTAGTTGAAATAAACCATACAATGTTTGAATCGTTTCTGTTGGGTGTCGCTAGATTTTTTTCTTGTTCTTGTATCACTGAAGAAACAGTTTTGCCCGTTGCGGCTTCTAATCAAAGGCAGCTTTTATTGTTTTTTTATTCAGTTCGTGCGGTTTCCATTCAAGAACGGCTACTATTTAATAAATACGATTACGGCTACTATTAAATTACTCTATTGCTAACATTTGTACATCAGCTGAGGAAACTATAATCGGAAACTCATTTGAAGGAAAAAGACACGATAACGCCGATTGCTCTTTATCATGGAATAGCTTTCGTACATAATGGTCTTGCGGCTCGTTAGCGGCCCAATGCTAGAAAAAAAAAAGAACAAAACTGGACCGTTAGCGGACCGAAAAAAAGTCCTGCTAACGGCTAGGCTTAGGGTTTCCTTTTTTCTCAGATTTTCGACTAACCGGTAAACGGGAAGTTTTAAAAAAACTTCTCGGAAATTCCGGAAAATTCCGAAAAAATTTTGCGAGAAATTTTTTCGAGCTTGATTATTTTGACGTTTTTTTCTGATTTTCAGCATTTCAGATGTAATTTTTTTCTTTTTTTGTGTTGTTTCAACAAATTCAGCTTGAGTTTTTCCATTTTTTCGACAAACTGAAGAAAAAATTTTGATCTCACAAGCATTTCGTCTTAAAAAATTTTGCTAATTTTGAAAAACAATTTTTAGTAAGCAAAAAAATTTTTATTTTGCAGTAACGCAAAACTAACGCATTGTTTATGTCGGAATGATAGATATCAGTAGGACTGAAATCCTAACTAATATAAAGACATTTCCCGGGATTCCGACATAAACTTCCCTGGAAACGGGAAATTTTAAAACCCCAAATTTCTTGTCCCGACTTCCCTGGAGGAAACACCAGCTAAGTTAGTTAAACTAGCACTTAAGGCCCCTCAAAATGGTTCCTGGTCATGCCATAAATGCCATCTTTAGCACCGAGCAATGAGTGCTGGCTATATTTCTTTTGTTAATGGAATGATGGTAACTTGACATTGCAAATAACATATCGGTACCATTAAGAACAGCCTTGTTTTGCCTCAATCTCGAGCTGATAACGAGCCCAATGGGGTAGACTATACTCAATTAGCTATGAATTGGTCAACAACATAAAAAGAAAACACCACCAAAAAAAAACTAAACACGAAGCAAAAAAAACGTTTTTTTAACAACACTAATTCCCACATCTTAGAGTGATTGACTGGTGGAATCTCACATTGAGCTTGCTACACACCATCGGTCGCACCTTAGCAGTAAACCATAAATTTTCAGTGAGACCAGTGACGGCTCATACAGGGTGACCCAAAAAAAACGAGCCCCGTGTATTTAGAATAATTAGAATTGGGGCCCGTTTTTTTTTGGGTCACCCTGTACATAAGAACTGCAAAGCTGCAGCACCTCCTCAGTTTTTTTTTCTGCCCATAATTTTATTTTTTCATTACCTTTTGAAGTTTTATTGCCAAACTTTTCTATATATCTGTTTTCCTTCAAGTTTTTGGTCATACGTAAGTATAACTTTTAAATGGAATCTCTGCTTTGTTCTACAGCACAAGATTTTTTCGTGTGCAAATGAGCCAACCGTGACGCAACCTAGGCTCTTGACGACGTTTTTTGGACTGTTAGCCCATAGTTCTCTATAATATGGTTGTACAACTCTTTTTCTTCTTTTTCTCTTTTTTATCTTGTCACGCTTCAATGAGAAGGTACGGAAGTAGAATTCCCACGATGTTTTAGTACAGCAATGCCGCAATCACAGGTGTAATAACAAACAATTTTTAGGAAGAAGTGTGGGGGAGGAGTGAGGAAGTGCGTTGGGGTGAGGGGAAGTGTAAAGGGAGGTGGGAGAAGTGGGGGGGAGGTGTAAAAAAAGTGTTGGGGTGTGGGAGGGGTGAGGGAGATGTGGAGAAAGGTGTGAGGGTGTGGTGAAGGGCAAGGGGAGGTGAGAAGGGGTGTGGAAAAGTGTGTTGGAGTGTGGGGAAGGTGAAGGGAGATGTGGGGAAGTGGGGGAAGTGAAAGTTGTGGGGGATGTGTGGGGAAGTACTGAGGGAGGTGTGGATAAGTGTGCTGGGGTGTGGGGGAGATGTGGGAAAGTGTTTAGGAAGGTAAGGTAAAGTTTGGGGAGTTGGGGTCAGGGAAGTTAAAGTCGGGGGGCTGGGGTCGAGGGTGTTGAAGTAGGGGGTGTTGAAATCGGGGGGTTGGGGTCGGGGGGGGGTTGGAGTCAGGGGGGCTGGGGTCGGAGAATTTGGGGTTGGGGGTTTGGGGTTGGCGGAGTTGTGGTTGGGGAGTGGGATCAGAAAAGTTGGGGTCGGGGGTGGAGTTGTGGGTGTAGAGTCGGGGGGGGGGGGGGTTGGGGTTGGAGGAGTTGGGATCGGTGGGTTGGGATTGAGGGGTTGAGGTCGGGGAAGTTGAAGTCGGGGGGTTGGAGTCAGGAAGACTGGGGTCGGCGGAGTTGTGGTTGGGGGATGGGGTCAGAAGAGTTGGGGTCGAGGAGGTTGGAGTTGGAGAGGGTAGGGGTTGGGGTTGTTGAGGTCAGTGAAGTTGGGGCCAGGAGAGTTGAGGTCGGGGGGTTGAAGTAGGGGGTTGGGGGGAAGTTGGGGTCGGGGGTGTTGGGGTTAGTGAAGTTGGGGTCGGGGGTGTTGAAGTCGGGGGGTTGGGGTCGGGGGGGGTTGGAGTCAGGGGGGCTGGAGTTGGAGAATTTGGGGTTGGGGGTTTGGAGTCGGCGGAGTTGTGGTTGGGGGATGGGATCAGAAAAGTTGGGGTCGGGGGTGGAGTTGAGGTCAGAGGAGTTGGGATCGGTGGGTTGGCATTGAGGGGGTTGAGGTCAGGGGAGTTGAAGTCGAGGGGTTGGAGTAAGGAGGACTGGGGTCAGCGGAGTTGTGGTTGGGGGATGAGGTCAGAAGAGTTGGGGTCGAGGAGGTTGGAGTTGGGGGGGTTGGGGTCGGGGGTGTTGAGGTCAGTGAAGTTGGGGCCAGGAGAATTGGGGTTGGGGGGTTGAAGTAGGGGGGTGGGGTCGGAGGGGTTGGAGTTGGGGGGAGGTTGGGGTCAGTGAAGTTGGGGCCAGGAGAATTGGGGTCGGGGGGTTGAAGTAGGGGGTTGGGGTCAGGGGTGTTGGGGTTAGTGAAGTTGGAGTCAGGGGGGATGAAATCGGGGGAGTTGAAGTAGGGGGGTTGGGATCGGGGGGGTTGGAGTCAGGAGGCTGGGGTCAGCGGAGTTGTGGTTGGGGGATGAGGTCAGAAGAGTTGGGGTCGAGGAGGTTGGAGTTGGGGGGGTTGGGGTCGGAGGTGTTGAGGTCAGTGAAGTTGGGGCCAGGAAAATTGGGGTTGTGGGGTTGAAGTAGGGGGGTGGGGTCGGAGGGGTTGGAGTTGGGGGGAGGTTGGGGTCGGGGGTGTTGGGGTAAGTAAAGTTAGGGTCAGGGGGGCTGAAATCGGGGAGTTAGAGTCGGGGGGGGTTGGAGTCAGGGGGCTGGGGTAAAAAAATTTGTGGTTGAGGGTGGGGGTTGACAGAGTTGTGGTTGGGGGTGGGGTCAGAAAAGTTGGGGTCGGGGGGTGGAGTCGGGGGAGTTTAGGGTCGGAAGAGTTGGGATCGGTGGGTTGGCATTGAGGGGGTTGAGGTCGAGGGTTGGAATCAGGGGGACTGGAGTCGGGGAAGTTGGGGTCGGCGAAATTGTGGTTGGGGGGTGGGGTCAGTAAATTTGGGGTCGAGGAGGTTGGAGTTAAGGGGTTTGGGGTCAGGAGAATTGGGTTCGGGGGGTTGAAGTAGGGGGGTTGGGGTCGGCGGAGTTGGAGTCAGGGAGGCTGGGGTAGGAGAATTTGAGGTTGGGGTTAGGGATTGGCGGAATAGTGGTTGGGGCATAGGGTCAGAAAAGTTGGAGTTAAGGGGGTGGAGTCGGGGGAGTTAAGGGTCGGAAGAGTTGGGATCGGGGAGTTGGCAGTGAGGGGTTGAGGTCGAGGGAGTTGGAGTTAGGGGACTCCGGGGGTGGAGTCAGAAGAGTTGGGGTCGAGGGGGTTGGAGTTGGAGGGGTTGGGGTCGGGGGTGTTGGGGTTACTGAAGTTGGGGTCAGGGGAATTGGGGTCGGGGAGGTTGAAGTCGGGGGGGGTGGCGTCGAAGGGGTTGGGGTAGGGGGGTTTGAAGTCGGGGGGTTGGGTTGGGGGAGTTGGATTCGGGGGGTCAGGGATGTTAGGGATCGGGGGAATTGTGGTCAGGGGGGTTGGGGTAAGGAGAGTTGGGGGCCAAAATTGTGACACTACCCTTCTCCCCACATTTTCCCGCTCTCCCAGATTGTCCCATATTTCTTCCCACATTTGCTCCCACCCCCCACATTGCCCCCACCCCAACACCCTTTCCACACCTTTCCCCACATCCCAAACACATTTTGCCACACCCCAAACACACTTCCACACACCTACCCCCATTCCCACACCACCCCATACTTTTCCACACCCCAACACACTTCCCACACCCCCAACACACCTTCCCTTACCTCTCCCCACACCCCAATACATTTCCTCACTCCTTCCATATTTCACCCATACTTGACCCAACTGCCCCAACCACCAAAAAGTTCCCAATTCCCCCACCATCTACACTCCCCCAAATTCTCTATACCCCCCATGCTCCCCCTATTAGTGTTATTATGTCTATTAGTCCTATCAGTCATTTGCAGACTGCAAACTGCATGCAAACATGTAGTCGCACCGAAATGAAAAGCAAATAGAATTGGCCTATGTCACAAAGCGCTTTATAACAGACCATGTAAATGGGCTTATTAACACATAACACACCTTGGAATGCGCGCACCATCATTACAATGCGCTTGTCGCGGTTTAGCCAAAAAACGTCAAATGCGCGGATTGTGCCGATAATTGCTGTGAAGGTAACTGTAGGGAGTAAGCGATCCAATTTGTTTAGGAAAAAAGGTCTATGCAATAATGTATTTGTAGGTGCGTTTTCATTTGCTTTTCTCAAGTCTAAGCGAAGCTACACTGTTTTTTTCAGAAAAAGTGTGCACATTACCTTAATTAATTATATGTAAGTTTAAAACCTGCCAAGTTGGCACTTATCACATTTGAAGCTATTTACTCGTAAATCATTAACCCTGCTGACATGGAAGAAAATTATTTTCAGAGACTCAACAAACTTAATTCAAAAAATGTGAACTATTTTTCAAGCATTTAAATCATGCCCAAAAAATCCTTTGCATTGTCCGAAGTTAAGGGTGACTTGTAAGGATGATACAAAATGCCAGTTATGTAACATTTTCTTCTACTACCGGTACCATAAGTAAAAACATCATAGGCTACACAAGACTAACAACTTCATACACATTTGCTTCCAAATCACTACACAAAAGTCTTTACATGACCAGAGATGGGCAGTATCAAGATGCATGTATCAGCAATACATAACGCGCGATACTTTTGTGTCAATACTGGCATTGCTTTAGCTACTTTTGAAAGTATCGTGTATCAGCATTGCTTAACTCATATTTTACGTATCGTCGAATACAGGATACAGCAATAGTAGCTGTTTATTAATAAAAAATACAAAAAAATTTAGGTCAGTAGATGAACAGTGAAGGTAAACTAGGGGTAGTATGCTACAGTAGGGATAGGCTGCTTGCATTGAAAAAAAAAGCAACAACACGGATTGAGCAGACTTGGTTCCCAAACTTTTCAGAGTTGGGACCCACTTTTTATAACCACAGCTTATGACGACCCACTTTTTTGTCTGAATCTCTAAAAAATAGGTCTTCAATTATTCCCTGAAAAAGTGAAAAATGAAACAAAAAGGTCTTTGATCAGCTTAAATACCCCAAAATTTTAAAATTATGATAGCTTGCATTTTTGTCCAAATTTTGTTGTTGGTTGTGAGCATTTTTTAAAAATTTTTATGTCTGGAGAGAACACTGCTTTTCGCGACCCACCAACATTCATTTTGCAATACCCCTAATATTGCTTTGTTGCTCATAATAGAAATACTGTATCGAAAAAAAAAAACTTTCGACAGAAAAGTTAAGGTTACTGAGAAAAAAATCACTACTGCATTATGATGATGTCAAACTTGGTAATTAAAACTTGTTACAAAAATGTATTGAGATACAAGTATCGACGATACTGTATCGCGTATTGGTATTGCTTAAGTAGTATTTTTAAGTATAGCGCATTGGTATCGCTTTAGCCCAATTTGAGTGCATCGCATATCGATATCGCTTAACGCAAATTTAGAGTATCATTCCCATCACTGTACATGACTCAGGACAAGTAGACTAAACATAATGAAAAAATATGCCAGGCAACAACCTCATTAAATCTAGATAGCCTATTGCCAAATTGGCATTGTATCAACAAGTTGTTAGGGTAGGTTCACCACCCTGCGACCGTCACCACTCCACGACCACTTTCGTTTTTTTGTAATTTAAGATTGAAATATTAGTTTTTTTGCTTTCTTGTTTCACACAGCTAAGTACCTTGATCTTACCTATTAGTCCACAAAAAATGAGTTATTTTTGTTAAAAATTGAATTGATGAGACTTCGACAAACTTAATCTCGAAAAAACTGTCTCTTTTTTATCATAAAACCACTTTTTGTTTTGTTGCGTTCAAACTCTCGCCAAAATTTAATCGCTGCAGCTAGAGATTTGATTTTTTCGATGGAAACTTCTTGAATGACTTCGCAGATTTGGTCAAAAATCTGGTAACCTACCTTTAGACCCTTATATTTTATTTAAGATTTTTGCAGGGTACAAAGGAAAATCTTGAGGTAACCACTGTGCGACCACCTTGCTGATGGAAATTTTGCACGTGCTACGCAAGTTCGAATGAAATTTTGTTTATGATGTCAGAATAATATGTTTGTTTTTACATAATGCCACTTTAATGTAGTAGGTAAATAGGTAGGGCTTAACCTAAACGGAAGAAAAAGAAGTAGAAAAAACAAGAATTAAACTTAGGATTTTTTAAAAATAAAAATTAATGAAATCATGCCAGGAAAAATAGTAATTCATAAGGGGTATGGTTGCACACACAAACATTTAGAAAATGAGTTATCATCAATAAAAAGCAAAATATCGCAGAGAAGCGCTAGCAAAAAACACGGCATTCCAAAAACAATTGTCGCTAATTGAACATCAGGTTGATGTTTAAATAATTCAGACTCTTTGACGATTTCAAGCCCCATCCATGTATCAATGCAGCCACGTAGACTACCCCTTTACATCATGAAAAGACTGAAAACTTTTTAATTTCTATGGATATTCCTACCTGTTTTCTTTTCCCAGTACTAAAGCCTTCCGAGTTCGAAGCTTTTACACTCATTCAATCGCAGTCTCGTACCGGTATGGCGCTTCACGCTCTTGGGGAAAACTTTCTTCGAGTGAAAAATCTACAATCGATTTGTGGAGCTCTGCGACATCAGCGATGAAAAGTGTACGGCATGGTAGCCTACCACTTTACCTCGGCTTTTGCCCTTTTCGTGGAAAAAGATCAGTAAGGAAAGACGACATTCGGTCATTTTGTGAATATTCTAACTCCACCACTTTGGCGCGAAAAGAACTGTAGCCCTAACCGTTGTAACAAGAAAATCTGAACCTTCCAACCAGCATTATTGTCTTTTAACCTCTAACCACGCCTTCACCCGATTACAATTTAACAATGATAAAGCAAAAGACGCAAACGCACTGGGACGAACAACGACCAACGTACTTCTAGCAGAAAAATGTTAATTGGTGGAGAAGAAGAACCACAATGGATAGCGTGTGATAAATGCGACAATTGGCTTCATGTAAAATGCACTGATATATAACCTGGAATCGACACTAGGGAGAGAAGAAATAGAGCTAAATTGGATATGTGGAAATCGCTGTCGGATAAACCAATAGTTGCAATAGCTTTAGCTTTTACACTGGTCCCGTCGGTTAATAGTTCGCTTTTATTTGATTACATTTTTCTGTTGTTTAAGTAGTTGATTAGGTGTCATTAAAGTTTTTTTTTAACATTCAAGTTTGTTATACTTGCTGCAGTCACTTCTCACTTGGTCCAATTAATTCAGAGTTTATCAATATACGTTCGACTTTGTTGCGTGTTAACTTTTTACATTCAAATCTTCATTATACTCGCGGTACCGGTATTACTCGCGGTACCGGTATTACCGGAGTACCGGTACACTGAAGCGTGTAACCAGTGGCGGGCCCATCTCCACGGCTTAGCGCCTGGGCTACACAGCTCTAAAGAAATGTTGCAACGGTGGCGAGCCGTTTGCGACACTGTGTCGATTTGATCGACCTGGGATTTAAACCCCAGACCTTCCGTACACAGCATGTTCGCTAAGCAACTGAGCTGAGGGCCGGTCTAACGGGTTCAATTAGACACCGCAAAGAACGACAAAGAACTGAAAACACTACAAAGGACGTCAAAGAACGACAACAGACTTTAAATTAGTTATTAAACACCGCAAAGAACGACAAAAGACTTGGAATCATAGTCTCAAACATAACAAGAAACGACAAAGGACTCAAATTAACATGATTCCAAGTCCTTTGTCGTTCCTAGTTATGTTGGAGATCATAATTCCAAGTCCTTTGTCGTTCTTTGCGGTGTTTAGTAACTAGAGATATGGGCGAATAGTAATCATTCGTTGAAAAGTAATGGTTAAGAAGAAGTAACGGATAGTAACAGATTCGTTTTGTCAAAATACCGATTCCAAATGGTATTCGTTTGCCATCCAGGGCCGAAACTACGCAATGCGTGGCCTCCCCCGAAATCATCTTCCGGGGCCCCAACGTCCAATTTTCCACCAAACATCGAGTGAAGACCAAAAAAAAAGGTCTTCACACCATCCGACGTCTTTTCTAAAGTAATCACTTGGAACTGTTTCTCAATAAGTAACGGTTAAGCACATCTCTAGAGAAGATGTTGCATACTTTTTATCCGTTACTTGTATTCGTTTAGGTACTCACGAATCGATGTTTGGGGGAAAAAATGTTGGAAAGCGTGAAGACCTTTTTTTTTTTTTTTTTGGTCTTCATTCGATAATTACGGGAAAATTGGACGTCGGAAGGCGTGAGGACCTTTTTTTTTGTTTTTGGGGTCTTCACTCGATAATTAGGGGAAAATTAGACGTTGGAAGGCGTGAAGGTTTGGTAGAGATGTGCTTCACCTGCTTAACCGTTAATTTTAAGTTCTTAATGATTACTTTTAAGTTCTAAGTTATCACTATCAAAGGGGCAGAATGGAGAACAAGCCAGTAGTTCGCATGTTGTACTGTTGGGAAAGACACATAATGGGATTCCCTTATCTTAGAGTGGTAGACAGATGTAACGGCAACTTCTAATTAAGCAAGCTTGTTATAGCCCCTTCGCCGCTTTCTTGTGATAGGACTAGGAGAATGTAAATGCAAATAAAAAAAGTTTCAAAGAGAGTTAAACCAAGACTATGAGAATAATCAGACCTAAAGTCTTGGTTAAATTCAACTTCAAACTCACGATCACACTATCATTGCCTTTCATGTCGGCAGCGTGGCGAATCCGGCGAGCAGGCAGCAAATTAAAGAAGTCAAAAGAAAATTCAACCGGAAAATTTGGAAACAAGGGCAACTCCTAAGCGAGTCTGGATTCGTCCTACGCATAGCGCCTCCGCCGCTTTCTCGTGATAGGAGGATAAAGATGAAGAAATCAAATCAGTCATGATGCTATGCTATAAATACGAATAACCTCATTCTGGAAAAATTTTAGTGTCATTTGACCTGAGACAAACAAACGTTCTTAGTGATGTCACAATTACATGAAACAGGTCGCAGAGTGGTTACTCGAAAAAAGATAAAAATGAAACATGGTCGCGAAGTGGTTACCTGGTCGCAGGGTGGTGAAGTAAAAGGGGGTGTTTAATAGGGGTTTTAGCCCCTTTAATGAAATCAAAAATATTGAAAAATTTTTATGCTGGTAGAACAAAGCAATATTTACATGGAGTGTGTTTTACGGAGTCGTGTTTCCTTAAATTGATAAGTTATGGCTGACTGATCACAAGTGGTCGCAGGGTGGTTAACCTACCCTATTTGCTCGCAAATCATTAAACCTGCTGAACCGAAAAAAAATATTTTCAGGAACTCAATAATTAAAAAAATCAGTCAAAACTAATTTTGAGCATTCAAATCATGCCCAAAAAACATTTTAGGCCTACAGTGCTTCAATTTTTAACACGGCATTTTTAAATTGTACAAATGGAGGGTGGTTGCCCTCCCTACACCTCCGTCTCCTACGACTAGGCCTGTGCCTTTTCCCACACCTCTCCACAACCCAACTCACTTCTCCACCCTTTTTCCCACACCCTCAACCTGTCAACACTCACCTAGTACACTCTCCCACACTTACCCCATACTCTATCCCACATCTCCCCCAACACATGGGTGCAAATCCAGGGAGGATGAGGGTTGCTTCCCCCCCAAGAATTCGGCAGCATTCCCCCAATACTTTTAATGTCCAAGTAGCCTACCGGTACTCAAAACTGGGCATCAGCAAACGTGATGATTTTTTTTGGTCTTTACTTCACTTTGGGCAAAAAACTGGGCATCAGCAAACGTGATGACTTTTTTTTGGTCTTTACTTCATTTTGGGCAAAAAACTGGGCATCAGCAAACGTGATGACCTTTTTTTGGTCTTTACTTCATTTTGGGCAAAAAATTGGGCATCTGCGGACGTGTCAATTTTGCTCAATCATCCCCTCAATGCTCAACATAGATTTGCACCCCCGCCCCTACACCCCCATCACCTTTTCCCTCCCTGCACTTCTGTTTCCTTCGACTAGGCCTATGCCTAGGTCTCCTACGACTAGGCCTTCCACACTAGCTTCATGTCGTTTCAACTGCTAATCTGATGTGCTCCTTGGGAGCAATTCGGAGCGTACCTTGTAACTCATGCGTGACGAGTGGGTCACGTGACACAGTTGTACAACCATATTATAGAGAACTATGGTTAGCCCGTGTAAAAGCTCTTTCATAGTTGATACTTAATGCAGATTTGGACTTGGTAGGCTTTCTATTTTAGACAGACAAATATCGGGAGCCTGACTGTGGGCTAACCAGTAATGGTAGGCTACCGGTACCATTAGCCTACTGCCCATGTGTAGACATTTAAACCACTACCAGACAGCAAACAGTGTAAATGCTCATCTGCTTATGATTAAGACAGTTCATTTTCT
This sequence comes from Trididemnum miniatum, assembly GCA_964006365.1. Classification (NCBI taxonomy): domain Eukaryota; kingdom Metazoa; phylum Chordata; class Ascidiacea; order Aplousobranchia; family Didemnidae; genus Trididemnum; species Trididemnum miniatum. The sequence goes on from OZ023252.1 coordinate 2,362,772, forward strand.
TGTGATAAGATTAGGTTAAAGTTGGTTGATGGTTGCAAAAACAGTGGCAACTGGATCAAGGATACTATGGCTTGCTTTAGACAAGTGTAGATTTGGCAGTTTTTTAGGGAAGATTTTAGTTGCATTAAAAAAACTATTTTCCTCTGCGATTTTCCCTGATTTTCGGTACATACCGGTACCCGGTTTGTATAACATGTGTTTGGGGATCCATGCTAGGTCTCTCAAATGCCTTAAGAAAAACTTGAATATGCGGTAATAGCCCTTAATCTTCCACATGTACGTAACAGCGTAATGTGTTCCGGTACAGCAATTTAAAAGAAAGTTGAAAAAACTTGTATTGTTTTTGCCAAATCTACTGAGTACTGTACTTAAAAAGATTCATTGTATTATAATTATTAAATAGTAGATCACGTGCGGCAAGGTACGCATTCAAGTCACAAAAAAATGTTGATTTGCATTTCGAATGGCATTCAGTTATTTTTCTGCAGGGAATAGTGTTGCTTTTGTGCAATAATGTTTTCACTGGACTTGATTACCTTTTGAATTAATTGCAAAGATTTTTCGCAGAGCAAGCACAGTGTATCCATGATTACTAACAGTGGAACCACTCTCTTTGCTCAGTGCCCGGAACGAAAATCTCAGTTTAGGTGTGGTTTTTTTCAAAACTTACAAGGAGTTTCAAATCTAATTTATTTGACTGTTACAATAATAGCAAGCAACTCCATTATCAATTAGACCAGTGGTTCTCAAGCAGTGGGCCATGGAAACATTTTGAGGTGGGCCCAGAACTTTTTAAAAAATTGCTAGATTTATTGAAAAATTCTGTTTCATTTGTGTCACTATGGTTAAGTTTACACTTTTGTGTTCGTTTAGTAGTTTTGACGGGAGTAACAATGAATGACGCTGCTGTTTTTTTGCTACAGAGAGATACTTTTCATTGCAATTATTCAATTAATAGTGCGTAGTTTCGTGGAAAGATTGTGAAACTAATCTAGGCGAATGTCGTAACAAAACTTACTTCTCCTTGTGATGGTGGCGTAATGCAATCAATGCTTTTATCGCGTCATGTGTGGACTTTGATTTTAAGCGGCTACAACTACAGTGTGGTTCTCAAAGCAAGCCACTTGGCTCCCTAAGGTGAAATTTGCAAGTTGACGGGATAAACAGGGCGGATCCAGGGCGATGTGGGGGATGCATGCCCTCCCACCAGCCATTTTCCACAATGCTTTGGATGAATAAAAATTTGCCATAATTTTGAACCTCTTCATAAAAATATGCCTGAGTCGCCTTAAGCAAGCATAATCGAAATTGGGCGAAAAAGCATCATATTTGATAAAGTACTCTAAATCAGGGGCCAAAACTATAAACAAAATTTGCCTGAAAATTGCTCAAAAAGCACTAAAATGGCCATTACAGTATGCAAATTTTCAAAAATATTCAGGGGAGCATGCCCCCGGACCCCCCTAGAGTCGTTTTTGTTACCTAAGTTGCTTGAACTCATCTCTGCTGGGGAAAAAACTATGCTTGAAAAAGTGACGAAATTTGATACTCCCTCTTTAAAAAATTTTTTAAATACGCCCCTGATATCAAACATTTTTAAAAGGCTTATTTACGCCCGTTTCCGGGACTAAACGTCTTTGTACTTAGCTAACAATTAGCCTTATTCAAAATTACATCCCCCCCATCAAAACTTTCTGAATCCGCTCCTGGGGATGAATACTCGTTTAGGAAGGATAAAAAGTTAATGGGCCACAGAACTTTTGTGCAACGAAAAATGGGCCACGAAAGAAAAAAGGTTGAGAACCACTGAATTAGACTATGAACTCAGCTCGGTATAACTAATTACTACTTTATTTCCTGCATGTAGTTTAACCGGTTTAAAAAATTTTATTAGTTTTTTGCAAATTGCAAAAACCAAAAACTTAGAGGTGGCAACATAATAATCTGATGTTTTTCGGAAAGCAAGTAGCATTTTTGTGGACATACGTAACAATGCTTTTTTGTTGAGTGGTTTCACTGTAAAAATCAATTATGTACGCTGGGTGTAGGTGAGTAGACAGTTAGTAATAATCTGCTAACTGAACCTTGACTTCTACGGTGTTCGTTTGTGTTCTTCTGAGGGAAAAATTTTCCCGTTGCTGTTTTCAACATGTGTTATGAATATCATACTAGGAATCAAACTGAAGATCGGGAAGTCTGACAAACAATACCAAGGCAAAACGAAAACTACCGAACTATCTGCATGTGTGTGGCGTTTATTAAACTTTTTTGTTTTTTGATATATTAATTCGCATCAAACCCGTAATTTTGTGCTGTGCTGATTTTGTGTCTTAGTATAGTTGAATTACATTTCATGATGTCATTTCTAGGCTGGTTTTGCACTTATAGCCTGTCCACGTGTCCAATTTATGAGGGCTTTTGCCCCACGTTGATGCGGACTTGTTGCTGTGAGCTTTCTGCATCACAATTAAATTTTTGATGTTATAATTTAGAAAAGTGATTATGAGATCAAGCCCTCAGCAACAAGCCCATATAAATGTGGGCCAAAAACCCACATCAATGAGATATGTGGACGGGCCATTAGTAAGCTTGCTTCCTTTTCAAGCCTTAAAGTGCCGACAGTAGAAAACTGTCGGAGCAATTGGGAAGCGAAATGCGAAACTTACGTGTGATTGTAAAACAACATTTTACTCAATATTAGGCCTACATCTCAACAAGTGTGTTCGGCAGCTACAATAAGTATTGAAATAGCTACCGGTATGACAAAGTAACAAACCTGATCGAGTAAACTCTACTTTAAATTGTGGAACTATCACCGAACCAGTTTTGAAAACCTTATAAAAATTTTTGAAGCCCCAAAAACCATTCAGTGAGAATATATGCGAAACTGTCGTATTTGGTTAGAATGTCATTTTCGCGAGATCAGTTATCCAGGTCTATAAAATGATATTAGCTTTCACCGCTATTCCTGCGCATTTCTTAAATGCTTGGATAAAACGCTTCAGAAAAATTCTGTCTGCTCCCCCAGATCCAAATCAAGTTTTTGTTGAACGCGCGGTGATATTACGCCGAAGCGAGTAGCATTTTTTAATTTTTGCAGTAACATTTAATGATCTAAAATATTGATATGCTTATCTTGATCAAAAAAATTAAATCAAATCTCCATTATACTCGCGTTATTACGCTGAACCGTGTAACGAGTATTGGGGCTCTGACGGCCAACTGGTGAAAGCGTCTGCCTCAGAAGCTGTAGACTCTCGTTTGATTCCGAGTCGGGTCACACCAATGACTTTAAACTTGGTATTTACAGCTTCTTTGTATTGAAGGGACGATAGGGAGAACAAGCCGGCAAATTTACTTGTGTCGTCGTTGGGGCTCACACCATGACCGAAATGATCGACCCGGTAATCGAACTTCGACCTTTTGCATCGATAGTAATGTTTTCAACAACTACACCAACTGCAGTGTAAAAGAAACAAAATTTGAACAGAAATTCGGCAACACCTCGATTTTTCTGCTGTATCGTCTTAGCTCGCTGCACCGCAAAATTGACGTTTCTGTAATTGGCGTTCGAAATATTACCACAGTTAGGCAGGCTTGTCAAAATTTGTCTCTGGAAGAAACTCTTGTTTTTTTGGCCACAAGCCGCCACTGAATGAGACCATAGAATAGTTTTGGTAGCCAAGTGAAAAGCGCTTTTTTTACCATGGTTACTTTATCAACATAAAAGCATCAAAAATGTATGATCACTATTGAATATTTACCGGTAAGAAGCTCTCGTCTAAAACATTTTAGCCTTGCCACATTTTAGTGTAAAAGTTTCAAAAGCATAATGTAGATCTTTATTTTGTTTTTATTTCATCGTTACAGTACCATTGAAAGTTGATCTGCCAACGACTAAGTTTCCTTCAACTTCAAGTGTTATGTTGAGTTGGAAGGAGGTGGATGGAAATGCTAAAGTAAGCTACACAATTTCATGGACGTCTAACCAAGGACCAGGTCAAATCGATAAGATCATCGGAAGTTCAACAACAATCAAGAACTTAACCTCGAACACTTTGTACATATTTACAGTCACAGCTGTGAATGATGCAGGTAGTGGTGTAGCATCAGATGAAGCACAAGCAACGACAGGTGCAAATAATATTTTATTGTTTGAGTGAGTTGCATATCACCAAAATGATGGGAACGTCATATTTGCAATGAGTGGCTAAAACAGATACATTCGTTACTGCATTTAAATTTTAAATGCATTGACACATTTTTTCAATTTTGAACAAGTAGCACTAAAACAAAACTTTCAGCAATGCAAATGTGACGATTATATTTTTAGCCTTAGTTCCAGTTTAGGCTTAGTTGTTACTTGTTAATTAGGCCTGGTTGTTAAGCGGAAGCTTCCGGTGCAGGAGTTCTGGGGTTCGGTCCCCAGTCGGTCAAATCGGCACAGTGTCGCCAGCGGCTCGCCAATGTTGCAACGTTTTTTCGGAGCTGTGTTGCCCGGGCGCTAAGCTGCGGAGATGGGCCCCGCCACTCGTTACACGCTTTGGCGAAATGGGACGAGTATAACAAAGATTTAATTTTGATTTTTTAGACAGGTTTTAAGTTTGAAAGAAATTTCGAACAAACTTAGCGTTTACAAATCAAACACATTATACCCTGCAGGGTGAGTCGAAAGAAGGTTAACACCAGTTATTTCGCTACCTTTTGCGAGCTTGGACGAATCTGAGTACTTTTTACAAAGCCAGTGATTTTATGGTCAAACTTTAGACTAAATTCAAAATATTTCATCCATTTTCACCTTGGACAACTTTTTAGGTCAGTTAAATCAAAATAAAAAAAAAAAAAAAATTGTGTGGACACGTACTTCTGGCCCATGTAACATAGACTCTGAAGTAAAAAATAAATCAACGTATTTCAGGTCGCACATTTTCTCCTAATCAACCGTTTCACGACATTTCGAACAAGCAGGAAACTTCATTTTTTTGTCATGTAAATGGCCAAAGAGAAAGCTTTGTAATGTCCCGTAACCAACACGCTCTGGTTGATTTCAGATCGCCGAGTGGTTAAAGCGTCCGCTTCTGGAGCTGTAGACTCGGGTTTGATTCCGAGTCGGGTCAAAGCAATGACTTTAAAGTTGTTATTCACAGCTTCCCTGCTTGACGCTCAGCATTAAAAGGACATTATGAAGAACAAGCTGGCATGTTTCTTGTTGTGCCGTTGGGAAAGGCTCATGACGGGATTCCCCCCTCTTTGTGTAGTAGACAGAGTGGCCGGCATCTCCTAAGCGAGCTCGATATTGCGCTTTGATCGCTTTCTCATAATAGGTGGATAATATGCAGCTAAATACAAAAAAATTCACATTTAATTTATTTTTGTGCGGTATTTTGGGTAAACAAATCGATCGTTTCCATTAGGATAAAAAATGTTTATTGTTTATTTCGAAAAATATAAATAATTGATGCAACTACATCTCGCAAATACAAGCAGTGAATACAAAGCAGGTTTTGTGTAACGTTTTAGTTACAGTACCGGTAATGACTGCACAAATGCTAAGTCGCTCTAGCATTTGCGGTATGTTTTTGCCGTGCACTTTTGCCGTGCATTGTTTTGCTAATTGAACTAAAACAAAGCATATGAATTTATTCGGCCAAAAAGTTTTTTTTAAATGCGACGTTATTATTTTCTCCGAGTTGGTGAGTTTAAACTTTTTGATGAGTTCAAGAAAACATTTTATTTTGAGCATCATTTCTCTCCTATTTAAAAACTAGGGCAAAATAGTTTTCGCAAAACCCTCAGCTTAGGTTAACCGATATGCAAAAAAAAAAGATCCTCAAATATTGCTTTGATTTGAAAAAAACGTTGAGGTTTGCCGTGAATACGATTTTCATGTAGCCTAATTTACAACCTTTCGTAGTAATTGTGCAATACTTGAAACCACAACAACGCCGCAACGGTGTTTCAATAATTACAACCTCAAAGTGAATATTAGCGCCGGCACTTTGTTTGTTTCAGGCATCACATTTCCTTCGTCTTTTACGGCTGAACCAAAAACATATTCGATACTGTTGAAATGGGAAGAACCAACTGGTGGTGAAGCTGTAAAAATACAAGAATATTCAATTAATTGGGTATCTGATAGTGGAGACATGGGTCAAAATAAAGCATCAGGCCATACCAAAGAATTGACTGGTCTGCGATCAAATGATAAGTATAATATATCCATCAATGCAGTTTCAGTTGATGGAAATAATGGATTAACTACCGACATGTCATCAACGACGCGTAAGCAAAATAATATTGTTTAAATCACGGGTCTTGTACTTTATTTTACACAATAGCCCCTTTGCGGAAGCCCAGATTGCCCCCACAAAAACTTCAAATAACTGAGATTATTTTCAAATTATATTGAACGGAAAATTCAACAGTAATGGAGGAAGACTGCCAAGTGAACTTGCGCTCTTCGAGTCAGCATCCACCCGTTATATGTGTCAATTGCGATCGGCTCCAGCCGCGAATCGAATCCGTCACGTAGGATCTGTCACCTGCGCGCGGTACCGCTAGGCCATGTCGCTGACATTCACGTCTGCAGAGTTACTATTTTTTCCCCTGAGGACAGGTGAAGATAAAAAAAAAAAGTCGTCACGTCCGCTGATCCACTTTCTCGGCAGTTCATTGGGAGTGGCGATTCTAAAGGGGGACATGAGGAGGCCATGGCGCCCCAGATTTTTGCGTGGTCCCTAAGTTGGCCCCACAAACTTATGTAGCCTATGACAGGGTATGAAAATATACTAATTGATCGCCCAACCTCACAGTTAGACATTTGTTGTCTTTGCTTCTTAGTTTACCAGGCTGTGTGAAACTTGCATAGTTTGATTCGGTCTTGGTGTTCGCTTTTCAATGAACCAGTAAACCAGGGCATGCATCACACAGTTCGTCTAAATCGTAAAATCGCTATCACAAGCGGTTAAGTCATAAAGCAGCCAGTGCAGTTCGAAGAAGCAGCAATGGGTGAGGAGGAATAAAGAACTAAATAGATCAAGATCTTACGTATCGTGTCTTTGGTAGTAGCTAATCGAAATTAAAGTGACATTTTGTTGTAGCCTAGTTAGTCGCGTGCCGTTTTTTTTTTATGTATTTTTTTGTTGAAGCCGAATCAGCAAGCACTAAAAAGGAAAGACAGCAATGTGCACTGTGGCAGCGTTTGCAGGCGTAATAATGGTATCATTGGTAGCAATATCAGCCAGTGCTTAGTAGACTTGGCTTTAATGCGTCATTCGTTGATGGCTGTGGATTTTGGAGCGGGAGACCTTGGTTGAGTGAGGACTGGTTCTATTTAGCAACACAGTGCTGCCTTGTTTTATCATCGCTTTTGAAATTACAAAATCATGAAGTTATAAAGCAATCGACCTTGCCTGACCATTATTCAGCCTGCGGTTGCAAGGCGACTGATACAAAGAGCGAAAATTGCAATATGTTTATATATCATGAAGCCTGATGGCCGAGTGGGTTACGACGCTACTGAAAGCTTAAGCTACATTGTGGCTGTTCTTAGTCGTGGGATTCAGCCGGTTCGCACAGGTTCTATAGAACCGTCACTGGGAATTTTATTAGAACAGCGAACCGGTTAGCATTGCTGCTTATACTTGTATCATTAGTTGAAACAGAACTGGCTGATAATACTGTATATAACTTCTGTAATAGAACCGGCTGGCGAAAATTTTGAATCCCACCCCTAGCTATTCCCCCTACCTTCTCCAAATCACTCTACCTTTTTTTTGGTGGTGAGGTTTGATGAAGAAAACCCTCTTGTAAAATTTTATGAAAATTGAATAAAAACCCTCTTGTAAAATTTTATGAAAATTGAAGTACGTTTAAGGGTGGCAATATTTAATTAAAAATTTTTACCCCCCTTACGAACCCGATCGAGTAGCTTGAAAAGTAAAATTGTTTATATCTCAGCTTCTGATCATCCTAGACAGTTGATTTTGGGCTAAGAAGAATCACAATAGCCCCACTGATGTGAGAGTTGCAGACAATCCGAAGCTCTATTCTGTACAGTTTTTGAGTTATTTACAAAAATCTATTTTAGACCCTATTTTTTACAATTTTTAGGTTTTTGTATATCAATGTTACTGCAGAAATGTTCAAGTTGTCCTGATAGTTTAACAATAATATCATTGAGAATTATTGCACCTCATTGATTCTTCGTTCTACTTGAAAGTTTTAAGCTGTGGCATCATTAAAATGCCTGCTGCATCTCCATAGGATCCTAGATTCTTCCTCCTGGATACAGCTCCAACAGTTTTGGACAAAGATGTTAAAACCAGCAAGTTACCTACTAACAAACAGGTTTTATTAAATTTTCTGGCATATCATGATGAACTTTTAGATGATGGAAAAGACACTCTTAGAAAAGCATCAAAGAAAACTAGTGATATTGTTGCACTATTGTATAACTATTTTAGCTCTTTTAGGATTTGCTTTATACGTATGACCGAGGCCTGAGGATTAGCTCTCAACTGTTTATCTACTACATAATACGAAAACCTGGACCTATTTTTGACTAATTTTGGTACGCATAATATAATGTGGGGTATGGAGATTGGAGATGGTGCTGTTAATTAATGACCATTCAACATAATAATAGTGCTACAATTTACAAGTTTTTGCTCAAAAAAAGAATATGTTATTTAGGCCTGCAGTATCAAAATGCTTCTTGTGGGAGATGTTATAAACCAGGACCTATCAGAAGGCGTCATATTTGGCAAAGAATAACTTGGAAAAATTAAGTAATTTGTCAAGTTTGTGATGTTCATTTACATTCCATGATGGATCACTGCGCCAGTTGTTGCTTCAGTACCACTCCATGACATAACTTTCTTGAAACAAGTATCTTGGTATGAAGAAAATGTGAATGCCTTGGTCGGAAAATCAGCTGGCTGCAAAATCAGTGAATGCCTAGGTTGGAAAGCATTCAGCAAACATCTTTGGTACCTTTTGGAAGAAATCATACCGTTGTCATTGTTTGGTGATGCTGTCACAAACAAGGAAAAAGAAGAAATTGTTGAAAAATTGAAGAGTTATGTAGATTCAAGCAGTTTTAGTAGTCGACAAAGGACTGGATTTGGAAGTACAAATTTTCCCTCCTTGATCAAAGATGTTAGTGGCCTAAAACTATCCAACTGCATTGATCAAGATTTGGGAAAATTCTTTTCAATTTTGCGATTAAGCTAGGACTTTTTGTATTTGCCAGTTCATGAATGGAGTGACAGCCTATCATTTCAAGACGGTTTGAAACTCATTAACTCTCTAAAATATGTTACGATTGTGCAGAACGAAGAGTTAAACTTGGAGCAGACTTTTTGGATGCAGCAAAAACTGAAGAGCGGTACCACAATATACTTCAGGTTGTGGAGTATGATCGTAAAGTGCTTCCAAACCAAAGAAAACTAATCCCCAACAAATGCTGGTTTTTAACGCTGACAGAGTGACAATGGATTTACAGTACATGAGTGACTTTGTTTATTGATTGCTACATGCCAAAACCACCACAGGAGCACCAAAATAAAACCACTCGGCCATCTGAGCTGTGAAACACTCTTGCGGCGATCTTGAGCAGTAGACTTGAGTTTGGTTCCTAGTCCCATCAAACCAATGACTCTAAAATTGGTATTCACAGCTTCCCTGCTTGACGTTCAGCATTAAATGGACAGTGTGGAGAGCAAACTGGCAAGTTTACTGGCAACTTACTTGTTGTGCCGTTGGGAAAGGCTCTCAGCGGGATTCCCTCATTTTGGTGTGGTAGACAGGTGGCAAGCAACTCCTAAGCGAGCTCGTACAGCGCATTGATCGCTTTCTCGTGATAAGAAGATAAATATGCAACTAAATAGAAAAAAAATATATATATAGAAAAATAAACAGTGCATGTGTTAACCTATGATGCCATTACTTTTACAAATGTTAGTTACATGATTGACTGTGTTTTGTTGTAAATTAAATGACATGGTTGAGCAATTGAGCCACTGGTTTACATCTAATTACTATTAACAAAAGAAAATTTTTATATAACTCAAAAAATACACAAGTTAGAGCTTCGGGTTGTCCGCAACACTCGTATAAATGTGGCCATTGCCTTTCTTTTAAGCCTAAGATCAATAGTCTAGGATGATTAGAAGCTGAGATATGAACAATTTTAGTTTTCAAGCTACTCCATAGGATTCGCGAGGAGGTAAAACTTTTTAATTGAATATTGCCACCCCTAAATATACTTCAATTTTCATAAAATTTTACAAAAGGCGTTTTTTCATCAAATCTCACTACCAAAAAAAAGGTAGAGTTTATAACTCAAAATTTAAAAAATGATGGGGGAACAGCCACACCCAAGCTTAAGCAGTGCCAATGCTAGCCCATCGTAGCCCTCACCCGCCCTCCTGGAACTCGTCGCTAGGTCCCACTGGCAAACATTTTTGTGCTAAAAAAAATGCTTTTCATCTCCACGCAGAAAAAAAGCGCTTCAGATAACGAAAGTAGACTCCCAAGCACCGGAGTGAGACCCCAGAAACGCGTGCTCCCCCCCCCCCCCGGTCGAAGGGCACAGGAGACGGTTGCGTCGGCCCTGGTCCACCAGCCGAATGGGGTTCAAGCTTTTACGTAGAATAGATTTTCACTGGCTATCCCACAAACGTCGAAGTCGAGCGTATAACAGGAAAACTGTGAATACTAATTTTTAGACTAGGCAATCAGTTTGACTCGTCTCGGACACGACATACCTTGAGTCTACCGCTGCAGAAACAGACGCTACGACCTTTTTGCCATCTTATGTTGTAGTAAATGTCAATAATAACTGTATATAATGTGTCACATTGCAATATGCTTACTTTTTAGGTTTGGTTCCACGTCTCTTTGAACCTACTCTTTTCCTCTCAAACACAGTTTTCATTGGCCCCACCTCAATCTATCTTGGCCACAGAATGCCCCCCTTCCACTTTTTGGGTGCTAGAATCGCCACTGCTCATTGGATGAGCTGCCGCTACATCTGAATTCATTTCCATAATTTGTTCAGTTGTTAACAATATCGGCAAGTCTAAAATTGCCCCCCAGTTTTAAGAATTAATACAATCGCCAATTTCAAGTATGGTACGAAACATTGGTATACGGAGATGTTATCTATGCCTGTCTCTAAAACCACATAGGCAAAGCAAAATATACTCATCTTGGCGTATGCAAAAAAATGCTGTAATAACCTGACTTTTGCCTATTTTTTAGTAATAAATACTTATTTAATAACATTATGTTTAGTTCCTTCATCACCTACTAATCCTAGTGAATGCAACGAGATTGAGGAAACAACTTCAATTTGCGTTGGTTGGAAAAAACCCAAAGGAGGCCAAGAAATTAACGAATATGAGCTGGAATGGCAAAAACAGAGTAGTAATAAGATGGAATCCGACTCGTCACCTCATTACGTCAACAGAGACTTTTACAACTACACAATCAGCGAGCTTCAACCAGGCGAAAGAGTGACAGTAGCAATCACAGCAAGTAACAGTGCGGGAACAAGTCAACCGACTGGTATAAACTATGCATCGCGTAAGTAAAGTCTGGTGTGAAACATGGACTGTGCTGTTGACTTTCATCATTATTTTCCTCATCGTTTTTTATTATAAGCTTGCACTTTTGATGACTCCAGCACAGATAAATGCAGCAAAACTTGGCCTGCGATCATAGAGCAACAGAACTAACAGTTCAAAATCAGAAGAGATTTTCGGCAATTTATTTGCATAATGTAAACGATTAATTGAAAATTAACAAGGGCGTTAGCAATAATATAAACAGATCAGTGATGCAAACGGCTGGAGTGAAAACCGAAGAGGATTGAAAAAAAAAAAAAAACGTTCTTCCACGTCTGGGGGGCTTCGCTCGCCCCCCACATCCCCCAACAGGTGCTTTGCTTTCGTATGTCCAGGGTCTTAATTTTATGGAAAGAAGAGATTTGTAGTATTTTGCAAAATTCAGTGGGTTGAGACTGAAGAGTCAAAATAACCATCTTTTAACACTACTTCGCTTACAAACCTTATTTCACATGAAAACGGGGTTTGAGTGAAAGGCTGCATGTGCCCAGAGCATAACTTTTTTGCATTAAAAATGTCTACATAGCTGCACTTTTGACACTATATGCTCTAGTTTAATAAATGTTATCATAGCTATGATCTTCGATGTGTACAACCGCAACCGGGGGTAAACCCCTTGCCACCAACGGATTTTTACGGTTTTCACATATGGAAACACCATTTTAGCAGAGTTTTTTATGTAAAAAAGACATACCGTAGTGAGTGCATCTACTATAGAAAATGCAAAAAATATGTTAGTAGTCCATGCCCAAAAACAGTAGCTGAGCTAAATTAAATGAAAGAAAGCTGCAACAACAATTATGTAGTTGTAGACCGACAGTCAGGTTTTAGCAGCTTATTACAAGGCCAAAAGTGGGACCATGGCACCGTGCCCCCTCCCCGTGTGTAAGCCTATGCCGCTACCACACCGCAATTGAGGTTACCATGGCGCAGGGGTTGAGAATATGTATAAAATTCAATACTATTGCTGCATAACAGACCAATAAATTTGTGTCACGGTCATATTGAGAAGCGCGCTTAAGGAACCTTCAACCGTACGCCTATGATTGCAAACCAAATAGGCAACTATTAATTTAACTAATTCTGATCAGCAGAGCGATTTTCTAAAAACCAGCCCAGTAAACGGCGCTGCAAAACGAATAGTTATGTGCAGTTTGTGATCAAGGCATCAAACAGTTATTATTATTATTATTAGTGGGCGGTGGTGCCAAAGAGTAACAACAACGTTTAAACCTCTCTGGCACATTGTGTAGGCCATCAATTAGGCCCATTACAATTTTTCACCGCTTTTTTGTTTTTTTTTGTTTTATTCAGATTAGTCTACTGGCCGTATTCAGCAAGCCTTCCGGCCTGCTGCAAATACTTAGCCAGTAGATTTATATTTAGCTTTTGTACCACAGATTTTATTGTGGTTTTTTCTTTACCAAACACCTTTCTTCGAAGGGCTTGGTAATAAGTGCATGCTCCAATATGGTGATTTGGAGTTTCTTCTTCCAGGTTACATTTTGGACATGTCGGTGACTCGTCACGTCCAGTGGTCTTCCTGTGTTTCTGTAAGTTGCAGTGACCAGTGAGGACTTGCAACACTTCATTTAATCTAGATCTGTTGAGACTCAAAAGTCGACGAGTTAATTGGGGCGAGGCCCACTCCACGTTTTCTTTTGTGCTCAGGCAGTCCTTTCGTTCTATCCAAGATGTTTTCCATCTTTCAACACTCCAATCCTTTATTGCAGCGCGACAGCTCGCATATGGGATTGGAACAAAAGGCTCAGGGCCGAAGCAATTAAATGCTGATCCTGATTTAGCTAGTGTATCCGCCTTCTCATTACCGTGGATGCCGGTGTGGCTCGGCGTCCATGCAACAGTGACGTGATTGTCTTCACCCAATTTATTTAGGTGTTTGATACATGATAATACTGTACTAGATTTTACAGTATTATTTTGGATTGCCAGTATCGCTGCTTGGCTATCCACTAAAATTATTATTTCTTCATTTAGAGTTTTTTCCATGGTCAGTTTCTTCGCTACTTCAGCTATAGCGAAGACCTCTGCCTGAAAGACTGTACTATATCTTCCCAAATGGAAAAAACTTTGGTCTGTGTGAGATCCTGATGGGTATTCTATATAGAAACTCGCACCGGCTCTTCCATTCAATTTGGACCCGTCAGTGTAGCATCTGATTATGCTTTGTTCTAAAGCACGTTCAAACTGCACTGCGTCCTTGCGTTCTAAAACAAGGCAATTGTACTGTTTTCCAAATACCTTTGTTTTGTTTATCAAATCTGCGGGCATGCTCAACAAAGACAAGTTTTCCTTTGCTTCATTGCATACGTCAACATGACTTTTAGTTTTCCCTGTTGATCCGATTGTCATGGCTGACCAAAGGCCCACACGGGATAACCTGTATGAACCTTTTAGCGCCTCTGACAATATGAATTCATTAATTGGCATGATATTCAACAGCACTTCCAGAGCACCTGTGGGGGTACTGGGGAATGCTGAAGAAATCATGAGACAAGCTAGTCTTTGTACTCTAGCAAGCTTTTTCACTAGATATTTTTTATTTAGTCCACCAACCCAGGATGTACACGCATATGTGATAACAGGTCGTATCATTGCAGTGTATATCCATCGCATGTTGGTGGGATTTAATCCCCACGCTTTGCCCACTATTTGTCTGCATTGTAATAACGCCGCAGTCGCCTTGCGAGCAATACGTGTTATGTGAGGTTTCCAGGTAAGCTTACTATCAAGGGTTACACCTAGTAGTGTTGCTTCTTTGGAAATTTCTAGCTGGCGTCCGTTTAAACGCAAGGTTCCGAAATCCGGCTTCCTTTTGTTAGTAAACAGAACTATTTCAGTCTTTTTACTGCTGAATTGAAGCTCTTGATTATGAGCCCAATTTCTTGCAATATTTAGCGCTTTTTGAGCCCTACCTTTGATCCACAGCATGTTGGTGCCAGTGACCAAAATTGCTACATCATCGGCATAGGCTTGTACATGAAAACCCCTGTTGCGTAGGTCTACCAACAAGGAGTTTAATACACAGTTCCATAGAAAAGGGGACAAAATACCACCTTGGGGATTCCCTTTTACTACTTCTCTTTTAATCTTTTCACCATTTAGCTCTACTTGAACTGTGCGGTGTCTCAGTAAATTCTCAATCCAATGGACGAGAAAAGGCGACACCTTCAATTCTCGCAAAGCATCGGCAATGCCACTATGTGTGATATTATCAAAAGCACCAACAATATCCAGAAATATTCCTAGTGCTGTTCTTTTCTTTGCCAAGCTTAGTTCTATGCGTCGTACAAATTCATGCAGTGCAGTTTCAGTTGAAACTCCTGCTCTGAATCCATACTGGAATGCAGAAAACCTTGCTTGCAAATTAGAATCATCATTAAAATGATACAGTACTAACCTTTCCAACCATTTAAGTTGAAAGGAAGTTAAAGTGATCATCCGGAAAGACTTAACTTCATGATAGTTTTCTTTACCGGGTTTAGGGATGAAGATACCAGTCCCTTCCTTCCATGATTTCGGCACATAGCTGTACTTCAAGCACATTTGGAAAATGGTTTGGTATATATTTCTAACACTATTCCAGCCTTTTTGTAGTAGCACCGGGTAAATACCGTCTGGTCCCGGCGCCTTAAATGGCAGAAATTCGTTTATTGCTCTTTCCATCTTTTCAAGTGAACAGATGGAGCTAACAATTTCGTCGTGCGTTGGTAACACAGCAGTGTTATCATTTGGTTCTTCTGCTGCTTTACTATAGTTTACCTCCCGACTTCCCGGTGCTAGGGTGTCTAAAAGGCAATTCATAGTCTCAACAGAAGATTCGGTGAATTGACCATTAGGTCTTAAAACGTTGCTTAGTTGCACCGTTTCGTTTCGACGCATAATTTTAGCCAGCCGAGCGGTTGCACAGTGGCTACTCATCGATTCCGTAAAAAGACGCCAAGAATCTCTCTTGGCTTTTCTTACGGCATTTTTAAAAATCAATTGGGCCTGCTTAAAAGCTTCCCAATCGCTTCCAAGTTTTGATTTGATGGCTTTACGTTGGGCTTTACGAGCCTCTCTGCGGAGACAGGTTAGCTCTGTATTCCACCAAATATTTTCAGTTTTACGACGGATCTTACGCTGAGGGCAAGATACATTGTAAGATTTTATTATCTGTGATTGAACAGTTGATGCCAGTTTTTCTATATCATCTACTGATGATATGCTAACTGGTGTACTATTCAAATCATGTAACCTGTGATCAAGTTCGTTTGCATACTTATTCCAGCAAGTACGTCTAACGTTCCTGATCATTTTTGTTCTTTTGGTGCCACTTTGAACTCTAAACCTAATATACATGTGATCTGAAAAGGATGGCACATCACTGACATGCCAGTCACTTATACAGTTCTCAGCATTTCGGTTTATTAGAGTCAGATCTAGCACTTCTTCTCTTTTTCTCGTTCTGAAGGTGGGTTTACTGCCCACATTACAGATGTGCAAGTTCGCACTAGCACAGAACATAAGCAAATCCATACCTCTTGTATTGACGTTGGAGGAGCCCCATACTGTGTGATGCGTTTGCATCAGTTCCTATAACGGTAGGAATTTTATCTCTGTCACTGAATGACAGCAGCTCTTTCAGAATTACTGGTGGAGCTGGTTCTTCCAAAGCCATGTAAGCCGATACAAAGACAAAGCTATCTCCTTCTCGTCTTACATTTTTAACTCTCACTGCTACCACATCTTCGCTAGAAAATTGTGGTATGAGAGAGCATGTCATATCAGAAGTGACATAAATACATGCTCGGGGACGTTTATCTTTTTTATTACCTTGAAAAAGTTTCCATCCCCGGAGTTTACTTCTGATTGCACCTCCATAAGTCCAGGGTTCCTGAATTAGGACTATACCTGAACGAATGTTTTTTGTTACTTCACATAAGTTATAGCTAGCGGCCTTACTTCTGTGAAGATTAATCTGCCAGCATTCAAATCCATTCGACTTGGTTTTTCGTGCTGGAATTTGTTTTTGATTACTTAAAGCGTTTGTTGCAGATCTATTACTCATACACGGTATGAATTTTGAAAATACAACAATTTTTTTCTAAGGTATTGATTGTCAGTCTACTTTAGTAGGAACTGGTTGCCTTCGAACCCTGATCAAGGTTCTGAGGCTCCTCAGCTCCTTCCGAAGCATCTCTGACGTTCTCGATTGAGTGCTAGAAGACTCCATCGACCTTTTCGTTGATGCAGAGTTGCAGGCAGTTTGAGGATTATCTCCAGGGTTAGTGATGTTCAAACCCTCTAACCCCTTCCACAACCATTCTCGCTGCTTCCGCTTCTGATTTCTTTCATAATTTTTTCCTCGACGCCACTCAGACGTGCTACCAACGTCCAGAGACATTGATGGATTCTGAGTGAGCGAACCGGATATTTGAGCGGTATTCAACTTTTCAATCGACAATGCCACTGAAACTGTTGCCTCTTGATTTGCCAGAGGCTTCTCCTCCATCAGAAGAGAAGTCCTGGCTGAAGGCAATTTTTTCGCACTTGTCACCACCTCAAACCTTGCAGGAGTAGAGGTTTTGACTAGCTGAGTACTCTCACTGCCGCTTAATAGTTCAAGAACTGTTCGCTGCGACAGTGGTTCTTTCCTTGTTAGGGGGACAAACCGTACTGTTTTCTTTTTTCGTTTGTTTTTCATTCATAAAGTTTGGTTTTTCTTTATAACTGGGAAAAACCTAAAGACCAGATTAAAAAAAAAAAAAAAAAAAAAAAAAAAAATTGTTATTAGGCCACGTCAAGTCCCGCAGCTGGACCCAGGCGACTATGTGCAATGGACTTGTCATTCTGTGCAGTGGCCTCAGGAATGCCCCCCCAATACAACTGCAGGCCCCCTCCCAGTCGCCAACTGGAGCTACAATTGCATGGAGATTTCCACAAGCTGACGGAGGCAGCCCCCCCAATTGGCTAGATCAGGGGCGGGCCTCTGAACTATCTTGCGGCCGCGGTACGGAGCGCGTTTTAGACCGGTACCCTCTACAACTATGAGATTCCATTGCAATCATCTGAGTTCCAGTCACGCAATCCTGACATGTCCCATATAAACAATTCTTGGTGCCTACCACCCGCATCCTCGCTAATGCCAAACCTGATTTATCCACTCCCTCCTTCACAGCTCGACTTCTCATCCGCCAGGAAAAGAAGCCGAAATGCTTCAAGGAGCGAATTCAACAGGTAAGGCCGTTGCTAAGACTAAGTTGGCAAACATAAAAAGTAAAAATGCCAGAGCCTCTTTAGCCAACATTACAATGTTGTTTCCACCGGACACCACGTGGAGGCGAGGTTGGTCTTATGTCCAGCCATCAAACAGTTAAAACTTTAATTTTTCAATTTCCCAAATTTCAATTAACATTTGCACGAAAACGTCAAGGACTGCAGTTCCCATGCTTGAAAAAAAAAAGATTAAGTGTACTCAAGTGATGCAAAAGCTTAAAAATGGATTAAATTTAAACACTACTACTGTTACTATCCTTTATTACCACTTTTTGTTGAAGAGCAATAACAACTTTTTGTCGAAGAGCAATGTGTGCGCTAGATCTAATGAGTTAGACTAACATTTTCCTCGGGGATATCATAAGAAAAAAGATGCCATCTTGTAAGTAAAATGATGCCAATACGCTCTGATTATAGCATTAAATTGCAATAGAGAAAGCCATAACAAATTATTGATTAGTTTCATATAAACAACCTGATTATGCATTGTGCACCCCCAATCCCCTTCTATATCCCCCTAAATTGTCTCAACGGATTTAGACGATTCACGAAAACGATGAGTTTTTTGGCAACAAAGTCAGCGAAATTCGCCGAAAAGCGGAAGATTTGCATCACTAACAGATAAAATAGTGATTGCTGTAATGCAGGCTGGGATGGGCAATTATGTTCACACCAAGAGCCGCATTTGAAAAAAAATTGAAGCCGAAAGCCGCACGTAGGCAGATGTCCAATTTTCTACTCAAATTCAAGTGAACAGCGAAAGAAAAAATCATCACGTTCGCACAGTGGCGTAGCGAAAAATTTTAAAAGGGGGAGGGGGGGCATAGTTTTCTCATTTTTTTCAAGCGTAATTTTTTTGGCAGAACTAATTTGAAGCTGATTGAGAAACAAGAAAAGCTCCAGGGGGTCTGGGGGTATGCTCCCCCGAAAATTTTTTGAAAATTTACATGCTGTAATGGCTGTTTTGGTGCTTTTTGAATAAATGTCACGCAAATTTTGTTTAAAGTTTTTGACGCTAATTCTGAGTTCTTCGCTAAATATGATGCAATTTGTTCGCACATTTTCGATTATGTGTAGTTAAGACGTAAAGCTTATCGCTATCGAAGAGGTTCAAAATTATTAAAAAATTGTATAAGGATGTATAGGAGGATGCATGTCCCTCATCCTACCCCGCTGAATCTGCCTCTGGCCATAAGCTACAGAAACCATCAAAAGAGTTTGGCATATTTCAGTCACTTGGCACCATTAATTTTGTTTTTATGTATTAAAAGACAGAGTCAAAAAAGGGGGGTCCATTGCACAAATGCAGCTGTAAAAAAAACGTCTTTGACTTGACTCACGTAAGGTTGTGTAAATGCCCGCGGGCCGCATAAAATGGTATCGTGGGCCGCACTTTGCCCCCCCCTGGCTGTAAAAGATGGCACTCTTTTTATAAGAAAAGTTTCTAATTACAATACCATTTTTCGCAAGTATGTCGTGGATTCATCAAGTCTTGTGGTAGAGTGTCCATTTCAATAACGCACTTGATAAAGCCTTCGTTATACTGGCGAGAACTTGCTTGTTGCTAAAAACGATGTTTAATAAACGAATGCTTTACAGCGATACCTACCTTTTAATTTGAAAATCGTCACTTTAACAGTCGGTAGTTGGTTTGAACGAAATTCGCACGTCTCCGCTACAATAGAAAAAATGTATTAAGCTGGGCATCGAACCGCTTGAAATATCGCTCCGGGTTTACGTTCAGGTTCTGCAAAATTGATTTTAGCGGTTTCGCTCCGGTTCAGGTTTTCCGTCGTTTGATTTTGCAGGTTTAATTCCGGTTGAACTTTAAAATATTTTGAATTATCGGATTCAAATTCGGTTCAGGTTCGCAGAAGCAAAAATTTGAAGGTTCAAATTCGGTTTGGGTTCAAGAACTTGAAACCGTCAATTCGACTTATGTTCTGGTACACAGCTACGGGCGCATTTTTTTAAAAAACTATTTATAGTATTTAGGCTAATTGCTTTTTAAGATGCTGCTGTAGCTCAAAAAGGATGTCATCAGCGGCGGAAATAACCTCATATCAACTTCAGAATTATTCGACTTTTTTCCGCCGAGGGCCAGTCCGCCAAGGGGCACTTTTTTCTGCAGAGTGCCACTTTTTTCCGCCGTACCGGTATGTAAGACCTGAGTCTGGTCTACATTACGCAATAGCTAATGTTTTTGGTGAACAAATTTCCATCTGCGCATTCACTCTCAGAAGAATCGATTTTACCAAGTAATGAAGCACTATTTGCATGCATCACCGTAGCTAGCTGCAGTGTTGCTCTCGCCCTCCGGCAAGAACAACAGCATTGCAAGATTGCAACGCAAACGCGCCGAGATAAATCAAACGAAACCATCAGAAATGGATCACTTATTCTTATGGCATTGATAGCACAGTCGCAAAAATGCACTCCGGTCTCTAGACAAAAATTATTTTAACGGTTCAAATTCGGTTCAGGTTTAAGATTTTTGATGACCTTGGGTTCAGGTTATAGGTTCACGTCTATTAATTATAAAAATTGCGGTTCGGTTCGGGTTCAATGAAAGGAAGCGGTTATTACGGGTTTTCGGTTTACGTTCAGGTTCGGTTCGACGCCCTGATATTAAGAAATCCAACTATTCTGCAGGTAGAATGACTCATACAGTCATACAATGCATGCTTGCAACCTTCATTGCATATCGTGATTTATTACGCTTGATCTATATTGCAGCAATTAATGTACAGCAAAACAATTTCGTGACAGGCCGGTTAGCCCTTATTTGTTAAGCACATCTTCATCGGTGAGGAAAGTCTTCGGGGATTCGATTCTAAGGCCAGTCAAATTTACTCAGTATCGCCAACGACTCGCCCCCGCTACGATCTTTCTTCGGAGCTGTGTTGCCCAGGCGCTAAGCCCCGGAGCTGGACCCCGTCACTCCAAACACGCTTCGGCGTAATACTGCGCGTATAATGAAGATTTGATTTTAATTTCAACTTGCTCGTGATCTTACGACTGGCGTCGCAACATTTAGGTCCTGCGACGCCTCGAGATTTCCGTGTGACAACGTCAACCTTTAATATCACAGTGCAATGGTCAGACCCAGAAGGCTATGTTGATAAATTTCAGCTGACACTGAATGGTGCTCAGGTTAGTAGCATTTTTTAAACATAAATTCCCATTTAATCAAAATAAAATTTTATTTTACTAACGAGAGTTTCGCAGACAAATAAAAAATATTGTAACGTCTTATGCCGAGTGCAAAACAAATATCTAATAAAAGAATGAGTTAAAGGCGCTAATCGTCAAGACTGCTACAGTATAATTGTAGTCATAATACATAATGATGTTAGGCCAAAGTTATTGTTTCCTTTGTTAGCCTTGTTTATCCAACTCATTTTGTTGTGTTCATGTTGTCTATTGTTTCGTAATAACACAACAAAAACTTTACCGGTACTTACCCTACTATTATAATTATAACAAAATGACAATGCTGTGTCTATTTGCAACTGAAATTAAGCATAGCCTAATGGCATTTGCTACGGATAAGGACATCATAGTCAACAAGTAAAGTTTTTCGTAAGAAAACGTTTCGATCCTGAAATTTTTCTAGCTAGGATTATGTGAAATTAAAATCAATTGTATAGACTAAAGACTAAAATTTCGTGTTAACTGAAAAAAAAACAACTTAAATTTGTTCGTTTTTGAATTTTAAAAGCAAAAAATGTATTAGCAAAAAATGCTTTTTTTGGGATTCTTTAGTAAATATGGAGTGTATGGTTTCCGTGTTTCTACTGACAATATGCTTTTTGATTGCCTGTACAGTGTACAAACCACATCTCATAATAACGGGACTAAAATATTATTCATGACTTTTAGTTTTACGTCACTACTGCATAGGCCTACTTTGAAAAACAATGCAAATCAGAACTTGCATAAATGTTTTTTCCATAGTCAATTTTTTGTCGTCACTTGAAAGAGCTTTTACAGATGGCGACATGGTTAAGACCAGCAGCTACGTCAATTCGTAAACAAAACAAGCTGTACGCGTTTTGACTGAATATGCTTTCGTTGTAAAGGCTGCAGAAGAGCAACAACATAGCAAAACAACATAAACAAATGTCATGCGCTATGGTATTGTTTTTTAAATGAAAAGTAAGTCAAAAAAGGTGGTTTTTGAATTATGACTGTAACCATTCGACTCGTTTCACCTACAGCAGATTATTTGTGGTGTGTTTTTTGAAACTGCATCGAGCAAGAATTTCTACTTTATTTGCAGCAAGAGCAAGTGAACAATCGCACTAAATCGTTCGTCTTCTCTAATCTTACACCTGGAACAGACTATGTTGTGTCGCTGTCTTCTTTGATTCTGTTGCCCGAGTATGAGACCCTCGAGAGCACACGCGTCTCGAACCAAACAAAGACCGCCGGAATGCAGCCTGTACCGCCAGGTCCAGGTTTGTGCATCTTTTTCTTGTTCTTTTCATAAAACCTGCAGTGCAAGCACAATTGTAGTTTTGGGGAATTCATCTGAAAAGCGGGTTTGTAGAGGTTTACTAGAGTGGAATCCAGTTGAGGCAGGAGTAAGCTTGTTTTGCAGTAGAACGTGACCAACTCCAAACTACCGATATTTTTGTTACTCTCTGTTGCTGCTAATTCGCATTCACATTTTTTCTAAGCACTGTCTATCTGATTTGTGCAGTCACAACTTACTATTCCATCCTTTTCCATAAACCGTTTCCAACTCATTTAGCTGCAACTTGATAAATTGATAAAACTTAATGTTTCGACTATAATAAAAGCCTCGTCAGCCTTGCTACACACAGCCAACCCAGGCTAGACTCATTCTTGACAGTAAAGAATCTTTTTTTACACTGCTCATCCTGAACATCTCGACTTCATTTCGTTTCTGGGTTTTACCCTCGTTTTAGCAGGCTACTAGCCAGAAACAACGATGCCCAATGAAAAAGCACATAACTTCTAACCCGTATTTAAGACATCGGTAGCCTACATCACTACAAACCCCCAGGGCAACCTACTCATTGCCTTCGCGTAGCAAGGCTGACGACACTTTTTTTATTGTCCAAACACTAAGTCAGGGGTGGCGAACCTTTTTTGGCGAACGTGCCAAAATATTAAAAATAAAGTTCAGCAAGTTAAAGCCGTGCCATTACTCTAAACAAACCAAAAACATAAATGAATTTGATGCAGACGCGAAAGACCTTTTTTTTGGTCTTCACCCGATTTTAGTAGGAAAGCAGTAGCTCTACGGACGTGAAGACCTGCTTTTATTGGTCTTCACATGTTTTCAGTGAGAAAAACAGTAGCTCTACAAAAGTGAAAATAGTAGATCTGCGAAGGTGAAGGCTTTGTGGGGGCAATTTAACTGGACCCTAACTTTCCGAAAAGGGGCAATTGTGTGAATAAGGTTGAAGACCCTGAGTTAAACAAAATCAAGATTAAAGTATCAAGTGGCGTGCCAGAACAAAATCTGCTGCGTGCCACATCTGGCACGCGTGCCATAGGTTCGCCACCCATGCACTAAGTCATCCCTTGCAACCGTTTCATCCAACTAACTGATAAAACTTGTTTTTAGATGTGGGTGTTATTGTTGGAGCGGTTTTGGGATCCTTGTTTGGAGTCCTACTTGTTATTGGGTTAATATATTATTATCGTAGAAGGAAGGGAACAAAATTCATGCAAACAAACAGCAGGTAAAACGTGTAATAAAATTATTCCGAAGATTAAAGCAAGTTGAGTTCCTTTTTTTGATTCTTGAAATACAAAAACAAAAAATGACTTTGTTGAGAAAAGTTTTCAAATTTCAAATCTATCGTCCGAACCGGTACTGTTTGCTGATACAGTTTATTTGGCTGAACATGCAATCAAGATTTATACTTACAAACAAGCATATATTTTCTGTATTGCGTAGTCCTGTATAAAATAATAGGGTTATGCAAGTTAACATTAATGTGAAGTTGTCAAAAAAGAATTCACATTTTTGACTTGAAACAAAATAATAATATACGATTGTGGTAAGTTGATGGTAATAAGGAACCTGATTTGACGTTTGGACATAATAGGAAAATTTGGCGCAGAAAAATTCGTGACTGATTCGATTCACGACTAGAGCCGATCGCATTTGACAGAATATACTGATACTGCAACATACCATGTGGTTGCTGACACGAAGAGCGCAAGCTCATTTTGTGGTCTCCCTTGATTACTGTTGAATTTTCAGTTTAATACAACTTGATATCATCCTCAGTTATTTACGATATTGTTCACAGTATTTATTATATTTGAATGTTCAAATTTGCGCATTATTTTTGCACATACTCTACTGCGACTTACATATTTTTGTTGGATTTTAATCATTGAAATAAAAATGGGACTTTACAATCCTTCTTGAATAAACGCTATTCATGAGTGATATCCTCTAACAATCTCAGTACAAATGCGACTCATTTTAGCCACGCTGACTGACAATTCTCAGTGTCTTTGAGAACTATTTCGTTTATTTTATTATTGCATCACATGGGTTGCGTGATGATGTAACAATGAATCATATAAAAAATGTCTCCTTAACAATGAGACGTCTCAGCCAGTGAGATTGTACCTTAAAAAGTAGTGTGTATCTTCGGCCTGTTAACATTGTCATTGTTTCAGAGACAATTGTGCACCGGCTCTTTCGGTAGCAGTAAAGAACGTGAAGCGTGTTTCCAAAATGAAAGTTATTCAAGAATATCAAGTTGGTAAAATTCTACTGTAATTTCAATTAAGATTACACTGGTCCACAACAAACTTGCAGATTTGAAATCAACGTGGTTAATTTCATAAGATTAAGGTGTTAAAGTGGCCGTGACTTTGTCTAGTGTTAGAGCTTAAAAATCAATTAAGCTGATAGTTTTAGTTTTACATTTGTTCCAAATTACTCAACGCATGGCCTGCTTAGATTATAATGGATGAAAAACAGGAAGAAAAAATGAAAACTCTCACTGCAAAGAAACCAGCAAATGTTGATAAAAACCGTTTTCAAAAGTTTGTGCCAGGTACGTAGCTATTGATGTGCTGTACAAATTGTTTTTTGCAAACCTCTTAAAGACAACTGAACATCCTTATCGCAAGAATCTTAAAAACCACAGAACTTCTGTGTCGACAATATTCGGAACCAACTGTGCTGTTTGACGTGGTTGTGTAAATTTTTTAGTAAAAAATCAAATCTCCATTATATTAGCGCCATCACGCGAAAGTGTGACGAGTGGGGGGTCCATCTCCGCTGCCTAGCGTCAGGGGAACACAGCTTCGAAGAAACGTCGCAACGGTGGCGAGCCGTTGGCGACACTGTGTGTGATCTAATCGGTTGGGGAATCAAACCTTGGGTCTCCCGCTCCGATAATGATAGATTAAACGACTGGGCCTACACAATTTGCATAAAAAAGATAGTTACAGTAAACGTTTTAATTAGCATTGGTCAAGCTGTTAGGCTCAAAAGTTGCGACAAAATTGCTCAGCTACGTGAAAGAATTTTAACAAAAAAAGAGCTGCTTAACTCGCATTGCATTACTTTTTTAAGTCTTATTAGCTAACCTCGGTTTCACTTATTCAAAAGGTTCTTATGGAGCAAGAATAGCACACGGTAATTGATTTGGATACGAATCTTAAATATCAATCACTTTCTGTTGTTCGTTGATTCAGCTTTAAAGAAAGTAAAATTCCCACAGATTGAATTGTTCCAATCAGAGGTGGGGAACCGGCAAAGCACTGGGGGTTACATTGAGTGCATAATATTTTCAGCAGGCCACATTTACTCATAATTTGTCAATTTTGCTTTAAAAATACAAAATTTTACGGGGCAAAATTACGAAACATTCATGGTGGGTTATTTTTTTACCTTAAAATCAGAGACTTTTGCGCAGTTTTTAAGTCACAAGTATAGCATGTATTTGAATGTGAAGCAGTTTTTAAGTAATGTTTTCTATTCCTCCGGTGTGCTGTACATTTAACAAAGTTGTGACACGGGCCGCATTCAAATACCTAAGCGGGCCGCATGTGGCCCGCGAGCGGCAGATTTCCCACCCATGTTCTAAGGGTGTACTTCCGTAAACATTTTATTAGAAATGCTCTTCACTTCATCTCTGAATGTGCTTTACTGGTGTATTTTCCTCATAATGCTTGTTTGTTAATGTCATTTGTCTTCGTTTTGTGCTAAATTTAAGGTATGTTTTCCACGTAATTTTGATAGCAGTAGAAAGATAAAATAACATCACATAATAAGTTCTATTTGTTTAGTAAACAATTTACCGGCGCTTGGTGTATCGGTTCAAAACGTCCGCTTGGTAGCTGGGAGACTGGGGTTCTAAAGACTTTAAAAATAGTTTTCGCAGCTTCCCGCCAGGTGCTCAGCACAACCGGAAGTGCAAAGGGTTAAGTGTATATGCGTTGTTTGCCTTGCATGTCTTCTAACAGCGTTCTCAAACATGATTGATATTTGTAATGAGCCGCCAATGGAAGAATGGCCTACACAATGAGTGCTTAGCACCCGCTGTACCGCACCTTTACCTTTAAGTTGATATTTTGAAGTTACTCAGAAAACAAGAGGAGAATTGGGCCAGGGACGTTAACAAATGTGTTTTAATTCTTACAGATGATGAAAATCGAGTGGTGCTTCCTTCCACATTAGGACAAAGCGATTCCGATTACATCAATGCCAGTTTTATATCGGTAGGAAAATATGTTTATGTTTTGTACATACTATTGATTGACCTTGGTTTCAATTTAAAAATCAGTAATAAAACACAGCCAAGCATTAAATGAGTAGCTTCTTGCTGCAAGAACAAAGATTTAAGTTTTTTTCACTGCAGGGTCGCTTTGGTTCTCAGTCCTACATTGCCACACAATCACCACTTACAGGAACTGTGCAAGACTTTTGGAGAATGATATGGGAAGTAAACTGTGCAAATATTGTTCTTCTCAGCAAACTTGTGGAAAACAGTAAGTACCTGCATATTTTCAAAGCTGACTTCTTTCATGACGAATTAAAATGTGAGACCGCTTCGAAGTTGTTTCTTGACGTTTTTCGGCAACTATAACGTCGTGTATTGCCAGGATTAATTAAACTTCATTCGTCTGTACAAAATATATTACCCCTTTGTTTTCATTTATTCACACTGTGGTACTAAGCATTACGCTGGGTATGAAAGCTGTGAACTTTGTTTTTAACTTTTTGCTGAGAATCGATCAGATGTCGACTATCAATTTAAATCCACCACCAGGCAAATACTCATGCTCTTCCAACAAATCATTGTAGATGAATCGCGGGGATTTTTACAGCTGAGCTGGGCCGAAAATTTTAAACTTTTTATACAGGGTAATATCAGACAGGCATGGAAATCAAGTTCATAAACATGGCGACCCTTGCTTGTGATTGATAATAATCGTTGCGGAAAACATTAGGCTCAACGTACTTAGTAAATCACTTAGCCTGGAATATCCAAAAATGATTATTGATAATTGAGAAAATTTTTTGAACATGAGGTTTATTCTTTGATCAAATGGGGCTGGCCCAAACAATGTCTTGCATTGAAGAGTGTTTATATTAAAAAATTGCCTATTGGCTTTAAATGAAATCGTTGAATACTTTTATTTGAAAAATGCCTCTTTGTGAAAAGTATTGAATTTTTCAGTGTTGTTGGTGAATTTTTCAGATAGTGTTGTTTGTGAACGCTACTGGCCGAAAAAGGCGGACACTGTCAGCGTTGAAGATTTTGACATACATTTGGAATCAAGCACAGTAGTTGAAAACAAAGGCTGGGTTGTGAGAAAAATCAAGCTCAGCTCTGTAAGTCATGAGTTGTAATTTTGTTGCGAAAGTCTCAATGTACACTTGTACAGTACTATAGCTAACATCGATTTTAAATAAAGAAATGTTAATGTGTTTTATTACCGACTTCAAGTTTTGCATCATTCAAACCTTATGCCAAAAATAACGTAAGTGCTATTGGAACTTATTGTTATTAATTATTTGTATTTTTTTTATTATTATGTTGATTACTTCATTTTGTGACAAAAAAGCATCTTCATGCATTTTTCGCAGCCAGCAGTGTAAATTATGAAAATTCAACATTAATCTCAAAAGTAAGATATTAGCAAAGCAATTCGGTTGCACGGGAAAGCGCATTTTGGTATCAAATTTTGTTTTTTCATTTTCAGGATGGTTTGAATCGCATAGTCACTCAGTTTCATTTCTTATCATGGCAAAAATGTGAAAGCAATCCCAATGAATTGGCCGATAACTTGCTTCAATTTGTCAAATTTGTTCGAAAAGAAACTACTCACGACAACGACGTTCCCCTAGTTGTGCAATGCGGGTAGAAATGAAATGAAATGTTGTGTGGGTTTATGGCGCTTTACAACTGCTAAGGTCCTTTAGCGCCGGGACTAAATTTTGTCAAGAGTTCATTGACGTATCTTTATTCTCTGTTTATTTCATCCTCCACGCTACACTTAATTGCTGAGGGTTTTGCAAGTGTGACAGAAGATACCAGTTTTAAAGTCTGTGGTTTGACCCGACTGAGAATAGAACCCAGTGTACCAGCTTCCAAGGCGAACGCTCTAACCACTAGGCCATGGCGCTGTTGCAATGAGGGTAGGCATTTGAGGTGAACCGTGATTTAAGCTTGTCGGCAGCGTGCCGAGAGGTTTGGAGCTTCGTTTTTACGATGACCATGATCGCAGGGTTGATAGTTCAACTCTCACCCAAGCCTCGTTGTTGCGTTTTTGGATAGATGCTTTGCGATAGTTGCGCTGCTTGGTGGGATCTAACAAGCAGCAACTTAAAGAAGTCGGAAGCAAAACTCAAGCGGAAAACTCGAAAACAAAGACAACGCCAAACGAGTTTGGATTCGTCCTACGTATAGCGCAGACATGGGCAAACAACGGCCCGCCGGTCCTTTTATTCTGGCCCTCCGGCACTTACACAAACTTAAACTTCTACCGTGAATTGAGCGGAAGACCTTTTTTTCCTTTAAAGATCATGGATAATATGGCTGTGATTTTCAAAAAAATAGGCCTCAATGGTGCAAAATTGGAATAAAAAACGAGGTGGAAACCTTTTATTTTGGAGATGACATTCGTACGTGTACCGTGATCTCCAAAAAAAAAGTCTTCGCCTTGATTTCCAATCAGCGTGCGGCCCCCGGCTTTAACAGTTTTTCCAAATCTGGCCCTTCGTGTGAAAAGCTTGCCCATCCCTGGTATAGCGCCTCTCTCGCTTTATCGTGCCGGGAAGATAAAAATTGAAAATCAATCAGTCAAGAACTGTAAGTGTTTCTATTGAAACCGAAATAATGACGGAATTCAACTTTGCAAAATGCTGAAAAATAGGTTTGAATGATTGCTTGTGAGTAAAACGCGCAACTAACCATAGGAGTAGGACTAAGCAATAAACATGTATTACGCACTGTAAAAATTTGCATTTCTAGAAAACATTTTGCTTCCCTCATCAACTTTCATTGCCACGAGTGTTTTTATTTACAGCAACGGAAGCGGCAGAAGTGGAACTTTCATAGCAATGGATCTTTTATTGAAACAAGAGGAAAACAACGAGCCAGTTAAGATTGCTGAAACGGTCAAAACACTACGTTCTTTGCGACCACACATGGTGGAAAACCAAGTGATTTTTATAATGACATGTGATAACATAAAAGAAAGTAAAATTACTAAGTCATGAAACCACTACGGACTGTTTTGCGGTGGTCGGCTCTTCATTTGGTTATCTTATTCAAATGCAATTTTATGATACTAGCTCTAGCTAATGACAGTTACCGAGCACTCTACCAGAGGAAGATGAGCCTTGCGATAATATATTTTTCTTGTTTACGAAAAATGAAAATAAACGCAAACACTTCTTTCACCAGCTATAGTATAGTATTGCCATATCTTACACGTTGGGTTCATGTTATATTCCCGAATGGTTACATCAAAGTGATCTGCCACACATTGAATTAAATTACGTCAAAAGACCTTGATTATGCAACTAGCAGTATCTCGTTTTTAGAATCAACACATGCTCCTGTACTTAATGTTGGGATTCAGCATCAATGATGACCATGCTTTGCCTACGAACTCCAAACAAAGTTATGAAAACTGGCTAGTGGAAGATCACTCGCATGATGAGCTTGAAAAATCAAAGCATGAATATGAAAACTGGGAAATGGAAGAGCAAGGTAAGTCAACGTTACTTAAAGGGTTTATAAAACAAATTTAACAAAATTCAGACTTTTGTCACTATCGCTTTCAACAACATCGGAAACATTTTTGCAATTTGAGTAATCTTCAAAAAAAAAAAAAAAAACGAATTAAGTCAAATTGTTTTCGTCTCGTCTCGCTCTCTTCAAAGCTTAACTCTGGAGTAAGGTGTACAACTTCTGATTGTCAAAAGTTCGACAATAAACTTTAAATGAAAATCACCGCTGCCTGTGCTTTAATTTTTTTCAGATCATCATTTATACGAAACCATCGTGGGTGCAAGACATGATTATCAAGAAGTGACTCTATAGCAAAGATTTGTTTTCATAAAAAATTACCTCACTTCTCCCACAAGTTAGAATATGCTTATTTCTACTACTATACAACTTACAATATTTTGACTTGTATCTATTGCTCATTGCAGTTACTGTAGCCTATATATCGTGTTGTTTTTGAATCCATAAGCATGAACTGTACGATAAAACTGCGTTTCTGGTTCTACAACCAAAAAGTGCATTCTTTAATTCATAAATCCAACTTTGTTGGAAAAAATTTTTTTCTTAAATTAAACTTACTGCTAGTTCAAGCTTCCTCGCAAAATACTGCATCATGACACTTTTATTTTCGCTGTGTACATGTTTAAAGGTGTGTTTACACACGGTATGTTTTTTGTACGTCAAGTGACGTAAGCTAAGGACCAGTTGAAGGGATGACCTTGGCTACGTCACTTTGCGAGGCATTCTAGAAAACAATCGCTGGTGATTAGCAAAACCGGTGATAGGAAGCAAAATTGTTTGTGTTGGAATTGTTTGAAGATCTTTCCGACAACTGCTTCCGTCAAAATTTGATAAGATTTCGTACGACAACAAATCGTATCAAAATCGTATTTAGGCCTAGAGCAAATAGGCCTTAATCTCACCATATTAGCTGTTGCGTTTAAACCTTTATCAAAAATACCTGAAATAAGTTGATTATTCTCAGTTTTTCAGTGTGTTCTCATAAAAAATTGGATCAATTATGAAACAGTTTCCGCGTCATTAGCAGTGTCAAACCTTTGTGATGAAATAATAAATAATCCTGAAAACAATAAAATAGCATGCGCCATTTTTCTTGATCTTGCAAAGGCGTTTGACGCTGTTAACCAAGCAATGCTACTTCAAAAACTTCATACATATGGCATTCGAGGAATTGCCCTTGATCTGTTTGAAAGTTATCTAAAAAACAAAAAACATTATACGGTTGTGCATGGGGTTTCTGGAAAATTTAGCCTGTGGAAAATTTAGCCTATAGTGTCCCACAAGGTTCAACACTAAGGCCATTATTATTTATTTTGTATATGAATGACCTGCCTTTAAATACAAATTGCAAAATAAATTTATTTGCTGATGATACTGACCGTTTAATGAGTGGATCTGATGCGAAACAGTTAGAAATGAATATCAACAATGAGTTAGCAAATGTGGATAACTGGATGCGCAAAAACAAACCATGAATTAACTTTTCTAAAACTGAATATATGCTGATCAGTAGAAAAAAAGATAGGTCTCAATTCAAAATTTTCATAAATAATAATGAAATCTCCAAAAACGATCACATAATATGTCTCGGTGTCCTCCTCGATAATAAACTAACTTGGCACTACTACATTGAAAAGGTTCGAACCAAAGTAATCAAGGGCATATAGGCAAATGCAAGATTGAGAAATTTAGTGAGCACTAAAATACTTCTTAATATTTATTACACTATGATATTCTCGCACCTGATTTACTGCAATTTGGCATGGGGAAGTGCAGCAAAAACTGTATCAACACCTCTGCATATTCTTCAGAAAAAAAGCAGCTAGACTAATCACAAATCAGAATTACAAGGCTCATGCAAACCTCCTATTCAAAAAACTTAAAATTTTAACAATATTTGATATCCATAAACTAGAGATAGCCAAATATATGTTCAAAACAATACAGCATCATGCGGGAGCACTTCCTCATCGTTCACCCCATTAACATCACTACATAAATATTCCACTAGAAACTCGAAAACAAATTTTTTTATCAAAAGAAGTAATACTGACTAAGGCAAAAAGTGTAAGCTAGTTATAGGGGCAAGAATATGGTCTAAGATGCCTTTGAATATCAAAAGTCTACCTTTCCCATGTTTGTCAAAATGGTTAAGGAATATTGAGCTTACAAATACGAGGAATAACCAACAAATTTCCACAAAATTGTGCATTATTGTCTGATAAATAACCTAACTTGTACTGTGATTGCTTATTGCATACTTGTGTACTTCTTGTACTTTTTATTTTGTTTCTGTTCATTTATTTATGTTATTATTATTATCATTATTTTTTTTTTTTGGTTTTTACGGTTTTTATTTTTATAGTAGGCTACTGATAATTAATAAAAAAATGCTGAAATTTCAACTAGTTGTTTTAGAGAAGTGAGGAGGACTGTAGACTTGTAGACCGTATGGTCGTATCACTGTATCCTCGCTACAACTTGGCATGTGTAACTTTTGTGTATGGCAACTTTATGAAAGTGGTAAAGGAGGCTGCGTACGTATGTATTAATATTCCTGTGTTAACTTTTGCTGCGCATGTTAAGTTGTGGTAAAACTATTGAATACAAATAAAACAAGTGGTTGAGTAGGAAGTTGTTTTTCACGCATTTATATTGAGATTAAGTTGTACATTTGCATGATTTTTTATGTCAAATATACTCAGGATGCAAAAAAGATTCATTTGTTTTGATTCATCACTAGGAACATGTCGGGTTTTGTTAGAAGTACAATGTAGTAGGCCTACCACTGAAAGTTGTTATTTTGCAATAAAATAAATCGACTTTGGCTAATGACCGCGAGGATTCATACAAAACGCGGAAGATGGTAGCATGGACTTTGCCTTTTAAGACAATGCTTTTCATTGTGTGACGATGGCTGCATTGTTTAACAGTTTTTGTACATAATTCAGGAAGGAATGTTCCATATCAATTGGGATCATTCTCGATATAATGAATTTCATAGTGCATGTGACACGTCATAGAACTTCATTTGTTAGAGAGATAGTTACAATTATCCTCGATAACCCAGAACTGGCCATACTGGAATTGACTGCAACGGTTTTTCTTATTTTTATACAGGCCTGTTTTGTAAGTGATGATTATTTTTGAGTAGTTTAGGATCCGTAAATGTCGGCGAATGTAGTTTTCATTGGTTGTCAGTTGTATTGAGTTTAGCCGTAGTTTTACCAGTGTGTCGGTTTGAACGAAATTTGAGGGTAGTTTTTGGTTATTCTATTAGAATTGATTTGGCGAAGGCTGTTTGGTTATCTATCTACGCTTTTGTGAGGTCAGCGCTGAGAGCAAGTTCTTTACCAGGAGTTAAACATTTCTTAAATTCAGCAACTTCTTTGTCTGTGAAGGGAGCTGTAGTTTGTAGTTCTTGATTTCGTCTGTCACTGGTTAATTTGAAGATCTTGACTTCTTCATTTTTATCCTCCTGTCACGAGAAAGCGATGGAGGCGCCTTACATAGGACGAATGCAGACTCGCTTAGGAGTTGCACTTGTTTCCGAGTTTTCCGCTTAACCGCTTGAATTGTGCTTCTGACTTCTTCAATCTGCTGCTTGTTAGATTTCACCAGCAGGGATAAATTGTCGTGAAGCATTTTATCCAAGGACGCAACAACGTGGCTTGGGTGGGAGTTGAACAATCAACCTTGCGATCATGCTTGTCGTAAAAACGACGCTCCGAACCATTCGGCCGAGCTGCCGACGGTTCGCAGTTCGTGGTGGATAATTTTCTCTGCTCTCTTCAACGACACATTGTTATTGAAATATGTTGCTGGTTATTCGCTGATTTGTGACAAATTTCTCAACTGATTTGCTAATAAATAGCAACCTTTCCTTCAACTCAGTGATTTTCAAAAATTGGTCCATTGGAGCACAGCGAGTTCTTAAATCTGAAATTCTCGGCATGTAAAGCAAAACTTCAAATTCGAAGTATGTGTGTTCTAAATTTTTTGTTTGAGTGTGCAAATTAAGAGAGATTGCTTTATCAGTTTATTCAATGCTATACTTTGTTAAGGACTAAGACTGAACACGCCCTCTGAGCTTACTGGCCTATGTGCGATACAGTTTCCACTAGATTCACTCGTGAAGTGTCACCATGGTAAAATGGTCCATCACATATAAAAAAATGGTCCATGAGCCAAAAAAGGTAAAGAATTATTGCTTTAATCAATAGTGGACTAAGTTAATTGAGATATGGAACAGATTTTTGAATTTTGTATGAAAAATTTTAAAATCGTGTTGACAATAGATGATGCATAGCGACTGCTACCATGTGGTAGATTCGTGGCGCAAATCCATCGGGCAAAACAAAGACTCCAAAACTGTCTTTCACAATTTTTAGCTTTACGTTCAGCAATAAATGAACAATGTTGAAAATATGCCTGCAAAGTTTCTTTTTGTGTCGATGGAAAAGGCACTTACTTAGACGTTATGATAATATTAATGATCATAAATATACGGTACCAGATTATTTGTTTTAGGCTTAAAAAAAGCGTTTGATACAGTCTTTCACCAAATCCAAGATCATTCGTCCTGGAAGATGAATGTATCTTACCTGAGGGCGGCTGATGAGAACTAATAGTCCGCAACGGCGCTGTCCCGCTCTACAGTACGTTTGACTGGAGTACTTTGCACTGTTGGCGAGGGAGAGCTGATATTAGCCTCCGACCCAACAAGAGGAAGTTGTCATGACTTCCCGTCCAGTAGGCCAGGAAGGACATTGTTTTTTTAGTTACTTGTGTAATTGTTAACTCAGATTCACTATCAAATAATTATTTGAAATCGACTATTAATTTAGAAATTATAAGAATTCTGAAATGGGTTAATGCAAATAAATTAACAAGAAATACTTCAAAATTTAGTATAGTTATTGTGCCACCAAAAATCAATCAATCTGTTGACGACAGCATCATAGTTACAATTAATTCAACTCCAGTTATGGTGGTTAAAGAGGTGAAGTATATTGATAATAAGTTGACATTTGGTCCTCACATTGCTCATCCTCACATGGTTCATGTAGAAGTAAAACTTTCTAGGTCTGTTGGAATACAATTAAAACTTAAATGTTTTACCTTCGCCTTCCCTTTTGAAACTCAATTAATGCGTTTTTTCATTGATATTTATTTTATCATTTGGTTCATCACATATAAAACTTATACCAACAAAATTACTGGTCTACAAAACAAAGCAGTTAAGTTGATCAGCACTTCAAAACGGACTGATAAATGTAGTCCTATCTACTGTATAAGAATCCAGAAATTTTGCTAATCCAAGATCTTCATTTTTTGAAGCAGCTGTGTTCATGTTTGAATTTTGTAGTAAGAAACTCTCTAGATCATTTTTACAATACTTCACTCGAATCTCCAAAATTCATTCTCTCAATACAAGAAGCAATACCTCAGGACTAAAGTATTATATTTTTCGATTTAAAACTGAAAGACCATAGCGCTCCATCGGATATTTAAGAGCAAATATTTGAAAAAGAATACCCGATCCCATTAAAAACAACAATCACAACAAATTTATTAAGCATTTGAAGAGGCACTTGCATAACAATTAAATTCTCTTCCCTACTTCCTACACCTATGATTATTGTTGACCTCCAATTAATTAAACTTTTTGAGATAACATACCAAAATCTTACAGAGAGAGTGGTTGCTTGACTTGAAGACCCTTGGATGGTCACTTCGCAGCTTCCCTGTTGTACTTGCATTTATCGCTGCGTTCTACGTTATTTTGCTTGATCTTTATGACGTACGTTCACTGTTTCTTTTTATTTCTGTTTTGTTTTTTTTTGTTTTTTTGAATTAGATATGTTTAATTATTTGTTTGTTATTATTGTTAAAGTGACGTTGTACCAGCGGTGGTCTTAGACAAAGGGGAGGGTCCTGTGCAACAGCTATAAGGGGGGCCTTTTGGATCAAATTTCAAGACTGCTGTAGTGTATACTATAATGCACGTTGTAATAGGCATTTTTTAGGAAGTTACTTGAGAAGCTCCAATCAATCAAGCAAGATTATTTAATGCATGTATTGTAAAAACATCATTCACTGCCAGTAATTGGTAGGCTATAACAAGGCTGGGCTTGATAAAAATTTCCCACAACTTAAATTAGAGACCTGGATTATTCTACGGAATATATGCAATATTGGTTGCTTAAGTAAACCACGAACTAGTGGGCTATGGCCTACTAACGGTAAATCAGGTTTGGTATAGCCTACTTGCAATGATCAATTACAACATCAGCTTATACGCAATATTGCTGCATCTGCTAGAGACAGCTTGCAATACTCTGCGCAGCTAGTGGTAATTTATAACGATAATAAACAAAGTATACTTTGCAATAAATTTGCCTATGATCAAAATGTCTATTGTTTCACTTTGAGGTGGTTTAACTTCGATCAGAGATTTTAAAAAAAGTTGTTCAGACAAATTGTTTACTGTGTTTCAATGCAAAAAGTTCTATTGAAGTGAAGATTCTTTTTAGGGTAGCTTAAATTTGGGATAACTAAAATCAATCTTATGTTTGGTTCAAGTTAACATGAAAAGAAGTGTTTTTTGGAGTTTCCGCATTGATTCTTTTTGTGGGGGGGCCTTAATAATTTCAAAGGGGATTCTTTTTGGTGGGGAATTATTTTCAAAGGCGGCAGGGGAATAGTACCTATTTAGGAGAACTGAAACTAATTTTAATGATGTATATGGTTCAAGTTTACAAAAAAGTGTTGTTTTGAAAATTTATGTGTCGATTTTTTTTTGTGGGGGGAAGAGCGTATTTGCATTGAAGGTAGTTTCCTTTAATTTAGGACAACTAAAAAGTAGTGTCTAGATCCACGGCAAACCTTTTATAAAAACAAACAAGCAGTCCGGTGCAGCAGCGTTTTGATAATGGAAATCGGTCGAGTGTGACAGCGACGTCATATATAAAAACAAACAAAGCAGACCGTGAATATAGCGTTTAGGAAACAATCCACTGTCCGTGGATCTTGACACCGTCTAACTAAAAACAATTTTAGGAAGCTTTTATTTCACCGAAAATTTTCGGTCACCGAACTTTGAAAACCTTGGTCGCGTAATCGTCAACTTCCCATAATATGTTTCCTTACTGGGACAATGGCATTACAGGAACCAAAAAAACGGTTACGCTACCACGATTTTCAAAGTTCGGTAACCGGAATTTCCGATAAAATAGACTCTTCCGTAGTTTTATTGATATGGTTCAAGTTTATATAAAAAAATTTTTTTGCACACTTAACGCGATGATTCTTTTTGAGGGGGGCCTGTGCGACCGCACAGTTCGCACATTCCGAAGACCACCACTGCGTTGTACAGTGTAATTCCCGCTCTTGCGATAAAATAAATCTTTCTCTCTCTCTTACAAGGTTACACCATTTTTATGTGGTAGAGCCAGGTGGGTGGCAACTCGGCCAGGTGAACTTGTTTTGGCGAATTTGTGGCTTTTGTATGACAGGAAGAAAAATAGGCAACTTAAGATATATACCCCATTCAGAGTGAAATGCTGTGGGCCACTATACTCTCAGCCAGTTGTTTAAATATGCAAGTATGCTACGATTGTAGTTACCCATAATAAACAACTAATTGATGGTACAAGCATTTGCTTACTTTTAGAAACGTGGAAAATAAATTCAATCTTCACTCAGTCATCATTTTTTTTTCAAATTTGCAATATTATTGCATTAAACTGAAAATTCAACAGTACCGGTATTTAAAGGAGGCTGTGAAATGAGCTTGCGCTCTTCAAGTCAGTCTGCTGCCCTCAGTATATATGTCAAATACGATCGACACCAGCCGCAACAAGCAAGTAAAACTACAGAGTTATATCAAGGCTTGAATCGTTCATCACATCAGGCATTGAGCCAGACTGAAGCTTTGTTTCCATGGCGACAAAAAACAAAACTATAATGAAAATTCTTACTGAAAATAGCGTATTTTATTTAAACAATGTTTAGTGCTGTTAAAAAAGATCATAAACTGTGAGCTCTAGGCAATGGTGTAGCCATGGGGAGGGGGCCACCGGAACATTGTCCTCCTCTTTTTGACAAAGTTTAATCTCAAGTGTAATTAAAACATTCTTATATAATACCGTAAACTTTGTTTCAAAAGCTCCTTCATCTTCACCCTTTTTTTATTTGCGACTAATTTTTGCGCCATTTGAATTTCGACGTAACTTCTCCACCAAAAGCGCTTGTTAAACATTATTGCATCATACCAACGCAATGGGGTCAAATATATAAGTGTAAGTACAGAGGAAAAGCAAGATTGTGTCGCAAAAAAGCAATCGAATATGGCAAGCAAAAGAAAAGATTTTTCAAATTGAAAATTATTTTCAGAAGAATAGGAACTTTTTCGTTGTGTTTGTTGTTCTAAGCGTTTCTTGTTCGTGCATATACCATAGGGTGACAAAATCGCTGAATTTTCTGGCATAATGCCGTGCAGAAGGCAATTTGATTAGTATTAGGGTAGCGATTAACGAACTAAAGAATTGCCCGCCTAGGTCTACAGTAAATAATTAACTCCATATTCATCCGTAAACGAAATAAATACTTATAACTTTAGGCAAAAATCGAAATACAGGAAGCAGAGCAGTTGGCGTAGGGAGGCCAAGCATTTGTCAGGGGGGGGAGGTGCAAAGTTTAAAATTAAGCACAAAAGCCGCTGTCATCAAAAGAGTAAGCTTGTTGATTGGGGGGGCCAAGCATGTTGATTGGGGGAGCAGGCCCCCCTGACCCCCCCTTTGGCAACAGTTCTGAAGGAAAGACAGCGTGAATCCAACACCTTGGCCTGAGCAGATCATTTCTTTGAAGTTCTCGGCCTATTGTAATATGCCACCCCCTAAATATTCGGCTGACCACGCCCCTGCCTATGAAATTGGCTGCAGAGTGTCAAACAGGAAATTACACGTAACACAGCAGAAAGCAAAGAACTAAGCAAAATACAGTAAGCATTGTATAATAACTGATTGGCGGTACAGAACTTTAAAATATCCTGAAAAAATCCTTGTGCAAAAAGTAAACTAAATCAGTTAACACATTGAAAAAAAATTGTGGTTAATAGTTATGCTCGGGCGGTTACGACTGATTTTCTTTTTCAACAGAATACATGAAACACGACTGTCGCTCCTAGTAAGCATACTTTACATTAAAATTGGTTTTACGATTGTTTTCCAAAATTTCTGTAGTCATTCTACCTGCATTCCAGTCTACAACATGGTTCTTCAACGGGGCAATTTCGTCCTTCAGAGAGGCGGTTTTGTTTGTTAGAGGGGCGATTTCAGAATTGCCAACAGCATATGCAATGATCATCCAAAAAAAGCTCTGCGGATGCTTTTCACCTGATTTTAGTGGAAAAACGGAGCTCTGCGGACATGAAAACCTTTTTTTGCTCCTCACCTGATTTTAGTGGAAAAAATTACATCATGACGCACAGGGAGCGATTTCGTTCACATTTTTCAACAAGGGGCGATTGTGCAAACAAGGTTGAAGACCCCTGGTCTTGAACAGTCATTATGAAGCGTTTTCGAATTCCAGAATATTAGACGTGTTAAAAAACACTTTTTACTTTTTGAAGACCTCAAATCGATGGTGGGATTCAGCGGGTTCGTGCGAACCCGTTCTTGGAATGACGGGATAATCTGCGAACCGATTTCTGTTTTTTGTTCTTAGCATTAAACGTTTGTTTCTCAACCGCCGATCCGCGAAAAATATTCCAGTGTATTCCTCTATTGCAGAACTTTAAAGCACATCGATTGTTACGAATAAAACATAAAATTCAAAGCTGGTTGAAAAATGCACTGCTGTAATTTGCAGCATGTCCACTACGCAGAAACAATGTTGCCAGATTGGGTTACAAGTAGCGGATTGGACTTCTGATCTTGAAAGTTTAGACCAGATATTATTACTGTGACTTTTAAATGTCAATTGGTTGTTTATAACAATTTCTTGCTAGTAACGAGGGAATCTCTTGCTAGTAAGTGCAGTACAAAAGAGAACCTGTTCTTAAAATTTTGAATCCCATCAATGCCTCAAATCCTTGATAAGCACTTTAAAGGATGTGTGGTCAAAATGGTGAACGTCACTCGCAATGGAGGCGAATAAAAGTTTGACAAACTTGTCGTCATGAAATTGGTTTGAAATGTGTCTTAACCACTGAAAATTATCACAATTTCGTTA
Organism: Trididemnum miniatum; assembly: GCA_964006365.1. Taxonomy (NCBI): domain Eukaryota; kingdom Metazoa; phylum Chordata; class Ascidiacea; order Aplousobranchia; family Didemnidae; genus Trididemnum; species Trididemnum miniatum. The sequence continues at coordinate 2,403,186 of OZ023252.1, forward strand.
TGCTTGCAGATGTGGTAGTGACTTGACATTTCAGTAGGGAAGTTCAAAACTCAGTGTTTGCCTTGGATAAACTTTCGGTTCGGTTTATGAGTGCATTGCTTAGGTAGTAATCTATCGCATTTTATAACATTGTTTGCTGAATGACGTGTGATTATAAACCTATTTAACAAGGTAAATCATTAAAGCCTCACATCTGATTCAAGAAGCAGGGCATAATTGTTGCAGAGAGTGTGTGCTATACGTTGATGAGATGTGAAGACAATACAAAAACCTAAGTTTCCGCCGACGCAAAGTGATAACATGAGACGTCAGTTGCGCCGACATACAGTAGTATTATAACAACAAAAGGAAGAAAGCAGTGCAAATTACAACACTAATAAATGCAAGGTTATAGGCTAATAAGTTCAAAAATAATTTCCTAAACTATAGGATATTAACAATTATACAGACATTGGTATTTATTCTTTCCAGATGATGTAAATGGATGTTATGATAGCTAACATCAGCGTCAGTAAGAAAATGACTGAAGTTATTGTACAGTATGTAGGCTATAAAAAGCAGAAGCACTGAACCATTCGATCACTGTTGAATGGTACAAAACCACCGCTTTATTGTCATTTTACTGTGTTCTTCATAAAAGAATTAAAAACCAAAATAACACAATAAACATACTTTCTGATTAATTACTTTGTAGCTTTTGTAATATTACTGTATGTATTGAAACTTGAAACTGAGTTTTTTCGAATAATCTACCGGTACCTTACGTAAATGCAGCTCCTTTGAGGTAAAATAATTGTTTTTTGCTCGTCGAAGCATCAGATCTAGCAGTGAAGGCCGCAGACTAAGGTGAAGGCCGCAATTTAAAATGCTGCTCCTATTTTATTTAAGAAGTGTTTTTAGCTAGAAAATCAGACCAACAAGGAAGAAAATTGATTTGGTTTATGGTCCAAATTCGATGATGAGTGGGTGGCCAGTCAGGTTTAAACCAATAACCTGAGCAAAACTTTTTAATTCCTACAAACAATGAAAATTCATAAGCCTGCAGTACTTGAGAATTTTGCATTTATTTTCTTTGTTAATAAGGCCTATTAATACCATATTTGTTTGCATCCTATTACGTATATAACCACATATAATACAAACTGAATTCGATTTGCCAACAGCTCGCTAACATAGAGAACTGGCTATTGTGGGAACTTATAGCGGTCCGCTCAAACATTTTCAGGTGTGAGCAATTCACAGTAATTATAAAACAAAATGTTTTCATTTTACTCGCGGTATTACGTCGAACCTTGTAACGAGTGGTGGGACCAATATGCGCAGCTTAGCACCTGGACAGCACAGTACGCAAGAAATCAAGTAGCGGTGGCGACATTGTGTTTGATTTCACGACCCGAGAATCGAGCTCCAGAGCTCTCGCGCCAATAGCTTGTCCTTAACCACTAGCACTAAATTTGTCAAATCATTGCCTGTACTGATGCTGTTGCCAGTGAACGTCAGTTATTACAACTGGAAGGCAAACGTTGTATTTCCATTTTTTTTTTACTCAAACGTCTACATCGTTTTGTAGGTCCATATCGAAGTTAGGCCGCCTGAATACTGACGTCATATTTTTGTGTTGGCAGAATCAAAACATGCTAAAAACACTTCAACTATTTGCTGGATAATTGTCAAAATAAATTTATAGTAGTAATGATTTGCAGGATATATTTTTTTGTCGTTTTCATTAGTTTTGTGGTGATTTGGAAACCGACGGTAAGTAATGCATCGTATTTGCAGCAAACTTAATAGCAGTGTTAGCTAAACCTCCCACATCAGACGAGATGAGATGTGCTCAATGTGGAATGGCCGCATAGGCGCTTATTAAAGCTACTCAAACGTTTATGAAGCTAGCTGCTAAACTGAAGCAGACTTCACATTTTTAGATCTCATTGCAGTTGAAGGATGCGCGTTTTTTGTTTTCGTATCTCGCTGTTAAATGTGCAAGCAGTCTTGAATGGATGAATGGCCTGACGAAACAGAAAATTACTGTATTAAGTGGTCGACATTACGCGTTGAAAGCAAGGCGTAACGTCGAAATCGTTTCGTCAGAGAGCAGCTAGAGCTGCAGTGATTTAAACTCCTGAAAACTGGAAATAACTCGTGATTGCGTTTCAACAAGCGACAACACTGAGGAAACTGGAGGAAAGTACTGCAATGCATAAAGTTTGCACTTGGCAACGAAGAAACAGCGAAAAACCGTGCAGTTAGTCTTAGTCGCTGCTTTTTTTGCCAACTTCTCTTCATCATAGTAAAAAAACTTCAGTGCATTGCAGCACCCATTTATTCTGACATTATTCGAGAAAAAAATCAATTTACAAAAACATATATTTAGGAACCCCAAATAGTAATTTGGAGCAATAATACCATGTACGTTCACGCGTTGGCCTTACACGCATGATTAGTTATAACTCACCCAAGTGATTGATACGGTTTCCCAACATCTCAATAACTCTCTTACCCCATGGCTTCTGAAAAGATTTTGTCGGCCGAGGCAAATTACTGTTGGTATAATTAAACAGCATCTTCTTAAGTATAATATGATAGTTAAAGGACATCCTTATATTTTTTCACTCAGCGCTTTTTTGCAAAGTCGATGAATTACATGCTGATGTAATTTTATCACTACGCATTGCATTTGCATTGTTTTGTCTTTCATCGGTTTGCATTGTTTATAATACTGTACAACTCTTGTACCATCTATGTGTAAACAAAGTAGGCCTACGCATGTGCCTTCAATCTTCGTGACTAAACCTTGTTCAGGTTGGTCAACCCCCTGCACCAACTGGTTTGGACTGGACCAACATTTACTCCTCAAGCATTGGAATCAAATGGAACCTTGGCAATACCGGTGAAGTTACTGGTTACAGAGTTGTTGCTGGTCGTAGCACAAATAGTATTCCAGATTGTTCGGCTGGAGAAGATGCTGGGTTTCAGTCATCTGTGAGTAGGGTAAAGTTTAAATGGTTTGTTTAAATAATTACACTGTGTTCATGAAAATTTTAAAACCTTGCCAATGTTTTTTTGTTAAAACTTTCATTACTAAAAAAGCAATGTCTTTCCTGGCCTGCCGGACGGGAAGTCATGACGACTTCCTCTGGTTGGGTCAGAGGCTATAACAGCACTCCATCACCAACAGTGCAAAGCACTACAGTAAATCGTACCGTAGAGCGAGACAGCGCTGTTTCTACAAAGGTTAAATTTTTTAAGAAATATTTATCCGAAGGGATGAGTGATCCTGGCTAGATCATTCGTCCTGGAAGATGAATGTTTCTTACCTGAGGGCGGTTGATGAAGGTTAATAGCCAGAAACAGCGCTGTCTCGCTCTACGGTACTTTCATTACTTCTACTCTCTGTAGGCCTCCTTTTTCAAAACAATGGAAATCTTTGTCAGAAATTAAAGTTAACGTGCTAAAATACGTTTTTAAAAAATGCACGAAACCAAAACCCTAGTTAAGCTGTAGGTTTAACAAACTCCACAAAAATTTTTCCCTACTCATCTTTTCAGCAGTTTTGGTTCAAAATTATATCAAAGCCATTGTTTACCCACATTTTAAGCAGGTTTGTTTTAAACCTTCTTTGCAACGGAAGAGGAAATAAATTTGTTCCTGCATTAAAATTGCAATAAAAATCTGCAAAATTTAGTATGATGTTAGGTTTCTACACTAAAAAATCAAACAAAAATTATTTTTTTGAAGAGCATGATGACTGGCGAATTAAATCCACTCATATTCTCGTAGTATGCATTTCGTTTCGCAACTGCAACTGAGTTGTGATAGGTCCAAGAAACACGCGCACCAGATGACAGCTCGAAACGTAATATTTGAACAGTGTTACGTCTCGTCATCAACACATCAGAATACACAAGTCGATCAGCAATGGGTGTGGCGAAGCAGCTTTCTGGAGCAATTAAAAACACATTTTACTCAATCGAATTTAGCGAGTTAAATTACAAACAAAAAATAAATATAAACTCACCAATTGTTTCAGCGACCTAACGGAACTTGCACCTTATTAAACAAGATGGAATCAAACAGTAAACACGTTTCGCAGGCTCTTTTTAACAGTAAGTCCAAATGATCATAAAAAAGTTGTTGTCACCCCACCAGGGGTATTTAAAGCAAGCGAAAAGTTGAGAGAAAAGCACATTACGAAACTAATTCGAAAGAAAGCAGCAGGGGAAGACTTAGCTGTTATAGTCAATAAAAAATTTCCCAAAACTACGCATGCCTAATACTCGGATATTACTAATACACTCGAACACCGTCACACGTAAAAGAAATAAAGTAAACTACACAAAAGAAACAATTTAATTGTCGATGATACAAAACAAAACCATTTTCAAACTTGACAGGCATTTAATTTACGATATACTGAAGAGAATTTGACTTTCGAGGAGAAAAGCGCAATAAACAACTTATTCAAACTCAAAAAGTTACCGGTAATATGTTTCAACTAGCTATAACCCTTCTGAACCCTCGAAAATGTTTTCTGCGGTAAGATTAGGTCTAGCCGCTTTGGGCGTGTTCTGCCACGACCGACTACATTTTTGTCCTTAATGACATACCAAATCAATTTTGTAAAGAAGAAATCATCTTTTACTTAAAAATTGTATTGTTGCCTACGAAGAAGAGCAGCTTTGCAAAGGACAAGTGGACGATGTTTATTTAATGCAATACCGGTATCTTCGCAATCGGGTACATTATGTTCCACTTTTAGAATTGTGTTTTATGCTTATTCCAAAACTAACGATCCAAACTGGAGTCATTAAACATGCTTATAAAGCTTTCTAATACCCCTTTAATACCGAAAACCAAGTGATAATTTCAATATAAATGTCTCTAATAATAGTGATGTCATGCATTGCGTAAGAGTAAATAGAATTTCACAAATTCAAACTGAAACGTTTTTATTCATCATATTTTCTTTGGGTAGAGACTTTTTGTCCAGATACAGACAATTTTTAACTGCATTGTAAACAAAAAGTTGTGATTTCAGAATGAAAGTGACTGGCAGTTACAGTATCTGAACATTTCACAACATATATTCAAAATTCATAAGCTAGATTTACAAACTTTCTTTTTGCTATTTCAAAAACTGTATTTAGTTTAGCGTCACGAAAGATAATGAAGGAAACCAGATTCAAGCATTGACAACGTATGTTGTTGGAGTATGCGCAGTAAATCCCAGCGGAACATCAGATATATCCAAGAGTGGCTCTGGATGGGGAACTGGTAAGTCATTCGAATATGCACCAGGTTTTTGGAAATCAATGGTTTAATTCCCACCACGTAAATTTACGCTTATATATTTTCGGAATTATTTTTATTATTCAGTACGCAATGACACCATTTAGATGACCTCCAGAAAAAAATATACTTTCACATAGCGCTGTTGGTAAAGACGTCGCTATCGGTGCGGTAGGTGTGGGGTTTGATTCCCGGACCGGTTAAATCAAACACAGTGCTGCCAACGGCTTGCCACCGCTCGTTACACACTTCGGCGTAATATTGCGAGTACGATGAAGATTTGATTTGATTCATGAATAGCTAAAAATGGGTGGCAGCAAATAATGACAGATAAAATATTTTTTTGGAAATATTTAGCACGAAGGTGGTATTGCCGGGCTTAACTTTGTATCTTGTTAAATTTTTTCTTTTTGAGATATAATTGAACAAATTAGTAACAAGGAAAAAAATTGATGCTAATGCGGTAAATTAAACGTTTTGTTGGACCATTACACGCGAGTTCATGCTTGAGTTTCTTATGCTACTCATTCATTCATTCATTTATTTCATTGCATTCATACGGTATTTAAACAATTATAATAAATAAAAACAAGAGCAAAAATATAGTTCAACAACGAAACATAACACAATATAGAAAAAGAAAAATAAAGTTTACAATGAATGCAATAGGGAAGCTGCGAAGTGACCGTCTAAGGGTCTTCGAGTCAAGCAACCACCCTTGCTTTAAAAAAAATATATATTTATATATACTCGTATATAATGAAATAATAATTTTTTTTCTCAGTTTCTGTGCATAAGGAAAATAAAGATACAAGAAAGAGGAGATGTTTAGTTGCATTGTAGGTATAATTTGAGGTGTTTTAAGAACTGACTGTAACTTTTAGTTTTGATCCAGGTAGGTATTTTGTTCCATATTTTCACACCAGTATATTTTAGGGAGCGCTGTAGACGAGTTGTTTTGTATTGTGGAATGTAGTATGTAAGTCCAGAGGTGTTGCTTCTTGTATGAACTGAATGAATTGCAGCAATTCGGTTAAAATACTGCGAAAAAGAAACAGGTAGTTTATTGTTATGAAATTTATGCATGAATGTCGCTGTTTCATAGATGTGAAGATCGTGAAGTTGCAAAATTTTAAGCTTTTCATATATCGGAGCACATTTATCAGTACGTTTTGAATTAGCAATCATCTTTATGGCTTTGTTTTGAAGTCTGGATATTTTATTGGTATATGTTGAATAAGTATTATGCCAAATTAATAACCCATACAATAAATTTGAGTAAAATAACGCGTAATAAAGTTTTAGAAGTACAGACGAAGGAAAAAAATGTTTGAGTTTTGATATTATGCCAACTGCCCGAGAAAGTTTAGATTCTAAATATTCAATTTGTGATCCAAAGGTTAACTTGTTATCAATTACTAGTCCAAGATACTTGGCTTTTTTAACTACTTCTATTGGCGTTGAGTTGATGGCAACGGTAATGTTATTAGACGCGCGATTAAGTTTTGGTGGGACAAGAAGTACGTTCGATTTAGTCGGATTAATAGTTAATTGATCTGCATTGACCCATTCTGAAATTTTTTTAAGTTCCGAATGAATGATGAGTTCAAGGTTTGAAAGTGAGTCTGCGTTGATGTTGAGACAAGTATCGTCAGCAAATAACCTAGGTAGTGAAGATGTACTATTAACAATATCATTTATATATATCAAAAATAACAATGGCCCGAGTGTAGAGCCTTGAGATACCCCATATTCAGTGGCCCGAATGTAGAGCCTTGAGGTACCCCATATTCATTCTCGAGTTGTCAAGCTGGCGTGCGGAAGTGTTTGTTTATAAAGGCGAGAAATAAGCTGCAACACAGTCTCTTGACTTACAATTAGTCTTGTACTGGTGCCCTGCTGTACAGTTGTTTACTGAAACATGTCAGTCGAAGCAAAATTAGATCAAATCTTAGTTTGTTTGGAAACCTTAACGAAAAGATTAGATGCCATCGATGCTAAATATGAGACGGTAAATGCAAGAATAAATGAAGTTGAAGAAAAATTTGATGCAAAATTAAATGAAGTTGAACATCAAGTGAAGGATAAAGTGTGTCGGAATGAATTTAACCATCTAGAAAACCAGTTTAAAAAGCAAATCGAATCGGTTTATGAAGAAAATTTGATGAAAGAAACTTACGACAAGCGACTTAATTTATTAATACATGGACTAGAAGAATCAGAGCGAATGCTTGGGAAACAAAAGATCAGACTACCAAAATCTTTCATGACTTTCTCACCAAAGGCCTTCAAATTGACCCGACTAGTATGAACATTATTGACATCCATAGATTGCCACAAAGACCAATATTTGTAAACAAAGCCAAAAAAAATCGTGCCATAATTATAAAATTATCAATTGCAATGGAAAGAAAACGTATATTTTCATCGCTAAAACACCTAAAAAAATTCAATGAAGAGAGAAGTGCATCAAACAGCCCGTCTATATACGTGACAGAGCATCTTCCAAAAGAATTTCAAATCCAAAAAAAAGCCTCTTGTCTCAGTTTAAAGAGGCACGGAAATTAAATAAGACCACATATTGGAGAGCTGTTGAAGGAAGGTACTGCCTTTTTGTGGATAATGTTAAAGTAGCACCTTTATTGTGATCTCATGGTTTGAAGGTCAAGGTTAGTCTCACGCTACGCATTTGTCTTTTATTTCTGCATGAGTTTGTACATATAACATAATAATTTAAATTTGTGTTGCTCAATTTTTCAATTGATTGTATCCAGCTGCTTAACTACTCTCGACGTAAGTGTGTTTTTTGAATGGTACAATGACAGAGTTCGGGAAGTAACTAAACTTGCGTATTTCAGACTTTTGAACCTGCAGTATTTTGTTTTTCTCAGTCTTTTTATTTGTAACATGTAGTTAAATTACAATCTAAAATGCATCTTGTAAACTTCCTGAGATCACTAGCAGATTTTTTAGTTATTTAATACTGTCATCCATAGATTATTTAATACTGTCAATGGGACTGTTAGTTGCATGCTTTGTGCCAACTCGCTGGTTTGATTAGTGCACTTACGTTCGATCCCAACTCTGGTAGAATTGACAATGGGGAAGAGCGAGGTGACCGCCTGGTTGAAAGTCAGGCAAACGCAGCAATTTTTGATACACTGGCATTAACTGATTCAATCTATCAATCTTTTAGTAACAATATTACTTCATGTATTTATCATGACGTAGATACCACCGTCTTAAATAAAATTAATGAAAACATATTTATTATTCACTTAAACATCAGGTTCTTGCAAAAACATTTTCACACCTAGTTAGATTTTTTAAATACTTTTGTTGCATACCCAGATATCATATGCTTATCTGAAACGCGATTAAAAGGGGTACCTTACATGAATGTAGCACTTGAGGATTACGACCTTATTTACTCTAACTCACCAACAAATGCTGGTGGTTTTGCAGTGTATATCTCAAAAAACTTCGTGACACAATCAATTAGTAAACAAGATCTACAAGTTGAAAATTGTGAAGACCTTTGGCTTCGCATTAGTGTGCGTAACATGCCAATTCTTTTTACTCTAGGTGTATTGTATAGGCACCCGCATCACTCAGCGAATGAATTTATAGAGAGTCTTAATGACACACTTGCTGATTTCAACTCCTCAAAAACGACTTACTATATTCTTGGTGATATTAATATTGATATTAGTTCAAATGTTCAGTCGTCGAACAAACGCAATTACATGAATATGCTGGAAAGTAACGGAGCAGTTTCAGTCATTACCGAACCAACTCGTAAAACATCAACTTCTCAAACGACATTGGACCACATCATAACAAACGACCACCAACACGAAATTGTACCTGGTATTTTTCAATGCGATATTAGCGATCATTTTCCGGTTTTTTGCAAGATTGATATAAACCATGAAACCAAAATCACAAAAAAAAGGTATATCAGAGACTTGAGTAATTTTAAAATCGATTCCTATTCCCAAGAGCTAAATTTAATGATGCAAACTTACTTGCAAAACTTACCTAGCTCGTTTAATTTAAACACTAATTATGAGCAAGCATTTCAAAAATTTGTTCACATTGTAAAATCCGTTGTTGATAAGCATGCACCTTTAAAAATATGCTGATGACAGAACTTGTAATTTTGGCAGTGCTTTGTTTTTTTGGCTGAATATTACAAACGTGGTGCCTGCTGTAATGTCTGGAACCTATATCAGTTACACCAACTTCACTGTTGAGACCACAAGCGCCGAAATAGTGTTCACCGTCTGCAGTTATCGATGCATATTTGTGCGATGGTATTTGTGATAGCAAACAAATCGATCTTGCAATATTTTTACTTAAGATACCGACATGATAAATAGAAAACAGACATTAATGAAATCTGCTCCACGTAAAATAGCTTCACACATTATTTTTGTGTGTTGGTTTGCCTTCAAATTAATTTTAGTAATCCATTGAAATCCTCATTTTACTGTTGGTCATCCCTTCACGTCATTCTGCGTTGTTTACTGTCACATTATTGTTTAGGTCCAGATCCACCTGTAATTGACGTGATATCAAGCCCCAGCCCAACTCAATTGTTTGTGTCATGGACTCCGCATTGCACTAATGACCTGTGTAACGATCTCGGCAATGATAGAAAACCTAAAAAATACATCATCACTTATACATCAACTGATGATGGAATAAGTTATTCCGAAGAAGAAGAAGTTTCAGCACCACAAGGTTCAAATTATCCTGCTACAAGCATAACATTGGAAAAAAATATTAAATCAAACACACGGTACAGTGTTACGGTTATGACAGTGACATATCAAAGCGGCAATAAAGGAATTTACAGTGACGCAAGTGAAACTGCAACCAGTGTTACTCGTAAGTTTATAGGCTAATTAATTATTGTTGTCGCTGGTTAACAATATGAATAAACGTAATTAAAATGTCCAAGTTACATTATCAAATAAAAAGCTGCCAGTGTTGCTGCCGGTGCAAATCCAAAACTATTCCTCATATTAATTTGCAGAAAAAAATGTATTTCTGTTTCAAAAGATTATTGATGGTGATTGCTTTGATGTCAAAACTGACAGATAATATGTTAAAAACATATCGTTAGACTGATTCTGTGGTAAATGCTATTTTGCCGAATGACATTAACAACAAACTAGCCTGCATACTTTCCTGAAGAATATATTGGTTGTAATTCTGAAATGGTTCTAGGACAAATGGGTACCGGACAATTATTAAGCCGGAGCGAAAATACTGTAGGAAAATTTTTTTTTGCTTCGTAATAGCTATAAAAGTTGCCATTTGACCTTAAAACATGTCACACAAAAAGTCAGCTTTAATAAATAAAGGTAAAAATCCCCGCAAGCCAATCGAAATTTTCAGTTTTTGCAAAAAAAAAAGCCCAAATCTGACGCTCTGCTGGAAAGTTTAAACATTGCTTATCGGAAGCGAAATTGTGAAATTAAATTGGGATTTAGTCTGAAACTATCTCCTGTAAAATATAAACTCATTAGCATAACGTAGTAAATCGCCACAACCTAGTTGAAATTACTTATAAAAATGAGAAATATTACCAAATTTTGATGCAATAAAACTAATAATGAGAAGAACAAGTTCCGTTATTTAGAATAAGTGTAAACCTCAAATTCGGCTTCTTACAGCATGTAAATACGCATGACATTTTTGATAAGCAGCAATATGTTCACGGTAACACAAACTGTTTCTACTCAAAATAGAACAGACGAAGACTTATTTGAAGGAAAGAGACACTACCGTCATAAATATAATGCTGATTGCTTTTTATCATGGAGTGTAGCAGCTCTCCTACCATTGCTGTATTTCCACGTGGGACTCCATTACCATTGTTCATATGAAACAACTTAAAACTGACAAAAATGTTTTTGCAATTTTTTAGCCTTTTGGAAGTACCGGTAGTTTTCAAGCATTTTAGCGTTATCACAGACAATAATTGAATTGGCTTTGTCGTCCTATGTTACACCATCAAAATTTTTTTTCATAAAAGGATCAAATTGGCAAAACCATGGTATGTAGAAGTTAATGATATTTAGTGGCAGCGGATGGGTAAAAACATGAGGTGCTTCGATTTTAATACAATGACGAAGTTTTAAAGACATGTAAAATTCAAGTTACCGGAACCAAACTATAATAACGTTGCAACATTAAAAATTGTAAATTACGCTACCTACATCGCACATTTTTTCACATATAGTTTGTTCATACTATGAGCAAAATGAGTTGCCTTCAGAACGTGCTGGTATTAAGCATGCAGAGTTTTTCGAATATCAAATTTGACCAAATTAATCAGTCTGAAAGGAAAATTTGCTGACCCTGACAGAGACCTATCTATCAGATGGTCAAGGGGTTAGAACGTCAGCCTCTAGAGCGGTTTTCTCGGGTTCGGTTCAGAATCGGGTCAAAACAATCACTTGTAATCACAGCTCCAATGGTGTGATGCAAGCTTGATAAAGAGATTGCACCAGTCTACCACTCTAAGATGGGGCAATATGTTGCTTCTCCCGACAACACAACCAGCAAACTTGCCGCCGCTTATGCTCCACACTCTTCCCTTTAACGCCAAACGTCAAGCAGGTCTGTTGCTTCTCGGTAATAAAGGAAGATAAATTTGCAGTTGGGTCATAAAGTAGTTTTGGTAGCCTAGTGAGAAGCGATAATCCTTTTACAACGGTTGTTTAATTAACATAAAAGTAACAAAAAATTGTGTTCAATTTTTAGCATTTACCAGTAATCTTAAACTTTTGGGGTTGCTACAGGTAAGTGCAAAAGTTTCGTAAGCAAATGTTGTATATCAATTTTGTTTTTATTTTATCGTTACAGTTGTCTATGCTGTTGCTGCAATGCTTGCTCCTGATTTGGCAAAAACGCGCTTTGATGGTGTGTAGCGGTTTTCTACTGTATTAACATAAGACAAATGCATTAATGGTAAAGCAAAGGAAAAATAAATACATAAGTACGCGCAAACTGAGGAGGATTCATAACTAGGAGAAATTAAGTATATAAGCGTGCACAAGAAATATAAAAATAAATAACATACACTGCAAAACTACCGCAAAGGAAACGAACTAATTCATCGGTAATAAACACAGGTTAAGTAAAATTACGTAAAGAAAAAAGGGTGTTAATAAATAATGATAATTATTTGATAAAGTAACTTATATAAAATAAAGAAACGTGAGACTTACCGACTGTTTTTATAACAGGAGCAACAACTTCAAAACAGCTCGTAACAGTAACTAATATCAATGATATTACAACAACTAGCACAGACATTCGCAACAGTATCTGTAACTTATTCAAATAGAATTAATCTTTCAACTTCAATAACGGTTATATGGTATTTTAAAATACATCTTTCTATTTCTTTACACAGTGGAAATCTAACAGCCTCGAACAGTCACATAAATTAAGAATAAAACCCGTTGACTCTACTGCAAAATAGCATTATTTGCTTACTCTGAAATTACGTCCGGCCAATGCAACAGCGACTTCAAACTGACACACAAAACATGTAGAACACTGTTAGGTGAACTAATTATCAAAGAAACATCGAGAATCGGCCTGTGGTCGGAAGCCATTAACTTAAAATATATAAATAAAGATCACGTGAATAGTTTAAAGAAAAGATTCAGTGCCGATTGCAGAGATAACAACGACGATTACAAAATAGGAAACGACTCAAATTAAGACGACAACTTTACAGGCACACTACGCAATACAAATAGGTTCAACAAAAGGTTGCGACTCGATTCCATAGCTTAGTTTTTGGTGGAAGTCCTAATCAGAGGTTTAAGTTCGATTCTAACTTACGACTTGCCGTAACAACAGTACCATTGAAAGTTGATCAACCAACAACTGAGTCTCCTTCAACTTCAAGTGTTCTGTTGAGTTGGAAGGAGGTGGATGGAAATGCTAAAGTAAGCTACACAATTTCATGGACGTCTAACCAAGGACCAGGTCAAATCGATAACATCATGGGAAGTTCAACAACAATCAAGAACTTAACTTCGAACACTCTATACGCTTTTACAGTCACAGCTGTGAATGATGCAGGGAATGGTATAGCATCAGATGGAGTACAAGCAACGACAGGTACAAATAATATTTTATTGTTTGAGTGAGTCGCATATCACCAAAATGATGGGAGCGTCACATTTGCAATGAGCGGCTGAAACAGATATTTTTGTTGCTGCATTTAAATGCATTGACACATTTTTGAAATTCTGAACAAGTTGCACTGAAACAAAACTAAATGTGACAATTATTTTTAGTCTTTATCCCTGGTTAGGCCATTCAGCTCAGTTGTTAAGCGGAAGTTACCGGAGTTCTGGAGTTCAATCCCCCGTCGGTCAAATTTGCACAATGTCGCCAGTAGCTCGCCATTGTTGCGACGTTTTTTCAGAACTGTGTTACCCGGGCGCTAAGCCGCGGAAATGGGCCCAGCCTCTCGTTACACGATTTGGCGAAATACGGCGAGTATAATGAAGATAAGTTTGATTTTTTAGACAGGATTTAAGTTTGAAAGAGATTTCGAACAAACTCAGCGTTTACAAATCAAACACAATTATACCCTGCAGGATGGGTCAAAAGTGGGTTTACACTGGTTATTCAGCTACCTTTTACGAGCTTGGACGAACCTGGGTACTCTTTATGGAGCAAGCGATTTTATGGTCAAACTTTATGCTGAATTCAAAATGTTTCATCCATTTTCACATTGAACAACTTTTTAGGTCAGTTAAATCAAAATGAAAAAAAAATTGTGGACACATAATTTTGGCCCACGTAACATAGATTCTGAAGTAAAAAATCAACGTATTTCGGATCGCACATTTTTCCTGATCAACCGTTTCACAACATTTCAAATATGCAGGAGACTTTCAATAAATTGTTTGTCATGAAAATGGCGAAAGAAAAAGCTTTTACACTTAACTGGTAATCACGAAGGACCGATAAAACAGCAAACTCGATGGGCAAATGATTTGACTGTAGATAGTACATAGAGCAATCAACTGGAGAACCATTTATTGCAATAATTATTTCTATACTACTGAAACTAAATTACGATCCTTTCAAATAAAATTAAATCTAAGAGCTATTGTAACTAATGTGCAATTGCATGGTTTCGGCATTGTGGATTCGCCTTTTTGTTCGTTTTGTGCGCAAAGCATGGAAACAATTTTGCATTTATTTTGTTTTTGTCCAATTGTAGATCAGTTTTGGTATGAAGTTTTTAGTTGGATATGCTGTCATTTCAAACGGGACATAAATTTTTGCAATTTTAAAAAGATTTTTGGATTTCAAGAGGTAGAAAATTGTACTAAGACGGGTTTGATTAATTGTTTTTTACTCAATGCAAGATTTTTGAATTATAGATGTAAAGTTGAAAAAACCAAACCAAATATCATGTTATTTATAAGTACCATTAATTTGCAAAAAAAAAAACAGAATATTTGATTGCTAAACGTAATGGGGATTTGAAAAAACATTTTCGAAAATGGAATATCTATTGCATCGTGCTACTACTGTACCTGTATGTGCTTAAGAACGTTATTTTGTAACGCCATAATTATTAGACTTTGAAAATAGTATAGGGTTGCATTCGTGTTGATACCCATTTTATTATTACTTTTTGCAACAATATAAAAAAAAAAAGCTTTGCTATATGTCTGGTAACCAACGCCCTCTGGTTGGTTTCAGATGGCTGAGTGGTTAACACTAGAACGGCCGGAGCAGCAGCAAGCCCTCAACGGCCAACAGCGGTCAACGCTTCTGTTGATTTGCGTTATTACGAGAATATGCTAAGTGTGGTTGCAATCATAGTGTCGGAAAAATACCCAGATCACGTAACTCAATCCTTAAAAAGCAGCTGTATTCGAAAAAAAAGGCAAAAACTGGACACAAATTTGAAAATTGTTTCAAATTGTAAATTGTTGCAAATAAAACCCATTTAAAAAATAAGAAAAAATGCGCTTATTTTTAAAATATTGTGATGCGAAAATTCAACAATGGTTTAGGGTGGCTTTGAAGAGAGCTTGTTCACTTAGTGACCGCGTTACCGCTATAGGCCATGTCGCATGATATAAAATTCCGAGGCGGTCCACTAACCATATACAGTTTTGTTGCACTTGAAACAAAGGGTGCCGGTATTGTTTTTAGTGCAGTTCACTGCTATTCGACACTGTTTTAGTGTCTCGGCTTTTGTGAGACAATACTTCACTTGTGGAACCCCAATATAGAATAAACAAGAAACATTCTACTGAAGCATTCCGAAATATGCGATCAGTGTTCAGATCTGCAGCGGTCAAAATGAGCGCTAATGGCCGTTGGAGGTAAAACATCTTCTAAAATGTTTGAGGAAGCAAGTTTCGGCTTGATACTCAGCACCAGAGTTCGGGTCTGCTACCTAAGAAAAGTCAAAAAATTCTACACCAATGCGAGTTTTGTATAAAAAATATCCCACCTTGAAATTGGAAAACCGTCAAAATGACCGAACCCGTCGTTCTAGTGTAAAAGCGTTCGCTTCTGAAGCTGTAGACTCGGGTTTGATTCCGAGTCGGGTCAAACCAATGACTTTAAAGTTGGTATTCACAGCTTTTCTGCTTGACGCTCAGCATTAAAGTGACGTTATGAAGAACAAGCTGGTAAGTTTACTTGTTATGCCGTTGGAAAAGGCACTTAGCGCGATTTCCCATCTTTGTAGTAGAAATGGTGGCCGGCAACTTCTAAGCGAGCTCGTTATAGCGCTTTGATCGCTTTTTCATAATAGGAGGGTAAATATGCTACTAAGTACAAAAAAATACGCATTTAATATATTTGTGGGCGGTATTTTCGTAGGCCTATACGAATCGATCGTTTCGATTAGAATATAAAATGTTTAGGGTTTATTTCAAAAAATATGAATTGATGCAACTATGCATTTCGCAAATTTAAGCAGTGAATACAAAGCAGATTTTGAGTTGCATTTTGGTTACGGTACCGGTAATAACTGCACAAATATATCAACTTCTGTACCATGCAAAGTCGCTCTATCATATGCGATATATTGCGCACTTTTGCCGTGCATTGTTTTTGCTAGTTGAACTGAAACATAACATATGAATTCATTTGGCCAAAAAGTTTATTAAAATGCGACGTCGTTATTTTCTCCGAGTTGGTGAGTTTAAACGTTTTGTTCAAGAAAACATTTTATTTTGAGCATCATTTCTCTCCTACGTATTTAAAATTCGGGCAAAAGACAGTGGTTTTCGCAAAACCCTCAGCTTAGGTTAACAGATACGCAAAAAAGAAGATCCTGAAATATTCCATTGACTTGAAAACAACGTTAAAGTCAGGGGGAATGCAATTTTTATATCATTCACACATTACAACCTTTCGTAGTAATTGTGCAATACTTGAAACCACAACAACGCCGCAACGATATTTCAATAATTACAGCCACAAAGTGAAGATTAGCGCCGGCACTTCGTTTGTTTCAGGCATCACATTTCCTTCGTTTTTTACGGCTGAACCGAAAACATATTCGATACTGTTGAAATGGGAAGAACCAACTGGTGGTGAAGCAGTAGCAATACAAGAATATTCAATCAATTGGGTATCTGATAGTGGTGTAACGAGGGATAGAACTGTATATCTGACTTCAGTGTTACTTATTAATTTATTCCACAAATCAACAATTCATCTTTATCCACGTCGAGCTTATTCAAATAGGATTCTTATTCAAATAGAATTACAAACTTATTCAAATAGAATTACAAAGAAGAAAAATAGATTATAATTATTGTACAAAATTAATAAATCAACAGTTATACGTCTACATTATAGTCGGCTATTGGGATATATTTTCTTTCAAATAATGAAGTATAGAAATTAAAACTTCGAGGATACATGACATGATCGCTACAAATACTCCCCTCCAGTAAAACAACATTTCTTAACATGGCAGAAATGAGAATTCGGGAAAACAAGTTTACATAGAATTTAAAACAGAAAAGACAGGTTTGATTGAAAGAAACACGACGCCACGAGTAAAAATGAGTGCACGAAAATATGATGATAATATTAATAATTATCGACGTAATATAGTAGGAAGTAGATCAAAGCTTAACATAGTTGTGTAGTTGGTCAGTTCAAAGTTCGGTGACATTTGACATCAGAGCAAATTCCGTAGGTGGAGAGTGTCTTCACGGTTGCTGCTTGTCACTTGAAGTTATTGATCGAAATTCACTTGATTGTTGAGCCGTGTTATTCACTGGCGGTAACCGATCTTGTAAACGTGCATTCATGGTGTCGTGTTTCCCAATCACTCTGAAAGATATAACGAACGCAGCAGTATTTTGTTCTGAATACACACTGAAATATTGCTGGAATATATGTAGTAATAATCTCGATTAAATTAATGCAATGAACATACACGGTGTATAAATGGGAAATGAATAAATAGTATGACGAATCGGTAATTAAGAAACAGGAAATACAATACAAAGCGATAAATGACAGTCAGCAATTTCACATTTCGCTGGTCATGTTTTGTTCTTTCACAACTTCCTCTGTATCGCGATTATTTTTATTGGTTTTACCAATGCTTTCTTGAAAGCGCAGCCACTTTAATTTTGCAAAAGGTTTGACGACAGACTTCAATCTTTTGTAAGCATGGATTATTGTGAATATTGTCAAAATTAGTGCCCATGTTAATGCAAGGATAGTTAAGATGGATAAAAGGCAATTGAAGAACGGACTAGAAATGCTAGAGATTAACATTAAAAAACTGTTGTGTAGCAAATGTGAAACGTCTGATGGCTGAAAGTTTGCTGATGTGGTAGAACTGGGAATTGACTGGCTGTCAATGAACGTTTGTATGCGCTGATTATTTACGCTTGCTGTAGCCGGGGTAGCAAGTATAGCATTGAAGTTGCGATCTTCAATGGGTTCGTAATCGATTATTGCTGCATCTGCTATGTAATCTCTTGATACGATAGTCTCGTGGATTGGAAAAAGAGAAGGAGAAAGTTTTATTATATCTTCGGTCGTGCCAGCAAGAGTGTAATTAATAAATAAATAGAAGGTGTTTGCAATTTTGAAACGAAAAACTCGATTAGGACGGTAATTCTCAAGGAATAGTACTGATGCGGTGAGGTATAAATCTTCATTCAGTTGTAAAACACGTGGAAACGATTTAGTGAGGTGATCAGTCTGCACTGGTTCGAACAACGGTTTAGTGGCAAAGCGTTCGCTTCTAAAGCGTTCGCTTCTGAAGCTGTAGACTCGGGTTTGATTCCAAGTCGCGTCAAACCAATGACTTTAAAGTTGGTATTCACAGCTTTTCTGCTTGACGCTCAGCATTAAAGTGACGTTATGAAGAACAAGCTGGTAAGTTTACTTGTTGTGCCGCTGGAAAAAGCATGTAGCGGGATTCCCCATCTTTGTGTAGTAGACATGGTGGCCGGCAATTTCTGAGCGAGCGTTTTGATTATAGCGCTTTGATCGCTTTTTCATAATAGGAGGGTAAATATGCAACTAAATAGTTAGTTAGTTGCATATTTATCCTCCTATCACGAGAAAGCGATCAATGCGCTATACGAGCTCGCTTAGGAGTTGCCAGCCATCTGTCTACCACACCAAGATGGGGGAATCCCGCTAAGTGCCATTCCCAACGGCACAACAAGTAAACTTGCCGGTTTGTTCTCCACACTGTCCCTTTAATGCTGAGCGTCAAGCAGGGAAGCTGTGAATACCAATGTTAAAGTAATTGGTTTGACCCGACTCGGAATCAAACCCGAGTCTCCAGCTCAAGAGACAGACGCTTTATACCACTCAGCCATCTGAGCTGTTAAACTGTTAAAAATACAAATTAATACACATTTAATATATTTTTGGGCGGTATTTTTGTAGGCCTATACAAATCGATTGTTTTGAGTAGGATAAAAAATGTTTTACAACCTTACTACAGATCGCCGATACAGTAAAATTTACAACAACCTTACGTAGTGATAACCGGCGCTTAGTGTATCGGTTAAGAGCGTCCACTTAGTAGCCGGTAGACTGGGGTTTTATTCCCAGTCGGGTCATACTAAAGACTTTAAAAATAGTATTCGCAGCTTTCGCGCCAGGCGCTCGGCACAAGCGGAAGTGTAAAGGGTTTTGTGTATGTGTTGTTCGTCATGTATGTCCCTTAACATCGTTCAATCATTCGTGATTGAAAATTGTAATGGGCCGACAATTGAAAATGGCCTAAACAATGTGTGCTTGCACCCGCTGTTCCGTACCTTTACCTTTTACGTAGTGATTGTGCAATACTTGAAACCACAACAACGCCACAACGGTATTTCAATAATTACAACCTCAAAGTGAAGATAAGCGCCGGCACTTTGTTTGTTTCAGGCATCACATTTCCTTCGTCTTTTACGGCTGAACCGAAAACATATTCGATACTGTTGAAATGGGAAGAACCAACTGGTGGTAAAGCTGTAGCAATACAAGAATATTCAATCAATTGGGTATCTGATAGTGGAGATATGGGTGAAAATAGAACATCAGGCAATACCAAAGAATTGACTGGTCTGCAATCAAATGATAAATATAATATATCCATCAATGCAGTTTCAATTGATGGAGATAATGGATTAGCTACTACCGTGCTATCAACGACGTGTAAGCAAAATAATATTATTTGAATAGTGTAAATACATGTAGGGTAGGCATAGCTCTTTGAGGCAAAGATGCCGGGGCTAGCCACACTTCATTGAAACAGTTCAAAACTATAAATGGAAACTTGGAAATACTGACTGTTGTTTTTCGTTACCATAGTTGCCATTCACATTATTTATTTTTATAAACAGAAATAATTGTAACAATGCGAATGTACTGCAAGTGAAACTATTGCCAAAAGTGACTTCAAAAAATCAGGGTAATAGCGTAACGCTGGATTGCAGCAAGTTTCTTAGCGAAATGTTTTGAGGGTATTTTTTGTAGATTTCAATTAACAGTTTGTACTTTTTTATGCCAAATAAGATTTAGGTTTTTGCATTGGCAAGACTCTTGACTGCACCCGACGATAATCCTTCGAAAAAAAAAATGATTGGGAAGTTAAATACAGTAGAGCCAATTCGTACTTGCTTGTACTATTAAAATTACTCTAATTTTTAATCTGAACACCGATCGCATATTTCGGAATGCTTCAGTAAAATATTTCTTGTTTATTCTTTTACCACCACTTTACCTCATCCCGAATTACATATAAGAAATCAAGTACGTTGAGAATAAAATCAAAACCTAGAAACAGCATCGAACCCAAACCTTATGAGTAGCAGTCCAGCATACTGGCCACTACAACAGGTCGCTGTTGCTAGGTTTAAATACAATTTTTCTACTTAGAGACATCTCGATCGAGCTTTATCTTTTTCAGTAGAACTATTCCGTAATAATACGCGCACCGGTCAGATATTTTATTTTCGAGTAAATCATCGGTTGCCAAACGGCTGGATATGAACACTTCATCGTCACTAGCTTTCAACATGAATTGTTCTTGGTGGCAACTTTCCTGACAAGAATTGCTATATAACTAACTCGCTTAGGAATTGCTGGGCACCAGTCCTGTCTAACACTAAAAAAGGGTGTATTTCAATAAGTGCCTTTTCCGACCGCCAAACATGCAAACTTGCTGGCTTGTTCTCCACATCTTCTGTTTCATGCTAAGTGACATGCAGGAAAGCGTTGAATACCAATATTTAAGTTGTTGCTTTGACCGGACTCGAAATCGAACCCGAATCTACTGCTTCTCGGATCGACTGTATAGTACTCAGATATCGAAACAGTTGCAAAAGAACAGTTTTTATCAACCAATTGATTGTCTCTATAACAAACTATAGAGGCATCAAGATATTCAAAATCATGCGCGGATTTATGGGGGGGAGCGGGCCCTTCCCGAAATTTCAAAAATTTTTATAAATTTTTACTTGTAAGCAAATACTGTATCATACTTGGTGTCAAAATCTGAACTAAGGTTCAGGAAGGTCGTTTGAGTAGCAGCGTTTTCTGAAATTAAAATCCTTTTTTATGAACGACTAGGCTGATATTGTTACTAGCACACAACAACAACATAACCAACCACACAACATACAAACCACACAACGTTTCAGGGGGGACTCCGCCCCCCCCCGAAAAAAATTTCGCCTCCCCTACAAAAAATTGGTTACTATAATACATGATACCGGTATAAGAAATTTGGCCCCCCTAACATATTTTTCGCTCCCCTAAGCATTTGCTTCTAGTTGCGGGCCTGGCTCAGTAGTCTACTTGTGATACGATACTATAAGCCGAGTGTTTAGAGCCGGCAAGCCTTATTTCTGCCAATAAGGGTCCTACCTTATTTTCTTTAACTAGCATGCGTTGATTAAAAAAGGGCAGTACCCCCTTCCTCGGGCAAAAAATTAGTCCAAGATATAAAAACAAACTAATGAAATTCAACTGTTGGCATGGACTACACTCGCTGCCAACAGCCAACACCCACAGTCAACACCCACCCCCTTGACAATTGCACCAAAAAGAAACCTTTCTTTACTCTCGAGAAACTTTCATTACGATGCGATTCAGCAATATCGGTAGTCCAACTTTTCTAATGCGTTTTGCTTGAACTGCATTTTTGTCATTGATGCTACTGTAAAACACTTAATATAAGTAGGAGTTTCCTTAAATGTGGTGTATCTGCAGTAACCATGGCTGCACGCAAAAAAGTTTGTGAAAAATTGAATTAAATCTTCATTATACTTGTTTCATTACACTCGCTATAGTAGCGAAGCATGGTAACGAGTGGTGGGGCCCGACTTCGCGGCTATAAGCGCCTGGGCATCGCAGCTACGAAGAAACGTCGCAGCGGTGGCGAGCCATTGGCTGCAGTGTGTCCGGTTAGGCCCCGCCTGGGAATTGAACCCCAAACCTTCCGCATCGATATCGACATCTAAAAGATAACCTTCATAGCTGCCCATGAAGTATCCAGCAAGAAGTAGCAAATCAACTGGTGCTTTCTTGTTATTCCTTGTACGCTGTGCGTGACTGAAATCGATCCACAGCTTTCGTTCACCAACGAAAGAGCTCCATTGATGTTGTGATCAGAATTTTAATAGGGAAATTCAAGAAAAAATCCGAAAATGTGTCGATATTTTTTCGTAGTAGATAGACGACAAATTTTTTTTAGACGACAAAATTTTTCGTAGTAGATAGACGACAAAATTTTTTCAAGAAAAATCCGAAAATGTGTCGATATTTTTTCGTAGATAGACGACAAAATTAGAATTTATGTTGTACGACTCAGTTGGTTTGTTTTGGGATGCGGTAGTGTGTCTCCACTTTTGAGTCTATAACAACAAAAAAAATGCGTAGTTTGTATTAAGTTTCACACCTCTTTACGCAGCGTCATTGACCACTTCATACAGTCAAAGTGGTCAATGATGCAGCGGAAAGAGGTGTGAAACTTAATACAAACTACGCTACCATTATTATCACTGACAATGAAGAACAACGCCATGATTTATTACAAGCAGTCGAAAAACATCGACACATAATAACAGATTTCTAAAAAAGCACTTTGAGCAGATGAGCCACAACAATCACTCCATTTGTCATCAGAGATAGTCTCGGTTATAATCGTAATTTGTAATCGATTACGCCATTTTCAAATAATCGTAATCGAAAATCGAATGCATGGGTGCGTAATTGTAATCGTAATCAGCTGAATCGATGTAATCAAGCCATCTCTGATTGTTATACTGTTTTATGCATAAATGGCAATACAAACAGTCCAAGACCTATCATAGTGCTTTGAATGCGTGTATTGTAAGCTTTAAGGAGGTAGATAATATAATCTGGTGAGACTGATTTTCGATGTTTTTGGTTCAGTTTAACTTAAGCAAAAATATATATATTGTAAATATAGTGAATACAGCTCGTTATTACACTTGACCTGCTTTTTATCTATGTTTTCTTGTTGTCGTGTTGTGGTGCTGCTTTAGTATGTAGTTTAACACTGTTTGCGTTGTACTTCTCAAAATTTTTGGAATTTGGAGGAATTCCATAGGCCCCATATCCAAGTATTTACCATGGCGCTATAGCAAGAAAACAACAGTATTGTTGTACATTTATGAATCATCCATTTGTTGCAATAATTCTAAAAAAAGTGTGATTAATGGTTATTCTTGAAACATATCCCCTAGGGAGTCTTGAAACATATCCCCTAGGGAGTGTTTCAAGGTCAAAAATTTTTACCTTGATGTCACTATATATCTTCGAAACACAATACGTAGCATATATCATTTCATATGTCCCAATTCAAGTGTTAGCACAAGTTTTTGTATAATTTAAATACCGGAAATCCCCTAATTATCCAAAATTATCACGTCAAACTTTAGAGCTCTTGGGGCGGGTAAAAACATGGTCGGATGCGAAAAAAATTTTGCTGGCTCATTTTAATACACAGGCATCGGAAAATCAACAATAATGACAACTTTTCAAAAATGTCCAAAATTTGGACAGGTCTAGCCTCCATCATCCTATCACGAAAAAGCAATCGATGCGCTCCACAAGCTTGCTTTGGAATTTCCAGTCATTTGTCTACCTCACCATGATGGGGGAATCCCGCTAAGTGCCTTTCCCAACGGCACAACAAGCAAACTTGCTGGCTTGTTCTCCACACTGAGTGTCCAGCAAGGAAACTGTGAATAGCAATGAAAGTCATTCGTTTGTGGAATCAAACCCTAGTTTACAGCTCCGTAGACGGACGCTCTTACTACTCGGCCATCGAAGCTGTTAATTGCAGCTTTTTAGTTTTAAGGTTAATTTTGTTTTTTTGAGTTTTAGCTTTATGTCAAGAAATGTGAGCGGGATAAAAAATTATTTTAACTACTATAGGTTTAAATGAAGCTTTGCAGATTTATCCTCCTATCACGAGATAACGATCAAAGCTCTACAACAAGCTCGCATAGAAATTCTGATCACCACTCTACATCAACGCAAATATTGTCTTTCATTTAAATGGAATTATCTGTTTCATTTATGTTTTTGTGGTAGATCTTTCGGAGGTGTTTCAAAATAAAAGCAGTTTTGCGTCATGTTGAAACTGGGGACAAATCGAAGTAAAAGCTTAACAAACGTAGATAGAAACAAAAACAACAAAATTAAAATAACAACATTTCAGGCTAATAATCAATTTGGCTTTAAATATGGTCTCTCAGTCCTTTGATGATGCTTACCAATCAAAAATATTTTATGATTGCAAAAGTTCTGCTTTAAAACAGCTCCTGGAAAACCAAATGCATCGAGCAGCGTGACGGGGGTTGATAATACAACTGCAGCAGTTGTTTATTGGAACAAACCAGACGGAGGTGATGAAATAGATGGTTATACTCTCCAGTGGACAGCAACTTCAGGAGATTTGCCCCAAAATTACACTCCTCATATCAACGGAACAAATGAATACAGTTTGTGCAAAACCGGATTAATTCCAGGAGAAATGTACACAGTGATAATAATTGCGAACAACTCCGCTGGTTTTTCGAGTGAAGAAATTCATCACCGAGCATGTATGTAATGATGATAGATCGGTATATTTTAATTATGTTTTATAGTAAATATATTTTGTCTATTTAAACCTGAAATAGTGAATAGAGTATAAGCAAGCAACGATCGATAGCAATAGTGAATAAAGCTTGACACACTGATCTGTTGCACGGTAAGGCTGCTAATTACCGCATGGCGGTTCCATGATACAGCAGTGCTATGAATATCATTGCTAATGTCAAGTCAAAACCTAAAGCTAATTTTGTTCTTTAGATCCTGGTTCAGTGTCGAATCTAACAATAACCCAAAACAAGAAAAACCCTTTAGATAGGTTGGATGTTATTTGGGATAGACCTGATGGTGTTGGTGACAAAACTGAGGTAAATTTTAACAAAGTTTAAAACCATTCTAAAAGCTACAGTATTACTTAAGCATGTTTGGTTCATGCATTAGGCGCTTCTGCCTCTGCAATCTTGATTATTAATGTTCCGTATGCTGCGTAAAAAACATGTAATGAAATTGAAATGCTCCAATTTGAAGAAAATTTTATGTAAATATACACTACTGCGATATTAATCTCAACGATAAAAATATGCCTTTAATAAAGCTTCATCTAAAACAAAAACCGTGCAGAAAAGTGCAGCCATGAAAGAAATGCGAGCAAAAGAAGCAAGTAGCGCCGTAATGAAAGGCACAGCAATGTTTTTACATACGCCAAAACTGGTTTTTCTTGACTACTGCACTGTAGTTTTTACAAGGTTTACCGTAGCTTGTATCCTAACAAGTTAGATATGACAGCGAAAGCAGAGCATTTGAAATTTTAGTTGCCTCCTAGCAGAAATATTAAATACCGGTACAAAAATTTCTGGGATGACTTCCAATCGGCTTGCACTCATAGATGGCGGAACCGGAGGGGGGCGGGGTGAGCCTGCTTTTTCCCACTTTTTTTTTCAGGGGGGGGGGGCTAATTTACGCGTTTATTTCTACAATATTGCCTCTTCATGAATGTATTTGAAATTTAATAGACCTACCATCGAAATTAAAACCCAGGAAAGGGCTTAACTCCAAACATGTCTTCTTTAAAATTTTGTTTGTGGGGTGAGGGGAACAGAAACTATAAGCAAGAACCGTGGGCCTAAAACCCACGTAAACTGGACATGTCACATATGTGGACAGGCTAAATATGGGATGGTAGGCAAAGGGCCGGATTTACGTATAGGCTAACAACGCTAAAACCTAGGGCCTCGGAAAAAATAGGGAGCCTCATCACGAACAATAAAGACCTTTTTTTCTCTTCACCCAATTTACCGATACTTTCACTGGAAAACAGATGGGGACGCGTATAGTTTTTCGCTCTTCACATCAATGTTTTCAGTGAAAACAGGTCATCAGAGAATGTGAAGACTTTTTTTTTGCTCTTCCAATCTGTGAGATCAAATTGCGTAGGGCCTCTCATTGTGTAAATTCGGCCCTCAGGAGCGTATTTAGGGGCGGGCTCATTGTGCGATGTACCCCCCTTTTGACTCGGCCTTTCATTGAACAAGAACAATACTAATGGTGCCAAGTGACTGAAATATGCCAGATTCTTTTAATGGTTTCTGTAGCATATGGCCAGGGGAGAATCCATACGGGTAGGATCAGAAATATGCATCTTCCCACCAGCCATTTTCAAAAATGTTTTTGATGCATACAATATTTTTATAATTTCGAATTTCTTCGATAGCTATAAGCCTTACACCTTTTGCACGCATACCGGTAATTAAAAATGCGCGAAAAAAATGTATCATATTTGGCTAAGCACTTAGAATTAGGGTCAAAAAATTTGAACACAATTTGCCTGAAAATTATTTAAAAAGCTCTAAAATAGTCATTACAGGATGTAAATTTTCAAAAAAAACTCCCTTAGAACTTTTTTTGTTTCCTAATCAGCTTCAAATTAGTTCTGCCAAAAAAAAAATACGCTGGAAAAAATGTGGAAATTATGCCCCCCTTTAAAATTTCTCGCTACACCACTGTCGGCCCTGGTTGTAAGTGAAGAAAATTTGGTCATTGGTTTTGGACTTTAGAAATGTTTTCGCCATCGCTGCTTGCACTACTCCAGGCTGCTGTGCTGGCTCATATACCAAAATTTTTATATTAAACGATGCTTCACCAATCTACTGTATATGAAGAACCTAAATGCGCAGCTTAAGTTACAAGCAGTTTAAGCTCTTTTGACTAGTCAAAAGCGTAATCATAATGCTGGTTTGTTTGCAACTCAAATTTTCTTATTAGACAGCAAAGCTGAAGCCTTGCTTCTATAAGATTACGCATAAGTAGGAAAAAACTTTCACTCAATAATGGAAAGTATTTTTACACTCTGTTTCTGCCTGCTAGCTTGATGCATTTTAATATTTGCTAGATACAATATACCAGCATTGTTGACGGTTCAACTAATTCAACGGAAACGGATAATTTCGGTATTACTTCGCTCTCGATTTCAGTGCAACCAGGAACTACTTACGAAGTGCTTGTAAACTCGGTATCGGGTGATTTAAGAAGCACAAAACAACCATACAAAATGAATTCACGTAAGTAGTTGCCTAAAAGTTAATAAATGCGTAAGTAACATTATCTATAACAAAATTGAAGACCGACATAACCAAAAAAGAGTGGTGGACTTTTTAGTGTCTCATTGAATATGCTGTGTATTTTATCTGGTAGTTGCTATGCTCAACTAATTAGAAGCATTGGAGTATTGTTATATTTTGCATTGATTGTGTTTGACATTTGTGTTAATCACTGTTTAAACATCTCAGATGGCCGAGTGGTAAGAGCGTCTGCCTCTGGAGCTGTAGACTCGAGTTTGATTCCGATTTGGGTCAAGCCTATGACTCTAAAATTGGTATTCACGTCTTCCCTGCTTGACGCTTTGGATTTAAGGGACAGTGTGGAGGAAAAGCAGGCAAGCTTACTTGTGGCACTTAGCGGGATTCCCTCATCGTGGTGTGGTAGACAGATGGCCGGCAACTTCTAAGCGAGCTCGTAAAAACGCTTTGATTGATTTCTTGTGATAGGAGGGTAAAGATGCGACTAAGCGATTAAATACATGACAAGCAGTAACTGTTACTTGTGGCAAAGTATAAGTTGCATTTTCAGACACTATAAAAGATTGTATAAATAGATTAAGTGCGAGTTGAACAAAAACGTTCAACGAACGTGTTGGCACTTTATTTTCCTAATTAATTTCAATATACCATAAAGTGGGGTAGAGTTGTTTCGGGCAATTAGCTCTCATCAGCCGCTTGAGGCGTTTATTCGAAACTTTTGTTAACTCTTACGAGTCCTACGTTATACCTACACTGTAAAAAAATGTTGTAATTTTACTCGCAAAATGAACGTAAAACTTTACCAAAAAGGGTAGTTTCAACTATTACAGCCACATGCTGTTGAAGTTTGGTAAAGTTTTATTTTTACTTTTAAATTGGACGTATTTTTTTACGTAGACTTGTAGTATTTCTAATCACAACAAACCAGCGTTAAATTTTTTTATCGATAAGTTTTTACGCCTGATTTAGAGGTATTTTTTTACTAACGTCGACATGTTTTTAAATTTACATCTAAAAGTGGTAAAATTTTGTTTTTACCATGTTTTTACATTCAACCTTATGTAATTGTTTTGGAAAAAATATTTCGTTGTTGTAAATGAAATCAAAATATACCTATCCAATATCCATATGTAGGCCTACCGGTAACCTAAGTATTCGATACTCTCTGTCTAAAGTTACATCAGGCTTATGTCGTGACTCGGTAAGTTATTTATCAATTCGGTTTTCTGCGGTGAAATAAAGGCGGTGAAAAATCTATCTATGGTGAAATAAACACTTGAGTTTGAAATCATATGGATATTTTTTTGAAAGTTAGGATCAAAATACTCATATCCGGAATCCGGATCCGGTTTTTATAACAAGATGTGGATCCGAGAAAAAAGCAGTAATATCCGGGCCCGCTCCGGATCCGGTTTGGAACAAGATCTATCAAAATATATGTTAAAACGGAAAAAAAGTATTTATTCCGCGACCTCATGTCCGCCAACAGACAAAACCGGATTTTGCTGTTTTGAATGTGACAGCGCAGCTTATGTAAAAATAGATCACGTGCTTTGAAAGAACCAATGAAAGAGGGTTATGGCGATGGAGAGCATGCAGCAACAGCATTTCTGTCACAATGCGGTCAGAGAAAAAGATGGAATGGGAGATCGTGGAAGGCTGTTTGGGCCAACGGTAATAGGCTATGCCCCGGTATAACATTGGCAGATGGACTTGCAGAGAGGTAGAACATATTTAGCTCATAGGCAGGGCCTTTGACAGAAATTTCTCCTGGGGGTACGAATATTGGCACCAAGCCCCCAAAGCTTTTTACAATCAGGATTTTTGGACACGACTGGTTTAGTGCAGGTCTATTTGAAGCAACCAGTTTGATGCCAATTAATGTTCTATTCAAGAACTTTAGGGTGAGTAGGCTATCAATCAAAGTTATCAGAACAAAATTATCAATCTGGCCATATTAAACATGTCAATCAATTGTCGCAAACAAGTACCGGTAATAGGTACGGTAAGCAGCAAAAAATAAAAACTCCATCACCTTAATATAAGTTTTAATATATCATTTCAAAAAAATACCGTAGGCCTATTCAATTTTATTTATCACACTGGAATATTCAGTATTGGTAAAATAATTCATAAATAATTTGCTAATATAATTTGCTAAATATAGCACCAGTACATTTCTAAATTGTCTGCATTTTCTAGACTCTAGAGTACTGGTAGTCTATTTTTTACTGGTACAGTTTTTTATAACAGAAACAAGGTGACAATGTAACATTACAAATGAGTTTCTATCAGTAGACAGCCAGCAAATTAAAATAATTTGGCGCAACAGTTTAACTACCGTAATCTGCACTTGCATAAACTGCACTTGAATTTTAGTTCTGGTAGCTGTTTTTCAATCAATAACGAGCAGCACAGAGCATCACATTTTTCCGTAGTCCAAGGCAGAATTTATGGGAGATCCACTTCATTCGTACAGTAGAGCAAACAAGTATCGGTATTGTTATGTAAAGTCTTTTGTTACCGGTAATAATTTAACACTGTACCAGTATTTACAACACCATGCTATTTTGTCACTCCCGGAATTACGATCAAAATGCTGAAAAACAGATATGCACATGCAGTTCAGATACGGTTTTTCAGTGCTCCCTGCCATGGTGCACATGATATTTATTACACTGTTTTTGTTCATATTGTAGACTTTGTTATTATTATCTTTTTTTTTTCGTGTGTACTCTGGCAAAATAAACTCTCTCTCTCTCTCTCTACCAGTAATTAAGTTTGAAGTAACCGATCTAGAAGACAAAGAAATATCTATAGATCCGGTTTTTAATTGGAAAAACCTATTTTGTTGTTAGAGAGTCCTATCTTTCTGTTTTTGGAGGAACCTTTTGCATGATTGTGTTGTTGTAAGAGCGGCGTTTCTTGAACATGCTGGGCCCCCCAGGATTCAGGCCTGGGTTCGATGTACCCCCCTCTCATAGGCCCTGCCCATATGCCTTTAATGACCATGAAAAGTTAATTAACATTGAATAGTTTTCAAGTAGCCTATACTGGTGTATAGGACTAATCTGCTAACCATGATGGCTTTTGTCCATTTGTTCTGATTCTTAACAGCTTGATAAGGCAGTGTACTGGTGCTAGTGGTTGGCTACCGGTATATTAAACTGATAAAATATGTATAGTAGTGTATATTGTTTATATCAAAATCAACAACCATGTCTTCATTATACTCACTGGAATTTGCCGAAGTGTGTGGCGAGTTGATGGAGCCAATCTATGCGACTTTGCACCTGGGCTACACATAATGTTGAAGCGGTGGTGAGCCGTTTGCAATGATGTGTATGATTTGACCAGCCTGGGAATTGAACCTGCAACCTACCTCACCAGAAGGGTCTTCCCTAACCACTACACTAGTAATCTACTAAATTATAAATTCCTGTTAATTTCATAGATATTAATATTTTAAGTTTTACCTTCCCCCTTGAAGAACCCTTCCAAGGGCAAAACAGCCTGTCGTGGGTATATTAACTTTTTGTGATCTTTTGCAATACATAGGACCATATGTATTTATTATGTAATATATGTAATGTAGCCTGTATATGTAGTTTTCAAGTCTACAATCACTGAGTCATGTTTTTATGAAGCAGATAACCAGTTTTGGTTGGCAATGTGGTGTATATAATGAACAGGTTTAGCAAGCTGGACTAATGTTAATAATGATTTGATGATCAAGCCGACAATTTTTTTTGGATTTGCTTGATGATATCAATTTGCATTTTATTGGAACCAAGCAGAGCATATGTTGGACTTGACATGTTCAGTTACAGTGTGTCAACAGAAATTTGATGACTTTCGTGACCTTTTGAAACATTTGAAAAATCATATTTATGAAGGACTTTTAGTAAATTGCCCTTTGAAAATTGTAATAAATCGTATTGCATTATATCGTCTCTTACCTCACATATCAGTAGGTGTCATAAACTACCAGATCATTCCACAAACCGAATTGTGAGTGGTGGTGCTAGTATCAGTAATGTAAATTTCTTTAATGAAAATGATGACGGTGTTTTAAATCCTGTAGGCCTACTTGTACATGCTAATTCTTCACCACTAGATAAACTTGCAATTTTTGTGCTGTCGTTACGCTATAAGCATCTTATTCCTGCTTCAACTGCAGATGGCATTTCAAGTGATCTGGGAAAGTTGTTGGAAAGTAAAAAGAATCAGATTTTACAAAATGTAAATTTAATTCTGAATAAAGAAAATGTTTCTGATCATATTACTACAAAAGTAATCGACACTATTTCATCAACATTTAATTGCAACCTTTTTACTGATGGAGAGTTGAGATCTAATTATTCTCGAATCCAGTTATTTGAAAGAATGCTACCTTATGTGAAACCAGTTTCTTACCAGTTGTCACATGATTTAAATGAGAGTCGCAAGAATGTGTGTTTTCAATATGTTCCAATTTTGCAATCTTTGGAATTGCTTCTTTCACATGCTGAAGTAATGGCACAGCTTTTCAGTTCTCAAACAACTGGGCCCAATCATTCTTCACATGTGCATGATTACAAGGATGGTATAGTATTTAAAGCTCATCGACTATTCAGTTCTAAAGAGCATTCGATACAACTTATCCTGTACCAGGATGCTTTTGAGGTGGTAAACCCTCTTGGGACTGCTAGGACAGTACATAAGTTACTGGCAGTATAGTATGTTCTTGGAAACTTGCATCCTCACTTGAGGTCACGAGTAAACTCCATGCAGCTTGTGCTTTTATGTGAAGAAAAGCATATCAATCAAGCAAATATGGAAGTATTGTTTCGTCCACTTTTAGATGATTTGCGTGTCTTAGAGACTGAGGGCATTAGTGTTAATGGTCATGAAAACATTTGTGGCAGTTTGTTTGCAATTGCTGGTGATAATCTTGGAAGCAATTGGCTTGGTGGTTATATAACCAATTTTAGCTCAGCCGATTATAGTTGCAGATATTGTGAGTCGCAAAAAAATGACTTCACCACAAACAATCGCATTTCAAGACCCTTAAGAACAGCTGATTCATATGATACTTCCGTGAACTTAAAAGCGAATAGCAACCAGACCCATGTTCAAGGAATTAAATTTTCATCACCATTTAATAGCCTTTTGTATATACTATCATGTTTGCAATCCTGGGTTGCCGCCATACATCGCTCACGATTTATTTAGGGAGTTGTCGCATATGACATGATGCTATTTGTCAAATATTTTTTAAAACATGGCTGGTTTTCTGAAAGTTATTTGAATTTTGCTATCACTCAGTTTAGCTTTGATGAATTGAGTAGGAACTCTAAATGTGTGGTTTTTAAAAATACGTAGTTGAAAATTGCTGGCAATGCTTTCCAAATATGGTGTTTTATTCGTTTTTTTCATTTGTTTGTATTTCATAAAGTTAGGGATTGGACAAATCCTGTGTGGAAAGCTGTACTTTTGCTGAGAATTATTGTTGAACTAGTTTGTGCACCAAAACTTAGCTATACACAGATATCCTGCTTGTCTGACTATATTGACGAATATCTGGATTTAAGATCTGCTGAATTTTCTGGGGTACGACTGCGGCCTAAGCACCATTTCATGACCCATTATCCTTGGTTGATTTTACAGTTTGGACCACTTGTATATGTTTGGACGCTTAGATTTGAAAGCAAGCATTCCTACTTTAAAAGAATTATTGGATACTGTGGAAACTTTGTTAATGTAGCCTTATATTTGGCCAAAGCTCATCAGATGTTTCAGGGTTACTTGCATGTAACTGGATTATTCCCATCCAAGATTCAGCCTGCTATGGAAACTGTTGCAGAAAAGAGAATAAATAAGTATGACTGCATGTTCTGCAAGGAAGTAGAGTACCAAGGAACATTGTACAAGACTGCTCAGTTACTTGTTATTGAAAAGCATGCGTTTGATTTACA
This sequence comes from Trididemnum miniatum, assembly GCA_964006365.1. Taxonomy (NCBI): domain Eukaryota; kingdom Metazoa; phylum Chordata; class Ascidiacea; order Aplousobranchia; family Didemnidae; genus Trididemnum; species Trididemnum miniatum. The sequence continues at coordinate 2,436,625 of OZ023252.1, forward strand.
ATTGGGAAAAGTGAAAGCAGTATTTTTGTACCAAGACGATGTATGGTTTGTTGTAAAACTTTGCAGAGGCGTCTACATGCCACATTTGGGCATTTTTTGTATTAACTATTTCCATTACGCAACTGACGATTTTAAGTGTGTATGCATTGATAATTTGCTTGACTATTATCCTTTGTATAGTTATGATTGCGTTAGTAGAGAAGAAGTTGTGGTGTTAAAACACTCCGTTTAGCAAGCAGTGCTATTCTAGTTCTAAGCATGCGAGCTGTGATGCTTAGCTTTACCTACGTTCTAGTTCAGCCATTAGCCTCAAGTACTTTATATTATATTAATTTTGTAGCATGGACAATGCATGGTGATGCTGGAAATATAGGCATTTGTAAGTTAACTGTTAAGACAAATTTGCTTGTTTTTTCTTCTGTGTGAATTCATTTCAAAATAATTAAGTTCTTGAGATCTAGCTAGAACGTTCTTTATTTTTGCTGCTTTTAAACCTGTTTGATACCTCAAAATTCTGCTTTGTGCTGTTCCGTCCAAGCTAAGAATTACGAGTCTCCATGTATTTTAGATAAAGTGGACTAAAGTCGGACTGTTAACAAGCAAGAGTGAACATAATTCGTTTAATGTCAGACCAGAGTTTGATGCTTATGCTTTACTTTCGCAGTTGTATTCATGTAGGCTTATCATGTTGAACCGAAACCGAGTATGCTTGTTGCTTACTGACAATGACATTGTTTCAGGTAAAAGTGCAATACGGATAGTTTATGCTTTATAGAATTTTAAGCGGATTACAGTGATAAATTTCAAGTACCTGTATGGAGGATGATATTCTTGCTACCCTTCCAGAGGTTTCAGAGGACTTAGCCCAGAAAGTCAAGGATTTTATCACCGACGACTTCGGCGTTTTGGATCAAAATGATTTGAAATTGGTGAAAGAAACAGATTTGGTGACAGTTTTAAAGCCCATTCAGGCTAGAAAACTGATTCAGTTTTGGAATCAAGTTCAACCTGAGATATCATCAGAGAATATCTTTCAGAAACATCCTGTTTCTTCTTCATCGAGTACTGATGAAGCAGTAGCTCCAAGCAGCAGCAACTCTTCTACCAGCAGCCATACACTTGGGAGTGCTGAGTGGGATTTTTGTTTTGAAATCCCTTGGAATTCTTTTTCTAAACCTCTGTTAATGCTTGTGAACAAAAAAAAACCTGAAAAGAGACACAGGTTGGAATTGATCAGAATAGTGGTAGATGCTATACATAAAGTTTGGAGCAACCCAAAGTTAAAGAAGATTGAAAAAATTGCTTATCGAATCATTAGCTGATACCCTGATTCATTTAAAGATGAAATCGATGGAATAGTCATTGGATCTGGCCTGGAATCATTGACAGCTCAGTTGATGTATAGATCTGATAATATTCGAAGAGGCTCAAGGAAACCGCTGCCGACTAGTCCTTGTGCTGAAGCATCAAATGACGTTTTGACTGATGTCGACCAAAATTACCTCCAGACTGCATATTTTCAAACATCTAGTGATGAAAATAAGATAGGCGAGCTCATGAAAAAAGCATATAATTCAATCAGAAACGACATAAAGAAAAAACTCATGGTTGCGGAAATCAAACAAAAATAGCCGTTCTTATTCGATGAAATGCATTTCTTCCGCCATATGGAAGTATTACTTGGGGATTTTGAAATCAAAAAGAAATTGATAGAAAATATTGCTACAGGCTCTTTGCTAGTCTTTAAGTAAGTTTAATTTTTGTCTTTTTTATTGATTTATACACCGTAGCATACCTTAAATGTTTTACAATTTGAGCCCAACTATGAATACCGGTATTGCTGAGTTTTGGTAGCCTAAATTCATTCATTAATTTTTATAGCTATTAGTATTATTATTTTGGTTATTTTAAAGCTATGGTACGGTACTCTTACTTTAAAATTCATTGCTAGTATTATTTATATGCTAAATGCATTGCATTGGAGTCAGAGATTTCCCAAATTAGTAAGTTAACCCCGAGAACCAAGACGAGCTTATATTTTGTTTTAGAACACTCGAGCAGTCTTCAAATGTGAGAGTAGCAAGAATGGTTGGGGAAATTGTTCAAAAGAGTAAACAGAGTCAAAATGAAAACCCGAAAGTAATTGGCATAGTCAAGCTACTGGCTTGCTATTTTAACGAGAAATCGGATCTGTTTTATCGTTGTTTCAGTGTAAGTTGTATACAGTAAATGCTAGTGTCTTGAGACAATTTTGAGACTAACTACCAGCCGAATTTATTGCATTTTTTTTCTTTCGGCTACAACCATGGACGGTTCCAGAGATGAGCGTAGTCACTTTTTTGATTCTGACTCCGAAATATGATCGAACAGTTATGCCTGCTTTTGTGCAATGTAAAGTTAGCGCACATGCAGTGCCAGACTGCAATTGCCACTCCGACTCGAAGTCCGAAGTTTTCAAAATATTTGACTCCCGGGTCCGACTTCGACTCCGAGAAAAGGGCAAGACTCCAACTCCGATTTTGCTCATCTCTGGACGGTTCGTCCTAATAGGCTGCAAGAAATACCTCAGCTTGAATGACCGTGCAACCCTGTTGTTTTTTTAAAAGTCAGTGTGAATTGAGTTACAGCTATCTTACAGTTTTGAAATATTCGACTCTTATAGTTAATTTTTGAAGTTGAACTTATAAAAGCATGTAGCCGGACTATGATGACCACGATAGTACTTAGCCAGCAAATGTTCTGCTTTTTTTTCGTGTATGAGTTATTCCAGAGAGAACATGTTTTTAATCCATGAGCGTTTTGGGATGCTATTAAGTGTTGCTGGTTTCCTTTAGGTCAGTATTGCTGATAAAACTTCTTAATATTTCGTATTGCTGATTCAGTTTTTGAATAGTAAGAAATTGCGAGAGTGATTACCTGTATCCATTTTTGGCAGGGCTTTGAAGGTATTCAAGAAATATCAAGGGACGTACCTAAGCACCCCTTCGTTATTGTAAAAGGTAAGTTGGCGTTACTATTCCTGTAGCTTTTGCCTGCAAAACATCCAGCGTTGCAGCACAAGTAAATGGAGAAAAAATATTTTTATAGCATTTTTTTGTGATAAAAACTCTTTTTCTTGACTAATCGCACATCGAAAGCATCAGTTGTAACATTTGTTTTAAATCCTTCTTCATTGTATTTCAGGCGAATCTCCAGTTCGATCTACAATGTTTTTCGTAACTATGGAAGAGGAAGCAGTGTTTGAAACAGAGTCGTTCTTGAAGGCTGTTTGTTACTGCTTTTGTTGTTTTTACATGTTTGATATGAAGTACCCGAAAGACTTAGAATCAACGTTAGAGTTTATTCAAAGGTGAGTGATTTTACTGTTAGTTTATGAGAGCATAAGCAGGAAAGACCTCAAAATGTATCTTTACAGCAGATGTAATTAATTAGTTTGTTTAAAAGTGATGAGATATTTACTTCTAGCAATATCCAACTATTTGACAAAAGTAAATGTTACTCGTTTTGGATACCAGGGGCGGCATGCTGCTTAATTTTTTTGTCACGCTCTACGCATTATAGAGATAATAACAAACAAAGTTAACGCATTGCGTTAAGTGCAACAAAATTTGAGCAGTATGCCGCCCCAGGTATAAGCTGCGTTATTAAATGATAGTATAATGATTGATGACTGATTTTGGCACTACCAATCCCAACACTTTTTATGAAAATTATTAAACATTTTACGTATGTTGTACAATGCACAGTGCACACTTACCATTTTATTTCCTACGTGTTGAAGTTATGTTTGCTGTGTCACACACAGTCATTGACACGAAACATTGGGGGGAGGGGGGCGATATTTAAACAGAATTATTGGTCGAGTGAATGGCCGAGTAACAACTCAGATAGCTCCCGAGATAAACGTCTGCTTCTGCATGGAGCTGTTTACTCGGGTTCGAACCCGAGTCGGGTTAAATCAATGACTCAAAAATTGGTATTCACAGCTTCCCTGCTTGACGCTCAACATTAAAGGGGCAGTGTGGAACCCAGTTAAGCCGGCAAGTTTACTTTTGCTGTTGGGAAAGGCGCTTCTCGGAATTCCCTCCCTCATCTTTATGTGGTAGGCAGATGGCAGGTGGCAGTTTGATTCGAAAACCGTGAAGTTCTTCGCTGTCTCCTGGCTGAAGACACTCAGCGAAAAGTAAACTAACTACTTGGTGCTGCCATTTGTGACTTAAGAATGGAAGGGTTGAAATGTGATTAGTTACGTGAGTGTGGAATCTTTTTTTAAGCAACTTGACATCATCGTACTGCTTGTGGAAGTTGCTTTATCTGATTTTGAAGTGTGTATTTAAAATCTTTTTGATTTTGTAGATACTTCGCTCGAATCAATAAGCAAGAAAGAACTGCCAAGCGGTCGAGAAGGTCGGTTTCTCCCAAAGTTATAAGGTTGGCCAATGAAATAATGCTGCGCCATGGACCAACTAACTTGATTGATGAATAAGCATATATGCAATATGCAGAACATCTTTTTCCTATAATTGGCTTGGTGGTTGAGTAACCAAATTTAGCTCAACCGATTATAGTTGCAGACATTGTGTGTCGCAAAAAAATGACTTCACCACAAACAATCGCATTTCAAGACCTTAGAGAACAGCTGATTCATATCATACTTGCGTGAACTTACAGTAGTGTGCAAATTAATTGACTCACCACAAAAAACACAAAAAACTTTACTTTTTCAATTTATTTTCATTTCAAAGCAAGAGCAACTATTTTCAAAAGGAGATATGGCCACCTTTATTTGTAATCAACTCCATAGCTCGTTTTGGCATTGATTCTACGAGTTTTTCGCAGTTCTGAGTGATTTCTTGGTCACGGTGCCACACGTCAATTATAGCATCAATGAGCTTCGTTTTGGTTGTGCAATTCCTGATTAGGAGCCGATTTCTTACTATACTCCGCAAATTTCCATCGGGTTTAAGTCGGGCGAATTCCCAGGTCTGTCAGAAACCTTGATGTGATTGTCTTCTAAAACTTTTTCCCTTTTTTTTTTGCAGTATGGCAGGGAGCCAAGTCTTGCTGAAAAATTTCTCCGTTGGGAAATGCCCTTTCCTTGTCTTTCATCATTTTACGTTTCCATATGTCTTATATTTGTCGGCATTCATTATCCCTTGAACAGGGAAAAGAGATCCAACACCTTTAAAGCTATTTTATGGTACAGGGACAGCATAGTCGATATTCCCAACGGAGAAGTTTTTCAGCAAGACTTGGCTCCCTGCCATACTGCAAAAAAATGAAGAAATTTTCGAAAAAATCACATTAAGGTTCTTGACTGGCCTGGGAATTCGTAAGACTTGAACCCGATTGAAAATTTGTGGAGTATATTAAAAACTCGGCTCATAAACAGGAATTGCACAACCAAAACGAAGCTTTCTGATGCTATAATTGACGTGTGGTACCGTGATCAAATAATCACTCAAAACTGCGAAAAACTCCTAGAACCAGTGTTCCCTCTAAGCTGTGCGCGTGCGCGCACGCACACAGAAAAGCGATATTACACATAAGATTTTGATAAAATTTTGGTACTTTTTAATTGTAATTTTTGCTTTTTGAACAGTGCGCACATAAAAAAATTGGTAGCGCACATGCGCAAGAAATAATTAGAGGGAACATTGCCTAGAACCAATGCCAAAACGAGCTATGGAGTTGATTACAAATAGAGGTGGCCATATCTCCTATTGAAAATAGTTGTTGTTGCTTTGAAATGAAAATAAACTGAAAAAATGAAGTTTTATGTGATGAGTCAATTAATTTGCACACTGCTGTAAAAGCGAATGGTAACCAGACCCATCATTCTCAAGGAATTAAATTTTCATCACCATTTAGTAGCCTTTTGTACAATCATGTTTGCATTTCTGGGTTGCCGCCATGCATCGCTCACGATTTATTTAGGGAGTTGTCGCATATGACATGATGCTGTTTGTCAAATATTTTTTAAAACATGGCTGGTTTTCTGAAAGTTATTTAGTTTCTGCTGTCACTCAGTTTAGCTTTGATGAATTGAGTAGGAACTCTAAATGTGTGGTTTTTGAAAAAACTTCGTTGAAAATTGCTGGCAATGCTTGCCAAATATGGTGTTTTATTCGTTTTTTTCATTTGTTTGTATTTCATAAAGTTACCGATTGGACAAATCCTGTGTGGAAAGCTGTACTTTTGCTGAGAAATGCTGCTGAACTTATAGTCTGTGCACCAAAATTTGTTGCTTGCTGTGGAGTCTTAATTATGTATATAAGTACTGTGGTAATGTACACTATAGCCTACCTGTGAAATGTGTAATTACAATTTCAGGTGAACCATGCAGTCTTAATTGGCTTAATAAATTCATATCATTTCTTTGTCGTTTGAGCTCGATTTTGATATTAATCCATTATGCGGTGAATTCGACGCACTATGATTGTTCTCTGATACAACGTCGGGCATACTTGTTTGATTGTTTGTCGTGGCAGTATTGATACGTTCGAAAGTATTCTTGATCGTACGTGCGCGTGCAAAAACTAAGGAGCAAAAGTTAATTTACAAGCAATGTGTAGTAATTTGTGAAACAAGCACCCTGTAAAACTGCTGCCAACTAAAATTGTAATGGGAAAACAGTCAACCATTAGTAATCAAATAACTGTCATTTTGTGGCTATATGAATAACAGTCTCATGCTGTAAAAATGAAAACAAAATGATCGCGTAAAATTGCAGTAAGAATTTTGTAAAACGTTAACTTGCAAACTTCAGTATTTAAATAACGAAGGCGTGAGTAAAATCGCGGGTTTTCGTAGTAAAGCATTAAGCAGCAAATACATGTAAGATATTACAGCAACGTGCGTAAAACATGCTGCCAGCTAAATGTTAGTAAAGTTTTTTTACAGTGTAGTGCTTGAACGAAATCCATTCTTGCACCTCACTTTTTCCTCAACATCTCTGGAATATTGTGGGCGAATTGTAATCAATAACGGAAGTTCGTGTGGAAGCAAGCCCACTGACTTAATTCACTTCTCAAACTTCTCTTACAGCGTCTTTAGGGTTAACACCTGAGCAGGGTTGGGAAAAATCGATTGTAATCGATATTCGATTGCGATATTTTTTACTTTTGTTCATCGAATGCACTGGAGCCTTTTGTTTTTGAATGATTATCAAATATGGCCTTGTCTTTACTTTTTTTCGGCGCAATTCAATATTCCATATTTGATTCTCTTTGTCCAGGTTACCTTAACTCACTTTAGTAAAGTTAAAATAATCGTCGGTATGTCATTACCTTGTTTTTGCTGCAAATTTTTTTTTTTTGTGCAAAAAAAAAAAGATTTTTAATAGCAAAGTTGCTTCGCATACTATGTCCGTCGTTTGTCTGCAAGCTACCGCATGAATGTAAGGGCATCACAAAAAATGCTTGGCGTACACCGCTAAATGCTCAGTGTGATATCGAATATCGATTACAATATTCTTTACTTTTTTAAACTACCATCGAAATCGATTATTTCTTTACCTTTCGGTGAACTATCGAATGTCGATTATCTCTTTACTTTTTTGAATATCGATTCCCAACCCTGCACCTGAGTTTATGACTATTTATTAACTGAATCTAATCTTTGCAGAGCCATCTGCTTTAACCATTACCAACCGAGAAGTGACAAAAAACAGTGTGAAATTCACCTGGGAGTTCAACGGTTTTGCGGAATCAGTAATAATTGAAGTTGTGAATAATTCGAAGCTGGTAAGTTTTTAGTGTTATGTTTGACAAATTAAACATCATTTTAGACAATGGAATGTTGTTTTTCTTGTGTTTTTTTCTGACAGAATACTGAAATCAACGACACCAATGTGACTGAATATGAACTGACCGGTTTAAAGCCTGATACAAACTACACAATGAAGCTGTACACGGTGATCACCAATGTTTTCAATGAAGGGGAACGAAGTGAAATTAAAGAGCAACGAATAAAGACAGGTCCAGATGTAGTTCCACCGCCACAACCTGGTAAGGATAGAAATTAAGTTTAGTTGATTCATCTTTGGGTGTACTATTAGTGTCTAGTACAATATCTCGAGTAATTGTAATTTTATCGTTTAAGTTTTGTATGGGCTAACAATGCTGTCAAGTTTACACGGTTTCAATATTCACGTTTTACAGTTTTGACATAAAGTTTTTGACATGCCCCATAGGCTTTCTTGCACCATGGTGCTGTTTTTAAATAAAATGGAGCTGATAATAAACATTAAAAAAAATATTATATAATGACAAAGACCTTCTTCGAAAAATTGTATTCTATGAGTACTTTCACCTGAAGATGATGCAGTAAAGCATGAAAGCTTTTAAAACTAAATAATGAAGTTAACCACGGCGCTTTTAAAACTAAGTAATGAAGTTAACCACGGCACAACAAGTAACAACCTGTACAACTTGCGCCAATAAATTTTGTGGCAGCCTGGGTAGAAAATGAATTTATGGCTTCTGTTTTAGCCTAGTTACGACCGGTTCAAATCAACTTTAACAGCTCAGATGACAGAGTGGCAAGAGCGTCCGTCTCGGGAGCTGTAGACCTGGGTTTGATTCCGAGTCAGGTCAAACCAATCACTTTAAAATTGCTATTCACAGCTTCCCATCTTGACGTTCAGCATTAAAGGGACAAGTGTGGAGAACAAGCCCGGCAAGCTTACTTGTGCCGTTAGGAAAGGCACTTAGCGGGATTCCCCCATCATGGTGTGGCAGACAGATGGTTGGCAACTCCTAAGCAAGCTCGTATAGCGCACTGATTGCTTTTCTTGTTATAGAGGATGCATATGCTACAAAAATGCAAGAAAAAAATACAAACTATTCACCTTGCTCACAGTTTCTGTTTTAGGTCCGTTTCAGTTTCGTGTATACGTTTGTATTGTATTTGAAATCCTATATTGCTGTGTTCTATTTATTTTGACGGTGCAGAAATAAAAGACACTGCTGCTACTGGGTACGCCAAAAGCCTCTGGCTTTCTGCATCGTAATCAAATTTTGATGTCATAATTGAAAAAAGTGGTTATGATGTCAAAAATTTACTTGCGATGCGTAATATCGTGGGCTTTGGCCCACTTAAACTGGACATGTGGGTAGTGTAAATTTTCTTTATTTCAATTTTGGATTTATTTTGCTTTTACTGCACATTGTTGAGCAGTAAATGTGCTGTACAAGCTTCGATTATTTGCCCGCAATGCATAGCAATTTTTCAGGCGTTGGACTGATAGTTGGTTTAACGATAACGGGATTTCTTATCCTGATTGCTGTTATGCTGGGAGTTTGGTACTATCGTAGAAGAAAAGCGTCACGAAAGCCTAAGTCTACTCCTAGGTACGTAAAAGTCTAAATACTAATATCATTTTTGACAGATATCATTCACAAAAAAGTTGTTAATTCTCTCATAATTTAATAAGCTTTGGTCAATGCATTTTTCGCATTGCTTAGAGCAGTCGTTTTATGAATTTAGTTAATTGATTGATATTTGTGTATGACAGTTATGAACTGCCTTGCATACACCGCTGATGATGACAGCTGAATCCATGTTGTCGAAACGCCCCGTTTTGAGGTTTACTGTGGCTTTGTTTTTTCTCCTTAAGCTATTTGTATATTGTTCTGTTTTTGTATGGAAACTCAGATCTCTTGTTTGTTTAATTGCACACTGTATACATAAACGAGAAAAAAGAGAAAATTGTTGCAACGGTTTTGCAAGTAGTTTCACTTTAAGTATTCATTGAGACACATAAAGTACCTGCTTTTAGGATATATCATGCTCATAGCAAAAGCTGATGTGAATAGCTTTCTTCGATATATTTAGATATGGGGGGGGGGAGGGGATAAATGAAAAATTTTGGATTTCGCTTATACATCCCCCCTTAAAATATGCTATCCTATGACAGAATGATGGTACAAAAAAAATTTTTGATCATCTGTGTTGCTAACCATCCTATTCATACCCCTTGAAGTTTGTCAATTTTTCCAAATAGCAAAATCAACATATCTTGCTTATTTTATTACCAAAATACCAGGTGTGACCACTCATTTTTAATGAATTTTTATCAGAAAGATGATTATGCTTCTTAATACATTATTTTATGCAAAACAGTTTTTAACATTTTTTTTAAAGCAGCAGAAAAATTCAATATCATGCAACTTGAACATTTGTCGATCAAATATAGCAAAAAAAATGGACTTTAGATTGAAAAAGGATATTGCTGCCATACGAAACAACTGTGTAATCACCACATTTAACAAAAAGCAGTGCGGCAGAGGAACAATTACAACTCAAACAAAGGCTTTAGTTGAAAAATTTCGCTACAATTGGGCGTTGAAAGGCGAGTGTCACGCGCATGCCAAAATTCGCAGTAAATTCGGATGAACTTCATTAAAGTCAATATCAGTGCGAGCCACGTATATATACAGTATAATATATGTTAATTCTGCAGCACAAACGAAGAGTCCACCAAAGCCTTTCAGACTAGTTAGATCCTCATTACGACGTTGGTCACTGGTCAGTTCTCATCAGCTTTTTCCGAAATTCCGTCTTATTAAAGCTGACGCCGAAACTCATTCCAAATATTCATCAATGCACTTGTAGTGGTAGAAACCTTGCTATGATCTTAACTCTTGACTGCTTTGCTAAATTGAAGTTTTTGAGCTTTGACATTCGATGAAGACACCCAGTCGAGACTTTGGTTGCTTGTATTTTTCAGTTCGTAATTAACACACCCTACCTGACTTTCGGCAGCATCATCGTTTACAGCAGCATTTTCACAAAGACCTGGATTCATATTGATAAATAGTTTTTGTCGAGCTGGATCAAAATTTCCAAATTCAGATACTGTGCCACGTCAGAATCATTCTTCTGCCAGTTGAAGAAGTACAGTATTTTCTCGAAAGATTTTCATCAACTCCATTTCTTGACAATTGCAATTTCGTTAAGGTCGTGCTACAAACTGACCTTAATTCACAAATTCGAAAGCTGGTTTTGTGATACTGTTATCCAGAAGTTTTTTAGCTTCAGCATCAGTGAGACTATCACCAATAACGTTTTTGCGTAAAAAGTATTAACTTTTGGTATGATGTCTTGTTCTTGTATTTCAAAGCAAGTAAAGTTTGAACCACATGAGTGCCGAGGATGGGAGTGAGACCAAACAACCTGCAGTATGAAAAGTACGCAAAACACATGCAAGATTGTTTGTAACATGCTCATACTCATTAAAAAACACCAAAAGTATTCAATGTGGTAAACGCCACATCGCCACATGCACACGCAGCATAGACAAATCTATGCATTATTTTTTTCTTCATTACACTGCTTTATTTTTTTTATAGGAGCAATACGAGCAGCAGATTCTTCGGAAGAATTCTAAGGCTTTTGATGAAAGTCCTTACCAATAAAATCGCATCATGATGCCCAGAAATTCTTTTGTAACAGTGTCACTTGTTTTTTTATTTTCATTCATTTGAATTTTATCCGATTATCACGAAAAAACGACTATGCGAGCTCACTTAGTGGCTGCCAGCGATCTGTATCCCACGACAATATGGAGTAGTCTCATTAAGTGCCTTTTCCGATGGCACAACAACTTCAACAAGCAAACTTTCCGGCTAGCTCCACACTGTCCCTTAACATCAAGTAGGGAAAGAGTGAATAACAATTTTTAAGTCATTAGTTTGACGCGAATCAGAATCAAACTTCGAGTCTAACGATCCAAAAAGAGACGCTCTGTCCACTCGGTCATCTAACGGTTGAGGCATGGACAATTGGGCATTTATCTTGAATTGGGCATGCAACTTGTCTCTTCCAATTGCTATTTCAATCGCTGCTGCATAAGCGTTAGTGATTTGTTTGTCAAGCGTCAACACAGAACGAGTGGAACAAGGCGCTTTACCTGGTGCATGATTTGTGCTAACTACCACGTCATTGTTACGAGTCCATAGAACAAAACTAGTTTTTAAATACTGTAATCACTATTAATTTTCATTCGGCAGGTTAAACTATTACCGGTACCAGCAAAAGTAGTGTTAGAATTTCACGTTCAGTTTGATTAAACTGTCATTACGATTAGATTGCTTAATGGTAAAAAAACATGCAATAAACCTTTGTTGGAAATTCATCAAAAAGTCGATTTACTATAAACTAGGAAAAGGGGTGGGTGACATTTGATTTTTATTAAAAAGGTTATTTAAGCGCATAAACGTACTCCTTGTTAAAAAACATAAAAATGAATGGTGACATCATATATTTATCTCAAAAAATAACCAAAATATGCAATTTTGAAATATAGAGGAGTTTGCAAATTTTCAGGGGGGTTAGGAACATCTCAGACAAAAAAATTTTTTGCATCATGATTCTGTTATGGGGTAGCATATTTTACGAGGGGGTTGAAAAAAAAAGTATTTATCCTCCCCCCCCTAATTTAGGCCCTTTCGGTTGCTTAAAATTGCAAAATTTGCATGCGTAAATAATCAGCATTAAATGTCAATAGTTTTTAGGCTTCACCTTGTTTACTGTGTCTACATTAAAATTTTCAAACTGCATGTATACGTCTAAAGTATTACATAGAATGTATAGTTTACAAACGAATTTAGTGATGAGCAATATTTGTTAATAAAATGAAGAAAATACAAGAATTATCGTAAAATCAGTGCTGCAAAATAATGATGTAAAATTATTTTTGTGGATTAGTAAGCCTATTGCTAAAACTTGTCATCCCAAGCAAAATAACAAGAGAAACTTTACATGCTTCATAGATTCAAGAGTATTTTTTAAGAAAGTAAGCAGTATTGGAGGAAACATTACCCACTCCAGTGAACACATGCGGTGAATACACTGGAACGCTGAATAATTCTTGTCAGCAACATGGCCTAGTGGTACAAGGCGCAGGTGACGAATCCTACCGTGACTGGTTCGATTCACGACTAGAGCCGATCGCATTTGACAGAATATACTGATACTGTAACACACCATGTGGTTGCTGACACGAAGAGCGCAAGCTCATTTTGTGGTCTCCCTTGATTACTGTTGAATTTTCCGTTCAATACAACTTGATATCATCCTCAGTTATTTACGATATTGTTCACAGTATTTATTTTATTTGAATGTTCAAATTTGCGCATTATTTTTGCACATACTCTACTGCGACTTACATATTTTTGTTGGATTTTAATCATTGAAATAAAACTGGGACTTTACAATCCTTCTTGAATAAACGCTATTCATGAGTGATATCCTCTAACAATCTCAGTACAAATGCGACTCATTTTAGCCACGCTGACTGACAATTCTCAGTGTCTTTGAGAACTATTTCGTTTATTTCATTACTGCATCACATGGGTTGCGTGATGATGTAACAATGAATCATATAAAAAATGCATCCTTAACAATGAGACGTCTCAGCCAGTGTGATTGCACCTTAAAAAGTAGTGTGTATCTTCGGCCTGTTAACACTTGTCATTGTTTCAGAGACGATTGTGCACCGGCTCTTTCGGTAGCAGTAAAGAACGTGAAGCGTGTTTCCAAAATGAAAGTTATTCAAGAATATCAAGTAGGTGAAATTCTACTGTAATTTCAATTAAGATTACACTGGTCCACAACAAACTTGCGGATTTAAAATCAACGTGATTAATTTCACAAGACTAAGGTGTTAAAGTGGCCGTGACTTTGTCTAGTGTTAGAGCTTAAATATCAATTAAGCTGATAGTTTTAGTTTTACATTTGTTCCAAATTACTCAACGCATGGCTTGCTCAGACTATAATGGATGAAAAACAGGAAGAAAAAATGAAAACTCTCATTGCAAAGAAACCAGCAAATGTTGATAAAAACCGTTTTCAGAAGTTTGTGCCAGGTACGTAGCTATTGATGTGCTGTACAAATTGTTTTTTGCAAACCTCTTAAAGACAACTGAACATCCTTATCGCAAGAATCTTAAAAACCACAGAACTTCTGTGTCGACAATATTCGGAACCAACTGTGCTGTTTGACGTGGTTGTGTAAATTTTTTAGTAAAAAATCAAATCTTTGTTATATTAGCGCCATCACGCGAAAGTGTGACGAGTGGGGGGTCCATCTCCGCTGCCTAGCGTCAGGGGAACACAGCTCCGAAGAAACGTCGCAACGATGGCGAGCCGTTGGCGACACTCTGGCCGCGTTCACACATAGTGGTTTTTGCAACCAGGCACGAAACTTCATTTTGCTATTGTGAACGCGTTTTTTAAGATTTTAAAAACGTTTTCAGCAATTCGAAAAAGTAACCATTTCAGTTTTTGAATCGCTGAAACAAGTTCGAAAAAAATTAAAATGGCGTCTGCAATAACAAAATGAAGTTTTGTGTCTCGTTGCGAAAACCTCCATGTGTGAACGCGGCCTCTGTCTGATCTAACCGGTTGGGGAATCAAACCTTAGATCTCCCGCTCCAATAATGATAGGTAAAACGACTGGGCCTACACAATTTGCATAAAAAAGATAGTTACAGTAAACGTTTTAATTAGCATCGGTCATGCTGTTAGGCTCAAAAGTTGCGACAAAATTGCTCAGCTACGTGAAAGAATTTCAACAAAAAAAGAGCTGCTTAACTCGCATTGCATTATTTTTTAAGCCTTATTAGCTAAGCTTCGGTTTCACTTATTCAAAAGGTTCTTATGGAGCAAGAATAGCACAGGGTAATTGATTTGGACACTAATCTTAAATATCAATCACTTTCTGTTGTTCGTTGATTCAGCTTTAAAGAAAGTGAAATTCTCACAGATTGAATTGTCCCAATCAGAGGTGGGGAACCGGCAAAGCACTGGGGGTTACATTGAATGCATAATATTTTCAGCGGGCCACATTTACTCATAATTTGTCAATTTTGCTTTAAAAATACAGAATTTTACGGGGCAAAATTACCAAACATTCATGGTGGGTTATTTTTTTTACCGTAAAATCAGAGACTTTTGTGCAGTTTTAAAGTCACAAGTAGGCCTATAGCATGTATTTGAATGTGAAGCAGTTTTTAAGTAATGTTTTCTATTCCTCCGGTGTGCTGTACATTTAACAAAGTTGTGACACGGGCCGCATTCAAATACCTAAGCGGGCCGCATGTGGCCCGCGAGCGGCAGATTTCCCACCCACGTTCTAAGGGTGTACTTCCGTAAACATTTTATTAGAAATGCACTTCACTTCATCTCTGAATGTGTTTTACTGGTGCATTTTCCTCATAATGCTTGTTTGTTAATGTCATTTGTCTTCAGTTTGTGCTAAATTTAAGGTATGTTTCCACGTAATTTTGATAGCAGTAGAAAGATAAAATAACATCACATAATAAGTTATATTTGTTTAGTAATTATATTTACCGGCGCTTGGTGTATCGGTTCAAAGCGTCCGCTTGGTAGCTGGGAGACTGGGGTTCTAAACACTTTAAAAATAGTTTTCGCAGCTTCCCGCCAGGTGCTCAGCACAACCAGAAGTGCAAAGGGTTAAGTGTATATGCGTTGTTTGCCTTGCATGTCTTCTAACAGCGTTCTCAAACATGATTGATATTTATAATGAACCGCCAATGGAAGAATGGCCTACACAATGAGTGCTTAACACCCGCTGTACCGCACCTTTACCTTTAAGTTGATATTTTGAAGTTACTCAGAAAACAAGTGGAGAATTGGGCCAGGGACGTTAACAAATGTGTTTTAATTCTTACAGATGATGAAAATCGAGTGGTGCTTCCTTCCACATTAGGACAAAGCGATTCCGATTACATCAATGCCAGTTTTATATCGGTAGGAAAATATGTTTATGTTTTGTACATACTATTGATTGACCTTGGTTTCAATTTAAAAAATCAGTAATAAAACGCAGCCAAGCATTAAATGAGTAGCTTCTTGCTGCAAGAACAAAGATTTAAGTTTTTTTCACTGCAGGGTCGCTTTGGTTCTCAGTCCTACATTGCCACACAATCACCACTTACAGGAACTGTGCAAGACTTTTGGAGAATGATATGGGAAGTAAACTGTGCGAATATTGTTCTTCTCAGCAAACTTGTGGAAAACAGTAAGTACCTGCATATTTTCAAAGCTGACTTCTTTCATGACGAATTAAAATGTGATACCGCTTCGAAGTTGTTTTTTGACGTTTTTCGGCAAATATAACGTCGTGTATTGCCAGGATTAATTAAACTTCATTCGTCTGTACAAAATATATTACCCCTTTGTTTTCATTTATTCACACTGTGGTACTAAGCATTACGCTGGGTATGAAAGCTGTGAACTTTGTTTTTAACTTTTTGCTGAGAATCGATCAGATGTCGACTATCAATTTAAATCCACCACCAGGCAAATATTCGTGCTCTTCCAACAAATCATTGTAGATGAATTGCAGGGATTTTTACAGCTGAGCTGGGCCGGAAATTTTAAACTTTCTATACAGAGTAATATCAGACAGGCATGGAAATCAAGTTCATAAACATGGCGACCCTTGCTTGTGATTGATAATAATCGTTGCGGAAAACATTAGGCTCAACGTACTTAGTAAATCACTTAGCCTGAAATATCCAAAAATGATTATTGATAATTGAGAAAAATTTTTTGATCATGAGGTTTATTCTTTGATGAAAAGGGGCTCGCCCAAACAATGTCTTGCATTGAAGAGTGTTTATATTAAAAAATTGCCTATTGGCTTTAAATTAAATCGTTGAATACTTTTATTTGAAAAATGCCTCTTTGTGAAAAGTATTGAATTTTTCAGTGTTGTTTGTGAATTTTTCAGATAGTGTTGTTTGTGAACGCTACTGGCCGAAAAAGGCGGATACTGTTAGCGTTGAAGATTTTGACATACATTTGGAATCAAGCACAGTAGTTGAAAACAAAGGCTGGGTTGTGAGAAAAATCAAGCTCAGCTCTGTAAGTCATGAGTTGTAATTTTGTTGCGAAAGTCTCAATGTACACTTGTCCAGTACTATATAGCTAACATCGATTTTAAATAAAGAAATGTTAATGTGTTTTATTACCGACTGTAAGTTTTGCATCATTCAAACCTTATGCCAAAATAACGTAAGTGCTATTGGAACTTATTGTTATTAATTATTTGTATTTTTTTTATTATTATGTTGATTACTTCATTTTGTGACAAAAAAGCATCTTCATGCATTTTTCGCAGCAAGCAGTATAAATTATGAAAATTCAACATTAATCTCAAAAATAAGATATTAGCAAAGCAATTCGGTTGCACGGGAAAGCGCATTTTGGTATCAAATTTTGTTTTTTCATTTTCAGGATGGTTTGAATCGCGTAGTCACTCAGTTTCATTTCTTATCATGGCAAAAATGTGAAAGCAATCCCAATGAATTGGCCGATAACTTGCTTCAATTTGTCAAATTTGTTCAAAAAGAAACTACTCACGATAACGACGTTCCCCTAGTTGTGCAATGCGGGTAGAAATGAAATGTTGTGTGGGTTTATGGCGCTTTACAACTGCTAAGGTCTTTTAGTGCCGGTACTAAATTTTGTCAAGAGTTCATTGACGTATTTTTATTCTCTGTTTATTTCATCCTCCACGCCACGCTTAATTGCTGAGGGTTTTGCAAGTGTAACAGAAGATACCAGTTTTAAAGTTTGTGGTTTGACCCGACTGAGAATAGAAACCAGTCTACCAGCTTCCAAGGCGAACGCTCTAACCACTAGGCCATGGCGCTGTTGCAATGCGGGTAGGCATTTGAGGTGAACCGTGATTTAAGCTTGTCGGCAACGTGCCGACAGGTTTGAAGCTTCGCTTTTACGATGACCATGATCGCGGGGTTGATAGTTCAACTCCCACCCAAACCTCGTTGTTGCGTTTTTGGATATATGCTTTGCGATAGTTGCGCTGCTTGGTGGGATCTAACAAGCAGCAACTTAAAGAAGTTGGAAGCAAAACTCAAGCGGAAAACTCGGAAACAAAGACAACGCCCAAACGAGTTTGGATTCGTCCTACGTATAGCGCAGACATGGGCAAACAACGGCCCGCGGACCAAATCCGGCCCGCCGATCCTATTATTCTGGCCCTCCGGCACTTACACAAACTTAAACTTCTACCGTGAATTGAGCGGAAGACCTTTTTTTCCTTAAAAGATCATGGATAATATGGCTGTGATTTTCAAAAAAATAGGCCTCAATGGTGCAAAATTGGAATAAAAAACGAGGTGGAAACCTTTTATTTTGGAGATGACATTCGTACGTGGACCGTGATCTCCAAAAAAAAGTCTTCGCCTTGATTTCCAATCAGCGTGCGGCCCCCGGCTTTAACAGTTTTTCCAAATCTGGCCCTTCGTGTGAAACGCTTGCCCATCCCTGGTATAGCGCCTCTCTCGCTTTATCGTGCCGGGAGGATAAAAATTGAAAATCAATCAGTCAAGAACTGTCAGTGTTTCTATTGAAACCGAAATAATGACGGAATTCAACTTTGCAAAATGCTGAAAAGTAGGTTTGAATGATTGCTTGTGCGTAAAACGCGCAACTAACCATAGGAGTAGGACTAAGCAATAAACATGTATTACGCACTGTAAAAATTTGCATTTCTAGAAAACATTTTGCTTTTCTCATCAACTTTCATTGCCACGAGTGTTTTTATTTACAGCAACGGAAGCGGCAGAAGTGGAACTTTCATAGCAATGGATCTTTTATTGAAACAAGAGGAAAACAATGAGCCAGTTAAGATTGCTGAAACGGTCAAAACACTACGTTCTTTGCGACCACACATGGTGGAAAACCAAGTGATTTTTATAATGACATGCGATAACATAAAAGAAAGTAAAATTACTAAGTCATGAAACCACTACGGACTAGGGTGTTACATTTTTTGGCGAATTTTGATTTCAAACTTGCCTGGGCAATTTTTAGGGTGGAAACCCGTCAACTTTCACTTCTGCAAAATATTTTAAAATTTTTTCAATTTTTTGAAGTTCCACCCCTTGATTGAAATTTTGGGGGTGTCGCGCACCACCCGAAAACTAAAAAATCGCTATAACTCGAGATCCACAAATGCTAGAGTTAAAAATTTGGTATCAAAGTTTGCAGAAACCACATGTTCCTATCTAATGTTTGAAGGAATATATAGGCTATTTGCAACAGAAATTGAGTTAAAGCAAAATTTGTGATTTAACTATGCCATCTGCAGACATTCAAGACAGTATGCTTTTGAATATTTTTTTATTAAACAAACTGCAAGTTGAAATGCATTCAGAAAACATCAAAAAGTCACTCATGACAACATAGCCTCTTATTCAGTTGTCAGCCTGTAGTTTACTAATGGTACCAGTGTTGTTGCGCACTTTCTTCCCTTCCAGGACAGTTGACAATTTATCAATGTAACGTTCGCAAGTACGATTGTGATTGTGGATGGACCTCCAAAATCGGGCATGACAATACTGCAAGCAGGGTGCAGATTTGCTTTTCTCGGAAAAGAATGATCTTAAAGGGCTCCTACTCCACAGCATTTCGTGAGTGTTGACCTGCGAGGGCAAGGATTGCTCCGTTGAAAGAACAGCAGAAAGTGGAAAAGGGGGATTATCGGAAAAGACACCGAGTGCAACGTTAGTGGGATTCAACCACGCTGTAGCATGGTTTCAACCATGCTGTGCGAGGCCATCAAAAGCACTTTTTGATGGCCTCGCACACCAGTGTTTGGTCTTGTTGCTTGAAAGATAACAGAAGGTTCCTTAAAAATATGTTTTATTTCCTGGGCCATCAGAAGCACGTGGCTTAAATGAACGCTCAGGAACATCGGGTCATGAACACTTGCAACAAAGTTTACGATTCTTTCAAGGCGATTCCTTGTCTCAGCATCAAACAGCATAGACGGTCGGTGCGATTGAGGAAACTTGAACAAAGCTAATCTCAAATAGCCATTGGCTGTAGTCATCCAACTGTACAACAAAAACATGCTATTGATAAGTATGTAATGAAGATAAGGATCCTATAATAATGCAGTAGTAGGCCTTAGCTTATTTCGGCTTAATTACCGAGATTGACAAATCGTTTCTTGTTTGTAGCAAAGGTATTTCTTCCAGGTTTCAGGAACTTCCATAAATAGTGCACAGCACAAGGTCAACAGACATCTTCGGTCATATCGCAAATCTATACAGGCAATAAAATCCTAGATCAAAAGAATCATGATACTTTAAAGCGTTGTAATCATTAAAAGAATCATGATACTTTAAAGCGTTGTATTTGTTGTAATCACATCCACTGACCCAACTAACATTCTTCGTTCAGTCCTCTGGTCAATAATGAACTGCTTTTCTAAAAAGAGAGCAATATATTCATTTCATATCCACTTACAGCACTAAAGTTACTACGTCACTTCTACGAAAAATACTCTTCTCCTTAAAGATCAGGATAAGATTTGTTGCTTACTATGTGACTTTTGCTGACAACTGTTAAGACAAACGTAAAAGAATCAGCAGTGAAGCGACTCAGTTATCAGCTGGGATCAGTAGTGACACTGTATTTAATGTATAGTTACCTTGACAAGGAATCCGTCTTTCTTTGGGACATCTGCAAAGTATTTTTTCGGTACGACCTTGAACACTTATCAGCGAAATATCACACTTGCAAGTGCAAATGTCAAACAGCTCTGCAAATACAGCATTCTGGATTCTGGTTACGGATTTGGAAGCTTTCTTTTTCTCTTTATTGAAACTACCTAACAGTAACTTTATCCTTTCTTCAATCCTTTTGTCGCTAATAACCGGCAGGCTTGACAGGGTCCGTACTGATTTAATGTCACTGATAACTTCCTGCTTAACCTCGCTGAAATTTGGAAATTTGCTGTTGACAAACTTTGCATCTTCTGCCGTCATCTTTTCTCGGACGCAGTGGTAATGTGCAATAACATCCCAATTTGTGGGCAGCATATTTGATTTCATCTTTTCAGTATAGTTATTACGTGATCTCAGCTTGCTGAAAGCCATAGTTGCTAACTTGTTATTCACTTAACTTACTAACTTACTACACTCTGAAATAAAATTCACTCATGCAGATGCAGGTAATGCCAACACCTGAAGAAGTGTTAAAGTGCGATCACACTAACTGAGACGCTAAGACCTTTGATACATTGTACAGATTATTTTATGATGACATCACACCTGTGCCGATATGTTGTCACAATAACATAAACCTGCACAATGTCTCGAAGGTCTTAGCGTCTCAGTTGGTGTGATCGCACCTAAATTTTCCCAGTCACTAAGTTTACTGCAAAGATTCGCAAAATCTTAGACGGACGAAAGCATCATTACATCATAAAGGTTAAACAATTTCATACTTCGATGCATGGGTAAAACATGTAACAAAACGAATTTTTTGCTTTAACTCAATTTCTGTTGCAAATAGCCTATATATTCCTTCAAACATTAGATAGGAACATGTGGTTTCTGCAAATTTTGATACCAAATTTTTAACTCTAGCATTTGTGGATCTCGAGTTATAGCGATTTTTTAGTTTTCGGGTGGTGCGCGACACCCCCAAAATTTCAACCAAGGGGTGGAACTTCAAAAAATTGAAAAAATTTTAAAATATTTTGCAGAAGTGAAAGTTGACGGGTTTCCACCCTAAAAATTGCCCAGGCAAGTTTGAAATCAAAATTCGCCAAAAAATGTAACACCCTACTACGGACTATTTTGCAGTGGTCGGCTCGTCATTTGGTTATCTTATTCAAATGCAATTTTATGATACAAGCTCTAGCTAATGACAGTTACCGAGCACTCTACCAGAAGAAGATGAGCCTTGCGATAATATATTTTTCTTGTTTACGAAAAATGAAAGTAAACGCAAACACTTCTTTCACCAGCTATAATATAGTATTGCCATATTAGGGTGTTTACTTTTTTCACGATTTTTTCTGATCCCTTAGTTTATATGATTTTGAGGGGACAAATCAACCCCAAATGTCAATGCAAAAAATTTTTTTCAAAAATTTTGTCGTCTTGATACTTTGCAGGGGGGTCGAAATTTTTCGGGGGGGCAAAAACCCCCATTTTGCATATCTCGAAAACTACAACACCTAGAATCATAATTTTTTTACCAAACGATTCAGAATCCCAGGTTTTCTATCTGTCCATAATACATCAAGTTGGGCTAACTCCTTTATTTTTCGAGTTATTACGCAAAAACTGTATTTTTACCCTTTTTGTGTATACTGGCCAACAATTGTAGCCCAGTGTATGCCCCAAAGATGCGTTGACCATAAGCAGTGCATGCTTTGGCTGCGTGGTGTGGATGTGATGCCACAATTATCATTGTAATGAATTGTAAACTTCATAGAGGATATTGTTGGTCTGGCATCACGCCATGTTTGACATCAGTAGTTGAGCTACAGTTAATCAGTTCGTATTTGTGAAGATCGAGTCGTAGAAAGTAGGTGATGGATGAGTGCAAATTTGCAGAAGAAATGAAAGGTAATGTCTTACCAACAAAGAAAGATGTAATCGGACATTATTTCTTTGTCCGAAATAGACTAATGTGCAACGATGCGAAGTATCTGCATCGTAGACCGGAATTTAATGTTTGCAAAGATGAGGTAATCGAAAAATAAAGGACAAATGGATCAAAGGTTGTCTTCCAGTAATGGGGAAAAAATCGATGGAAACGAAATTGAAGAATCTTTTAAAACAGTTTGCTGCTGCAAAAGCGAGAAGAACGAAGTTGGACCTATCACAATTTGAAAACCTCTTTGATGTAAGCGCCTGCAAATGCAATCACGGTGATATTGTAGAAAAATATGGAAGAGTGTGCTGCAAATGCTCTCACGAGAACCAAATTCCAATTAAAGGTATGGTGTTTTTAACAAAATATTATGGCGTAATACAGTAACAGTCTAAATTCTAAAACATACCGTAATGAATGTTCAGCAATCACTTACTACAAGGAGTTGATGGAGTGAGTAAAAGTTCTTAACGATAAATGTGTACATTTTTTGGAGGGGGAGGGTACGAAAGCAACAAGTAAAAAAAAAAAGAGTTTCAAATTAAAGGTTGACACTTAAAAATTCATGTGATTTATTGTGCAAGAACAGTCAATGCAAACTGGGAGGATATCGTGTGGTGCATAATAAGAGAACTGGGGAACAATGAAACGAAAGTGCAAAAAGGAAACAATGAAAAGAAGTGCAAAAAGCAAAGTTGCTTCGTATTGTGTCGTACATCGTATCTGTATACGTTCCAATGCTTTTACACATTCACTTGAATCCTCGTGCACCAGAAGGCCCGACCAATATGCTGTTTCTGCGAGACCTTCTTTTGGATTTTCAACAAAAAGATGAAATATTGGTTGATCATATTTTGAAGAAAGTGTTTATAAAGCATTTTTCTTCCTGGATGAATCCAATCAACGTCGCTTTAAACGTATACTCCAACAATCCGGCATACCAATTGAAGCATCTTCAGGATCCAGATCAAAATCTTACAGACGAAGTTGACATTCAACAGCTTGCGTGGAAGAGAGCACCTCTCAAATCTTATTTTACATCTCAAAGCAAACATGCCCCATGTCCCACGGTTGTCAACAAATTTTTTTGGAATTCTGTTGACAACCACAACCGTTCGTGTGAACGCTTTAGGCTATTGGTCGCATGTCTCGTTGCCTATCTGACAAGAAAGTAAGAGATTTCAGGAGTAGGGAAGAAATGGATAACACAGATTTGAGGATTAGGAGATACATAAGCTACGGTAGAAAATGAAATAAGCTACAGAAGGGGAATTTTTTCTTTGTTGCACAATATTGACGTGCTTTGAATTGTTTTGTTACATGATTAAATGGAAACCAACAAGGTCAAAAGAATTGTTTCTGGTCATTTTTGAGAAAACTCGACAAATGAAGGAGTTAGCGCAACTTAATGTATCAAGGACAGATAGGAAATGTAAGGGTCTGAATAGTTTGGTGTAAAAATTATAATTTTGAATACCGGTACTGTAGTTTTCTGGCTGTAACATGGGACATATAACATGTAACATGGCACCTGATTGCAAAATACTTTGTCACGACGAAAAGTGTTCGCACAGAGCTGTGGATATTATCTGTGTCCTCAAAAATCATATAAACTGAGAAATCTGAAAAAATAAACACCATAATGCACTGCTTATGGTCAACGCATCTTTGGGGCATACACTGGGCTACAATTGTTGGCCAGTATACACAAAAAGGGTAAAAATACAGTTTTTGCGTAATAACTCGAAAAATAAAGGAGTTAGCCCAACTTGATGTATTATGGACAGATAGGAAACCTGGGATTCTGAATCGTTTGGTAAAAAAATTATAATTCTAGGTGTTGTAGTTTTCGAGATATGCAAAATGGGGGTTTTTGCCCCCCCGAAAAATTTCGACCCCCCTGCAAAGTATCAAGACGACAAAATTTTTGAAAAAAATTTTTTGCATTGACATTTGGGGTTGATTTGTCCCCTCAAAATCATATAAACTAAGGGATCAGAAAAAATCGTGAAAAAAGTAAACACCCTATTGCCATATCTTACACGTTGGGTTCATGTTATATTCCCGAATGGTTACATCAAAGTGATCTGCCACACATTGAATTAAATTACGTCAAAAGACATTGATTATGCAACTAGCAGTGTTTCGTTTCTAGAATCAACACATGCTCCTGTACTTAATGTTGGGATTCAGCATCAATGATGACCACGCTTTGCCTACGAACTGCAAACAAAGTTATGAAAACTGGCTAGTGGAAGATCACTCGCATGATGAGCTTGAAAAATCAAAGCATGAATATGAAAAGTGGGAAATGGAAGAGCAAGGTAAGTCAACTTTACTTAAAGGGTTTATAAAACAAATTTAACAAAATTCAGACTTTTGTCACTATCGCTTTCAACAACATCGGAAACATTTTTGCAATTTGAGTAATCTTCAAAAAAAGAAAAAAACGAATTAAGTCAAATTGTTTTCGTCTCGTCTCGCTCTCTTCAAAGCTTAACTCTGGAGTAAGGTGTACAACTTCTGATTGTCAAAAGTTCGACAATAAACTTTAAATGAAAATCACCGCTGTCTGTGATATTTTTTTCAGATCATCATTTATACGAAACTATCGTGGGTGCAAGACATGATTATCAAGAAGTGACTCTATAGCAAAGATTTGCTTTCATAAAAAATTACTTCACTTCTCCCACAAGTTAGAATATGCTTACTTCTACTACTATACAACTTACAATATTTTGACTTGTATCTATTGCTCATTGCAGTTACTGTAGCCTATATATCGTGTTGTTGTTTTTGAATCCATAAGCATGAACTGTACGATAAAACTGCGTTTCTGGTTCTACAACCAAAAAGTGCATTCTTCAATTCATAAATCCAATTTTGTTGGAAAAAAATGTTTTTCTTAAATTAAACTTACTGCTAGTTCAAGCTTCCTCGCAAAATACTGCATCATGACAGTTTTATTTTCGCTGTGTACATGTTTAAAGGTGTGTTTACACACGGTATGTTTTTTGTACGTCAAGTGACGTAAGCTAAGGACCAGTTGAAGGGATGACCTTGGCTACGTCACTTTGCGAGGCATTCTAGAAAACAATCGCTGGTGATTAGCAAAACCGGTGATAGAAAGCAAAATTGTTTGTGTTGGAATTGTTTGAAGATCTTTCCGACAACTGCTTCCGTCAAAATTTGATAAGATTTCGTACGACAACAAATCGTATCAAAATCGTATTTAGGCCTAGAGCAAATAGGCCTTAATCTCACCATATTAGCTGTTGCGTTTAAACCTTTATCAAAAATACCTGAAATAAGTTGATTATTCTCAGTTTTTCAGTGTGTTCTCATAAAAAATTGGATCAATTATGAAACAGTTTCCGCGTCATTAGCAGTGTCAAACATTTGTGATGAAATAATAAATAATCTTGAAAACAATAAAATAGCATGCGCCATTATTCTTGATCTTGCAAAGGCGTTTGACGCTGTTAACCAAGCAATACTACTTCAAAAACTTCATACATATGGCATTCGAGGAATTGCCCTTGATCTGTTTGAAAGTTATCTAAAAAACATTACACGGTTGTGCATGGGGTTTTTGGAAAATTTAGCCTATAGTGTCCCACAAGGTTCAACACTAAGGCCATTATTATTTATTTTGTATATGAATGACCTGCCTTTAAATACAAATTGCAAAATAAATTTATTTGCTGATGATACAGACCGTTTAATGAGTGGATCTGATGCGAAACAGTTAGAAATGAATATCAACAATGAGTTAGCAAATGTGGATAACTGGATGCGCAAAAACAAACCATCAATTAACTTTTCTAAACTGAATATATGCTGATCAGTAGAAAAAAAGATAAGTCTCAATTCAAAATTTTCATAATTAATAATGAAATCTCCAAAAACGATCACATAAAATGTCTCGGTGTCCTCCTCGATAATAAACTAACTTGGCACTACTACATTGAAAAGGTTCGAACCAAAGTAATCAAGGGCATATAGGCAAATGCAAGATTGAGAAATTTAGTGAGCACTAAAATACTTCTTAGTATTTATTACACTATGATATTCTCGCACCTGATTTACTGCAATTTGGCATGGGGAAGTGCAGCAAAAACTATATCAACACCTCTGCATATTCTTCAGAAAAAAAGCAGCTAGACTAATCACAAATCAGAATTACAAGGCTCATGCAAACCTCCTATTCAAAAAACTTAAAATTTTAACAATATTTGATATCCATAAACTAGAGATAGCCAAATATATGTTTAAAACAATACAGCATCATGCAGGAGCACTTCCTCATCGTTCACCCCATTAACATCACTACATAAATATTCCACTAGAAACTCGAAAACAAATTTTTTTATCAAAAGAAGTAATACTGAATTAGGCAAAAAGTGTAAGCTAGTTATAGGGGCAAGGATATGGTCTATGATGCCTTTGAATATCAAAAGTCTTCCTTTCCCATGTTTGTCAAAAAGGTTAAGGAATATTTAGCTTACAAATACGAGGAATAACCAACAAATTTTTACAAAATTGTGCATTATTGTCTGATAAATAACCTAACTTGTACTGTGATTGCTTATTGTATACTTGTGTACTTCTTGTACTTTTTATTTTGTTTCTGTTCATTTATTTATGTTATTATTATTATCATTATTTTTTTTTTGGTTTTTACGGTTTTTGTTTTTATAGTAGGCTACTGATAATTAATAAAAAAATGCTGAAATTTCAACAAGTTGTTTTAGAGAAGTGAGGAGGACTGTAGACTTGTAGACCGTATGGTCGTATCACTGTATCCTCGCTACAACTTGGCATGTGTAACTTTTGTGTATGGCAACTTTATGAAAGTGGTAAAGGAGGCTGCGTACTTATGTATTAATATTCCTGTGTTAACTTTTGCTGCGCATGTTAAGTTGTGGTAAAACTATTGAATACAAATAAAACAAGTGGTTGAGTAGGAAGTTGTTTTTCACGCATTTATATTGAGATTAAGTTGTACATTTGTATGATTTTTTATGTCAAATATACTCAGAATGCAAAAAAGATTCATTTGTTTTGATTCATCACTAGGAACATGTCGGGTTTTGTGAGAAGTGCAATGTAGTAGGCCTACCACAGTAAGTTGTTATTTTGCAATAAAATAAATCGACTTTGGCTAATGACCGCGAGGATTCATACAAAACGCGGAAGATGGTAGCATGGACTTTGCCTTTTAAGACAATGCTTTTCATTGTGTGACGATGGCTGCATTGTTTAACAGTTTTTGTACATAATTCAGGAAGGAATGTTCCATATCAATTGGGATCATTCTCGATATAATGAATTTCATAGTGCATGTGACACGTCATAGAACTTCATTTGTTAGAGTGATAGTTACAATCAAATCAAATCTTCATTATACTCGCCGTAATACGCCGAAGCGTGTAACGAGTTGCGGGGCCCATCTCCGCGGCTTAGCGCCTGGGCAACACAGCTCCGAAGAAACGTTGCAACGGTGGCGAGTCGTTGGCAACACTGTGTCGATTTGACCGGCTTGGGAATCGAACCCCAGACCTCCCGCACCGATAGCGTGCGCTTAGCAACTGAGCTAACGGCCGGTTATAGTTACAATTATCCTCGATAACCCAGAACTGGCCATACTGGAATTGACTGCAACGGTTTTTCTTATTTTTATACAGGCCTGTTTTGTAAGTGATGATTATTTTTGAGTAGTTTAGGATCCGTAAATGTCGGCGAATGTAGTTTTCATTAGTTGTCAGTTGTATTGAGTTTAGCCGTAGTTTTACCAGTGTGTCGGTTTGAACGAAATTTGAGGGTAGTTTTTGGTTATTCTATTAGAATTGATTTGGCGAAGGCTGTTTGGTTATCTATCTACGCTTTTGTGAGGTCAGCTCTGAGTGCAAGTTCTTTACCAGGAGCTAAATATTTCTTATATTCAGCAACTTTTTTGTCTGTGAAGGGAGCTGTTGTTGGTAGTTCTTGATTTCGTCTGTCACTGGTTAATTTGATGATCTTGATCTTGATTTCTTCATTTTTATCCTTCTGTCACGAGAAAGCGATGGAGGCGCTATGCATAGGACAAATCCAGACTCGCTTAGGAGTTGCACTTGTTTCCGAGTTTTCCGCTTAACCGCTTGAATTGTGCTTCTGACTTCTTCAATCTGCTGCTTATTAGATTTCACCAGCAGAGATAAATTGTCGTGAAGCATTTTATCCAAGGAAGCAACAACGAGGCTTGGGTGGGAGTTGAACCATCAACCTTGCGATCATGGTTGTAAAAACGACGCTCCGAACCATTCGGTCAAGCTGCCGACGGTTCGCAGTTCGTGGTGGATCATTTTCTCTGCTCTCTTCCACGACACATTGTTATTAAAATATGTTGCTGGATATAAGTTCCCATGCATTTTCCTATTTGAAACACAGTTTTGTTTCCAATTTTGTTTCCTGAGGGCCAATTTTGTTGCGAAAAATGGACTTTTGTTTCGGAAACAAAATCGGTGAGCTAAGATAAACGTAAGAATTACTTTAAACCCCATTATGTTTTTGTTTCAGAAACAAAATTTTGCTTTCGAAACAAAAAAATTGTTTTGTGAAACAAATTTTGTTTTGAGTGGTTATAAACTTTGGTTATTTCCTTATTTGTGTCAAATTTCTCAACTGATTTGCTAATAAATAGCAACCTTTCCTTCAACTCAGTGATTTTCAAAAATTGGTCCATTGGAGCACTAATGGTCCACAGCGAGTTCTTAAATCTGAAATTCTCGGCATGTAAAGCAAAATTTGAAATTCGAAGTATGTGTCCTCTAAATTTTTTATTTTAAAGTGTAAATATTATAAGAGATTGCTTTATCAGTTTATTCAATGCTATACTTTGAGAAGGAGTAAGACTGAACACGCCCTCTGAGCTTACTGGCCTATGTGCGATACAGTTTCCACTAGATTCATTCGTAAAGTGTCAGCATGGTAAAATGGTCCATCACATATAAAAAAAAAGTCCATGAGCCAAAAAAGGTAAAGAATTATTGCTTTAATCAATAGTGGACTAAGTTAATTGAGATATGGAACAGATTTTTAAATTTTGTATGTAAAATTTTAGA
Organism: Trididemnum miniatum; assembly: GCA_964006365.1. NCBI lineage: Eukaryota > Metazoa > Chordata > Ascidiacea > Aplousobranchia > Didemnidae > Trididemnum > Trididemnum miniatum. The sequence goes on from OZ023252.1 coordinate 2,466,183, forward strand.
ATCGTGTTGACAATAGATGATGTATAGCGACTGCTACCATGCGGTAGATTTGTGGCGCAATTCCATCGGGCAAAGCAAAGACTCATGTCTTTCACAAATTTTAGCTTTACGTTCAGCAATAAATGAACAATGTTGAAAATAAGCCGGCAAGGTTTCTTTTTGTGTCGATGGAAAAGGCACTTACTTAGGCCTACTATGCACTTACTATAATATTATTAATGATCATGAATATACGGTATCGGATTATTTTTTTTTAGGCTTAAAAAAAGCGTTTGATACCGTCATTCACCAAATCTTGTTAAGTAAGGTAAAGCACTATAGCATCCGTGGTAAAGCATATGACCTTCTAAGTTCTTACCTAGAAGACAGAAAGCAATTTGTTTCGAATATCATAATTGTATTAACTACTCAGACTGTTGATTACGGAGTTCCACAAGGATCGACGTTAGGACCACTATTGTTTCTTGTTTATATATACGACATAGTTAATAGCATTTCTTCAACACCCAGGTTATTCGCAGATAATACTTGTGTAATAGTAGAGCAGGACAGCGCTGTTTCGGGCTATTAGCCCTCATCAGCCGCCCTCAGGTGTACCGCTCTATCGGTACGGTCCCGCTCTACGGTACGTTTGATTGGAGTGCTTTGCACTGTTGGCGATGGAGAACTAATATTAGCCTCCGACCCAACAAGAAGAAGTCGTCATGACTTCCCGTCTAATAGGCCAGGAAGGACATTGCTTTATTAATTATTGCTCTTCATCCTGGCCACGTAAAAGATTTGACCAGCGCGGTGACCTAACCACACAAGTGGATACGTACCACAAAAGCTAAATTCTTTAAGATATCCAAAGGGATGAGTGATCCTGGCAAGATCATTCGTTCTGGAATATGAATGTATCTTACCTGAGGGCGGCTGATGAGGGCTAATAGCCCGAAACAGCGCTGTCCCGTTCTACGGTACGTTTGACTGGAGTGCTTTGCACTGTTGGCGATGAAGAGCTAATATTAGCCTCCGACCCAACAAGAGGAATTCGTCATGACTTTCCGTCCAGTAGGCCAAGAAGGACATTGTTTTTTTAGTTTTTGCTCTTCACTCTGGTCACATAAAAGATTTGACCAGCGCGGTGACGTAACCACACGAGTGGATACGTACCACAAGGGTTAAATTCTTTAAGATATATTTAAATTCTTTAAGATATCCGAAGGGATGAGTGATCCTGACAAGATCATTCGTTCTGGAATGTGAATGTATCTTACCTGAGGGCGGCTGATGAGGGCTAATAGCCCGAAACAGCGCTGTCCCGCTCTACGGTACGCTTGACTGGAGTGAGTTGCACTGTTGGCGATGGAGAGCTGATATTAGCCTCCGACTCAACAAGAGAAAGTCGTCATGGCTTCCCGTCCAGTAGGCCAGGAAGGACATTGTTTATTTAGTTACTTGTGTAATTGTTAACTCAAATTCACTATCAAATTTGAAATCGACTGTTACTTTGGAAATTATAAGAATTCTAAAGTGGGTTAATGCAAATAAATTAACAATAAATACTTCAAAATTTAGTATAGTTATTGTGCCACCAAGAATCAATCGATCTGTTGACGACAGCATCATAGTTACAATTAATTCAACTCCAATTACGGTGGTTAAAGAAGTGAAGTATATTGATAATAAGTTGACATTTGGTCCTCACATTGCTCATTCTCACATGGTTCATGTAGAAGTAAAACTTTCTAGGTCTGTTGGAATACAATTAAAACTTAAATGTTTTACCTTCGCCCTTACTTTTGAAACTCTATTATGCAGTTTTTCATTCATATTTGTTTTATCATGTGGTTCAACACATGTAAAACTTATACCAACAAAATTACTGGACTACAAAACAAAGCAGTTTAGTTGATCAGCTCTTCAAAACGGACTGATAAATGTAGTCCTATCTATAAGAATCCAGAAATTTTGCTAATCCAAGATCTTCATTTTTTGAAACAGCTGTGTTCATGTTTAAATTTTATAGTAAGAAATTCTCTAAATTTCTTTCACAATACTTCACTCGAATCTCCAAAACTCATTTTCTCAATACAAGAAGCAATACCTCAGGACTAAAGTATTATATTTCTCGATTTAAAACTGAAAGACCACAGCGCTCCATCGGATATTTAAGAGCAAATATTTGAAACAGAATACTCGATCCCATTAAAAACAACAACCACAGCAAATTCATTAAGCAATTGAAGAGGCACTTGCATAACAATTAAATTCTCTTCCTTACTTCCTACACCTATGATTATTGTTGACCTCCGATTAATTAAACTTTTTGAAATAACATACCAAAATCTTACAGATAGAGTGGCTACTTGACTTGAAGACCCTTGGACGGTCACTTCGCAGCTTCCCTGTTGTACTTGCATTTATCGCTGCGTTCTACGTTATTTTACTTATTCTTTATAACGTACTGTTTTGTTTTTCTTATTTTTTTGAATTAGATATGTTTAATTATTTGTTTGTTGTTATTGTTAAAGTGACGATGTACCAGCGGTGGTCTTAGACAAAGGGAGGGCCTGTGCAACAGCTATAGGGGAGGTGGCCTTTTGGATCAAATTTCAAGACTGCTGTGGTGTGTACTAATGCACGTTCTAATAGGCATTTTTTAGGAAGTTACTTGAGAAGCACCAATCAATCAAGCAAGATTATTTAATGCATGTATTGTAAAAACATCATTCACTGCCAGTAATTGGTAGGCTATAACAAGGCTAGGGTTCATTAAAAATCTCCCACAACTTAAATTAGAGACCTGGATTATTCTACGGAATATATGCAATATTGGTTGCTTAAGTAAATCACGAACTAGTGGGCTATGGCCTACTACCGGTAAATCAGGTTTGGTATAGCCTACTTGCAATGATCAATTACAACATCAGCTTATACGCAATATTGCTGCATCTGCTAGTGACAGCTTGCAATACTCTGCGCAGCTAGTGGTAATTTATAACGATAATAAACAAAATATACTTTGCAATAAATTTGCCTATGATCAAAATGTCTATTATTTCACTTTGAGGTGGTTTAACTTTGATCAGAGATTAAAAAAAAAAGTTCAATCAATCAATCAATTTTCTGGACCCGCTTATCCTTGGGGGGTCGCGGGGGCAGCAGCTCAAGTTGGAGCCTCCAAGCATCTCGATCCTCTGCAACAAAGGATAGATGCTCTGCTGGGATGCCAAGGCGAGACCAACTAAGATCTTCTACGTAATCTCGCCATCGAGTTCTGGGACGGCCTCTAGGCCTTCGACCAATCGGTGTTGAACAGAGCAGTTTTTTGGCTGTTCTTTCCTGGGGCATTCGTGTCACATGTCCATACCAACGCAGTTGCGATCTTTCTAGTCGGAGAAGCAGCGATTCGATGTTTAGAGATTCACGAATATCTGCACTTTTAACCTTGTCCAACAAGATCAAACCGCTAATTCTTCGCAAGAATCCCATTTCGGCTGCTTGAACTCGAGACCTCACTTTCTCATTCATGATCCAACACTCATGGCCATAAGTCAAAATAGGAACATAGACCGATCTGAAAATGGATAGCTTTGCCTTGGTGCAAAGCTCCCGTTTCAGTACCACAGATCGGTGGAGCTGGCGCATTACTGCACTTGCTTTTCCGATGCGGATATCCAATTCGCTATTTTGTCTGCCGTCACTTGTGAATGAGACGCCGAGGTACTTGAATTTCTCTGACTGTTTTAGTGGTACTCCATCAATTTGGAGAGAGCACTGCTTTGGTTGTCTGGACAGGCACATGGTTTCTGTTTTTGTTGTACTGATTTTCATTCCGGCAACAGAGCATGCATCCGAAAACCTGTCAAGAGCTTGCTGGAGACCATTTTGGGTCGAGTCGAGTAGCACGAGATCATCTGCAAATAACAGACGTTGTACAGTGCATTCACCGATCTTTACTCCGCCACAAGACTCACTGTTCTTAACTATTCTATCCATATAAATAAGGAACAGAATAGGTGAAAGAGAGCAGCCTTGCCGTAGTCCCACACTTACTCTGAAAGGTTTCGTCGTTGCACTGTTAACACGAACACAGATCTCGGAATGCATGTACAGCGACTTAATGGCAGTTAGTAACTGGCCATCAATGCCATACTGCAACAGCACCGCCCAAAGCTTGTCTCTAGGAATGCGATCATATGCTTTTTCAAGATCAACAAAACATGCATTGACCTCTTTTGCATATTCCCACGACTTCTCAAAGATTTGCTGCAAGGCAAAGATCTGATCCATTGTGCTTCGGCCAGGACGAAAGCCACACTGAGCATCTGTTAGCTTCGGCTCGACTATTTCACGGCATTTCTTTTCAAGGCATTTGGCATAGACCTTACCCGGGACACTGATGAGAGATATGCCCCTATAATTGGTGCATTTTCTCTTGTCTCCTTTCTTGTGGATAGGTATTATCACACTAGTTTGCCATTGCTTTGGTGCTTGCCCAGTACTACACGCCACCTTACAAACACGAGTCAGCCAACGAACACCATGTATGTTCATTGCTTTTAACATTTCAGGTCTGATATCATCCTCACCAGGTGCTTTTCCAGTTTTCAATGATTTGATTACTGCATTCACATCTGCTTCGGTTATCTGAATATCTTCCCCAACCTGTTCTTCGTGAATTTGTATCGGTGTAGCATCAACTGGGTTTAAAAGATCACTAAAGTACTCTCTCCACCGATTCAAAATAGCATCTTGATCTTTCAGAGTCACACCATTTGAATCTTCGATAAAGAGAGCGGCTCGAGATCTTTTTCCACGCAAACGGCGAATGGTCTGCCAGAACACTTTGTTTGCCGTTTTGAAATCATCGTCTAACCTTTCTCCAAATTCCTTCCAGGCCCTTTCCTTAGACAGTTTAACTTTTGTGGCTGCCGTCTTACGTGCTTCAGAGTACTGCGAACGAAGTTCAAGTGATGACTTATTTGCAAGCCAGGCCTTATAGGCCACTTTTTTCGCACGAATAGCTTCTTTAACTTCTTGGTTCCACCAAGGAGTTCTTTTCTCGCTACTCTTCGTCCCTCCAACACGCTTACGTCCACAACAGTTAGTAGCGGACGTAATGACTGCTGTTCGAAACAAACACCACTCAGTTTCAATGTCTTCAGTAGAGGTCGGAAGTTCTTTGAACTTAGATGCAATGTTGTCTGCAAATGCAGTTCGTACCTCTTTGTCAGCCAATGATTCCCATTTGATTCGATAAGTTTCTCGTGGTCGAAAAGTCTTTCGTTTTTTCAAGGGTTTCAAAGCTTTCAAAGTGCAGACAACTAGGTGGTGATCAGTTGACAACTCAGCCCCTCTTTTAACACGTACATCAGACACGGTAGAAAACAAGTCCGCCGAAACGATACAAAAATCAATCAGGGAGCGTTGTCCCAGAGAGTCTCTGTACCAGGTGTACTTATGAATTCTTTTGTGCTGAAAAAATGTGTTCATTATGCACAGCCCATTGGTGGCACAGAACTGCAATAAACACCTTCCGTTCTTGTTAATGTCAGGGTCACCATGTTGCCCAATAACACCTTTCCAGGTTGCATTGTCGATGCCCACATGTGCATTGAAATCGCCCAAAAGGACAAGGGATTCTGATGAAGTTGCTTTTCCCAATGCAACCTCAACTTCCTCCAGAAAGGCTTCGTAGTGTGATTCTATGTTAGGTGCGTACACCTGCAATATACACAGAGATCGCTCCTGCAGCCTTAGCTTTAGAAGACAAACCCTTCCTCCTAGTGGTACCCAGTCAACGACACATTCAGCTATGTTGGGGCTCACAAGTAAGCCAACACCAGCTTGAGCAGACATTGCTGCATCAACACCTGAGTAGAAAATTTTCCACCCATCGTTCAACTCGACAGTTCCAGAACCCCGGCGCTTTGTTGATGAAATTCCCACAACATCAAGGCGATACTGTTGGGCTTCGCAAACAAGCTCCTGCTCTTTTCCTGTCAGTGACGAAACGTTCCAGTTCCCGATAGCTAGATCCCGGCAGTTCGGTCCAACTCGAGTACGTTTTCTGTGCGCTGCCCCCATTTGCCTCCTCAAACGCTTAGCGACTGCGTTGGTGGGTTTCCGGTGACGGTCAGCTTGTGGGGGAGACTGTAGCTTATTTTTCGAACGAGTCCCTCTGCCTAAAACTCGAACGCGGACCTTTTTATTCTGCGCGCCGTCCGATGCAGCATGAATATTGTTATTACAACTTTCCATTTAGCTACAGCATTGGATTGCTACTTGGTCTGTTTCTCTCCTTCGACCTTACCGCCATGGGTGACCCTGATGGAAGTGATTAAACACTACCGACGGCGTTGCTCTAAGGATCATTGAAAACTCAAACCTCCCCACCACGTTAAGGTGGCAATCCATAGGAGAGGAAAAAAAAAGTTGTTCAAACAAACTGTTTACTGTGTTTCAATGCAAAAAGTTCTATTGAAGAGAAGATTGTTTTTAGGGTAGCTTAAATTTGGGATAACTAAAATCAATCTTATGTTTGGTTCAAGTTAGCATGAAAAGAAGTGTTTTTTGGAGTTTCGCATTGATTCTTTTTGTGGGGGGCCCTTAATATTTTCAAAGGGGATTCTTTTTGGTGGGGAATTATTTTCAAAGGTGGCAGGGGAATAGTGCCTATTCAGGAGAACTGAAACTAATTTTAATGATGCATATGGTTCAAGTTTACAAAAAAGTGTTGTTTTGAAAATTTATGTGTCGATTTTTTTCTTGTGGGGGGAGGAGCGTATTTAGATTCAAGGTAGCTTCCTTCAATTTAGGACAACTAAAAGGAAGTGTCTAGATTCACGGCAAACCTTATATAAAAACAAACAAGCAGTTCGGTGCAGCAGCGTTTTGATAATGGAAATCGGTCGAGTGTGACAGCGACGTCATATATAAAAACAAACAAAGCAGACCGTGAATATAGCGTTTAGGAAACAATCCACTGTCCGTGGATCTTGACACCGTCTAACTAAAAACAATTTTAGGAAGCTTTTATTTCACCGAAAGTTTTCGGTCACCGAACTTTGAAAACCCTGGTCGCGTAATCGTCCACTTCCCATAATATGTTTCCTTACTGGGACAATGGCGTTACAAGAACCAAAAAACGGTTACGCTACCACGATTTTCAAAGTTCGGTAACCGGAATTTCCGATAAAATAGACTCTTCCGTAGTTTTATTGATATAGTTCAAGTTTATATAAAAATTTGTTTTTTGCACAGTTAACGCGATGATTTTTTTTGAGGGGGGCCTTCTCTTTTAGGGGGGCCTGTGCGACCGCATAGTTCGCACATTCCGAAGACCACCACTGTGTTGTACAGTTTAATTCCCGCTCTTGCGATAAAATAAATCTCTCTCTCTCTCTTACAAGGTTACACCATTTTTATGTGGTAGAGCCAGGTGGGCGGCAACTCGGCCAGGTGAACTTGTTTTGGCGAATTTGTGGCTTTTGTGTGACAGGAAGAAAAATAGGCAACTTAAGATATATACCCCATTCAGAGTAAAATGCTGTGGGCCACTATACTCTCAGCCAGTTGTTTAAATATGCAAGTATGCTACGATTGTAGTTACCCATAACAAACAACTAATTGATGGTACAAGCATTGGCTTACTTTTAGAAATGTGGAAAATAAATTCAATCTTCAATCAGTCATCATTTTTTTTTCAAATTTCCAATATTATTGCATTAAACTGAAAATTCAACAGTACCGGTATTTAAAGGAGGCTGTGAAATGAGCCTGCGCTCTTCAAGTCAGTCTGCTGCCACTCAGTATATGTGTCAAATACGATCGACACCAGCCGGGACAAGCAAGTAAAACTACAGAGTTATATCAAGGCTTGAATCGTTCATCACATCAGGCATTGAGCGAGACTGAAGCTTTGTTTCCATGGCGACAAAAAACAAAACTATAATGAAAATTCTTACAGAAAATAGCGTATTTTATTTAAACAATGTTTAGTGCTGTTAAAAAAGATCATAAACCGTGAGCTCTTAGGCAATGGTGTAGCCATGGGGAGGGAGGCCACCGGAACATTGTCCTTCTCTTTTTGACAAAGTTTAATCTCAAGTGTAATTAAAACATTCTTATAAACTACCGTAAACTTTGTTTCAAAAGCTCCTTCATCTTCACCCTTTTTTTATTTGCGACTAATTTTTTGCGCCATTTGAATTTCGACGTAACTTCTCCACAAAAAGCGCTTGTTAACCCTATTTCGCCTGGGGGGGGGCTAAAAATGCACGCTAAATTTTTGAATGCTTAGTGTGCTAAAACTACTTACAGCATCGCTTTCAAATTTTATGACTTTTCCTAAAATCCTCATTATTGTGATGTGAACAATAATTTTCTCGAATCGATGCAATGATTGTGCAGTTATTGCAAATTTTGATTGAAATTGTCAATCTTCAAGAAAGCGTTACTTCATGCGTCACTGGACGTTCTGTACGCAGTGCACGGTTCATTAGCTATACGCTACTCGAACAGACAAAACGGCCGAGATCAAACGATTACTGAATTACTCATAGAATTTTACTGCCGCTATACTCAAGGCCTCAAGGGAGTGAGTTTCGTTGTTATTCATTACCAAAAATGACCACATAATAACTAAAAGTTACATTCCAGCTACAGTACAATGAATTTACGCTTTCAGAGGTTTGAAAGTTGTTTTCTTTTTCAAGGCATTGAGAAATAAAATGCCATTTCAACTTTTGAACCTTGATGTAATTTTTGACGCTCGTTTTGTAGTGAAGTACATCTGCATAGAAATACACTGTATTTGTATTTACGTCATAATTCGCTAACAAAAATATGACTCAACATAAATTTGTGGAATTTGTCGCTTCTACTGTTCTGAAGTTGAAAGTTGAATACGATTGAAAATTACCTTGGTTTAGCCGAGGTCGAGATAAAAATTTTAAAATTACAAAAAGTAACGTTTGGATTTTTAGCATTTACTGGTTAATTTTTAAATTGTAACCATTTGATAATGTAACAAATTATCAAATCAAAATTTCCAAATTCTTCGGCCATGATGCTCTCACGTAAAATGTTTTTCGGATCCCGCAAAAATGTTTATGGGCTTTGTGCTCCCAACTTTTACCTTCAAACTAGGAATTTTCCAATTCCAATCAATCGCCTGTCTAACTAGCGCAAGAAAATGGAGAAATATATGACTCCGTGTCATGCTTCAACCTTTTCTACAAAATTGTCATCGAATAAGTGTATTGATAATAATAATAATAGCCTATTAAAAAAATGAGCTATACTGAATCGCAAATGCTAACATTGCGAAGAATATTGGAAAAAGTAGCTTAATCTTGTATAGTACGATAGTTTTGATACACAGTGTAGTATTATGCTACTTTCATGTCTTTGAAAAAATCAATGAGTTCAACGTAAAAGACGTCGCTTTGCTCCTCACGAAAAGCACATTACCGACATTAGCACAGCTTTGCAAGAAGAGCATTATCATCCTCTTGATCTAACTTTAAATGAAGAAAAATCATACAGAGTGGAATTACAAAAAGCAAACAAAAACCAGAGAGGTGCAGTCATTACTTGTAGTAACACACCACCTGCAATGCGTGGCCGGCAAGCAAGAAGCGATGTTATTCAAGGAACTATTGGTGTACGTCAAGAGTTTAAAGATTATATCTCACCGAAAGCTACTTGGGAATTATTTTTCACGCTGGACATTTTAGCCATAATTGTCGAGCTAACAAACAAAAAAATTGGTGTTGTGAGAAATGGACTTTCGCAGCAAATTTTGAACGAAAGCAAATATTCATTTTTATACGATACTTCTACACCGGAAATGCTAGCCCTTGTTGGTTTGATGTACTTACGAGGCTTGCTGGGACTTGCTAACCATTCTATAGATGTTTTGTTTCATAACTTGACAGGAAGCCCAATATTTGGTGCCACTATGAGTAAAAACCGATTTAAATTTTTACTCAGCCATATTTCTTTTGATGATATTGCAACTCGGCCGAGGCGGTGGTTATTTGACAGATTTGCCGCGTTTCGGGAAATATTTGAATTATTCAATGAAAACTGCGCGAGAATTATGATACCTGGTGCTTACTTGGCTTTGGACGAGACTCTTTACCCAATGCGCAGCAATATTTCCTTCAAGCAGTTCAATCCTTCGAAGCCAGCAAAATATGGCATGCTTTTTCGATCCATCAACTCTTGTCGTTATTCTTACACCTTCTCTACGTCAGTTTATGCAGGTCAGCCGAGAAATTACGTTTCAGACCCAGACATGTGTCGTTTTCATGTTCGTGGAACTGAAGAAGTTGTAAAAACCTTAGTTTTACAACTAGAAAAGCGCGTAGATCTATCGGGAAGAAATATTTCCTATGACAGACTCTATACCTCCATTGCTTTGGCAAAATGGCTTTTAGAACGCGATATTACGTGTATTGGAACTATTAAAGCTCATCGAAAGGGTATACCCCCCGAAATCAAAAATGTGAGCAACCGAGACGTGGGTTCTTATGAAATTTTTTGGAATGAACCGGAAAAAAGAATCAATTTAAATTCTTATGTCGTAAATACCAAATCCAGTGGTAAGCGAAACGTGCTGATGTTATCAACAATCCATCCAATCTTGGGAATTTCCAAAGACGTAAAACCAAAACCAGCATTGTACAAGCTTTATGATTATACAAAAGGGGGTACTGACATTGTAGACCAAAAAATTAGCTTTTATTCGTGTAAACCCAAATCTCGAAAATGGACAATTGTTGCGTTTTCTTATCTTATGGATACGTGTCGAGTCAACGCGTCCACAATTATGGCACTAAATAATGGCAAAGATCCTCGCAAGCTAAATTCGTTTAATTTTGGCTTTGACCTGGTGCTTGAGCTTGTTCGACCATTTATTGAACAGCGATCGAGAAATGGATTGACTAGTGACATTGTAAGAAAAATCAAATTAGTTTTGGGGGAGCAAGACGTTGCCGTATGTGCAACTGCTTTACTTACGCCATATCCACCCAAGTCGGGGAGGCCACGTCGCTGTGAAATGTGTAAAGCCGAAATAAGGGGCCCCGGAATGAAAAAACAGAAAGACAAATTAGCAAAACAGAGTGGTCAATGTCAAAGTTGTGGAAAAACTGTGTGTCAACGTCATCGCTTTCAATTTTGTACAAACTGCCACTAAAAGAGCAGATTAATCTGTATTGGTGCATAAGTTTCCTGATGGTTTTTACACGGTTTATGCAGTAAGCAATACGGTCTCCCTCATTGCCTGTAACCTGTTTATCTCTTGTAACCAGGTATCACTAATGGTCTCAAAAAGGATAAAGCCTGTCGAGTTTTTACACTGCTTGTGTTGAATAAATTATATCAATTTTTGCTTATAGATTTATATCAATTTCTAAGGAACAATTAATCACCACTCTGTAACTTTAAGTTGATATTACTGTAATTTTTGCTCACCGGCATCTGACTTTAGCATAGTTTTAACGATATGATTTTGCGTTGATATTTGTTTTCGTTTATCTGCTTTTTTGTACCGGTATGGTTGTTTGCTTTTTTGCAGCTTTTTAGAGAAAATCAATTATTTTGTGAAGCGAATACTGTAAAACTAAAATTTTGCGATTAGTGAGAAGTATTTATTGGTCAAACAACGCGACGCGACAATAAATCAAGCTTGGTATGAATGAAACGTAAATTGAAGTTACGCTTTTTATGTGAGAAGTAACAAAAATACAGGAGCTTCGTGGTCTTTCCTGAATAATGGAAATTGAAAATAAAGACCAAAACTAATGGAAGAAAGCGACATTTAGCAATCAATATAGGTGTCGAGAAGGTGGTAATTTTTTGCTCGAGGAACGCCACTCATTCATTTTTTTCAAGCAAGTGTGACGTCATAACTTTTGCAGACATGCTGTGTCTCACTCGTTCATAGAAAAAGAAACTATTTTTTAGGAGCGAAGTTGTCACTTTATGAAAATTATCAACAAATTCATGAAAATTTTTAATTTCAAATAGAATGTAAAAAGGAGCGCTGTGATCGGCTTGAAATATCGTTGTTTATTAAAATCTTCAAATATGTTTTTGATAGCGTAAGGGTGTTAGTAGGGATGAGTTTTAGAGTGTTTAGCGTAAATTTTCTGTAACTGGAGATTATAATTGTCAATAAATAACGTAAAATTTTGAACAACGCTGTTGTTCGTATGATGGGTTGCTCCAGTATGCACGATTGCACGTTTTCAGGTCCGAACTAGAATTCATTTCAAAATAAATAAAAAATAAACTGAGGCTAACTTCAAATTATTGAACTGAAAATTCAACAGTATTTGAGGGAGACCGCGAAGTGAGCTTGCGCTCTTCGAGTCAGGAGCCATCCGAAATATATGTCAAACGCGATCGGCTCCGACCGAAAATCGAACCCATCAAGTTGGATGGATAATCTACGTGTGGTACCGCCTGGCAATTTTGCTAACGATCACTTTAATTTTCGGTATTGCCTAGTGTGGTAGGTTGCTTGCATTATTTTCAACACTAAAAAATTTCCGTTTTGCTGATTAGAAAATTGAAAGTTTTTATGAAACTAAAAGTTTGTCTACGACAATGCTGGATTTTCGATCTCTTCTAGATAATAAGCGTGCGTAAGGCTTTTAGCCGTAGAAATAGAAGCATTGTATGTTCACTTAGGAAATTGGACCAAACTCGCAGACTGTTCAATATTTTGAAGTTTGAGAATTGTTCAAATTAGAATTAGAAGAAAATTGCCATTAGGTTGTTGTTCTCACTCCCAAAAAGCTCGTTAATCTTTGTAACCGCAAAAATTTTACGTCGAATGTTCTGCTCAGCCGAGCGAAACTGTCGCGCTTGCGTGATTTTTTCTCGCATTTCAAGTAAAAACGACCAAAAAATGTGGGTCCTAAAAAAATGCCATTAACACATAAATTAATCCACTTTTTGTAAAAAAAAGTATACACGACAAATTACTATAAAATAATTGACCGTTAGAAACTTTCACCGTTGCTTTAGCACAAGTATGTACGGAGATACTAGCCATCAAAAAGAGCGGTAGACATGGTCCCCCCCCCAAACTTCTGACGCTTCAAAAAAGCCCAGTCCGAATAGGGTTAAACATTATTGCATCATACCAGCGCAATGGGGTCAAATATTTAAGCGTAAGTACAGAGGAAAAGCAAGATTGTGTCGCAAAAAAGCAATCGAATATGGCAAGCAAAAGAAAAGATTTTTCAAATTGAAAATTATTTTAAGAAGAATAGGAACTTTTTCGTTGTGTTTGTTGTTCTAAGCGTTTCTTGTTCGTGCATATACCATACGGTGACAAAATCGCTGAATTTTCTTGCATAATGCCGGGCAGAAGGCAATTTGATTAGTATTAGGGTAGCGATTAACGAACTAAATAATTGCCTGCCTAGGTCTACAGTAAATAGTTAACTCCATATTCATCCGTAAACGAAATAAATACTAATAGGCCTAACTTGAGGCAAAAATCGAAATACGGGAACCAGAGCAGTTGGCGAAGGGGGGCCAAGCATTTGTCAGGGGGGGAGGTGCAAAGTTTAAAATTAAGCACAAAATCCGCTGTCATCAAAAGAGTAAGCTTGTTGATTGGGGGGGCCAAGCATGTCGATTGGGGGAGCAGGCCCCCCTGACCCCCCTTTGGCAACAGTTCTGAAGGAAAGACAGCGTGAGTCCAACACCTTGGCCTGAGCAGATCATTTTTTTGAAGTTCTCGGCCTATTGTAATTTGCCACCCCTTAAATATTCGGCTGACTACGCCCCTGCCTATAAAATTGGCTGCAGAGTGTCAAGCAGGAAATTACACGTAATATAGCAGAAAGCTAAGAACTAAGCAAAATACAGTAAGCATTGTATAATAACTGATTGGCGGTACAGAACTTTAAAATATCCTTAAAAAATCCTTATGCAAAAAGTAAACTAAATCAGTTAACAGATTGAAAAAAATTGTGGTTAATAGTAATGCTAGTGCGGTTACGACTAATTTTCTTTTTCAACAGAATACATGAAACACGACTGTCGCTCCTAGTAGGCATACTTTACATTAAAATTGTTTTTACGATTGTTTTCCAAAATTTCTGTAGTCATTCTACCTGCACTCCAGTCTACAACATGGTTCTTCAATGGGGGCAAATTCGTCCTTCAGAGAGGCGGTTTTGTTTGTTAGAGGGGCGATTTCAGAATTGCCAACAGCATATGCAATGACCTTCCGAAAAACGCTCTGCGGGTGCTTTTCACCTGATTTTAGTGGAAAAACGGAGCTCTGCGGACGTGAAAACCTTTTTTTGCTCCATCATGCTCATGCTCATATCCATCATGCTCATTACATCATGACGCACAGGGAGCGATTTCGTTCACATTTTTCAAAAAGGGGCGATTGTGCAAACAAGGTTGAAGACTCCTGGTCATAAACAGCCATTATGAAGCGTTTTCGAATTCCAGAAGATTAGACGTGTTAAAAAACACCTTTTACTTTTTGAAGACCTCAAATCGATGGTGGGATTCAGCGGGTTCGTGCGAACCCGTTCTTGGAATGACGGGATAATCTGCGAACCGATTTCTGTTTTTTGTTCTAAGCATTAAACGTTTGTTTCTCAACCGCCGATCCGGGAAAAATATTCCAGTGTACTCCTCTATTGCAGAACTTTAAAGCACATCGATTGTTACGAATAAAACATAAAATTCAAAGCTGGTTGAAAAATGCACTGCTGTAATTTGCAGCATGTCCAGTACGCAGAAACAATGTTGCCAGATTGGGTTACAAGCAGCGGATTGGACTTCTGATCTTGAAAGTTTAGACCAGATATTATTACTGTGACTTTTAAATGTCAATTGGTTGTTTATCACAATTTCTTGATAGTAACAAGGGAATCTCTTGCTAGTAAGTGCGGTGCAAAAGAGAACCTGTTTTTAAAATTTTGAATCCCATCAATACCTCAAATCCTTGATAAGCACTTTAAAGGCTGTGTGGTCAAAATGGTGAACGTCACTCGCAATGGAGGCAAATAAAAGTTTGACAAGCTTGTCGTCATGAAATTGGTTTGAAATGTGTCTTGACCACTGAAAATTATCACAATTTCGTTATGCTTGCAGATGCGGTAGTGACTTGACATTTCCGTAGGGAAGTTCGGAGTAACGCCAAAACTCAGTGTTTGCCTTGGATAAACTTTCGGTTCGGTTTATGAGTGCATTGCTTAGGTAGTTATCTATCGCATTTTATAACATTGCTTGCTGAATGACGTGTGATTATAAACCTATTTAACAAGGTAAATCATTAATGCCTCGCATCTGATTCAAGAAGCAGGGCATAATTGTTGCAGAGAATGTGTGCTATACGTTGATGAGATGTGAAGACAATACAAAAACCTAAGTTTCCGCCGACGCAAAGTGATAACATGAGACGCCAGTTGCGCCGACATACAGTAGTATTGTAACAACAAAAGGAAGAAAGCAGTGCAAATTACAACACTAATAAATGCAAGGTCATAGACTGATAAGTTCAAAAATAATTTCCTAAACTATAGGATATTAAGAATTATACAGACATTGGTATTTATTTTTTCCAGATGATGTAAATGGATGTTATCATAGCTAACATCAGCGTCAGTAAGAAAATGACTGAAATTATTGTACAGTATGTAGGCTATAAAAAGCAGAAGCACTGAACCATTCGGTCACTGTTGAATGGTACAAAACCACAACTTTAGTGCCATTTTACTGTGTTCTTCATAAAAGAATTAAAAACCAAAATAACACAATAAACATTCTTTCTGATTAATTACTTTGTAGCTTTTGCAATATTACTGTATGTATTGAAAACTTGAAAATGAGTTTTTTCGAATAATCTACAGGTACCTTACGTAAATGCAGCTCCTTTGAGGTAAAAAAATATTTTTGACACTGTTGTATTCTCAACAAAGAATCACAATTTTTTACTGCTGTTTACTTCTTGACGCTCAGACTAGAAAAAGAAACTACACGAGGCATTGCGAAACCACATACAAAATCCGACTATTACGTCACAATGAGGTCAAACATAAAACAAGACGAATAGCAAAAGGCAACGTCCTAGCGGCATACACAACACCTCCCCAATAAGTAAAAACACCCACAAGACACGAAAAACCCGAAGCACAAGGTTAGCTTACACGAAATCATTCAAATGAGCAGGAAATCTTTTATCTCTAGTAGACCTCCTGAGATTATCATTATTGCACAGTGACAGTAAATTATCGTTGCAAGTAGGCCTAACACCTGAAATAGGTGGTGAACGTGTAGTTTCATTATCGGTATTAAAATTGTCAATGTTAGGTGTCGATGAAACATCTGCATCTGTGTCAATGTCTGGCGAAACATTGCCAGTTGTCTCAAAATTAATGTCATTTGGTGGTTCTCCCGGATCAGGCGTCCTGCAATCCTCATGGGAGAACCTGGTATTACATGTTGCCGTACTTGCTTCTCCCGGATCAGGCGTCCAGCAATCCTCAGAAGAGAAGCTCGGCACATTTTTCGAAAAGCTATCTTCCCCCGGATCGAGATTCTCAGCAGAGAAGTAGCGTGGTCGTAACTGGTCTAGGTGCCGCCTCCAAATGGGTCCTCTGGGAGTTACTCTGACATTGAACATGCGAGCACCTCTTTTTGCAACAACAACTGCGGGAACCCAACGTGGTTCCTGATTACGGCGAGGGCCAAAATGTAATGTATAACAGTGATCTCCCACTTTGAATATGTGGTTTCTTTTAGTTTCAGAAGGATTGTTCACTTTTAGCTTGCCTTGAGCAATGTGTGCAGGAGAAGGAATCAAAGTATCAATCTTCGTTCGCAACTGTCGATTGTTGAGCAACTCGCTTGGAGAGTAGCCACTTGTAGTAGGTGTTCTTCTGTACTGCATCAGGAATTCAAGTGTAGCCTTCTTAGGAGAACTTGAAGACTTACGTACAGCTTGTTTAAAAGTTTGAATTAAGCGTTCAGCTGCGCCGTTCGTCGCAGGATGATACGGCGCTCCGGTAAGATGTACAATGCCTTTGTCTTTGCAGAAAGTCTGAAATTCTTCCGAGGTGAATGAAGTGGCATTGTCAGAAACAATGGAATGAGGGTACCCGAAGTGGGCAAAATCTTCTTCTAAAAGATCAATTGTGCTTTTTGAGGACACTGAAGTAGTAGAGTGGATGCAAGGGTACTTTGTATAGGCATCAGTTACCACCAACCAATTTTGACCCATAAAATTAATAGCGTGATCGATGTGCAGTCGACTCCACGGTTTCTCGGGTAATATCCAGGGATGAACAGGTGACCTGGGTGGAGCATTTTGATGCTCAGCACAAGTAACACAACCACGACACATATCCACTATATCATTGTCAATCCCCGGCCAAAAAACTGCAGTACGGGCCAACTGCTTCATGCGTTGCATTCCCAAGTGACTTGTGTGTAAAATTTGAAGGATTCCCTGTCGGAGACTGGAAGGAATCACTAATCTGGATCCATAAAGAAGACATCCGTGACAAGTACTCAAAGATTCCGACAATTTTCGAAACTTTCCTGCTGGATTATCAGCATTCATTTTGTAAGGCCATCCCTCTTTGACATAGCGCATCACTTGAGCTAGCACAGGGTCTTTCATTGATTCTGTTTTCATCAATTTAGAATCAGCAGGCTTGATTTGCGACTCAAGAGCATTTATAGCACATACAATATCCACATCATCCACACCTTCCTCCCGATCAAAAGAGGCATCATCGCCAGAAGGAAGTCGGCTAAGTACGTCAGCATTTTGGTGAAGACTCGTCTTTCGATATTCAATCGTGTAGGAAAATTGATTCAGAAAAAGTGCCCATCGAGCTAATCGATTAGCTGCTAAACCTGGAATGGGCTTGGTAGGTCCAAACAGAGCCACCAGAGGTTTGTGATCCGTAACTAGTATAAAATTTCTCGCAAAAATATACTGGTAGAATTTCTTCAGTGCAAAGATGATTGCCAACGCCTCTTTTTGAATTTGACTGTAGTTTCGTTGCGCTGAAGTCAATGTTTTTGAAACATTTGCAATCGGTCTCTCGTCTCCGTTTTCGTATCGGTGAAACAAGGTAGCTCCAATTCCTACGTTAGACGCATCACAAGAAATACCCAATGGAATGGATGGGTCAAAATGAACTAGAACCTTTTCCGATGACAAGAGTTGCTTCAGCGAATCAAATGCTTCCTGCTCTGGTTTGTCCCATTTCCAAGGAACGTTATTACGTAGAAGTTGGTAGAGAGGGGAAGCCAATGTAGAAAAATTAGGAGGCAAAAACTTTGAGTAAAATTGAACCGACCCTAAAAATGATCGCAGTCCAGTAACGTCGTTGGGAACAGGCATAGCGCGGACGGCATCCACCTTACCGCCCATCGAAATCCCTTCATTTGACAGAACATGTCCCAAATATTCAACTTTGGGTTTAGCAAACTGACATTTTTCCTTCCGGCAACGGAGACCTTTTGATTGGAGCCGTTCCAACAACCCTTCAAGATTTCGTAAGTGGTCTTCTGCATCAACACCACTGACAAGTAGGTCGTCCAAATATACAGTAACACCGGGAAGGTCACTCGTAAGATCATCCATTATCTTTTGAAAATAGCCTGGGGCTGAGGAAATGCCGAACGGTAGCACGTTCTGCAGTAATACGCCGCGATGGGTACTCAAAGCCAACCTCCGTCTGCTTTCTGGACCTAATTTGATCTGGTTATATGCATCAGCCAGATCGATTTTGGTAAACCCGTAACCTCCAGACAACCTACGCATGAGCTGTTCTGGCAGAGGAAGAGGATGACGATGCACTTCCAGTTGAGGGTTTACTGTAACTGAATAATCTCCACAAACGCGTAGTGGAGCTGAACTTGTTTCAGACAGCTGCCTTTTACGAATGGGAACAACCGGGGTCCCCCAATCGTTAAATTGGACAGGAGTCCAAATGCCTTGGGCAATGCCCGAATCATAGGCCTGAGCTAGATCCGACTGTAAAGCAAAAGGTACTGATCTCGGTTTGCAAAATTTCGGTATTGCCCCGTCTTTGAATTCGATCTCTAACTCATAACTTTGTAAGCAGCCTAACTCAGATTTGAACAAGTCAGGAAATTTTTCACACAATTTTACACATTTTTCTTGAAACAGAGGATCAGGATAGCTACCTGAGACAACACAATTTACTCCTTCGGGATACAACATCTTGTCTATGGAAACGCCCAAAGTAGCCATTGCATCTCGGCCCAGCAAATTCAAATCTTTAATTTTAGAAACATTGTAAGTAATTGTACATACCTCCTCATTTTCCTGCAATCTTGTATCAGCTTCAAAAATCCCAACAATTGGAAGTTCATGCTTGCTGGCAGATCGGTATTGCAAATTCGCCTGGTTCAGGACGGGTTTTCCTAAATCCGACCACAACTTTTCAGAAATAAAATTTCCGCTGGTAGCAGTGTCTAACTCCAAAGTAACTTGTTTGGATTGGATAAACACAGGTATTTGCAGTTTCGGAACTTGGGTAATGGAATTTATCTCTTCAATATGCTTGATCTTGTCACGTGTAGAACTTGATGACTTAGCTCGAATTTTCTTTTGGCACACCGCTTCTAGGTGCCCTTTCGTACGACAGAAATTGCAAATACTGTCTTTGTGGCGGCAAACATTAGCCAAATGTGAACTTTTCCCGCATCGGTAGCACTTTGCATCAGAATTTTTATCTTTTTTATTGTATGGTTTCGAGGACGAACTTGGCAACTTCTTAATCATTTGAGTAGAAGGATGTGGACCAAAAACTGTTTCCTTGGCCACCTTGGCCGCATCTTCGGTTTCTGCGGCAATTTCAACAGCACGAGCAAAGGTCAATTCATCTGCCCCCACCTTGAATAACGCCTTTAAAACAGCTTCATTATTTACAGAGCAGATAAATCGGGTGCGCAAAGCTTCGTCCAAGGGATCATCAATGGATTGGAAATCGCATGTGGCCGCCGCTTGACGGATGCGCGCAGAAAGTTCAAGAATAGTTTCGCCCGGTTTTCTCTTCATTTCACTCCAAAACCGAAATCGCTCTCTCACGACAAATCGTTTAGGATCGAATTGCTGTTTCATGTATTGCTTAATTTGATCCATACTCAGCTCATTTACACCTTTAGGTGGGGTTTCTTGGCTGGCTAAATTAGAAAGTAACTTATAAATGGTAGGGCTCTGATTAGTTAGAAACACTTGCGGTAGCTTACTCGCTTGAATGGAATGTGCTTCGGCAAAAGTAGCAAACCTTGACAGGTAGTCTGTCCACAACTCAATAGTAGAATCAAAGCATTGAAAAGTAGGAGTGGCCGACGCTATGGTTGCAGTATTACAAGTAGAAGGTAAACTAGCACTTGCAGACAGCTGACTTTGAAATAAGTCCGCATTAGTTTCATTTGTTCTTCATTGCGTTGTTGCAACTCTTCAAATTTTTGTTGTTGAGCTGCGAATTGCTGCTGCAAAACCTCTGCTATTTTTTCCATTTTCCTCGTCGCCAGTTTCTTTTCTGTTGTATTCTCAACAAAGAATCACAATTTTTTACTGCTGTTTACTTCTTGACGCTCAGACTAGAAAAAGAAACTACACGAGGCATTGCGAAACCACATACAAAATCCGACTATTACGTCACAATGAGGTCAAACATAAAACAAGACGAATAGCAAAAGGCAACGTCCTAGCGGCATACACAACAGACACGTCGAAGCATCAGATCTAGCAGTGAAGGCCGCAGTCTAAGGTGAAGGCCGCAATTTAAAATGCTGCTCCTATTTTATTTAAGAAGTGTTTTTAGCTAGAAAATCAGACCAACTAGGAGGAAAATTGATTTGGTTTATGGTCCAAATTCGATGATGAGTGGGTGGCCAGTTAGGTTTAAACCAATTACCTGAGCAAAACTTTTTAATTCCTACAAACAATGAAAATTCATAAGCCTACAGTACTTGAGAATTTTGCAATTATTTTCTTTGTTAATAAGGCCTATTGATACCATATTTGTTTGCATCCTATTACGTATATAACCACATATAATACAAACTGATTTCTATTTGCCAACAGCTCGCTAACATAGACAACTGGCTATTATGGGAACTTATAGCGGTCCGCTCAAACATTTTCAGGTGTGAGCAATTTACAGTGATAATGAAACAAAATGTTTTCATTATACTCGCGGTATTATGCCGAACCGTGTAACGAGTGGTGGGACCAATATGCGCAGCTTAGCACCTGGACAACACAGTACCGAAGAAACCAAGTAGCGGTGGCGACATTGTGTCTGATTTCACGACCCGAGAATCGAGCTCCAGAGCTCTCGCGCCAATAGCTTGTCCTTAACCACTAGCACTAAATTTGTCAAATCATTGCCTGTACTGATGCTATTGCCAGTGAACGTCAGTTATTAAAACTGGAAGGCAAACGTTGTATTTCCATTTTTTTTTACTCAAACGTCTACACCGTTTTGTAGGTC
Organism: Trididemnum miniatum; assembly: GCA_964006365.1. NCBI lineage: Eukaryota > Metazoa > Chordata > Ascidiacea > Aplousobranchia > Didemnidae > Trididemnum > Trididemnum miniatum. The sequence goes on from OZ023252.1 coordinate 2,487,707, forward strand.
CATATCGAAGTTAGGCCGCCTGAATACTGACGTCATATTTTTGTGTAGGCAGAATCATAACATGCTAAAAACACTTCAAATATTTGCTGGATAATTGTCAAAATAAATTTATAGTAGTAATGATTTGCAGAATATATTTTTTTGTCGTTTTCATTAGTTTTGTGGTGATTTGGAAGCCGACGGTAAGTAATGTATCGTATTTGCAGCAAAGTTAATAGTACTGTAGTGTTAGCTAAACTTCCCACATCAGACGAGATGAGATGTGCTCAATCTGGAATGGCCGTATAGGCGCTTATTAGAGCTACGCAAACGTTTATGAAGCTAGCTGCTAAACTGAAGCAGACTTCACATTTTTAGATCTCATTGCAGTTGAAGGATGCGCGTTTTTTATTTTCGTATCTCGCTGTTAAATGTGCAAGCAGTCTTGAATCGATGTATGGCCTGACGAAATAGAAAATTACTGCATTAAGTGGTCGACATTACGCGTTGAAAGCAAGGCGTAACGTCGAAATCGTTTCGTCAGAGAGCAGCTAGAGCTGCAGTGATTTAAACTCCTGGAAACTGGAAATAACTCGTGATTGCGTTTCAACAAGCGACAACACTGAGGAAACCGAAGAAAAGTACTGCAATGCATAAAGTGTGCACTTGGCAACGAAGAAACAGCGAAAAACCATGCAGTTAGTCTTAGTATCTGCTTTTTTTTTTGCCAACTTCTCTTCATCAAAGTAAAAAACTTCATGCATTGCAGCACCCATTTACTCTGACATTATTCGAGAAAAAAATCAATTTACTAAAACATATATTTAGGAACCCCAAATAGTAATTTGGAGCAATAATAACATGTACGCTCACGCGTTGGCCTTACTCGCATGATTAGTTACAACTCACCCAAGTGATTGATGCGGTTTCCCAACATCTCAATAACTCTCTTACCCCATGGCCTCTGAGAAGATTTTGTCGGCCGAGGCAAATTACTGTTGGTATAATTAAACAGCATCTTCTTAAGTATAATAAGGTAGTTAAGGGACATCCTTATATTTTTTCGCTCAGCGCTTTTTTGCAAAGTCGGTGAATTTCATGGTGGTATAATTTTATCACTACGCATTGCATTAGCATTGTTTTGTCTTTTATCGGTTTGCATTGTTTATAATACTGTACAACTCTTGCACCATCTATGTGTAAACAAAGTACGCATGTGCCTTCAATCTTCGTGACTAAACCTTGTTCAGGTTGGTCAACCCCCTGCACCAACTGGTTTGGACTGGACCAACATTTACTCCTCAAGCATTGGAATCAAATGGAACCTTGGCAATATCGGTGAAGTTACTGGTTACAGAGTCGTTGCTGGTCGTGACGAAAATAGTTTTAATAATTGTTCTGTTGGAGAAGATGCTGGGTTTGAGTCATCTGTGAGTAGGATAAAGTTTAAATGGTTTGTTTAAATAATTACACTGTGTCTAAGAAATCTTTAAAACCTTGCCAATGTTTTTTTGGTAAATCCTTCATTACTTCTACTCTCTGTAGGCCTCCTTTTTCAAAACAATGGAAATCTTTGTCAGAAATTAAAGTTAACTTGCTAAAATACGTTTTTAAAAAATGCACGAAACCAAAACCCTGGTTAAGCTGTAGGTTTAACAAACTCCACAAAAATGTTTTCCCTACTCATCTTTTCAGCAGTTTTGGTTCAAAATTATATCAAACCCGTTAGTTATCCACATTTTAAGCAGGTTTGTTTTAAACTTTCTTTGCAACGGAAGAGGAAATGAATTTGTTCCTGCATTGAAATCGCCATAAAAATCTGCAAAATTTAGTATGATGTTAGGTTTCTACAGTAAAATATCAAACAAAAATTATCTTTTTGAAGAGCATGATGACTAGCGAATTAAATCCATTCATATTCTCGTAGTATGCATTTCATCTCGCAACTGCAACTGAGTTGTGATAGGTCCAAGAAACACGCGCACCAGATGACAGCTCGAAACGTAATATTTGAACAGTGTTACGTCTCGTCATCAACATATCAGAATACACAAGTTGATAAGCAATGGGACGTAGCGTAGCGAAACAGTTTTCCGGAGCAATTAAAAACACATTTTACACAATCGAATTTAGCGAGTTAAATTACAAACAAAAAATAAATATAAACTCACCAATTGTTTCAGCAACCTAACGGAAACTTGCTACTTATTAAACAAGATGGAATCAAACAGTAAGCACGTTTCGCAGACTCTTTTCAACAGTAAGTCCAAATGACCATAAAAAAGTTGTTGTTACCCCAGCAGGGGTATTTAAAGCAAGCGAAAAGTTGGGAGAAAAACGCATTACGAAACTAGTTCCAAAGAAAGCAGCGGGGGAGACTTAGCTGTTATAGTCAATAAAAAATTTCCCAGAACTACGCATGCCTAATACTCGGGTATTACTAATACACTCGAAAACGGTCACACATAAAAGATATAAAGTAAACTTCACAAAAGAAACAATTTAATTGTCGATGATACAAAACAAAATCATTTTCAAAATTGACAGGCATTTAATTTATGATACACTAAGAGAATTTGACTTTGGAGGAGAAAAGTGCAATAACCAACTTATTCAAACTCAAAAAGTTACCTGTAGGCCTAATATGTTTCAATTAGCTATAACCCTTCTGAACTCTCGAAAATGTTTTCTGCGGTAAGATTAGGCCGAGCCGCTTTGGACGTGTTCTGCTCCGATCGGCTACATTTTTGTCCTTAACGACATATCAAACTAATTTTGCAAGGAAGAAATCATCTTTTACTTAAAAATTATATTGTTGCCTACGAAGGAGAGCAGCTTTGCTAAGAACAAGTAGACGATGTTTATTTAATCCAGTACCGGTATCTTCGCAATCGGGTACATTATGTTCCACTTTTAGAATTGGGTTTTATGCTTATTCCAAAACTACCGATCCAAACTGGAGTCATTAAACATGCTAATAAAGCTTTCTAATACCCTTTAATACCGAAAACCAAGTGATAATTTCAATATAAATGTCTCTAATAATAGTGACGTCATGCATTGCATAAGAGCAAATAAAATTTTACAAATTCTAACTGAAACGTTTTTATTCATCATATTTTCGTTGGGTAGAGACTTTTTGTGTAGATACTGACAATTTTTAATTGCATTGTAATCAAAAAGTTGTGATTTTAGAATGGAAGTGACAGATAGTTACAGTATTTGAACGTTTCACAACATATATTCAAAATTCATAAGCTAGCTTAACAAACTTTCTTTTCGCCATTTCAAAAACTGCATTTAGTTTAGCGTCACGAAAGATAATGAAGGAAACCAGATTCAAGCATTAACAACGTATGTTGTTGGAGTGTGCGCAGTAAATCCCAGCGGAACATCAGATATAACCAAGACAAGCGGTGGTTGGGGAACCGGTAAGTCATTAAAATATGCTCCAGGCTTTTGGAAATCAATGCTTTAATCCCCACCAAGCAAGTTTACATTTATATATTTTCGGAATTTATTTTTGTGACACCATTTAGATGACCTCCAGAAAAGAAATATACTTTCACATAGCGCTGTTGATAAAGACATTGCTATCAGTGCGGTAGATCTGGGGTTCGATTCCCGGGCCGGTTAAATCGGACACAGTGTTGCCAACGGCTTGCCACCGCTCGTTACACTCTTCGGTGTGATATTGCGAGTACGATGAAGATTTGATTTGATCCATGAATAGCTAAAAATGGGTGGCAGCAATTAATGACAGATGAAATATTTTTTTTGGAAATATCTAGCACGAAGAGTGATATTGCCGGGCGTAATTTTGAACCTTGGTAATTTTTTTTCTTTTTGAGATAGAATTGAAGTAATTGGTAACAAGAAAAAAATTGATGCTAATACTGTAAATTAAACGTTTTGTTTGACCATTACACGCAAGTTCATGATTGAGTTTCGTATGCTAATTGAAGAACTTGTAATTTTGGCAGTGCTTTGTTTTCTGGGCTGAATATTACAAACGTGGTGCCTGCCGTATTGTCTGGAACCCATATCAGTTACACCACCTTCACTGTTGAGACCTCAAGCGTCGAAATACAGTAGTGTTCACCGTCTGCTGTTATCGATTCATATTTGTGCTACGGTGTTTGTGATAGCAAACAAATCAATCTTGCAATATTTTCACTTATGATACCGACATGATAAATAGAAAACAGACATTAATGAAATCTGCTCCACGCAAAATAACTTCACACATTATTTTTGTGTGTTCGTTTGCCTACAAATATATTTCAGTAATCCATTGAAATCCATAATTTACTGTTGGTCATCCCTTTACGTCATTCTGCGTTGTTTACTGTCACATTATTGTTTAGGTCCAGATCCACCTGTAATTGACGTGATATCAAGCCCCAGTCCAAGTCAATTGTTTGTGTCATGGACTCCCCATTGTACTAATGACCCCTGTGACGGTCTCGCCAATGATAAAAAACCTAAAAAATACATCATCACTTATACATCAACTGATGATGGAATAAGTTTTTCTGAAGAAGAAGTTTCATCACCACAAGGTTCAAATTATCCGGCTACAAACATAACATTAGAAAAAAATATTAAATCAAACACACAGTACAATGTTACGGTTATGACAATGACATATCAAAGCGGCAATAAAGGAATTTACAGTGACGCAAGTGAAACTGCAACCAGTGTTACTCGTAAGTTTATAGGCTAATTAATTATTGTTGTCGCTGGTTAACAATATGAATAAACGTAATTAAAATGTTCAAGTTACATTATCAAATATAAAGATGCCAGTGTTATTGCCGGTGCAAATCCAAAACTATTCCCCATTTTAATTTGTAGAAAAATATGAATTACGCTTCAAAAGAATATTGATGGTGATTGCTTTGATGTCAAAACTGTCAGATATGTTAAAAACATATCGTTAGACTGATTCTGTTGTGAATCCTATTTTGCCGAATGACATTAACAACAAAATAGCCTGCATACTTTCCTGAAGAATATATTGGTTGTAGTTCTGAAATGTTTCCAGGATAAATGGGTACCGGGCAATTATTAAGCCGGAGCGAAAATAGGAAAAATTTTTTTTGCTTTGTAATAGCAATAAAAAGTTGCCATTTGACCTAAAAACACCTCACACAAAAAATCAGCTTTATTGAATAAAGTTTGAAATCCACGCAAGCCAATTGAAATTTTCAGTTTTCGCCAAATATAACCTAACCATAATTTCACCTAACCATGATCCTGACCCATTTGTCCGGAACCTATTTGTCGTGGTGCCCATTTGTCTTGTCTGGGACCCAAATGTGCCAAAACGTTCTGAAATTGCTGTATAAAATCAGTAAAAACTAACACAGAGTGCAATAAATATGGGACGAAAATAGCTTAAGGAGGAAAAATATAGGCACAGTAATTTTCAAAACTGGACGTTTCAACAGCATGGATTCAACTATAATCATCAGCAGTGTATGCAAGGCAGTACAAGATTGTATGAAGACAGCTGAATCTATGTTGTGAAAACGTCTAGTTTTGAGACTTACTGCGACGTAATTTTACTTCATAACACAAAAAAATATTTTGCTATTTGAGTAGCGAATGTTTTTGAATAGAAACCACGGCTACTATTCTTATCCATTTTGTGCGCTGTTTCTATTACGGCAGCTTACATTCAGAGACTGTTTCTATTATGGCGACATATATACCAGGGCGGCTTCCATGTTTTTGTATCAACGTTTTCAAACTGGTGTCTAGTAAGCATTCAAGTTAATCTAGCATAAGCGACAAGAAGACGGACAAAGTAAATCAGCTGCAACTCTGTGTCGCTTTTGTGAAACATTCGTGAGTAGGTTATCACGTGCTAGCCTACGTTTAATCCAATAGCTACAGTTCCTGTCGCTTCGGGTTAAAATACTCAACAAAATCAAACGTAGGAAGTGTTAATTCTAGGTAACAACAAAAACTGCATTTGCTTGAATAATATTAGCGTCATTGATTACCATGAAATGGCCATTGATAGAGTAGTTGAAATAAAACATACAACACTTTAATTCCAAAAAAAAAAATATATATTGCCAGTAATATTTGAAACATTTGAAATTTATGAGACGATTCGATTTATGCTTAAATCATTGTTAATCTTATTCAAATAGAATGAATGATCATTCTGATATTAATGATCATTCTCTATTGCAAACATTGGTATCAATGTCAATCTTGTTACATCATTGTCAATCGTATTCAAATAATCTATTTGAATACGATTGACAATAGTCTATTTGAATACGATTGACAATGATTTAGGTGTAAATCAAAACGTCTTGTAAATTTCAAATGTTTCAAATATTACTGGCTCTTAATTTTTGTGATTAAAGTAATCAAAAATTCCATAAATTGTGATCGGAAAACATACAATGTTTGAGTTGTTTTTGTTGGGTGTTGCTAGATTATTTTGTTTTCTAGCATCAGTATAAAAACGGCTTTGCCCGTTCCGGCTTCTATTCAAAGGCGTTTTTTTTTTTTTTTTATTCAGTTCGCGCAGCTTCCATTCAAGAACGCATTTATTGAAAATATTCCGCCCCTAGTTTACTCTATTGCAAACACTTTTATCAATGTCAGCTGAGGAAACTAAGGTTCAAGGCGAAGACTTATTCGAAGGAAAGTGACACTGCTGTCACAAATATAATGCTGATTGCTCTTTATCACAGAGTGTAGCAGCTCTCCTACCATTACTGTATTTCCACGTGAGACCCCATTACCATTGTTCAGTCGATATGAAACAACTTAAAACTGACACAAATGTTTTGCAATTTTTTAGCCTTTTGGAAGTACCGGTAGTTTTCAAGCATTTTAGCGTTATCAAAGACAAAAATTGATTTGGCTTTGTCGTCCTGTGTTACACGATTTAAAAAAGTTCTTCATAAAAGGATCAAATTGGCAAAACCATGGTGTATAGAAGTTAGTGATATTTAGTGGCAGCGGGTGGGTAAAAACATGAGGTGCGGCGATTTTAATACAATGACGAAGTTTTAAAGACATGTAAAATTCAAGTTACCGGAACCAAACTGTTATAACGTTGCAACATTAAAAATTGTAAATTACGCTACCTACATCGCACAATTTTTAACATATAGTTTGTTCAGTTCATACTATGAACAAAATGAGTTGCCTTCAGAACGTGCTGGTATTAAGCATGCAGTTTTTCGAATATCAAATTCGGCCAAATTTATGTTTAAATTACTTTTACAAAACCAAAGTTACGTTCACCTGATGAGGACCCACAGATAGATTTAACGAAATAAAAACAGGTTAATTCTTATGACTGCAATTACCAGTAATTCTAAACAAGTGATGGTAGGCCTAAACATCTGATACTTTCCACTACGTATTTCAGTCTGAAAGGAAAATTTGCTGAGCCTGGCAGAGACCTATCTATCAAATGGTCAAGTGGCTAGAACGTCAGCCTCTAGAGCGGTTTTCTCGGGTTCGGTTCAGAATCGGGTCAAAGCAATCACTTTAAGTTTGTAATCACAGCTCTAATGGTGTGATGCAAGCTTGATAAGAAATTGTACCAGTCTACCACTCTACGATGAGGCAATATTGTTAAGTGCTTCTCTCGACAACACAACCAGCAAACTTGCCGCGGCTCATGCTCCACACTCTTCCCTAATGCCAAACGTCAAGCAGGTCTGTTGCTTCTCGGTAATAAAGGAAGATAATTTTTCAGTTAGGCCGTAGAGTAGTTTTGGTAGCCAAGTGAGAAGCGATAATCCTTTTACAACGGTTGTTTAATCAACATAAAAAGTAACAAAAATTTGTGTTCAATTCTTAGCATTTACCGGTAATTTTAAACTTTTGGGGTTGCCACAGTTCAGTGCAAAAGTTTTGTAGGCGGATGTTGTATTTCAATTTTGTTTTTATTTTATCGTTACAGTACCATTCAAAGTTGATCTACCAATGATTGAGTCTCCTTCAACTTCAAGTGTTATGTTGAGTTGGAAGGAGGTGGATGGAAATGCTAAAGTAAGCTACACAATTTCATGGACGTCTAACCAAGGACCAGGTCAAATAGATAACATCATTGGAAGTTCAACAACAATCAAGAACTTGACTTCGAACACTTTGTACAATTTTACAGTCACAGCTGTGAATGATGCAGGGAGTGGTATAGCATCAGATGGAGTACAAGCAACGACAGGTACAAATAATATTTTATTGTTTGAGTGAGTTGCATATCACCAATATGATGGGAACGTCATATTTGCAATGAGCGGCTGAAACAGATATTTTTGTTGCAGCATTTAAATGCATTGACACATTTTTTAAATTCTGAACAAGCAGCACTGAAACAAAACTAAATGTGATAATTATTTTTTGTCTTTGTACCAGGTTAGGCCAGTTGTTAATTAGGCTTAGTCAGCTCAGTTGTTAAGCGGAAGCTACCGGTGCTGGCGGAAGCTACCGGAGTTCTGGGGTTCGATACCCCGTCGGTCAAATCGGCGCAGTGTCGCCAGTGGCTCGGCATTGTTGCGACGTTTTTTCAGAACTGTGTTGTCCGGGCGCTAAGCCGCGGAGATGGGCCCCGCCTCTGGTCACACGCTTTGGCGAAATACGGCAAGTATAATAAGGATAAGTTTGATTTTTTAGACAGGTTTTAAGTTTGAAAGAATTTTCGAACAAACTCAGCGTTTACAAATCAAACACAATTATACCCTGCGGGGTGGGTCAAAAGCGGGTTTACACTGGTTATTCAGCTACCTTTTACGAGTTTGGACGAACCTGGGTACTCTTTATGGAGCAAGCAATTTTATGGTCAAACTTTATGCTGAATTCAAAATATTTCATCCATTTTCATCTTGGACAACTTTTTAGGTCAGTTAAACCAAACTGAAAAAAAAAAAATTGTGGACACGTAATTTTGCCCCACGTAACCTACTGTAGACTCTGAAGTAAAAATCAACGTATTTCGGGTCGCGCGTTGTTTCCTGATCAGCCGTTTCACAACATTTCAAATATGCAGGAGACTTTCATTAATTTGTTTGTCATGAAAATAGCGAAAGAAAAATCTTTGCTACAGTATGTCTCGTAACCAACACCCTCTGGTTGATTTCAGATGGTTGAGTGGTTAACAATAGAATAGCCGGAGCAGCGGCAAGTCCTCAACGGGGAAGTGTCGTCATTTAGACCGCTTCTGTTGATTTGCGCTTTTACGAGTGCATGCTCGGTGTGATTGCAATTAAAGTGTCAGAAAAACACTTGGATCACTTAACTCAATCCTCAAAAAGCAGTTGTATTCGAAAAAAAGGCAAAAACTGAACACAAATTTGAAAATTGTTTCAAATTATAAATTGTTGCAAATAAAACCTATTTAAAAAATAGGAAAAAATGCGGTTATTTTGAGAATATTTTGATTCAAAAATTCAACAATGGTTTAGGGTGGCTGCGAAAAGAGGTTGTTCTCTTCGTGACCCCGTTACCGCTATAGGCCATGTCGAATGATACAAAACTCCGAGGCAGTGCACTTGTCACATACAGTTTTGTTGCACTTGAAACAAAGTGTGCCGGTTTTGTTCTTAGTGCAGTTCACTGCTATTCGACACTGTTTTAGCGTCTCGGCTTTTATTTACGAGACAATACTTCACTTGTGGAACCCCAATAGTTTAGCATCGATCGCGCAGGCACACGGTGCTTTCATTACAAAAAGAATTATGATACACTTATTTTCGTTTTTTTTTTTTTTTTGATGGGAACTGCGAAGGGAGCTTGCGCTTAAGTGAGCAGCACCCGGTGTAGACATGTCTAAACGCGATTGGCCCCAGCCGCGAATCGAACCCGTCACGCAAGATCCGCAATTTGCGCGCGGTATCGCTAGGCCAAGTTGCTGCTAAAGAATTAGCTTGTGTGTTCCACCCAGCTTTTTCTACCTGAAGAAGTGCGCAGAGTGCTCTTTGGGTAGGATATCTGTCAAGTACAGTTGGTTAAATACTAACGGTTCTGCTCAAGTAAGTAGAGCTTTCATGGAAATTCAACCTTTGGCGCCGACAGCCCACGGTGCTGTATACCCATGAAAGTTTGCATTTGTCACGGAAATATTGCATTACAGCTCGTTTCTGGTTCGCAAACTCCTTCATAACCTAAAGTCCTACATATTTACAGTGAAAACTGAAATATATATTATAACTGGTTTTTGAGTTGAACCTATCTTCCAGGTAACGATACAATGTCACAAATAAAATCCATTCATCAAACAAATCAAACCTTCAACTCTCAGTATTATACGCCGAAGCGTGTAACGAGGGCTTCGCGGCTGAGCGCCTGGGCAACGCAGCTTCGAACTACGAAAATATATCGCAGCGGTGCGAGTCACTGGCGACGCTGTGTCCGATGTAACCGGCTCATGTAACGAACCCCAGACCTACCGCAGCGACAGCAATATTGTTGCAACTGAGCTAGCCGGCTGATAAAATCCATTCGTTTAAAAGTATATCGCAGTAAGTTCAGAACAATGTTTTTTCTGTAGCGGTCAAAATGACCGCTAATGGCCGTTAGAGGTAAAACATCTTCTAAAATGTTTGTGGAAGCAATTTCCGGCTTGATACTCAGCACAAGAGTTCGGGTTTGCTACCTAAGAAAAGTCAAAAAATTCTACCCCAATGCGAGTTTTGTGTAAAAAAATATCCCACCTTGAAATTGGAAAACCGTCAAAATGACCGAACCGGCCGTTCTAGTGTAAAAGCGTTCGCTTTTGAAGTTGTAGATTCGGGTTTGATTCCAAGTCGCGTCAAACCAATGACTTTAAAGTTGGTATTCACAGCTTTTCTGCTTGACGCTCAGCATTAAAGTGACGTTACGAAGAACAAGCTGGTAAGTTTACTTGTTGTGCCGCTGGAAAAGGCATTTAGCGGTATTCCCCATCTTTGTGTAGTAGACATGGTGGGCGGCAACTTCTGAGCGAGTGTTTTGATTATGGCGCTTTGATCGCTTTTTCATAATAGGAGGATAAATATGCAACTAAATAGTTAGTTAGTTGCATATTTATCCTCCTATCACGAGAAAGCGATCAATGCGCTATACGAGCTCGCTTAGGAGTTGCCAGCCATCTGTCTACCACACCAAGATGGGGAAATCCCGCTAAGTGCCTTTCCCAACGGCACAACAAGTAAACTTGCCGGTTTGTTCTTCACACTGTCCATTTAATGCTGAGCGTCAAGCAGGGAAGCTGTGAATACCAATTTTAAAATCATTGGTTTGACCCGACTCGGAATCAAACCCCGAGTCTACAGCTCAAGAGACAGACGCTCCATACCACTCGGCCATCTGAGCTGTCGAACTGTTAAAAATACAAATTAATAGACATTTAATATATTTTTGGGCGGTATTTTTGTAGGCCTATACAAATCGATTGTTTTGAGTAGGATAAAAAATGTTTTACGACCTTACTACAGATCGCCGATACAGTAAAATTTACAACAACCTTACGTAGTGATAACCGACGCTTAGTGTATCGGTTAAGAGCGTCCACTTAGTAGCCGGTAGACTGGGGTTTTATTCCCAATCGGGTCATACTAAAGACTTCAAAAATATTATTCGCAGCTTTCGCGCCAGGCGTTCGGCACAAGCGGAAGTGTAAAGGGTTTTGTGTATGTGTTGTTCGACATGTATGTCCCTTAACAGCGTTCAATCATTCGTGATTGAAAATTGTAATGTGCCGACAATTAAAAATGGCCTAAACAATTTGTGCTTGCACCCGCTGTCCCGTACCTTTACCTTTTACGTAGTGATTGTACAATACTTGAAACCACAACAACGCCACAACGGTATTTCAATAATTACAACCTCAAAGTGAAGATTAGCGCCTGCACTTTGTTTGTTTCAGGCATCACATTTCCTTCGTCTTTTACGGCTGAACCAAAAACATATTCGATACTGTTGAAATGGGAAGAACCAACTGGTGGTGAAGCTGTAGCAATACGAGAATATTCAATCACTTGGGTATCTGATAGTGGAGATAAAGGTGAAAATAGAACATCGGGCAATACCACAGAATTGACTGATCTGCGATCAAATGATAAATATAATATATTCATCAATGCAGTTTCAATTGATGCAGAGGATGGATCAACTACTAACCTGTTATCAACGACGTGTAAGCAAAATAATATTATTTAAAGAGTGTAAATACATGTAGGGTAGGCATAGCTCTTTGAGGCAAACATGCCGGGGCTAGCCACGCTCCATAGAAACAGTTCAAAACTACGAATAGAAAATTTGGAAATACTGACTATTGTTTGTCGTTACTATAATTGCCATTCGCATTATTCATTTTTATAAACAGAAATAATAGTAACAATGCGAATGTGCAGAAAGTGAAACTATTGCCCAATGTGACCTAAAAAAATCAGGATAATAACGTAACGTTGGATTGCAGCAAGTTACTAAGCGAAATGATTTGAGGGTATTTTTTGTAGTTTTCAATTAACAGTTTGTAGTTTTTTATGCCAAATAAGATTTAGGTTTTTGCATTGACAAGACTCTTGACTGCACTCGCGACGACAATCCTTGGGAAAAAAATGATTTGCAAGTTAAATACAGTGGAACCAATTCGTGCTTGCTTGTACTTTCAACATTACTCTGATTTTCAGTCGAAGCACCGATTGCATGTTTCGGAATGGTTTAATAAAATATTTCTGGTTGATTCTTTTACCACCACTTTACCTCATCCCGAATTACACATAAGAAACCAAGTACGTTGGGAATAAAGTTAAAACCTAGAAACAGCATCGAACCCAAACCCTATGAGTAGCAATTCAGCATACTGGCCATTACAACAAATCGCTGTGGCTACTGTAGGTTTGAAAACAATTTTTCTACTTAGAGTCATCTCAATCGAACCCTATCTTTTTCAGTAGAACCATTCCGAAATATGCGCACACGTTAGATATATTATTTTTGAGAAAATCATCGGTTGCCAAACGGCTGGATATAAACACTTCATCGTCACTGGCTTTCAACATGAAATGTTATAGGCGGCAACGTTTATTCTCTTGACATGAGCTGCTATATAACTAGCGCGCTTAGGAGTTGCCGGGCACCAGTCGTGTCTAACACTAAAAAAGGGTGCATTTCATTAAGTGCCTTTTCCAACCGCCAAACATGCAAACTTGCTGACTTGTTCTCCACACCTTCTGATTCATGCTAAGCGACATGGTGGAAAGCGTTGAATACCAATATTTAAGTTGTTGCTTTGACCGGACTCGAAATCGAACCCGAATCTACTGCTTCTCGGGTCGACTGCATTGTACTCAGATATCTAAACAGTTGCAAAAGAACAGTTTTTATCAACCAATTGATTGTCACTACAATAAACAAAAGAATCATCAAGATAGCGAAAATGAACATCAAGATGTTTTAAAAAGAATCTTTTAGTTTGCGTATCATACCGCATTTGTTTGGTTTCAACTTAAAAAATTGATGCAAAAGTGCTAACCTTGGTTTGTCAGGATCCAAAAGATTGATGTGAACAGAAAGTCTAGTTGGCTGCAGGTGATGACAGGAAAAAACACTTAAAAGATTGACGTAATAAAAGTATTAACAATTAATTGTATTACAATTACAAATTTATTTGTCACCAACACGTGTGTGCTGTTGCATTGACTTTTTTAAAATTATTGTTATAGCCTTATATCGTATATATTTTGAATTGTTTCTTTGTGCTGTCGCTTCGCATTTGGAAAAGTCGATTTGACTTTATTGGTTGGAAATTTACAGTACTAGAAAAAGAGAAGCAATTTGTTAAATTTTGGCTTTAGTGTTTACAATGCCTTCTGCAATAACCGTCAAAAGTAAAACTGAAGACTCTGTGGCAATTTCGTGGGAAGCACCAAAAGGAGGAGGCAGCGCTTACGATAAAGTTGCAGAATATTTCATATTCTGCGCAAGTGTTGTAGGCAACCAAAACTGCTCAAAAACTGCATCAAACAACTCAGTGATGTTAGATACTCTAATATCAAATACTAAATATGCCATTCAAGTTGCTGCTCGAAATACAGAAAATGGACCGAATGGCGAATTTTCCGAAATCGAACATTCAGTTACACGTAAGTGTGCTTTTTCAACGTCATTCTTTGTACTGCTACTGGAACAAGCAAATATTTTTAGTTTTGAACAAATCAAATTCACTTTGCATCCGGAAAACTTCTGAACAAACTCTTGTTGTGGAGTGGATGGAACCTGAAATCGGTGGTGGAGCAGTAAATATTACTGAGTATGAAGTGACGTGGTCGAGTAATAACGAAGATGACAGCATGACAGTTAACAGCACGACAGCTGAAATTCATCAGTTAATTTCCAATTCTGAATACAATATCACTGTCATCGCCTTTGGCGATCAAGAGTATGGAATTCCTTCAGATATTCTTACTGCATTCACATGTTAGTAGGTTGAATAATTGTGGTACTTGTAACTGACTGCTATGCAAAGTGTGGCTGAAAAACGTCACGTAATTAACTAAATGATGAAAAATTGCCTCAATCGTTGCATTTGCTTGGGCTGTCGTGCGCAATGGTGCAGTCTTTGGAGCAATGAATTAACCTGGTTGGACCATATGTGATGCCATGCATGAGTAATTCGACTATTGCTGTTGTGTACGCAATAAATAAGTTAGTACTGCATTGTTATGTGTATATGACTATTTTGGTTCGTAATTGTTTTTTTGCTTAATTTACGTCGAAAGCCTGGATGGTTATTCCGTGCTGTTCTCAAGAACGCCGAATTTCGGGTATCGGAATATTTTTCTGAAAGTTCAGCAGTCGGCATTCCATGCTACGTTCTCTAGAAAATAATCAGTGGAATAAACGAACGAGTAAACCCTTTCGGCTTACGGTAAAAGCCAATAATTGTTCAAGATTTTAGCGTTTTGTAATGGCTTCGAGATACCATTTTATAAAAACCGGTAATGTTTCATCGAGTCATGGTCATAAACGACCAAATATTTGTCAAGAGTTGGCCGAATATGCCTATATTAAAGAAATATAGAATGAGTAAGAGAGAAGTCGAGTTTTTAAGTAATATATCAAAAGCGGAGCTGCCTTCTTAGTTCTAGAAGCATGGATTTGAGCGTGAATATAAAGATAACGATATTTCTGATAAATGCTAACAGATTTAGGAAGCTTTCAAAAAGGCGTAAAAGACCATTCAATGTGTCACAGCCACACTGAGCAAGTGTTTAAGCGCGTACGTTGAAACCAGGGGTGTGGCCCGCTTAAGTTTTGAATGTGGCCCGCGTCAGAACATTATTAAGTGTAAGCCTACAACAAACTGGTAGAATAGAAAACCGAAGATTTATCAAAAAGTGTGTCACATTCAACCACATGAAGGGCCGTATTTAGACAACGAGGGGCCCTAGTTGTCATAGGGAGCCTTGCCATGAGCAACTTAGACTTTTTTTATTTGGAGATCGACCATTTTCTGTAGATTCACCCGTACGTGTAAAAAGATCATGATGGTGGATATCTTAAAAATAAAATAAGACGGTCTCAATGAGGTTTAGTGGTAAAAAACAACTCACCATGGACGTTTGATACATTTGCGATGAAATGTTGCTCATTTTTAAGACAAACTTTACAAATTAAAAGCAAATGTAACCCGCTGCTGTTTGCCGGTTCCCCATCCCTGGTTTTTCAACGCACGAAAAACAATTCCAATTAACTTGTATTTTTAATCATCTTGTGCTGCACGGCGTGCCATCCATTCGACAATGTGCTCATTTAAATCATTGGACATCTTATAAGTTCATCGAAGAACTGTTAATCATCGCGTTGTTTTTTTGCAGTTATTCAGACTTGATGTATGTTTTCTACAACGTTACCGATTTTATGTTTAACATTCAGCAATCTTGACTTTGCTGATCATTTTTAACTTGTCAGCATTAACCTCAGCCCATTGTCGAAATGCCATCGCAAAACGATTTTATTTTATGAATGAGTTACTGTGCTGAGCGCATTACATCTCCTTGTCACAGCTAGTAGAAAGTTTCATTGTAACGTCATAATGTCACATTGCAAATTACTCCTTCATGATCAAGACGCCAAACCACGAATGGCCCCGAAGAAAGTATGAAATGGCAAGTAGAAAGTTTCAATGTAACGTCATAATGTCACATTGCAAATTACTCCTTCATGATCAAGACGCCAAACCACGAATAGCCCCGAAGGAAGTATGAAATGGCTTTCCCGAAATTTTTTGTTCGTGTTCAGGAGTGTTCGTGAGAGCGAAAAAACGCTCTCGCGATCGTTCGCACAAATGCTCTCGAATACGAATTATGGGCGTTCGCAAGAACAGCTCGAAATGTCGCCCCCAGTTCGCAGAGGAAGCAAAACCGTTAAAAACATCTTTTTTGCGTTTAGTTGCATAATATTTCCTTTTGTGATGAGAAAACGACTAAAGCGCATCAGCGATGATTTACATACCGGTAACCTTTTTCATAATACGTCTGCAGTTGCTGTAAAGTAGGCAAAAGTTGCTGATGCCGTTTTTGTTATTATAATTTTTGAAATAGAATGATTTGTTTTTTCATTGTTGTGATTAGGGAAAACTACGCTTTTTGTGGAAATGAATTTTAGTGATTGTAATTTTGCTGCATGTTTGTAAAGCATGAAGTTTCAAATACAGCAATTATATGTTGTTTATTGGTTTGTGTAATCTGTATATCATCGTCGACTTTTAAAAGTTTTTACAGCATAAAGCTGTCAGTGGAATTTGAAAAAAAAATAGTTGTACCTACCTTCTGGACGGAAAATCATAACGACTTCCTCTTGTCGGGTCGGAGGCTATATCAGCTCTCCATCACCATCAGTGCAAAGCACTCCTGTGCAAGTAACCGTAAAGCGAATAGAGCTGTTTCGGGCTGTTAGCTCTCATCATCCGCCCTCAGGCAAGATACAATCATTTTCTAGAACGAATGATCTTGCCAGGATCATTCATTCCTTCGGATAAATATCAAAGAATTTAACCTTTGTGGTGCGTAGCCACTCATGTGTCTACGCCACCACATTAGTCAAATCCTTTACGTGGCCAGGGTGAAGGTCAATAACTAAAAAGCAATGTCCTGCCTGGCTTTTTGTACCGGAAAGTTTCTTTAAGATATGTTTATGCGAAGGTATGAGTAATCCTGGCATGATCATTTGTCCTGAAAGATGAATGTATCTTACCTGAGGGTGGCTGATGTGGGCTAACAACCCGAAACAGCGCTGTACCGCTCTACGCTTACGTTCACTGGAGTACTTTGCACTGTTGGTGATGGAGAGCTGATATAGCCTCATACCCGACAAGAGGAAGTCGTTATGACTTCCCGCCCAGTAGGCCAGGAAGACAATTGCTTTTTAGTTATTGATCTTCACCCTGGCTACGTAAAGGATTTGACTAATGTGGTGCCGTAGACACACGAGTGGCTACGTACCTCAAAGATTAAATTCTTTGAGATATATTTATCCGAGGAGATGAGTGATCCTGGCAAGATCTTTTGTTCTGGAAGATGAATGTATCTTACCTGAGGGGGGCTGATGAGGGCTAATAGCCCGAAACAGCGCAGTACCGCTCTACGGTGAAAATAGTTGTTTTAATATCCATTGAAAGACTAACTACACAAACAAAGTTGTGAAGATAGCTTAACCCTGGTCGAAGTTGCCATAAGCAATGTTGCGAGTGCATAAAAGAATCGACTTTTGTGTTCGTAGAGCAGGAATTTTTAATCTTTTTTTGCTCATAGCCCCTTAAAATGAGAAAATGTGGCGGTGGCCCATTTTCTTTCATTAAAAAACATAAAATGAACGTAACAGCATCAGTAGGGACGTTAATGCTGCTTTCTAGTCAAGCTCTGTGACCTGGGAGTCGAGCCGAACCGGAACGTAAACCGAAAACCCGTATTAACCGCTTCCTTTCATTGAACCCAAACCGTAACTTTTCTTATTTAATAGACCTGAACTTAACCCGAACCTGAACCCGAGAACGTGAAAATGCTTGAACCTTAACCGGATTTGAATCGTTAAAATAATTTTGCCCAACCTAAACCGAGACCGGAGCGCCTTTTTTGAACTGCGCTATCAATTTTGGACTAAAAAAGCATTTGATACGTCGAATCGTGTGTGTTCTTTAAAAGATTTTTTGTAAGAATGATTACTATGGTGGCTACAACATAATAGCGGTGAAGGACATCTGAAGTTAATCTGAGGTTATTTCTGTCGTTGAGGACATCCTTTATGAGCTACAGTAGCATCGTACAATCAGTGTAAATATAATTAGTATTTTTGAAAAAAATGCGCTTGTCTTAGTGTGCCAGAATACAAGCAGGATTGACGGTTTCAAATTTTTGAACCCAAACCGAATTTGAACCTTTTTATTTTTGTTTCTACGAACCTGAACCCGATGATTTAAAGTTTTTTTATTTTAACCAAAACTAAACCTGCAAAATCAAACGACCAAAAACCTGAACCGGAGCCAAACCGCTAAAAATATAATATACGGACCCTGAACCTACGCCGGAGCTATATTTCAAGCGGTTCGATGCTCTGTCTGTGACCCATTAAAAACAACGCCGAGTCCCACATTTGGGCCATGGCCCATAGGTTGAAAACCTCTGTCGTGGAGTATGCACGAGTATAGTAACTCACAGTTGCAGCAGGATTTTCAGATCTGGCTTCAGATAATTTCCTTATTTTGAAAAATCTGTCAAAGTTTTGACCTAACTGCGAGTTGTTTGTAAAGTCCAAGTCATGGATTCTCTAAAGTTGCCACCGAAAAAGTCGTATGGTTTAAACCTGACTTTTTGGATTATGAACGTTGAGTATGTGATGGAAGCAGTGAACCTAAGCCATAATTACTGTATATACATTTGTTTTAAGTACCTTTTCAATCATGCATGGTTTTGCGGTTTAAACTACAATAGGCCTATTCTAAATAAGAACAATCTGTCGGTTGGAAAAATTCAAAATTTAGTAAATTATAATTTTGGAATATTTTGGCGAATTGTCACTGCAAATACAACGCCTAATTATTAAGCAAAAAAAATAAGATGAACTTTTCAAATTGATCAAGTTATTTCAGTGATGGAAGGAGCTGAGTTATAGGCTACTGTAACTCAAATAGGATGTAATTACACAGGCTCCTCTTATTTGTTGATACAAAATGACGTCGCGTAAAAATGGTCGTCTGCTGATATTTAATAGCGTAAACACGCATTGAGCATTGACCTGCCGGCTCCGCAAATCGTCACTGCAATTGCGTCGCTTGTGGTTTGCTAATTAGAAAACAAAATGGACTAGAAGGAAAAGGCCCATAGAGCATCCAGCAAGAGGTTGCAAAAAACATGGTGCGCTATTGTTAGTCCTTATTTAAGCCCTGCGTGCTTGCAAATGCTCCACAATTTGAGTTTACTTACAAAATAGTTCCATTGATGTTATGACTAGATGTTTTATAGGAAAATTCAAAAAAATACGAAAATGCATAGATATTTTTTTTATAGTAGAGAGATGAGGAAATTACTGTAAGTAGGCTAAGGTTTATGTTGTACAACCTAATTGGTTTATTTTTGGATGCGGTAGTGTGTCCCGAGTCTAGAAGCAACTTTCATCTGTTAGTTTACCAATACTTCATGCTTATTTAAAATGCGTTGAAAAATAAGCTGAAACGAATGCAATTTGTATATTTTAGTGCCATCTGAGCCAGTGAACTTGTCTACCGAAACAATTTCATCTACAAATGTGCTTCTGAAATGGGAAGACGCACTTGATGAAGGAACTGCTCAAAAAAATTACACTGTTACTTGGACGTCAGATCAAACAAACGGCGCTAAGGAAGGAGTGAATGAAAATTCCACAAATATTTTGAACTTGACTTCTAACACGGAATACAGCTTTAACATCTACGCTGTAAATGCTGGTGGATTTGGTAAAAGTTCTACTGCAGAAACATCCATTACATGTAAGCTGAGATTGCGTATGAAAAATATCAGCTTTATTTATATAATTTTAAAAAGTAGCATCATAATGCCAGTTTGCAATATACATGGCCTTGACGCGTATTTTTTAAAAATACCGGAAGGTTAATAATTGCGTAATCATCTTATATCATTCGGAGCAGAGGTTTATCCGGGGGGGAGGGAGGGCAAATGCAGCAATGGCGGAAACATTTCTAAAGTGGGGGGCCCAAAACCAATGACCATATTTTCTTCATCTACAACCAGGACGGGCAGTGGCGTAGCGAAAAATTTAAAAAAGAAGGAGCATGATTTCACTTTTTCTCAACATATTTTCTTTGGCAGAACTAATTTGAAGCTGATTAAGAAACAAGAAAAGTTTTAGGGGGTCCGGGAGCATGCTCTACTGGAATTTTTTTGAAAATTTACATGCTGCAATGGCTATTTTAGTGCTTTGTGAATGATTATCAGGCATATTGTGTTTAAATTTTTTGACCCTAATTCTCAGTGCTTAGCCAAATATGATACATTTTGTTCGCACCTTTTTAGTTATGCGTGCTTAAGGCGTAAGGCTTATAGCAATCCGAAAGGTTCGAAATTGTAGAAAAATTGTATGCATCAAAAACATTTTTGAAAATGACTGGTGTGGGGATGCATATCCCTCATCCTATTCTTACCCCTCTGGATTCGCCCTTGGTCATAAGCTACAGAAACCATCACAAGAATCCGGCATATTTCAGCCACTTGGCACCATTAGTATTGTTCTTGTTTACTAAAAGGCAGAGTCAGAAAGAGGGGGGGGGCATGGCACAATGAGCCCGCCCCTAAATACCCTCCTGAGGACCGGATTTGGACAATGAGAGGCCCTAGGGCATTCGTAATGTCCCAGAGCAAGGTTCCACCTCCTGCAACGCACAAACGACGTTGATAAGAATAACGGAAGATGATTCAAATATTTTATCTTCAGCCCAAACTCCATTATTGTTCTCTTTATTGTTTAAATGTGCAGCAAGTGAAAGTTTTCATGTGAGCAATTCATTTAGTTCCAGCTACGCCAAACTCGCCCACTTCCAAATCAGCAACAGCTTCGTCCATCACTCTTCAGTGGGTGGAAAAAGAAGAAGGATCTGTAGAAAGAACATACACCATATTCTGGAAACGCAAATCAGACGCGATTCTGAACAATGAAACAGCTGATTCCAACAACGAAACTACAGTGAAGAATTTGAACGGTTCAAGTTTTTACCTTTTCAGTTTGAGAAGTGAAAACGAAGAAGGTTCGGCAATAAATTTTTCAGATGAAACTATGCTGTTAACCAGTAAGTCATTTGTTAGCAGGCCAAGTATAAATTTGTAGATGTATTTACAGTAGTATTTGGTAGCATATTTATCCTCCTATCACGAGAAAGCGGTCAATGCGCTCTGACGAGCTTGCTTAGGAGTTGCCGGTCATTTATCTACCTCACCAAGATGGGGAAATCCCGCTAAGTGCCTTTCCCAACGGCACTACAAGTAAACTTGCCGACTTGCTCTTTATAATTGTCCTGTAATGCTGAGTGTCCAGCAGGGAAGCTGTGAACAGCAATGTTAAAGTCATTGGTTTGCGGAATCACACCCGAGTCTACAGCTCTAGTGGTGGACGCTCTAACAACTCGGCCATCGAAGCTGTTAATTTCCGCTTTTTAGTTTTAAGGTTAATTTTGTTTTTTTGAGCTTCAGTTTTATGTCAAGAAATGTGAGTGGGATAAAAAATTATTTTAACTACTAGGTTTAAATTACGCTTTGCAGATATATTCTTCTATCACGAGATAGCGATCAAGGCGGTTTAACACGCTTGCTTAAAAATTACTGATTACTTCTCTACATCAACGCAAATATTGTCTTTCATTTGGATGGAGTTATCTATTTCATTTATGATTTTGTGGTAGATCTTTCGGAGGTGTTTCAAAATAAAAGCAGTTTTGCGTCATGTTGAAACTGGGGACAAATCGAAGTAAAAGCAAACGTCGATTGAAACAAAAACAACAAAATTAAAATAACAACATTTCAGGCTAATAATCAATTTGGTTTTAAATATGGTCTCTCAGTCTTTTGATGATGCTTGCCAATCAAAAATGTTTTATGATTGCAAAAGTTTTGCTTTAAAATAGCTCCTGGAAAACCAAATGCATCGAGCAGCGTGACGGGGGTTGATAATACAACTGCAGCATTTGTTTATTGGAACAAACCAGACGGAGGTGATGAAATAGATGGTTATACTCTCCAGTGGACAGCAACTTCAGGAGATTTGCCCCAAAATTACACTCCTCATATCAACGGAACAAATGAATACAGTTTGTGCAAAACCGGATTAATTCCAGGAGAAATGTACACAGTAATAATAATTGCGAACAACTCCGCTGGTTTTTCGAGTGAAGAAATTCATCACCGAGCATGTATGTAATGATGATAGATCGGTATATTTTAATTATGTTTTATAATAAATATATTTTGTCTATTTAAACCTGAAATAGTGAATAGAGTATAAGCAAGCAACGATCGATAGCAATAATGAATAAAGCTTGACACACTGATCTGTTGCACGGTAAGGCTGCAAATTACCGCATAGTGATTCCATGATACAGCAGTGCTGCGAGTATTATTACTAATGTCAAGTCAAAACCTAAAGCTAATTTTGTTCTTTAGATCCTGGTTCAGTGTCGAATCTAACAGTAACCCAAAACAAGAAAAACCCTTTAGATAGGTTGGATGTTATTTGGGATAGACCTGATGGTGTTGGTGACAAAACTGAGGTAAATTTTAACAAAGTTTAAAACTATTCTAAAAGCTGCAGTATTACTTAAGCATGTTTGGTTCATGCATTAGGCGCTTCTGCCTCTATAATCTTGATCACTAATGTTCTGTATGCTGCGTAAAAAAACATGTAATGAAATTGAAACGCTCCAATTTGAAGAAAATTTTATGTAAATTCGTACTAATGCGATGTTAATCTTAATGTTAAGAACATGCCTTTAATAAAGCTTCACGTACAAGAAGAACCGTGCAGAAGGGTGCAGCCACCAAAGAAATGCGAGCGTAAGAAGCAAGTAGCGCCGTAATGAAAAGCACAGCAGTTTTATTACATGCGGCCAAAAATGGTTTTACTTGACTATTGCACTGCAGTTTTCACAAGTTCTACAGTAGCTTATGTCCTATCAACCTAAGGTGTAATAGCAAAAGCAGAGCATTTGAAATTTTAGTTGCCTCCTAGCAGAAATATTAAATACCAGTACAAAAATTTCTGGGATGATTTCCAATCAGCTTGCACTACACCAGGGTGCTGACTAATGGACTAAAACTTTTTTATTAAACGATGCTTTACAAATCTATATAAAGAACCTAAAAACGCAACTTACAAGCAGTTTAACTTTTAACTCTTTTGACTTGTCAAAAGCGTAACCATAAAAGCTGGTTTGTTTGCAACTTGAATTTTTTTAACAAACAGCAAAGCTGAAGCCTTGCCTATGTAGGATTTGTGATGAATATTAAGCGTAAGTAGGAAAAAAGTTTTACACAACAATGGAAAAGTATTTTTATACTCTGTTTCTGCCTGCTAGCTTGATGCATTTTAATATTTGCCAGATAAATTATACCAGCATTGCTGACGGTTCAACTAATTCAACGGAAACAGATAATTACAATATCACTTCGCTCTCGATCCCAGTACAACCAGGAACTACTTACGAAGTGCTTGTAAACTCGGTATCGGGTGATTTAAGAAGCACAAAACAAACATACAAAATGAATTCACGTAAGTAGTTTTTTAAAAGTTATCTACAACAAAATTTAAGACCGACGTAACTAAAAAAGAGTGGTAGACTTTTTAGTGTCTCATTGAATATGCTGTGTATTTTATCTTTTAGTTGCTATGCTCAACTAATTAGAAGCATTGGAGTATTGTTATAATTTATATTGATTGTGTTTGACATTTGTGTTTAAACATCTCAGATGGCCGAGTGGTAAGACTAAAGAGCGTCTGCCCTTGTAGCTGTAGACTCGAGTTTGATTCAGAGGCGGGTCAAACCCATGACTCTAAAATTGGTATTCTCAGCTTCCCTGCTTGACGCTTAGCATTCAAGGGACAGTGTGGAGGAAAAGCCGACAAGCTTACTTGTGGCACATTACGGGATTCCCTCATCTTGGTGTGGTAGACAGATGGCCGGCAACTTCTAAGCGAGCTCGTTATAGTGCTTTGATCGCTTTCTCGTGATAGGAGGATAAAGATGCGACTAAGCGACTAAATAGATGACAAGCAGTAACTGTTATTTGTGGCAAAGTTTAAGTTACATTTT
Organism: Trididemnum miniatum; assembly: GCA_964006365.1. Taxonomy (NCBI): domain Eukaryota; kingdom Metazoa; phylum Chordata; class Ascidiacea; order Aplousobranchia; family Didemnidae; genus Trididemnum; species Trididemnum miniatum. The sequence continues at coordinate 2,511,999 of OZ023252.1, forward strand.
CAGACCCTATAAAAATTATTTAAATGGATTAAGTGCGAGTTAGACAAAGCGTTCAACGAGCGTGCCGGCACTCCATTTTCCTAATTAATTTCAATTTACCATAAAGTGAAGTAGAGTTGTTTCGGGCAATTAGCTCTCATTAACCGCACTCATGTAAGGGTACATTTATCGCTAAGAGTCATTGACCTTAAGCAGGACAATAATACCTTAAGATTTATGTAGACACCCAAAAAACTTAACCTTCTTGTTGCATGGATAGCTACGTAACACTCCAGTTAAATCTCCTTCGTGGCACGAAAATAAGCAACTTTTACTGATTTCAATTTGTTGAACACTTTTCAGAGCAAAATAAATTTATAATATCAACCGCAGTTAGAGACGTTTATTCGAAATCTTGGTTTACTCTTACGAGTCCTACGTTATACCCACTGCTTGAACAAAACCTATTCTTGCACCACACTTTTTTCTCAACATCACTGGGATATCGTGGGCGAATTGTAATCAACACAGGAAGTTCGTGTGGAAGCAAGCCCACTGACCTAATTCACTTCTCAAACTTCTCTTACAGCGTCTTTAGGGTTAACACCTGAGTTTATGACTATTTTTTAACTCAATCTAATTGTTGCAGAGCCATCTGCTTTAACCATTACCAACGCAGAAGTGACAAAAAACAGTGTGAAATTCACCTGGGAGTTCAAAGGCTTTGCGGAATCAGTAATAATTAAAGTTGTCAATTATTCGAACCTGGTAAGTTTTTAGTGTTATGTTTGACAAATCAAACACGTTTAACTATGAAATTTTTTTATTGTTGACAGAATACTGATATCAACAACACCAGTGTAACCGAATATGAATTGACCGGTTTAAAGCCTGATACAAACTACACAATGAGACTGTACACGGTGATCACCAATGTTTTCAATAAAGAGGAACCAAGTGAAATTAATGAGCAACGAATTAAGACAAGTCCAGATGTAGTTGCACCACCACCTGGTAAGAATAGAAATCAAATTTTGTTGATTCATCTTTGGGTGTACCATCAGTGCCTAGCACAATGTCACAAGTGACTGTGATTTTGTCGTATTAGTTTTGCGTGGACCAGCAATGCTGTCAAGTTTATACGGTTTCAATATTCACATTTCACAGCTTTGAAAAAAGATTTTTGACATGCGCATAGGTTTTCCTGTGCCATTGTGTTGTTTTTTTTTAAATTATAAGGAGCTGATAATAAACATTTACCAAGATATTATATAATGACGTAGACCTACCTCAAAAAATTACAATCTGTCAGTGCATTCACCGAAAGACGACGCAGTAAAGCATGAAAGCTTGTAAAAGTAAATAATGAAGTTGGCCCCGGCACAAGTAGCAAACTGTACAACTTGCGCCAATAAATTTTGTGGCTGTCGGGGCAGAAAATGAATTTGTGGCATCAGTTTTAGCCTAGTTAAGATCGGTTCAAACCAACTACTAAACTTGCTCACATGCTCAGTATTAGGTAGGCCTACGCCAAAAGCCCACTGGCTTTTGCATCTTAATAAAATTTTGATGTTATAATTGAAAAAAGTGATTATGATGTTAAAAATTTTAATTGTGGTGAAGAAAGCTCGTGAAGCTTTGGCCCACTTATCTGGACATGCGGGTAGAGTAAACTTTCTTAAGTTCAATTTTGGATTTAGTTTGCTATACCAGCTCAGATGACCTAGTGGTAAGTGCGTCCGCCTCGGGAGCTGTAGACTTGGGTTTTCATTCCAAGTCGGGTCAAACCAATCACTTTAAAATTGATATTCACAGCTTCCCTGCTCGACGCTCAGCATTAAAGGGACAGTGTGAAGAACAAGCCGGCAAGCTTACTTGTTGTGTCGTTGGGAAAGGCGCTTAGCGGGATTCCCCCATCTTGGTGTGGTAGACAGATGGCCGGCAACTCCAAAGCAAGCTTGTTATAACAATTGGATCGCTTTCTCGTGATAGAAGGTAAATATGCAACAAAGTACAAAAAAATACAAATAGGCCTACTGCTCATTGTTGGGTATGGAATGTACTCTATAAGCTTCGATTATATTTGTTCTCAATCACAATGCATGGCAATTTTTTAGACGTTGGACTGATAGTTGGTTTAACGATAACGGGAGTTCTTATCCTGATTGCTGTTATACTGGGAGTTTGGTACTACCGTAGAAGAAAAAAGTCACGAAAGCCTAAATCTATTCCTAGGTACGTAAAAGTCTAAATACTAATATCATTTTTGACTGATATGATTCACAAAAAAGTTGTGAATTCTTTCATAATGTAAGAAGCCTTGATCAAGGTGCACTGCTTTACTTCTCGACTTAATTGCTTTTACCAATTATAGTTTTTCTGTTGCTTATTTTCAGACCTTGCACAAGTCGCGATCAATTTAGCAATGAAGCTTATCGTCCTAAAGAAAGAAGGTAGACGATGTGGCAAATGTGGCAATATGGCGATTGAATTGTAAATGTTACTTTTTGACTAATGAAGTACCGCATGTCATATGCCATATCTTTTCATTCTCAGATTACACATAAATCTCCAAAAGCTATAATCCTTAATCACTAGCATTTTACTTCAGAAATAGATTCAGCATAAGTTAGGATTGTCACAAATTGAAGCATAACAAAAAGATTGATGTTATGCTTGAAGATATTCCAGCCTACATTCAACGTTGTTTTAAAAGTTAAGTATTGCCATTACGTATAAAACAATGTGATGTGGTACCAGTGCTACAAGAAAAGCCTGTTACAAAAACATTGAAATTAAAAAAAATAGCTTTTTTTTGTTTGAGCTGGCCCTTGTAGCGGCTGAACTACGTTCAAGTAAACCGAACACTTAGATAAATTATGAGTATTTTTTTGATACTTTGAAATATATCTGCAGAGAAATCAGGCTGACAGAATTCAAACATCATCTTGAATCTCTCCATGCTAATTCTGACATGCAGTTTTCTGATGAATATCAGGTGAGGGCTTGTGAAGTTATTGACCTATAGTTTTCAGACTGAGAAAAAGACCTGACATTTATACTCAAATTAGATTAACGTTTGCGGAGATTAGTACAAGCTGCTACATTTACGCAGCGCTGATTAGAAATTAGAAATATTAGATAATTAAGTGTCATAACACTACTCAAACAAATATATTGATTTTTTGCAACCTAACACCTTATTGTAACTAAATCAATCATGCTGCTCCAGTGTGGCTGATTTGATAATATTAAGATGCTGAGTGCTGCAACTTTTGATAATCAAAGTTTGACAGCCCATGCAATCAAAAACTATAGATCCAATTTTAATTAAGCATGCGAAAAATAACAGTAATAGGCTGAGGTATTCTTCCAAAAAAACTTGCACTTATCCGTTGGGCAGCTACTCCAAACAAAGTTTAAATGCAATAAGCTCTGACTAAGGATCGTGAATAAAATGCCCTATAAAGGAAAAGTTAACACTAGCTTTACCAGAAAATTTATAACCCTATTTTTACCAAAAGGTCGTTTTCGACCCCGATGCGATTATATGGTTAGTTCTTTTAAATTTATAATACACTTCAAAATGACGTATAAATGCAAAAAATGCTTTTATTTTTACAAAAGAATATTTTTAACAGTCTGCTTTAAATCACCAATCTCTATAAAGATGCAGTAACTAGATAATTAATTTCATGCATGCCAAACATTTTACATAAATCACTCTAAAATTGTCTTGAAAACATTTTCCACACGTTGGTTTTTGACAGGAGATACAACACGACATGGTCTTGTTTTCGCAGCATTTTCCGTGGCATTTCCGCCGTTTTCAGAGCCCTTGGTCGATTGCACCGAGATTTGCACTAGGGTTTCTCGCTTTTGGTTGTTTGTTTATCAAAATTTCTATCAATATCAAAATGAACTCTCGGTGTTTTATGTTCTCTTTCGTTACTTGTCTGAAAAGTATCCCGGAGTTGATGGCTGCAATATCCAAAATATTGCCCCAAACGGCTGCTGGCCATCGTCGAGTTGCTGATCTTGTTGTATACAGCCGAGCCATTTGATCAAAACAGTCAACTCCTACTTTTTTGGCATTATAAAAAAGGATAACTTCTGGCTTTTTCGTTTCAGTGTTTGTGTCCACATCATCGGAACTGTGCATAGTTGAAAGCAAACATACAGACTTTTTTTCGTTTGGCTGATACTTTACAAACAAAAAATTTTTGAGATCGTGCCAATAAAAATCACTGGAATAAGCACCTTTCTTTTTTGGTTTCGTCATCTTCTCGCACAACGCGCGTCGATTTTTTCGCATAGTTCCCACAATAGACACTTTATCTTTAGCCAGTTTTTTAGCTAGAGGCAGTGACGTAAAAAAGTTGTCGCATGTTAATATGTTATAACCCTTGCCTTTGATATGATTAGTGAGCTTCACAACCACCGATTCAGCAAGTGGAACACCTCGGCGAGCTTCCTTTTCTTGTGCTCCAAGATATACATCAATGCATGACACATACTTTGTCTTCACATCAGCTAACACCCAAAATTTCACACCATATTTATCGGGCTTATTTGACATAAAAGTCATAAATGAGCATCGTGATTTCAGTGGCATTAATTGTTCATCAACTGTCAACGAAAAATTACAAGTATAGTTTTTCTGGCACGAAGTAGAAAACTTCTCAAAAACATGTCTAATCGGTACAAACTTGTCTGCAGCTGGCCCACTTCTCACTCTGTTGGGTTTGTCATCGAACCTCAAGTACATCAAAATATTTAGGAAGTGACGTTGGCTCATAGTTTCGAAAAAAATTGGAATACCATACTTCTTGCTCCACAAGAAAGCAACTGGATGATCTTTGCCATATATTCCTCGCGCGTATAGAAGTGCAATAAGTTTTTCTGAATCAGCCAAAGTCAAGAAAAATTCCTTGTCACTCTACGTTGAACTTCTTTGTTTGTGTATTTGCAAATCAATCGCAAAATTGGTTCCGAAATAAAGTATTTCCACACATCATAGGAGCTACGCGAAGATTCTATATTTCGTGAAAACCCGGGTTTAGCCCTAAACACATTGTGAGCTGCCACTCGTCCAACATTCGCCGGAGAGGAGGATTTCCATTAGGTGCCATCTCTACCTACCAAGCGTTCACGTGCAGATGATGAAGCAGCTGCTTGTGCAGATGATGAAGCAGCTTCTTGTGCAGATGATGAAGCAGCTACTTGTGCAGATGATGAAGCAGCTGATTGAATGTTCTCATCATCGCTGTCACTGTCTCCAGAGTCCATATCAGCTCCTGCATAAGCATCTATGGAAAAGGGGGATTTGTTTCTTTCATCGGAAATAGCGCTTGAAAAACGCCTTTTCTCATCGGACAGTTCATCATCAGTATCCCAAGACAAGATCACGTTTGCACATTTATCAGCATTCATAGCTCAAATTTTTGATAATTTAGCTCAACTCTGCAGTACATAAAACTTTACCGGTAAACATCGGACTAATGAACACATTCTCTGACGTCTTTTGTGATGCTTTTGTCAATAAGCATAAGTCTAATACTATCTTTATCTTATAACCCTGTTTTTAGCTGTTATTAGGTACAAGACCTTATAGCTAACACAATCATTCCATTACTGCATATTTTGACACCTCACTCGCAATCTCGAATTGGATTGGAAACCAACGCTTCTTGTCACATTTATGCCATACCTACTGTACTTCTCATTTTTTCTGACCACCTATTCGTCCTATTGCGGTAACAATCTGACTATAATACTTTTGTTGGCACTTACTGACCACTGTATTGTATTCCTTTCCGAAATGTGAAAATGAGATTAGAATTAGATAATGCAGAGCATGCTAATACTACCAGCCGATATGCGACGTCAAAAGAAATATTGCCGCTGTAAACTGTTTTCACACCGTTCCGTTCGTAAGGTAATGAATAGGTTATTATTTTATTGAACAGCATTTATTTGATCGCAGTTGGTTGCAAATTACAGTAGCAGTCTGTTGATATTCAGAAAGGAGACATCCAACTATATAAAAGCAAGTAAAGTAAACATAGGGGTCAAAATCGATCCTTTGGTCAAACTAAGGGCATCTTTTTCTCGATCGTAAATACTCATCCTGTAATCATTTCCCCCAAAAATTGAAAAGCTTGAATGGATCCTAGAATAAATTATATGAAAAGTCAAGAAAGTATGTCGATATTTAATAAGTCACTTAAGAGCTATGAAACAATATCCTAACAAACAGGGTCGTAAACGACCCCTCGGTAATTCTAGTGTTAATCAAACAGTTCTTTGTTTCCTTGGCAATTCATGGTCTTAGCTGTCATGTCAAGCTAAATAAATTTTTGTAAAAAAGACGCTATAAATTGTACGTTTTTGGTTCATTTTGCTTTGTTTCAGCAATTTCGAAATGCTGTTATTGATCCTTCTGTGAACGCATCATTGCTGGAAGAAAACAAACCAAAGAATAGATTTAAGAATGTGTTGGCATGTGAGTTGCGTAATGCATATTGCATATAAGCTGTAACTAGCTTTGATGCGCTATCTTTGCGACAGCTGCCTGATTTTATTTGTACAAAATAAAAGGGATATTTTCACTCTTTTCGGGTTGGGCATCTGTGGGATATTTTCTAAGGTGATTCAAGTACTAAAATTATGACACGATCAAAAGAGCGGGAGCGCTCAGTAAAGCAAATTCATGCTCGCGTTGGCATGTGGATGTTTCCGGTTGAATTTCCGCAGGAAGTTCATTTAAATCTTTGTTATCTCAGATGATGCAACTCGTGTTATTCTTTCCAACGTTGGAGATGCACCTACCGATGACTACATTAACGCCAACTACATAAGTGTGAGTTAAATTAAGGAAGTTCTGAAATAGTTTGAAGCTATATCAAGATGAGTTACTACAAGTAGTTTCGTTTCAGTATGAAAGTAACCAACTCCACACTGATAGATTTACTTCAAAACAAGTTGATAAGTCGAAAAAGCAAATTTCAAACCAAACAATATCACAAGAGATTAGCACTGGTCACTCATAGCCTATAACAGCTCAGATAACCGAGTGGTAAGAGCTTCGCCTTTAAAGCTGTAGATTGAGGCTTGATTGGTAGTCGGATCAAGCCAATGACTATGTAATTGGTGTTCACACATTCCTGCTTGACGCTCAGCATTGATGGGACAGTGTAAAGAACAAGCCGGCCAGTTTGCTTGTTGTGCCGTTGCAAAAGACACTTGACGGGATTCTCTCATCTTGGTGTGGTAGACAGGTGGTCGGCAGCTCCTAAGCGAGCTCGTTATAGCGTTTTGATTGTTTTATGATAGGAAGATAATTATATATGCAACTACATACAAAAATACGAATGTAGTAAGTGAAGTGCCTAATGCGTAGATAAGTGAAACAAAAAACCTATCAATACAGTGAGCTTACCTTACAATTGTCCAGTCATCCGCTAACCAAAATATAACAGATATGCGATCAGATTCGGCTATCTGCGAATCTTATTTGTCATAAAAAACAAGCAATACTGCTGGGCATAACGACATTGCTAAGTAGTCATACTAAAAGTGACTTCGTATTTTGAATAATACAAATATAGAAAAATATTGATTGAATGATGATATTCGCTTGAATTAACGATTGATTACAAGTTTGTGATGGTGTACAATAGTTGTGAGTTACTCAAAACCAGCATTCTTTGCTAGGAAATTAAGATTGACTTTTTGATGGTGTGAGTGAAGCAAAACTATAGTGCTAATAACCTGCCTGAAATAATGTGAATCAGTGTCTCCTACAGTTAAAAGCTGCCTCTAAACATAGAAAAGATTGTTTGCTTTGCGCCAAAGCACACATCCTGCATATTTACCTGACATCTTTTGTATTTACTAACCGTTACAGCAGTTATTGGAGTTACAGTGATATGTAAAATCTCTGCTCGTTATAAGTATTACAAGGTTTGACTTTGCAATCCTCAACTTCTTTCGTTTTCACAAAACTCGAAATGTTTTCACAGTTTTTGTTCGAAAGAACGAAGGACTATATTTGCAGCTGACCGTGATCAATTATTGAGCCACTACATCAATTTTTGAACCGATTTCATTTGAACATTACAACTTTGTGGAAAACAAAGGCTAAACCTTATAAAGCAAATTGGCTACTTCATAATATCATAATGGTATTCACAGGGTTACAGCCATGATCGTGAGTACATTGCCTCGCAAGGGCCTTTACCCAACACCAAAGATGACTTCTGGAAAATGGTCTGGGAACAAGATTGTAAGACCATTGTGATGGTTACTCAAACTGTTGAAGGAGGTACGGTACTTTAGGTTTGACCCTAATCATGAAGAAATATGAATAACTGCAACATTTATAATTGGTAACATTTCTCTGCTATAATCATGCACTTGAGTAATTAGTAGTTGTCTTCAAAGGACGGTACAGTCTTGTTGATTTCAAAAATTTTAGCTAGTTTTCTTAAGCAAGCTATTTTCTGAAACCACTTGTTTAGACTGCATTCACATTCCGAAATCAAACTAGTTTTTTAGGTTTTATACTTGAACTTTCTTTGAGACATGATCAAGCTATTTTTTTTTTAATCTGTGTGGGTGTAAAACGGTTGTTTAAGTTTGAATCAATAATATGATTTATAATACGTTGCGACCATAAAATATTGTAAAGAAAAATAAAATCTATTTTGCTTGGAACCAGGTTTCTTCGTTCGTTTTCATCTTAGTATTAATTTGCTTTGTGTTGCGTAGATGCTGGATAAAATTCATATTCTGTGCGAATAGTTTGTCTAGCCCAGCTAAACAAACCACAAAGGTTGATTTACTGTTTGCAAATTTCGTAAATTATAATTTTTTTTTCTGCTGTCGCTGCTTTTGTTTAGTTGAAATGTTTCATTCACATATAATCCAGCTAACATGACCAAGCGACACGGTTTAGCAGACGGATCAAACTCTGTGGAAAAGATACAACGTTGCGAGTTTAATTCAATGCTTAAACCCAAACCCAATTGTTAAACCGTAGAAAAGAATTAAAAATTACACAAATTACCGTACAAAATCACTCGAAAACTACAATGGTTATGCGCATAAATTTAGGAAGAGTTAAATGCGATCATTACTGGCCTTATGACAATAAACCTATAACTGTGGCTGAGATGAGTCTGAAGCTGCTTGAAGAAGTGGATTCTGGAGATTGGATTGTTCGAAAACTTGAATTGCAAAAGGTGAAGTTGTCTAAGACAATAAAAATTTGAAAAAATTCTTGTATTTTTTTCTATTTGTTGTTTACCTGTTTGTCTTCACAATATCACAAAGATATGCTTGGCCAAAAACTATAATTTTTGTTTTTGCAGTTATGCCACGAACTGAATAACGGTAAGGTCATAGAAGGCGTTCACCAAGCGTAGTCGTAAATGCTTGTAAGGCATACGAACCTACGCCTTATTTTAAACTCAGTTTTAAAATGTAGTATTTTTTTTCGTTTTTGTAAGCATTTTTGTGGATTGATTGATTTTTTTGTGTGAATGATAATAATTGCATAAGTATTCTATCGAAACTTTAGCCGCATAAATTTTAAACGATTTTTGCAAAAATCATCACAATTAATCTCAACTATTTGAAATTGTTTAGAATCAGAATACCCGAGTTATCAGCCACTTCCACTACACTGCATGGCCTGATCACGGAGTTCCTGAAACAACCAAGAGCGTTGTTCAATTCGTGCAGTTGGTGCGAAGTCATATTAAACATGTAGGACCCAACACTGGACCATCGGTTGTCCACTGCAGGTAGGCAAGATTTGCGCTTTTTAGAATATTTCTATGGCAGGAGTCTTCAACCTTTTTAGCACAATCGCCCCTTTTTGAAAAGTGCGGGTCTAAATCGCCCCCCAAAAAGCCTTCGCGTCCGCAGAGCTACTAATTTTTTCCTCTGAAATCTGGTGACGACCGAAAAAAAGGTTTTCACCAGAGGCTTCGAGCAGCCAAAAAAATTGAAGGGGCCCAACTAACAACTTCTTGAACAAATACTGATCATCATTCGATGCTTGAACAAATACTAATCATTCACACCCTTTGTAAAAGCCGTATTTAGCACTGAGTAACAGCACGAAAAAAGGAAGTTATGAAAAGATACCAAAATAGATCGTGATATCCCAATTTTTGCATAGTAAATTGAAATATATTTTAATACCTCAAACCGCTCCCTAATTATGGACATTATGCGCAATCAGTGTAGCCCCTCAAGTTAACAAAGGGAAAGGAGAGTGGTGTGGGGTTTGGAGCAAAGATCCAGCCGCCGGAGGCAAGGGGCCTGGGGGCCGCCAACGGATTTTTACGGTTTTCACATAAAAAAAAACTCGTTTCAGCTCACTTTTTTATCGAAAAAAGACATAAGCTGCCGGTACCTGCAGTGAGTGCAGTCACTAATTATAGTGTCTGACAATACGAAAATACTTTAGTAGTCCATGTCTAAAACCAGAAGCTGGGCTAAAATAAATGAAAGGAGGCTGCAATCATTTATCAGTTTTGACGCATTTGGTGGGATGGCATGTATAGGTGTGTTCTAGGCTATTCTTTAACAATGCATGCAAAATCAAGATGGAATTAATAATATAAAAGGGGGGTGGGGGGTATGGGGTTAGCTTGAACGATGAAAACAAAATGGCAGTGGCAGAATTTTTTATTTTCTTAATTTTCAATTTTTTAAATTATAAAAAGTAACACATCTCAGAAAATTTGGGGGGCCCGTCTGCCCTGCCCCAATGGCATGACCTCACCGGTCTTCACGTCACTTCACATTCTCAACAGTTCATTGAATATGCTGCCGCTAAATCTGGATTCGTTTCCATCGTTTGTTCAGTTTCTAGCAATATTGGCAAGTCTAAAATCGACCTCCTGAAAGGTAAAATCGATTCCCCAGGAGGGCGATATCGCTCTTGTTGAAGATGCATGTTCTATGGCAGACGTGGGCAAACTACGGCCCGCGGGCCAAATCCGGCCCGCCAGTCCTTTTATTCTGGCCCGCCGGCACTTACACAAACTTAAACTCCCACCGTGAATTGAGCGGAAAACCATTTTTCCTTTGGAGATCATGGTTGGCAGTGGTTTTCAAAAAAATAAGCCTCAACGGTGCAAAATTGGAATAAAAAACGTTAAAAACGAGATGAGAACCTCTTATTTTGGAGATCACATTCGTACGTGGACCGTTATCTCCAAAAAAAAAGAGGTCTTCACCTTGTTTTCCAATTAGCGTGCGGCCCGAGGCTTCAACAGTTTTTCCAAAACTGGCCTTTCTTGTAGACAGTGAAACAACAGAAAGCATAGAAATCGCATTTAAATGTTTCCATGTTATCTTTGCAGAAACAGCATTGAAATGAGAATTACGGATTTTTGCTTCATTTTTGTTTTGTTTTAGCATGTACATCATCTAATAAATAACCGAGGTTATTTTCAAATAATATTAAACTGAGAATTCAACAGTAACTGATGGAGTCTGCGAAGTGAGCTTGCGCTCTTTGAGTCAGCAGCCACCCAGTATATTTCAAACACGATCGGCTCCAGCCGCGAATTGAACCCGGCTCGTGGGATTTGTCACCTGCGCCCGGTAGTGCTAGGCCATGTCGCTGACAAATCATTGATTGATTGGATTGAAATAATGCGCATATAACGTGGAAATTCTGCCATCAGTAACTGTGGCTGCGAGCGAAATGATAAACTGCCTTTTCATTATATTTTCCAGCGCCGGTGTCGGCCGCACTGGCACTTTTATAGCAATTGATCACTTGCTCCAGCATCTCAAAGAACATCCTTATGTTGACATTTATGGAATTGTGTACGAAATGAGAAAACAACGAAACCTAATGGTTCAGACTGAGGTAAAGAACGTTCTTGAACACCTGGACCGTTTTTTGTTTCTATTTTTGTGTCTTGAACACCGTTTTTCGTTTCTACAGGGTGGTTGAAAAGTAACTAGGCAATAAAAATAGCGTGTGATTTTCCTACCGCCAAATTCCAGATAAAAACAATGGTATTAGTCGAAACAATACTTATGGAGATTACATATTTTTCAGATTTTGATAATAGCTTGCGTTGTTTATGATATGTTACACAGCATTTTTGATAATGACCTCTCGCTTGACCATTCAGGAGCGAGCCAAAATTGCAGCACGTTATGAGGTGTGGAATTCCGTAGTTGAGGTGCAGAGATGGTGGCGTACGTTGAAGGGTAGTCGTGCAACACTACGTCCGGAGACAATAAGAAATTGTCATGCAAAATTGATGACCACAGGATCTGTAAACGACAAACGAAGGAGCGGGCGTCCATCGACAAGTCGATCGCCAGCTAAGGTGGCAAAAGTGCAGGAAATGTTTGATTAGAGCCCGCAAAAATCAACTCGTTAAGCAGCTCGTGAAAGTGGACTGTCAAGGCATTCAATACTTAGAGTGTTACACAAAGAACTGAATTATCGTCCATGGAAACCCCATTATGTGCAGGAACTTAAGCCTGAAGACTGTGACCAAAGAATGGAATACGGAGAATTAATGTTGGGTTGGTATGAAGATTGGCCTGAATTGTTCGAAAACATCCTTTGGAGTGACGAGGCAGTGTTCCATGTCGGTGGTTTCGTAAATCGCCACAACTGCCCTTACTGGGGAACAAATGAAACAGATCCTAAACAAACTGTTGAGAGAATGCAAACTCGTCCAAAAGTGACTGTGTGGTGCGGAATGACGCCAAGCAGAATTATTGGTCCATATGTTCTGCGTGATACCATGAATGCGGAGCGCTACCTTCACATGCTTGATAGTTTTGTGTGGCCCACAGTGTCTGGTTGGGATAACATCGATGACTTAATATTTATGCAAGATGGTGCACCACCCCACTTTGCTCTCACTGTGCGAGCGTGGTTAGACCAACACTTTTCAGGTCGATGGCTGGGTCGACGCGGACCTCATGAATGGCCTCCGAGAAGCCCAGATCTTACACCGAGTGATTTTTACCTGTGGGGTTACACAAAAGAGGAAGTGTACAAGACAAAACCTCGCACATTGGAAGATTTGGAGATAAGAATCCAACAAGTTTTGACATTCTTTTAAAAGTTGTTCGTTCTATCCCTGGTCGTTTAATGAAGCTAGTTGAAGCAAATGGTGCATACGTTGAAATATAATATTTGATCTTTGTTACAAATTTTAAGTAATTCAACTGAGCAATTATACTTTCTCCTGTAATATTCAATATGCTCCTTTGGCTTAAAGTCAAAATTTGGAAATTATTACAAATTTTTAATGCCTAGTTACTTTTCAACCACCCTGTATATTATCAGCAATTGCAGTACGATGAGGATGTGAGGTTCTTGTAAATACGTTTTATGCTGCAGTTGGACATATAGCATGACCATTTTTACAATAATTCCAATTGTTGCTACTTACTCTTCCTGCATGTTTACGCAATATTAAATCTGTGATAGATATTTTTATACTAGTGTATCGATGTTAAAACTACAGCGCCATAAAATTACATAGATGCTTACTAATAACCAATTTTTACCTTACAGTAGGCCTATATCGAAACCATACAGTGAAAATAGTGGTTGCTACGTTTTGTAATTTTTTTACATTATTGAAGATCTCTCACTTTGTCTTCATGGCAATGACTTTTGAGGCAATGTTTGGGCGGCCTAATGCTTTCATTGTTGTTCACTACACATTGTTATTTTTTAGGGTCAGTATGTATTTCTTCATCACGTAGTGGAAGATTATCTTGATAAGGAATTTGATGATGAGAAAGAACAAGAACCTGTCTACGAAAACGCTGGTTTCGTAAAAGATCCAATTTACGAGAACACTAACTACGGTGACAGTTCGCCGAATCAAAACTTACAGAGCAACGGGTAAGGATTTACCGCATTAAGTACTTCATGTCAGAGTTGGACTCGGGCAGAGCTTTTCGGGTCGGGCTCGGGCCGTGATTTTCAAATGATTTCGCGCTGCTATTCAGCATCTCAACGCAAAATATTTTTTAGCTTTTTTTAATATTTTTGTTGCATTTTTTATCTGAATCTGTATTCTGTAGCAAGCACTTGTTAGGGTTATTATTTTTTTTGCAGTAATGGCATAAAAGTGACGTAACTAAACAGCACTGCGTTTTTGTAAAAAATTATTTTGTGTGCTTGAACCAGGGCACGGCTCTTGGCCTCTCACTTTAAACTTTCTTTCAAAATGTAAGGAACTTTTTTGGAGATCAGAAAAATCAGGAACGGTCTTTGGCATATTAGGGGGCCCCTTTTGCCAGAAAGTACAGGGTCCCTTTCAGAGCTGGCGGCAGATCAGTCGATTTAGGGGGGCCAAAGTTTGAAATTAAGCACAAAAGCCGCTGTCTTCAAAACAGTGAGCTTGTTGATTTGGGAGATTCCCTGGCCCCTTTACTTTGACCCTACTGCCGTGCAATTGCCAGATTTGCGTTGATTGGTTACCTTACCCTATCGGCACATTATGATTGGCCTATATTTGCACACTTCAGTATTTCGGGATGAAATCGGGCTTTTCATTCTTTCGTCGGGTTTGGATGGTGTGTGTTGGGTTTGGGCCGAAAAAAAAAAACGCCCGCGTCCAACTCTGCCTAATGCACAGTGCATTAGGGCGTTAACTTTTTCACTTTTTTTGAAATTGCACGAGTTTATATGATTTACAGAGTACAATGCAAAAACTTTTTTTTAAATATTAATGTTTCGATATCTTGAGGGGGCCGCAAAGATTTTTCAGGGGGCACAAAGCCAACTTTTGAACGTAACTCAAAAACTATTGCAGATAGAAAGTCGAGTTTGCAGTTAAACGATGCAGAACACCTGATTTCCTATCGCTCCCAATCCTTTTTTATTGCTTATCTGCAACAGAAAAAATGTTATGAGCAAAAAACGTGTTTTAGCAAAAATATATGTATCAATTTTTTTTTTTTTAAATGCAACCCTATTACGGACTTTCGTTACTTTTATTGAGAAACTTAAAATCAGTGCGTCGAACCGAATCGGAACATAAACCGAAACCCCTATTAACCACTTTTTTTCATAGAACCCAAACCGAAGGCTGTAGCAAGGGTTTGGTCAAGATCAGGATAAGTGTACACAAAAAGGCATAAAGTTGCTGCAAATTAGTATTTCTGTGTGGAATTCATGTTTTGTTGCATTGAATAAAGAGATTTCATGAGCAACAAAGCATACTTCACTGTTGGTTAAGGTTTGCACTAAGTTTTTGAAGTATAAGTTATAACCAGGGTCGGATCGGAGGGGGATGTGGGCATGCATTCCCTCCCAACCAACATTTTCAACAATATTCTTGATCAATACAATTTAAAATTTTTCCATTTTTTTTGAACTTTTCTGATGACAGTGATCCTTACGTCTTAAGCTCGTATAAATCGAAGATGAGCAAAAAAGGTATCATATTTGGTGAAAAACTTTGGGTTAGGGGTGAAAAAAATTAAGCAAAATTTGCTTTGGGTTAGGGTGAAAGTAATTAAGCAAAATTTGCCGTAAAAATTGCTCGAAAAGCACTAAAATGGCCATTACAGCATTTACATTTTTAAAAATTGTCCGGGAAGCATGCCCCCGGACTCTTCTGGAGCCAGATTTTTGTTCCACAATTTGCTTCAAGTTAACTTGGCCAGAAAAAAATATACTCTTAAAAATGCAAAAATTTGGTGATTTATTTCTTTGATTATACTGCCGATCTAAAAATAAGGTGTACGCGCAAAGTGACCAACTATTTTACAGTCGCGCTGATTGGCCTAGAAGCCATAGAAGCTCACCTATGTCTTCTCGAGTTTTGTAAACAGCTGTGCTGCTCACTTCTTTTTGAAATCCTAACGCTTTTGCTGTATTATTGATCACCTCTTGCTGCTGTCTTATGCTATCATTTATTCTATCAGCATCTTTGCAGTCAGCTTTCGTCAATGAGTGAGGAACTTTTTCTTATAGAACTTGTTGATTTTGGGGGGAGGTGCGTACAAATCATATTCGTCGTCTTCCAATCTCTAGGTCTCAATTTCGTAGGTTAATGCAGAGAAAAAATCTACAAAACTTGTGACCTACCTAAAAATGACGTCGATCGCAGCTGAGATGTAGATAGAAGCTGAGAAGCGATTTCTTTCTTTCGCCATTGGCAACTGCAGTCTAGTAACGCACTGTACCTAACCAATCTCGCTGTCCCAAACTCATTTTACGACAACCTTTTTGGTCTCTCAAAAACTCCAACTCTCTGGGTAAGTACAGAGTTGGTTAATTTATAAAACTTTGGTATCAGCCAATCTTACCTGAAGACGGAATCCTGTAACTCGAAGCACAGGTGCAACTGATCTTTCCTTATTGCTCAAAAGGGTTTTGATAAAGACACTTGCATGAGCAAATATCGAATTAACCAATTCTAATTCTGGTATTCCATCTGGTTTGGTGTTAGCCTTCGCATGATCAGTAACCAAGATCTTCAATTTTGTTTCGACGGACCTTTGACCAATTGTCGGCAGGCTGTTCTTGCTCCATAAATTCTGAATAGTTCTTGATACTTCTATCTTGCAAATATAAAATGGTGGTCTCTTCTATAAGTATTCTTTTTTGGTAACCATTAGCAAATTTTGGACGTAAAAATAGTGCCCAATAACCTCCTTTTCATTCGGTAAAATGTGATCCTTCATTTCCTGCGCAAACTCACATTCCTTCATCCGTTCTTTTATGCTCATCTTGATTCTCGACTGTCTTGCTCACTGCTCAGCTACACACATCAATCCTGCTCTTGCTTGAATGTCAAAAACCTAATTTCTTGAAAGTCTTGCTAAAGCATGGTGAATTGGTGGTTTCACGGTCCGTGTGATATCATGATAGTCGTGATAGGTTTACACTGTTACATACCGATAGGGAAAATATTTGTAATTTTAGTTTTTTGCTCATAACATTTTTTCTGTTGCAGATAGGCAATAAAAAAGGATTGGGAGCGATAGGAAATCAAGTGTTCTGCATCGTTTAACTGCAAACTCGACTTTCTATCTGCAGTAGTTTTCAAGTTACGTCAAAAGTTGGCTTTGTGCCCCCTGAAAAATCTTTGCGGCCCCCCAGGATATCGAAATATTAATATAAAAAAAAAAAAATTTTGCATCGAGTTTCTGTGATGACTTGTACTCTGTAAATCATATAAACTCGTGCAATTTCAAAAACGGTGAAAAAGTTACCACCCTATTAGTGCATACTTGAATTGTCAAAAAATCATTGGCAATCTGCATGCTGGCTAAACATAAAAATGCCAAAATTCTTCTACTGCTTTCAGGAGCGTATTTAAGGGGGGGGGGGGGGCATTGTGCCATAGCCATTGGCCCTTTTGACTCTGTCTTTTAGTAAAAAAAGAACAAAACTAATGGTGCCAAGTGACTAAAAAATGCCAGACTTTTTTAATAATTTCTGTAGCTTATGGCCGGGGGGTAGGATGAGAGGAATGCATCTTCCTAGTACCCATTTTCAAAAATGTTTTTCATGTTTAAATTTTTCCATAATTTTGAACCTCTTGATTACGCCTTGAGCACGCATAATCGAAAATGTGCTAACAAAATGCATCATATTTGGCGAAGCGCTCAAAATCATAGCGTCAAAAAATTTAAACAAAATTTGCCTGAAAATTATTCAAACAGCACTGAAATAGTCGTTACACCATGTAAATTTTCAATTTTTTCCGGGGGAGCATGCCCCCGGACCCCCTAGAGCTTTTCCTATTTCTCAATCAGCTCTAAACTTGTTCTGTTGAAAAAATGTGGAAATTATGGCCTCCCCCTTTTAAAATTTCTCGCTGCACCACAGACTGCTCATATCTTTTGCATGTGATTCGGCAATGTTTACATTGTAATCCTGTCAAGCGTAAGCTGACAATAAGCAAAGTAATCTCAAAACATTGGTTTTCTCAAATAAAATAAAAAAAAGAATTATAAGAAGCCTACATACAGAAATGCCATAACGTTATTTTGTCAGTGCAATATTTGTTTCATGAAAACATTTTTGACCAATACACCTGATGTATTTTTAGTAACAAACTGTTATGAGCAGTGAACACCAACCATGACAGTGAATTTCAATGGACGTCAGCGAAAATCAACAAGATGTTAGTCATTTGTTTGATTTAAAAAAGAAACTCTTTTCAATGTTTACTTTGTCGATGTGAATTGATGAAAAATTTGTTCTTTCCTTATCAATGCTACGGCAACATGATTATTCAAATGAAATATGAAAATCACAACTCGGGTACAGCATACATAAGCTGGAATTTGTAATTGTACAGGAATTTTTATTGTTATCAGTTTTGGTATGACCTTTGCAGAATGCATATAGGGCTCCTCTTGCCCTGGTTTGTGTCACTTGTTACAGCACGTTTCGTACTATGCATAGCTGTTGTAGTAAAGCTACATTGATTAGGTATGTAGCACGATCATTTGTATACGCAATTTTATTCGCTGCATAGTGTATACTGCAATCAATTATATAGTAAAATCACGTTTGAATAATTTTTTCATTTTATTTTTGTCTTTTCACTCGTTACTGAGATGTAAAATATCCTGTTTTAATTAAAACTCTTAAGTCTATAACGTGATAACTTCAGTCATAACTCGACGATAAATCTATTTTACGGAGGCAACTTTTTCACAAGATAAGTAATAAACTTGTTTAGTGATTTAATCGGAAAAACGGAGGCGTAGACTGTTAGTGCCATTCTTAACATTTGAGTTGACTTTGTAATTTTTTGATTGTGTTTTTGCTTCGTTTAACAGTAATTATAACCAGAAGATTTTGTGTGTGGCTTTTATTACCAACAATACGCTCAGTTGTTTGTCCAGAACATCACCCAAATTTAGATAGAGATATTGATGTTGGTATGGTCTCTGTGTTATATTTTCTCAGGCAACTTAAAAAAGCTTACCTACACTGTTGTATAGTCACTTTACTGTAAATATCATAACAAAAAAGGGCGATTTGTACTCATCTATCTAAGCTAATATTTGACGAAGATAATACCTGTAAACTATCAAATAAAGTAGGAAACATATTAAAGTGATAGCAGTATTTAGACTTGCGCGGTGTTGAGAATAAATGAGCTTACTTATCCTGTCCTAGGCAAAATAAGCACTCTACCAGCGCGAAAACAACATCATTTAAGTTCAGACAACTCAAGCGAAAAAGCCGCCTATATGTTTAAAAATATAACTGCAAAAACTTTGACAATATTGCTTGAACAAAAATCGTTTTTTGAGTGTCGACAGCAATGCGTAATGGTAGCTCACTTGAAGGGATGCTGTGCAGCGTTGCACAAAACCTCTCGTCTATTACTTAACTCTGTCTATATATACGAATTCCACAATTGATGCCGTATTTTATCCTGCATAAACTTTTCCGTTGGTATAAGATTGAATTGATTAATTTCACAGGCAAATGTTTGTTTGATAAAAAGATGATGCACTTTCAGGTTTGTTTAAACTTTTAATCAATAATTAACTTCATCTTTGCGCCCATAGACTGAAAATAGGCTAGTTGGTGAACAACTGTGCAATACATGCAGTGACGTGTGACTCGACGGACCCTAGCCGTCTTGTATTAGTTACTACGGCTCGATTTTCGTGATTGATATACATCCTGTCCTCTATTAGCATGAAAAAGTGAAGGTAGTTTACAAGATACAGTTACTCTGTCCATGTGGGCTTAATGTCATAATCACTTTGTAAATTAAGACATCAAAAATTTAATTGTGATGCAGAAAGTCAACAGCAACAAGCCCACGTGAATTGGGCTTGAAGCCGAAATTGATGTGGGCTTGTTGCTGTGGGCTTAATGTCATAATCACTTTGTAAATTAAGACATCAAAAATTTAATTGTGATGCAGAAAGTCAACAGCAACAAGCCCACGTGAATTGGACATGTGGACAGGGTAAGTTGACCTTTGAAAAATACTTCAATTGAATAAACGTTGTAACGTGCGTTTCGCTGTAAAACACATATAGGGTACGCAGGTCTTCACCCGTACGCATAACTCTTTGTATTATCTGAAGCAGAGTTTTAATACAATCACGGGTGTTTTATTATACACTTAAGCATGGAATTGCTTTGCTAAAAGTTTTTAGTTTAATTTGACCGGTCAGTGCCAACTGAAGACCTCGAGTTGCAAATAGCGTATGTATGAAAAATGAACTGATAATAGGCCTATTTCCCACTTCTCATTACCTTTTATAAAATAGTAAGCTTAGTACAGAGCCTAACTACAAACTACTGCTCTCGATGACTATGGTCGACGTTTAAACATTGGCAAAAACAAATTTTGATATTGAAAGTGATCGGTACTGCAACCTTAGCTTTTAAATTTGCGAGCTAATATTGTCCACCACCTCAAGTTTTTTACATAATTTAATTGCATTCAACTTCATTAAATCTAAACGCCTTTGTTTCGTAACATGTAGCTTCGCTCAAACGACGTATTTCGTCATCAATCGAAAACAATGGTTTAATCGGTGGTTCTTAACCTTTTTTTCCCAGCGCCCCTTTTCACAGGGTTCCTCAGTCTGCCGCCCAGTTGTCCTATCTATTTCCACTAAAAATCAGTGAAGAGCAAAACAAGTTAATCACATCCGCAGATGTCCTATTTTCCACCAAAAATCATCACGTCCGCAGAAGTCCCTACTTTTTTTTTCCAGCCCTGGGCTAGTGGGCCTACACCGATGTATAGAGCCAGTGTACATATTGATCATGACACAAAACATCTTTACGCCTTTTGAATATAACGCCCAACATAGCGCCCCCGAGTATCTCCGCCCCTCTAAAAGTTAACAGCGCCCAGGAGAACCACTGGTTTAAATACTTTACTAAAAATAATTGGCTTGCAAAGAATAGAGCGTGTGGAGTTGGCCGAGTGGTTGGCGTAATGGGCTCCAGAGCTGGCTTCGTGGGTTCGATGCTCAGCTATAGGTCATCTTCTATGATGCAAACCTAAACTGCAATTATGCGGCTAGGAAAAAATATAGCATCTACGGCTACGGAATTAATCACGATCGTTTGTTGCATCTATTTTGTGATAAACCAAGCATTTACTGTATCAATCAAATTTTTCATTTGGTAGCAGTTTTCCCCAAAACCCAAAAGTTGTGAAAATGAGATTTGAATACTACTGCTTTATGGAAATCACGATTAAAAAAGATCTAATCCTCATTAAACTGGCGGTGTGATGTCAAAGTGCATAACGAGAGGCGGGGCTCACGTCCGCGGCTTAGCGCCTGGCCCACGTCCGCGGCTGAGCGCCTGGCCCACGTCCGCGGCTTAGCGCTTGGCCCACGTCCGCGGCTTAGCGCTTGGCCCACGTCCGCGGCTTAGCGCTTGGCCCACGTCCGCGGCTTAGCGCTTGGCCCACGTCCGCGGCTTAGCGCTTGGCCCACGTCCGCGGCTTGGCGCCTGGGCAATACAGCTCCAAAGAAACGTCGCTGCGGTGGCGAGGCGCAGGTTACACTGTGTCTTATCTGCATCATGAAATCGAACCCAAGACCTCCCGCACCCATTGCCATGTGCTTAACAGCCGAGCTAATCAGCCGGTTATTTATGTCAAATTTTTTCTCAGCACAGAGGTATCACAGGTAATCGTTACAGACCAGCGCTCGGTTCTAAACCGAGAGGGGCACGCCTCCTCAGGGGTGCGTAGCCTACGCAAATATTTAGGAGGGGCGCAAGCCCTAATGCATTTACAACGCATTTTTTATTAATTTTGAGATTCTGCACAGGCGCGGGAAGTGGGGTGCCAGGGGGGGCTCAAGCCCCCCCTGAACTTTTTTTAGCCCCCCCTGAACCATTTGAGCCCCCCCTGACAATTAAAAAAATTATGCACTGAGTGCGACGTAATTAATGCTCGCAACGTACATACGTAATGAAGCAAATATTTTTTAAAGTGCTTTTAACCAACGAAGAATCACTATTCTTTTAAAAATCAGTCAGTTATTATTCACTTGGTCAACGTAAAATTTGGTAAAATTTTCAATGCTTGAAGTTCATTTTTAACCGTGTTTTATATCAGCGTTTGCAAACCTTTACAGCAGTCATGGACGATGGCCCAGTAAAAGTATAATGGCTGTCAATTCTTGTAGCTGCCAAACACTTTACGCCAAACTACTCTGAATGCTCGAATGAAAGTCGCTACTGATCATGGGAATTACGTAAATCGTAAACGAAAATACGGTGAAGTGCAAAAAAACGGTCCTCAATCCTTCAGATGTTCCGAATTCCACCAAAATTTTTGTGAAAAGCTAAAAAAAAGGTCTTCATGGCCCGGACGCGTTACATGAACTGGAAATGTTGGTGGCCAACCTGATTTGTGTACATGCCAAATTGACCCGCGATCGACAGCCAAGCATCCAAAGATCGACCGGTACATCGCGATCGACTGGTTGGGCACCCCTAATTAAGCTTATATGAGCTGGTGCAAGTTCTCTTCTGGTTGAGTTTTTTAATGGTTTTGAATTTTTTCTACCAACCCAATGAAGCGGCTAAATCACTACTAAACTGGCACCGATGATCAGTAGGCTACTCGATTTGAGGGGGATGCCATCCCCCCTGAAAACAACACCATCCCCCCCATAAAACATTTTAGCGTAAACCATTCCCTTACAACTATAATGACCATCTCTTTTTAGGTCTGCATGAAAAGTTGTAGCCTACCACCCCCCATAAGTGTTTTCACAACTCGAGCACTGCCGATGATTGTTACTAAAATTGAGCTAGTACGCCTACCTAAATACCTATATCTACACATCTCATTATGTTAAAAAATGGTTCAGTGCTTTATTTTGATTGTGTGTTTTTTGTTATTTTTAAACCTCAATGGGGCATTGTTTGTTGCATGTAACTCTGATCAGCAAAGCAAAAGTTAGATCGGGCAAATTTTGTTTGCCTACTTTTTGGTTTTGTGATTGAGGTATTTGCATTTTACAAATACATGAGTAGTAATTCGAGCATGGTTAGAAAAGCCTAATGGTAGTAAGCAATCTTGTTTTCCATGATAAAAGATTATCCTGAAAAAATTCCGGTCACTTGAGCGGCATGCAATTGATGTCTATCAAAATAGGTCTGCTGAGTGTCCTGCTCTTAA
Source organism: Trididemnum miniatum (assembly GCA_964006365.1). NCBI lineage: Eukaryota > Metazoa > Chordata > Ascidiacea > Aplousobranchia > Didemnidae > Trididemnum > Trididemnum miniatum. The sequence goes on from OZ023252.1 coordinate 2,535,143, forward strand.
AAACGTGCGTTCGAAAAAAGGGGGGTCTGGGGGGCTTCGCCCCCCAGACGTTGACACGATCTTACTATTTTGAGCCCCCCCTGTCCAAAAAACGTTCCCGCGCCACTGAGATTCTGAGCTTAGCACACGAAACTATGCGAACAACTTAAATTCTGTTAGAGATAATATTAAAAGCGTTAGTAGCCTGTTATTAGTGGTAACTCTGCTTCATAAACTATGATGTACAATGTCACAAACTGGCTTAATTATTGATTGTACTTTAACTTTATCTTGATTAGCACTGGCAGTAGCAAATCTACACCGCAGAATAGACTGTATCATGTCAAAATCAAGAAATAAAAAATCTGAACGGATTAAGGCAGCTATTAAAATTTAATTTCACAGTCAAGGACAACTTTAAGGAGCTGGAGGTTGAGGCGTTTTGGGTTAAATACCTTCCTGTTTACCCTCTTATCTACACCCAGGCACTTTGAGTTCTGGGTATGTTCGGTTCGACCAGGGCCGGATTAAGGCGGGGGCTGATGGGGCTGCAGCCCCAGGCCCACCGACCAAAATAGGCTTCTCGATTACAACTTATTATGAACAACTAAGTGATTTTTTCATCAATCAACTATTTTATTTTAAAGTTGAATACGAATTACCAATCTTTATAGGCCTAATCTATCCAGTTTAGGTGAGGGCTAAGTGAGTGATTCAAGATTGTATCAACGCCAAAAGTTTCAATGATTTTACTCTTGAATTTAAATCACAAGATCTGCGGCAAGTAAACGAAATCCAAGAAGACTGATTACGAGTTTGTGAGATTTGGACATACTTTACGTTGCGAGATTCGGACCAGTATTGCGTTACCAGCCCAACGGCTGAGGCATTCATCGGAGCAGGAAACAGGGTCCAGAAGCCAGCTTTGAAATTATTCCAGCCCCTCCTAACAAATCAAATCTTTCTATGTTTTGGGTCAAAATTGCAGGAAGCAAAAAAATGCCAAACAATGTATATAAAAACATTCCGACGCAATATGATTGTTCTGCAGCATATTGTACAACGAATTTAACGGTTTTCGAAACAGAATTTAAACTGAATAAATAAAATTATGATTGATATGAATGTTCATTGCTGTGTAAATTTTGAAACAAATCACAATCAAATACTATCAATAGCCCAGCATCGGTTACAGTGTGTGATGTAACGTTCTATCCTGTAACTAGAAGGAAATCAATCTAAATCAGGGGTGGAGAACCGGTAAAGCACAGCATAATATTTTCAGCGGGCCACATTTACTTTTAATTGTTAAATTTCGCTTTAAATAGGCACAATATTTCGTCGCAAATTTAACAACATTCATGCTGAGCTGTTTTTTTTCCGTAAAATCAGAGACTTTTGCGCGTTTTTTATGCTATAAATATATAGCATGTAGTTAAATGTGACGCAGTTTTTAAGAAATCTTAATGTTTTATATTCCACCATTTTGTTGTACACTTAACAATTAAAGTTCTGACGCGGGCCACATTCAAAACTTAAGCGGGCCGCAGGTTCCCCAACCCTGATCTAAATCTTCATTAACTCAAGATTACGCGGAAGGGTGATACATGTAGCGGGGGTCCATCTACGTGACATAGAGCCTGCAGGGCAACGCAGCTCCGAAGAAATGTCGTCGTTTTAGCGAGTCATTAATTTATGATTATTTCGTTGCATAATTCATAGACAGCAGCGTAAACTAAAGATGGTTTCACCATAGACTTATGGTTTCACACAAAATGCCGTACGAATTTTCGTAAAATGACGTTAGGATACGAAATAGAGCAGGGATGGCAAACCTTTTTAATTGGTGGATCAAATTTAAGGTCGTAGACCGAAACAAGAAAAAACGTGGGTTGTGGATGTAATCATATTAACGAAGGGCTTGAACCCAAGTTCTTCCGAAATCTGTGCAAAGAACAAAAAAAAAGGATCTTCACCTCAAAAATACCCAGCTTCCCGTCTTCAATGCCGCAGTATGGAAAGATAAGCTTTTCTTCACTACGTTGATGTTCGTTACCGTTTTCTTCGTAATATTTTTGAAACTACAAGTGGGTCACTAGGTGATCCGCGGGTCAGTGGTTTGCCATCCCTGAAATAGAGGCTGTGAAGGAGGTTAACGCAAACTTTGCATGGCTTGGGGAAAACTAATCGTAGAATCACTTACAAAACAACAAATAGAAAGCGTATTTGCGGAAATTGGGGCTCTGCGGTATGTCATCTTCTAAAGCTTTGTACGTGCAAAATAGGTTCAGAAAATTTGTTTTTTGAATGTGTTTAATACTGGTATGTAGGTTACATATTTCAGCAGGTCTAGGACTGACGGGGACAAAACAGGCCCCTGACTACCAAATAGCCCCAGGCCTCAGAAACCCTTAATCCGGTCCTGGGTTCGACTTATCTTTGTGAAGCTGTACTTCGACACAAGTTGCAATCAAAACCATGTACCAAAACAAGCTCGAAGTTGACGAAGACTTGCGATGTGCGCTGTTTGGGATCATACCACGAATTAAAGAACTAGTCGCCAAGAAACAATGTCTCTTACTGATTTGTTATTCTTAAATAAAAGGCAATTAAAATTGCATTTTTGTAATAATTTTTAAAGATGGGGGCGTGAAACGGACATCGCTCAAGGGAGGCGCGGCACCAAAAAGGTTAAAAAACGCTGACAATCTGAAGCTTAGTAAAACAAAGTCTAGCAAGCAGCAACGTTGTTAGTAGCAATTTAATTTTTCAGAATACCGGTAATTACTCAGCAAGTGTGACGTGACCGCTTGCTCCTCACAAACCAAATTCTGCGATGTTGCAGATTAAAATTTGCCATGATACAAAAATTGCTTTGTTGTGTAACAAAACGCAATAATTGCTTCGTCCGTAGTTAAGTCTTAAGAATTTGAATAATTACTCTCTGAACTTGGGTTGATGGGTAAAAACAAAGTGCATGCAGATATAAGATCTCGATAAGAACTTCTATCAGAAGAGTCGGTTGGAATTTCTGATTCCAAGTTGTTGTTGAACAGTAAATCAAACGATGGAGAAGTTGGTTTATTTCAAGTTTGAAGCTCATTAGCCTGTTTATCGCCTGAGTCAATGCACTTTTGCATAGCACAACACCTTTTTTCAAAACGCTTTTACTTTCGCTTTTCAAAACACTTTTAATGTAGCCTATGCCAGGGGTGCCTTGATAAAATTAGAACTAGAGGGGCCCTGTATAATGCAAAAAAAATTATTATTTTATACCAAAAGTTCTTAAAATTTTTCAGTCACGCCCCCTATGGCGTTAAGTTAAGTTAGTTTTGCCCGCACCCCACCACCAGTGCCGTGTGAAAATTGTTGCCTTTTGCCCCCAAAAAAGCTCCAGATGGGGTCCTTTGATATCTACAAGCACTAGGGCAGTTAATTTTGCGCTTTTTCGTCTCGGATACTAACTTTCCTCATTAGCTGCATTACAGGGCCGACGCCATGGGGGGCCTACCCCCCCCCCCCCAATCGACATGCTTGCCCCCCCCCAATTAACAAGCTTACTCTTTTGAAGACATCGGCTGTTGTGCTCAATTTCAAACTTTAGCCCTCCTTGATAAACGCTTGGCCCCCCTAAGTCGACTGCTCTAGCGCCGGCTCTGCTGCATTATTTCAAGGGACGTATCCAGAAATTTCCAAAGGATGGGCGCCCCAAACTTTCGTACACGCAGTTTCTTTCGATGTGTGGCCAACTTAGAGCAAATTTGAAGCAGAATAAAAATCAATAATGACTCTAGAGGGGTCCAGGCGCATGCTCCCCCGGAAATTTTTGAAAATTTATTTGTAGTTTACGTCATGTAATCGTTATTATACTGCTTTTCAACAACTTTTTGACGAAATTTTCTTTAAAATTTCAAATCAAATCAAATCAAATCTTCATTATACTCGCCGTATTACGCCGAAGCGTGTAACGAGTTGCGGGGCCCATTTCCGCGGCTTAGCGCCTGGGCAACACAGCTCCGAAGAAACGTCGCAACGGTGGCGAGTCGTTGGCGACACTGTGTCGATTTGACCGGCCCGGGAATCGAACCCCAGACCTCCCGCACCGATAGCGTGCGCTTTGCAACTGAGCTAACGGCCGGTCTTCTTTAAAATTTACTGCCTCTAATTCTGAATCTGATACAACAAACAATATTGTGGGGCCCCTACAAATGCCTCCCTCCCCCGACTGAGGGGACCGAACTTCGCAGATGCCTTGATACGGCACTGCCCACCACGCTACAAAAAACATGCGGAAAATACAAGTTATTTGCAATGTCTTAATCGACCTAATGGGAAGGATACAGCTGTTTGAGAGAAACAAGTTTTGATGTTTGACGAAAAAAAGGTTTGAAAACATACGTTCAATCGTTAAGTCACTGCTATGCTCACGCCCCCCTTGCAAACCTTTTACCCCTCCCAGTTTAAGAACCTCTGCTCGAAAGTCTAAGCGTTCATAATTAAGGACTTGGCCGAATTTAATAGTCCCCCTGGGCCTCCCTCATAAACAGTTTTTTTAGAACTAGAGGTGCCGAGCGCCCCCGGGCTCCCCCCACCAAGGCAACCCTGGCCTATGCATATTTACTTGAAGTTTTTTCTCGTTCTTCCGGTAACTTTACAATAACCACAACCAAATCTAGTCAGTTTTTTTATATTTTTTGACGTTTCGTTGGTCCTGGCGACCAACATCATCACAACGATAAAGCGCTACGAGTTATAACACTACTCAGCAGTTTATCAGCAAGAACAAAAATTTAAAAAATTAAGGCAGGATAGTGACAACATACGTACATAAACAATTATTGAATGGCATAAGAAAACTAATACTTGACATGAAAATGATTGATTGTAATTAATATAGCCTATGCATGTCAATTGTAAATGTAAAATTTTTGCTTACATCTAGAGTAAAGTTTCTCAGTCATTATGCTATAGTGCCAAAAACTTTAACAATTTTAGCATTTTTTTTTTCATGGCCAAAAAAAATCTCCCAATCTTAGTCATAAATCATTGCGTCACATATTTGTATTGCTATCGCCACCTAACGAATTAGAAAAACTAACGACTTTCAATGCCATTCCGTTAGTTTAGTTAATACAAAGGTAGGCCTTGTACAATGGAACAACGCCAGAGAAGTAGGCATAATTAAGTTTAGGTTTTAATAATTTATTGCTAAGTAAGTCTATATACACATGTCTTTACTCTACCAAGATACAGTACCAAGTGGCAAACGAATTAACCGGTCTACAATTCAGATTGTTTTACGTTCATAAATAATTCTGCATCTTAAGACGAATGTGGCTTCCACAATTTGATTTTTCTGCTGTAGTTGGCTTTCTTCTATATTGCGGTGTTAGGTTTTGTGAATGAAAGTACTAGTATGTTGAGTGTTTGTGCGACTTCGTTGCTTGCGTTCATTTTTTGTGATTATTTCTTTTTTCTTATGATTTGCAAAAGATGAAATACGCAAAGTCAGTGGTTTCCAACCTGGGGGTAAATTTACCCCCGAGCGGGGGGTAAAATGTGATTCTTCGGAGGGTAATGTGACACCATTGTCAAAAATATATGCCTGAAGGCACGTTTTATTCTCTTCACCGATGTTTTCACGAAAACAAAACACCCGCAGACGTGTAAACCTTTTTTTGCACCTCACCGATTGATATAACTGAGGTAAATTTCAGAAATAAATTGTTGCGGGTGATTGAGGATCAGTTACATCAAAAGCGAGTAATGAAAAAAAAAAGATAAGGAGCCGCTGCGCTAAGTGATCATCATTTCATCCACGTGTGCATCTGGTTATTAATTATGTTGCATTCCTTTCGCACTCTGACAATACAAATGCTATGTAAATTTGTATGCTACAACCTGATCTTTGTTATTTATTTAAGTATCAAGTCAAATCTTTAATAAAGAGCACACAGTGTATTACAAAAACATAAAATTGCAGCATGAATATACATGAAGTGTGCCCGTACAGTCGACTATGAGAAAAATCTTTTGCATCTCAAATTCCAATCCACATTCAGCTACTGCTTTTTATGGCAAGAAAATAGATAATGGCGTTACAGTCTCATGGATAAAAACTGTTGTGGCGTAAATCCTCCTCAGTCCAGCACAATGCAAGAATTATATGCAATGTTCATTTCAGTTCAGACGGCTACTAAAATCTCGATATTAGTTTATTAGTTTTCTTAAAGATTACACGTTTAGTTTAATCTGTAACTACGGCTTTGAGCTTATGATATTAGGAAATATAAATTCTTAAGACCATGTTTAACCTTGTAGGTATACCCAAGCATTGTTCATATCAAAAAGCTTAATTACGCTGCAAGTTGACGTTAAGATCTATACGGTCACACGCACGTCTCTACAAGAAGTATTTCTTGTGCGCTCAATATGAGTCTCATTCTTAATCAGTATTCTCATTTGCATAGGAAAAGTGGTCTGACAAGCAAGAGTGTTTCATTTGTTAACCCACCTCATTCGTTGAAGAAAAATATTGAATTTATTATGGAAGATCACAACCAGTTCAACGTAGCTGATTTCGTTGTATTTGGTGGTATGTGCTGTAGTTGGTGGTTATTTCATAATCTCTTAAAAACAGATTGATCGCTGATCTAAAGATAGGCCTGTAGGACGAATTCAATTAGCCTAGTTATCATTGCCAGAGGTTCTTAACCGGGGGTAAATTTTACCTACCGAGGGGGTAAATTTTCTGAATTAAAAATTAAAAAAAAACTTTAACTCTCAGTATTGAAAAAGCAGTAGCGGTACAGTAGGGGTAAATTATACTTTTTTCTTTCGGCAAGGGGTAAACGAAACAAAAAAGATTAGGAATCCCTGATTTAAACCATAGATTGTCGTTTGTAATCCAAGTTCTTCTCGTTTGTTCTATATTTAGAGAAAGCCGCAGACGTTACAAGATTACAGAAAGAGAAAACTTATTGTCTCTAATATTTCTAATTATTCATTGAGTGGACGCAAACTAATAGTTTGATATTGGTTTGACGTTATGTATTCGACATGAATGCTGCTGATATTTATTGTCGTTGGGCTTTACTGCGCATATAAAGACAGAAAACAGAAATCTGTAAAAAACTATTATTTTGGACGAAGAAATATGTCTCCGGTGTGATAAGATTATTATCATCACAATTTTCATCTACATATAGTAACAGATATCAGTTTCGTTTCGCAAATAAAATACTAGGGCCTACTAACTAACAGATATTGGTAACCAAAATATTGTAGGTTAGGCATTCTACAGAAGTGTGACAATTCAGTATTCTCAATTTATAGGCAATTTAGGCATATCTGCTTTTCAAGTGCTACATAAAAGAATTAAACTTTAAAATTTTATGTTTCAGATACCAGTCGGGTTATCACTCTCTGTTACTTTTATTTCGTCAATTACTGTCTTGGGCATTCCTGCGCATGCCTATGTTTATTGAACAGTGATCATATGGTTTGGAATGTGTTTTTTTGTCCAAGTGGCAATTGCATGCATATATTACATTCCATTATTCTAAAGATTAACAATATCTTCTGTATATCAGGTATTGTATTTAAACTTTCGTAACTTGCAATCACACAGTACTCAATCATACGATAAGTAGCATTAGTGCAAGGAATGATTTTCCATCTAGCATGACACTTGCAGCACTGGAAAAGATGATGGTATGTACATGGGTGCAAATCTAGGGGGAAGTATCCCCTCAATATTTTTATGCCTCACATCAGCGAACGTAATCACCTTTTTTTTGGTCTTCACTTCATTTTGGGCATGAAATTGGTCATCTGGGAAAGTGATAACCTTTTTTTTTTACTTCACTTCATTTTGGACAAAGAACTGGACATCTGCGCGGGTGTGTCAAATCATCCCCCCAATCTCGAAAAATGGCAAAAAATGGTCAATTTTACTGAATCATCCCCCCTCACTGCTCAATATAAAGTTGCACCCCTGGGTATTTAGCGCGCGTAAATGCTATTATAAATGTACCTCGCAATTATTTCATTTTACCACAAGTTTACTGCAGTTACAAAATAGAAAAACGTATCACCAAAAAGTAGTCACTCAGATTTGAGGCGCTTTACTACCTTTTGCATTTTTTCTGTAGTATTTGGAACTTCGCTACCATCGCAGCATCAGGCTTGTGTGTTGTGTGTTCCTTATTGACAGTGGTGCTAATGGTAAGTAGACTAATCTTACTTCAAAACATAAAGCAATCATAGTTTATTTGTATTTTGTAAAGCACTAAATAAGGGTAAAATATACGATTTTTATGATACATTTAGGAATAGGGCGTGATTGACGACAAGCAATCATTGTACACACTGCATACAATCATTATATAGGCTACGGTATAGGCTTACTCTTTCTGTCAAAGCGTCACAATATTTTAAAAATAACCTTTACTAAAGTCTATTGGCCAATTCTGAAGGACGCATTCAAAAACTGAAAATGTTATGCAGTCTACAAGCCCATTAAAAAAAAATTGCCGTGAGATATTGTAATCTTTAGATGAACAAACACAAGAAGTTTTTGACAGATCTTTTACATGGGAACCACTGTCTATCTCACTGCGCTTGCATTATCTGCGGTGACGCCTTTGAGTATGATCATCAGCATTATTCTTCCTGCTGGAATATGTACGTTATGCACAAGCATGGTAAGTCCAACGTATACAGTAAAAGTTAGAATACAAAATAAGTTAAAAACTATTTACAGAATATAAAAGTTACATACATTATATTGTAGCCGGACAATTAAATCTCGATGTTAGGTCGTTTTCGCTGCAAACATTAAACCAGCTTCAGCTAATGAGACAGTTTGCAGCAAACTGGACCAATAACTACATACATATAGGAAATTACAGTACAGCCAAATTTCTGGCTCACATTACATACAAAACCACCTTATCTGTAAAACCTACTATACTTACCCAGCAATCTCCACGACGTCAAACATTTGCAGATAAACCCAGTTTGGTCAGTTTGGATGACAACCTTGAAAAGTGTCTACATTTTCTTTTTACATCATTTTAATACTGTAGTTCACATTTACATTTTAGGCCTATGGCATTCACAGGCCTGTTAAAATCTCTTTAAACTCTAAATGCTTACTCACAAAAAACGAAAAATTTTAAGGCGGAATGAAAGCTTTGATATGGAATGATGCCCTTCAATCTGGAATAATGATGGCTGGAATAGTCGCTGTAATGATTCGTGTTATCATCTTTGCCGGCGGCACCGAAAAAGTTTGGGAAGCTGTAGCAAGAGGAGACAGAGACAGGTTTTTGTCGTACGTGCCATCAGCAATAGCCTACTGCCGTTTTCATGATTTGTGTTGGAAAATACTGTAATATCTAATGTTGATAACTCAGTGGCTACTAATCGAAGGAGTTTATTTTCCATTCAAAGACGTCGCAATGTTACTAAAATATGATATGTATTTCATGTCTGAGTACTTTCCCATTTCCTTCTTCTCTGAATTTTCGACTTGCTCTTTCCACGACTGAAACAGTCTGCATTGGCTGACTCTCTTTCCAAGAGCAATCTTGGGCCAGTTTGCGTTTACAATTGCATATTCGCGAGAAAAGCTTAGTCAGTGAATGAATCAAGTGCTTGAAAAAAAGGTCAGCGTTGAACAAACATCAAAAAGTAGATCTTGCACGTCATACTGCGAGAGAAGCCTCATTTGAAAAGTCAATACTTCTGATTTATAACAAATGGTGTGCTGTACTGCATAGTTGCTTTTTTGAGCACATTTTGATAACGCTTACCTCATTGAGCATAAGCATATGGGGAAAAAAAAGCAAAGTTACTGTAATGTAGATGAAAACAAATTTCCATTTCTATTTAGGTTAGATCCTAACCCAACCATAAAACACTCGTTTTGGTCCATTGTAGTTGGGTTTGGATTTGCTTGGTGCAGTTCAACGTGCACGAATCAAGCTATAACTCAAAAATATCTAGCATGCAAAAATGTCAGTGATGCTAGAAAGTGAGTTTTTCTTGTGAAGTTAAGTATTTGATGACTACGAAAGTTTGTCTTCTATTCAGGTTCAGTACAAGTTATGTGTAATGCTTGAAGTCAATCCATATGTTATTTACTTACTTACTGGCGAAGTTTTACTAGAAAATTGCATTTGATATTCATACATAGCTTTATCCCAATTTCCAACCGCTTAGCGACAGCAAAAGCTGAACTCAATTTTGTGAGATATTATTTAATTTAGTGGCTTTTCACATTATTAATGACAGACCACCCCAAAATTTACCGATTTCACTCGATGAAAATGAGCCCATGTGCTATATATCCTTGACAAAGTTATTTCATTTACAATAGCACAGTTTGTAAAAATTTTCTCGCATTGGGTATTTATGAAAACAAGTTGCATTTTTGCATTTTTTGCAAGCACTGGTGTTTTTTTCTCTCCAAGAATTTCTTGACAGAGCATTGCCACAAACGCTTTTCCCGTTCGCAATAATTATGCTGATTGGGTTTTCTGAAAGCATAGGTAAGCCTATGTTTGGAAGTAATATGTTCGCATTATTTTTTAATTACAATTATTTTCAGATTTCTTTCTGTGCAGGGCATCACTGATTGGTGCAATTCCGATGACGTTAATGACCAGCTTCTCTGCAATAATAGGCTGTGCCATGTACGCATATTTTGAACGATGTGATCCAGTTAAAAGTGGCAAACTACAAAATGTCGATCAAACAGTTCCATATCTAGTTGTGCGAATCTTTCAAGATTTACCTGGGATGGTTAATCTTTTCGTAGCTGCTGCATATAGCGGCATGTTAAGGTTTTGTGTTTGTGGCTACTGTGCCATGTCGATATTAAATTGCAATAGGCCTATTAAGTCGATTATTCCTGCCAGCAGTGATAATAGCTTACCAAATGGACTGCTACTACGGTTGTGGTTAGGCTTTAGAAGTCTATTTTAAAATCAATATTTCTTTGCAGATTAAGGGACAAAAATTTGTTGCTTAGTTAATTTCGCAAGTTTCTTTTTGCAGTCAAGTTGCTACAAGATTCAGGATGATTTTTCCATTAAAGAATATTGTATCTGAGTACATGAAGCCGTTATGAGTTTGTTTTTTTTATTTCTATAATACGACTCGATTAAGTAATTCTGAAGAACTTTTGTAGTACTATTTCATCTGGAATCAACTCTTTGCCAGCTCTTATAATGTAAGACTTTATACATTCATGCAAGCCAAAAATGAAGCACAGCTTGAGGTTGACAATCAGCAAAAGATTAAGTATGATGTCATCATAATTAATTGCAATTTATCTGAGTAACAAAATAATCGGACTGATCGCTTGCAAGCCGTTAATAAACTCAGTGAAAGGAAACATTAACCATCAATCGGTACTGACAAAGTGTTAGTGAAGTTTATATCCGCTTAATTTTTCAAAGTGATGCTCCTATGAAATTTTGCACTGCACTCACAAAATCCCACAATACTGCTAAGCCAATCTGTGGTATTCATGATATAGGTCTTACTTCCAAGCAAGTGTCCAGAAACAAGCAACTGGGACACTATAAAGTCCTTATGTGCAAGTTCAATAAGTTTAACGACTCGGTACTTAGCCTGCTAGGTCGTACTATTGATACTATGTTGTAAAAGCTCAATTTTATCAGGTATTTTATTTGGAACTTTAACCACAATACTCGCTTTTGTTACAAAATATTCGGAAGATACCGTCGTTCAAGTTGTGATGACTTTGTTTGGAATATTTGGAAGTCCGATTTTTGGATTATTTGTCGCTGGATTACACTTTCCTTGGCCGAATAATCTTGTAAGAAATATATCAGCTAGCGATTTACCGAGCATGTTATTTTCATTTTTGCAATTGGTTAACTTTACCGCAGTATGGTAACGCATAGACTGTACTCAAATATAATTATTTGTAGAATTGTTATTCTCAATGTCACCGAATCATGTTCTTTGTTAATTCAAAGTTACAAAAATTGTTGGCAACTTTTGTTATCAACTAAAAACCAATCAATTGTTCTCTTACCGGTAACATTCTATGTATCAGGGAGCCAGCATTGGAATGGTGACTGGTCTTAGTTTCTCGTTATGGAATTTCATTGGAAGCAAAACCTACCCTCCGTTGGATAACGGAATGCAACCTTTCTATGTTGACGAATGTTCCAATAATATGACGGCTGGATTTAATTCGTCACCAACAACTATCTCTAGCAATCTTATGACAACAACAGCCTCAAATCAAATGCAGCGGTTTGTAGTCTATTAGACGAACTAGCAAAGGGTAACATTAGAAGGACAGCAATGCTTTTGGTAAATTGGTGTTGCAGCTCACCGAAAATATTTCAACTCTGCCAATCGTTACTAAAAATCTAGTTACATGTCATCGATCGTAAAGTTAACGAAGTATAAGAACCGTTTTTACTGTACTCCCAATCTCTCAGTTTTTTTTTCTGATGATTTTTTAAACACATTCGTGCGTTGGAGGTAGTTTTCGTTTGCCTGTTAGGCCTACATTACCATGACGGAAGAACTGAACCGAAAAATTATCTAAACAGCTTTTGGAGGAAACGTGAGCATGCAAATACGAACTTAGGATAAGGTATTTTTTCAAACTAAATTTCAAGAAGTTTTTTAAGCAGTTGTGAGAAAAAGTGTATATCTTAACTTGTGTATTGTGTAACGACTGATAGTGTATTTTGATACTTCACCAGTTGGGTCGCCTGATTAACAGTTTCTTATTTATAGACCAGAAATTGCAGATACTTTGTATTCCATCTCTTATTTGTACCTAACACCAATAGGGTTAGGTGTGACTGTGGCAATGGCTTTGTTGGTTTCCTTGTTGTCAGGTATGGAAATACGTACTGCTAACTTCAGTCTTTTCTAAGCGAAATAAAAGATCCTTAACAAATCTAATACAGCGATCACTTGTACGCCTGAGTGTGTAACTTTCAAAAAGTAAATGTCTGTAACAAAACATGTTGCACCTGCATTTTTCCAATATCCACTGACGAGGCAAATTTCATCTTATAATATAGAATTACGGAAAAATTTTTTTTTTTTTGATTGCTTCTCAGGCAGTCGTTTAAAACGACCTGAGCTTGATACAAATCTATTTAAAACAAAACAAACTCTATTTTGAGAACAGAATGCTGACCAATACTAAGAAACGATTTATAAACATGTCAGCGATTACATCATGAGGTGGTTCATAAGTAAACAAACTTTAATTGAATTGAGGCTTTACCTTACAGTAAGTACTTCTGTTTATATTTTTGTTTTGTTGGAATCAGTCTTCTATACTGCAAGTTATGTCGAGGTATTTTCGCATTCTTCATTAAAACTTTGATTTTTTTGCTTTTTAAATCTTACCAAGCTTATCTGTGAGTCGTGAAGAATGTTTGTGATTTTTTTCAGGGAAATCCAACCCTCAGAACATGGACCCATCTTTGTTCATACCATTGATTAATCATAAAATCTTCCCCCAAATAATTCGAAGGTGTTTTCGGTTTGGTGTGCCCGAATATGAAGAAAAGCCATCTTTGGACGATGATGAAAAGAAGCCTTTTAGCATTAGCAACAATTCTAGCGTCGTTAAAAAGCACTTGCTTCTTGATAACAAACAAGGCTTAATGTTGAAGAAACAAAGATTAATTCTAGAACAAACTTTGGTGCTCTAATGCTTTAATGAATTTCGTTTTTGTTAGGTTTTGATATTATTACAACGTGGCGAATAAAACATATAATAAATTGGGTTTTGAAGTTATTGCTGTTGATATTGCAGTAAAAAAGTGAGCTTCCATTACACAAACTTTATCAAATAGCAGCAAATGAAAGCACAGAGTCAAAAAATTTTTTAGTCTAAAACATATTGCTTCTGTCAATTTAGTTTAATGTGAATGCTACTGCATGGCAAAATCTTTAATATCTAAGAATCATGCAGTTGCTTCCTTCTGCGTTAGATCTCAGTTTATAACTAGTAACTGTAGAATTAGAATATTAATAACGATTATTGTAACAAGAAGAGAATGCATGTAATTTTTATCAATTCAAACTTAAAAACCACCGGAAAAAACTCGGGTCAAACAGGTGAGATTCATACGCAACCATCTTGGATTTCTACCGACCGATAAGCTGAGCACTTGATCATCCTGATCAAACACGATCCTGCGTTCAAGGTCTCAGTTTTTTGACACAAAATGAAATAAATAATAATTATCGACATTAATTGACTGATTACACACACTCCGAACTTGTTTTCAATCATTGATTGGTTGAAAATATTCAAACCTAATGGCTTGTATTAAAAAGTTGTAATTTGGGGGATGAGTTCGATAAAACAATGCATCCATTCCAAATTTCAAACATTTAAATTTTTTAAACAAAGCTGCTATGACCCCACCAATAAAGTTTTAAAGGATTGCCGCAGGTTAGAAATATGCATATGCACTACAATAGCATTGGACTAAAAAATACGAGCAAAAATAAGACCAAGGGGCCAACAGCATGGCATGAAAAAAAAGGAAGTCATGTTAAGTGCCTTAGAGCAGGGCTTCCCAAACTAGGGGTCGCGTAACAAACTTCAGGGGGCGCAGGGAGTATACAAATTTTAAGCAAAGTATTGCGTATTATGTATAGTATGCTGTTGAGCTTTTTAAATAAACTGGTGTAATTGCGCAAACATCATTCTTACCTTAGCTGTAGAATGCAGATTATGGCCTATCCCTAGGCTAGTACGAAATAGTGAGGCAGCAGATGAGTGCTGTAGTTTTATGTATAAATTGTTTTGCTTCGTCACATCGGTATCACGTGACGCGGCTGAACGCATCTTTTTGTTTCATCGCTTCGGTTTGCGACGCCATGTAGAACACTGCTGGCGAGAGGCTAGCACCGGTAATTAAAAACTATTTAAAGCAATGGACAGCTGGTTAATCAATGGTTAGCATTAAAGCCGAATATCCACCATTATCGGACTCGGCAGCAACCACACTCCGGCCGATTGTCTCGACGTATCTGTGCGAGTCTGCACATAGGCGCGGGAAGTAGGGTGCCAGGGGGGGCTCAAGCCCCCCCTGAACTTTTTTTAGCCCCCCCTGAACCATTTGAGCCCCCCCTGACAATTGAAAAAATTATGCACTGAGTGCGACGGTATTAATGCTCGCAACGTACATACGTAATGAAGCAAATATTTTTTAAAGTGCTTTTAACCAACGAAGAATCACTATTCTTTTAAAAATCAGTTAGTTATTATTCACTAGGTCAACGTAAAATTTGGTAAAATTTTCAATTTTTGAATTTTATTTTTAACCGTGTTTTATATCAGCGTTTGCAAACCTTTGCAGCAGTCATGGACGATGGACCAGTAAAAGTATAATGGCTGCCAATTCTTGTAGCTGCCAAACACTTTACGCCAAACTACTCTGAATGCTCGAATGAAAGTCGCTACTGATCATGGGAATTACGTAAATCGTAAACGAAAATACGGTGAAGTGCAAAAAAACGGTCCTCAATCCTTCAGATGTTCCGAATTCCACCAAAATTTTTGTGAAGAGCTAAAAAAAAGGTCTTCATGGCCCGGACGCGGCGTTACATGAACTGGAAATGTTGGTGGCCAACCTGATTTGTGCACATGCCAAATTAACCCGGGATCGACAGCCAAGCATCCAAAGATCGACCGGTACATCGCGATCGACTGGTTGGGCACCCCTAATCAAGCTTATATGAGCTGGTGCAAGTTCTCTTCTGGTTGAGTTTTTTAATGGTTTTGAATTTTTTCTACCAACCCAATGAAGCGGCTAAATCACTACTAAACTGGTACCGATGATCAGTAGGCTACTCGATTTGAGGGGGATGCCATCTCCCCTGAAAACAACACCATCCCCCCATAAAACATTTTAGCGTAAACCAATTCTTACAACTATAATGACCATTTCTTTTTAGGTCTGCGTGAAAAGTTGTAGCCTACCACCCCCCATAAGTGTTTTCACAACTCGAGCACTGCCGATGATTGTTACTAAAATTGAGCTAGTACGCCTACCTAAATACCTATATCTACACATCTCATTATGTTAAAAAATGGTTCAGTGCTTTATTTTGATTGTGTGTTTTTTGTTATTTTTAAACCTCAATGGGGCATTGTTTGTTGCATGTAACTCTGATCAGCAAAGCAAAAGTTAGATCGGACAAATTTTGTTTGCCTATTTTTTGGTTTTGTCATTGAGGTATTTGCATTTTACAAATACATGAGTAGTGATTCGAGCATGGTTAGAAAAGCCTAATGGTAGTAAGCAATCTTGTTTTCCACGATAAAAAATTATCCTGAAAAAGTTCCGGTCACTTGAGCGGGCATGCAATTGATGTCTATCAAAATAGGTCTGCTGAGTGTCCTGCTCATAAAAACGTGCGTTCGAAAAAAGGGGGGTCTGGGGGGCTTCGCCCCCCAGACGTTGACACGATCTTACTATTTTGAGCCCCCCCTGTCCAAAAAACGTTCCCGCGCCACTGAGTCTGCATGTTTAACGTTGACGGCAAAACATCGTTCCGGCATAAGCAACATTCAAACCATCTCGAGACCGGCATTAACAAATATTGAGCCGCAGCGGGATTTGGTTTGTAGGCGAAAGCAATCGCACCCATCACATTACATAAATGTGTTTGCTTTTTTGTTTTTGGTTTTAATAAGCTACTTAAGTGTAAACTAGTAGGCATTGCAGACATCAACAGCTCAGGTGGCCGAGAGGTAAGAGCGTACGCCACGGTAACTGCAGCCTTGGGTTTTATTCCGAGTGCTGGGGTCAAACCAATGACTTTAAAATTGGTATTCACAACTTCCCTGCTTGACGCTCAGCATTAAAGCGACAGTGTGGAGAACAAGCCGGCGAGTTTACTTGTTGTGCCGTTGGGAAAGGCACTTGATGGGGTTCCCTCATCTTCGTGTGATAGACAGATGGCTGGCAACTCCTAAGTGAGCTCGTAAAGCGCATTGATCGCTTTCTGGTGATTGGAGGATGAATATGCTACAAAAATGAAAAATTAATAAATAAATAATTGAGAAGCGGCAGCTTGTTTTTAGTTTTCGTCTTCCAATAATTATCACAAATGCATATTTTGCAAATGCATATTTCTCATTTTAACCGTGAAGGGTCGCGAATAATTTCAAAAGATTAAAAAGGGTCGCGAGCGAAAAAGTTTGGGAAGTCCTGCCTTAGAGTACGCCCCATGTCTAATAGGTTACGTTTCGCTGCAAGCTTTGTGATAAAAACTGTATAAAACGCGGCTCATCCCTTATACACCATAAAGATTTCGACCCGTTCCAGGGCTGATTAAGTGAAGATCAATACCATTGAAATTATTGTCAATGTTGGAGTCAAATAGACAATTGGTCTAAAATATTTCATTTACGCTACTGTTTTCAGACAAAAAAAGGCACATCCCAATGGTGATGCATTTTTGATTAATTCAATAAAATAGCAAGTTAGATTACCGGTACTCAACTCTTTTGCAAAAAAGCGCTTAGTTCTAACTTCTACAATCAATCAACGGTGTAAAAAGGTACAGTGGCAATTTCTATTGGTATAGTTTTTGACCTGAAGCAATTACCTTACAGGAAACAGGCGTTGTTTAAAAGAAGTCACAAGTTAAAAATCAAATAAATTCTCGTTGAAGATGCAGCAACAGTATTATACGATTTCTTTGGAACCGTTTGCATGTTTTTGTATGCCTAAGCTTTTTCCTATTTGCGCAGTGTTATACCACATCATACTTATCAACAAACGATTGATTCACACGCGTAAACAAAACAGATTATGATATCACACAGATTATGAATATGAAACAGATTATTTGATATCACACACACACAGTTTTAAATCTGACTTAAACATGCAAATCTTTCGTAATCTTATTTTGTAATGTCATAATCTACTTGAAGTTTTGACGGCGCGGCAGGTTTCTGCTTTTTTAAAAGCATGCCATAGACAAGTTTTGCTACAACAGCAACTAGAACAATTTCGGAACAAGACATAGATCAGACATTGGAAAAACACCAAAAATAATTGGATGACAAATTTTTATAACAATATTCAATTTAACAGAAGTTGAGCATATATTAAATTATGGATAAAGGAAATCAGTTTTCTGCTGTTGATTTCGTGGTATTTGGAGGTTTGTTTCACTTCATTTTACTTTTTTGTACTGTATTACATTCAACATCAAAGAACATTTAGTAGCCCAGTCCACGTTTTTCTTTTGTGGTCAATTTACTTAATGTACTTCAAAGTCTTCCTTCAATATTCAGCTTGCAGTAGAGATAATTTTTTTATTTTATTTAGTAGTATATTTATCCTCCTATCACGAGAAAACGATCAATGCGCTATACAAGCTCGCTTAGGCCATCTGTCTACCAGACCGGCCATCTGTCTACCAGACCAAGATTAGGGAATCCCGCTAAGTGCCTTTCCCAACGGCACAACAAGTAAACTTGCCGCCTTGTTCTTCACACTGTCCCTTTAATGCTGAGCGTCAAGCAGGGAAGCTGTGAATATTAAATGTTAAAGTCATTGGTCACTGGTTTGACCATTGGTCATGTTAAAGTCATTGGTTTGACCCGACTCGGAATCAAACCCCAGTCTACAGCTGAAGATACAGACGGTCTAAACCCCATTGACAGTCTCTAGCAGTTAATGCAAATTTGATATTACCTCATTAGGTGTTTTCGTTTTTTCATTGATTTTTTCACCAAACTTTTAATACATTTTTTGCCATGGACTTATGCTGTATATCGTTTGAATTGCATTTTTTTATTGAAGCAGCGAAAGAACTGTTTTGTCCTCTTTTTAAAACACCTAAAACAAATTTTTGAGTCTTTTTTCGCAATTATTATGTATGCTGCTAATTTGTATAGGTATGTTACTTCTCTCTCTATTGATCGGAATATACTATGCTTTCAAAGACAGGAAAAAGAACTCTGTGGAAAATTACTATTTTGGAGGAAGAGAGCTGTCACCGGTAAATGCAGTTATTGTATTCGGAAATATCAAAAGACAGTTTTGATTTCAAACAAACAAAAATTAAGCAATCGAAAGAAGCATGGTTATCTGTTTTATGAAAACTCTTTTAACTTGTGCACGTGTGCATTTATAGCTGACTGCAGAAAAAATCGAGCTTTTTGGTCCACAAATGATATTTTTGTTGCTATAATCATGCTTCTTAACTAAGAGATTAAAAAGTTGGTAATAGTGCAAAGATTATTTGGCTGACAAAAAACAGGCTTGCGAACAGGGTTGGCAACTAAACTGGTCTAGTGACCTTTACTATTGAAATGGTGAAATGGTATGCACATATTCATTTACTGCTTTTCAATAAAATGCAAAGAACGATTACAGATACCAGTTGGATTGTCTCTTGCTGTAACATTTATATCTTCCCTCACTGTCCTTGGAATACCAGCGCATGCCTATGTTTACGGAACAATCATTATATGGTTTGCTATTAGCATTACTGTTCAAGTTACCTTTGCCTGCATCTACTACATCCCTTTATTCCACCGCTTGAAACTTTCATCTGTTTATGAGGTATGTTTATAGAAAACTTTTAAGAGCTATTACTTGCGTTGAGAATTGAATAAATGAATAGAGCAATCCAATTTTATGCAATTGGCCGTTTACAACCGATTAAATTTTTAACCCATTAAAAAAACGCTAAGCTGACTATACGCTTTTTCTGTTGTTATGCAACAACTCTAGCAAATTTATTGAAGTCAAAAAATATACCGGTTCGATCAAATAAGCATGATTTCAGTTGAAGTTTACAGTATTGTTTACAACTTTTCAGTATCTGGAATTGCGATATCATCGAGTCATCAGGCTAATAACATCAATGATTGTGGTGTTTCTAATGGTAAGTTTCAACCTTTCTACAACTTTCGAGTCAAATTCAATGTACTAGAATTTCAGATCGTTGGATTCGTCAACCTAGGTCGAAACTCTCTACGTATCAAGGTTGCGAACTCCAACTCAATCTTAATAAAAATAGATTGAATTTTAAACTTATCCTAAATTTGACAAAAATTGTTTAAACTTAACTTAAACCCCATAAAAAAACTTCCGGTATTTGACCTTAGTCCAAGGGTGGAAACCTGGCTACTTGGCGTTAGGGTGTCAGTTTCAGTTTCGGTGTGTTAAAACCCAGATGTCAGGTTTCAGTTTTGGTTTGGTTTCACGGTTGTTGAAAATCGGAACCAGTTTCGGTTTCAGTTTTGCTTACGCACAGCTTCTGTTTCTGGGTTTCAGTTTCGGTTTAAGTTTCATTCAAGAAAGCTATCTCATTTTGAATACGGATTATTCAAATGCTTTACTTCTTGGCGTTTTTGTGTTATGACAAAGACAAGTAGAAGCTCAGATGGCCGAGTGAGGAGAGCAATTGCTTCAGAAGTTGTCGACTTGGATACAATTGATCCGAATCCAGTGAAACCAAAGACTCAAAAATTAGTATTTACAGCTTCTCTATTTGACGCTCAACATTAAAGGAACTGTATTGGTAATGATGGTAATGACAATTATTAAAACCCAAAACTTTGGAAAATTTTGAACAGGTTTCAGTTTCGGTTTTGACGTTTCAAGAAAAAACGGTTTAGGTTGAAGTTTAGGTTTTCAAAAATTTGGCTCAGTAGGTGTCAATTTCAGTTTGGGTTTCCAAAACTTCCTTCGAAACCGGGTTTTCGGGTTTAAGTTTAGGTTTCCACCCTTGCCTTAATCAAACCCGATAAAAACTACTTATACTTAGTATAAACTCACAAAAATTACTGAAATCGAACTTGCAAAATTAAAAATGAAAAACCGTAACTCGATTAAAAAGTGCTGGCGAGTTCGCAGCTCTGTTAGGTACAAAGCTCGTACGAAGCTGAATCATTTTAGCTGCACAACAAAGTCTAAATATTTACAAGTCTGGAATGACCGTTTTACAAAATACTACACACAAAACTGCTTCAAGCCCAGTGGCGTAACAAGAGGGGGGCGCCCATGGCTACTTTTCAACTTTTTTTTATTAAAAAAATGGATGGATCATATAGGAGCACGCAGGGGGGACCACGGTGCCATGGCCCCACCTTTGGCTCTGGCGTTGTTGTGGATACCGATACGTGTTGTTAAAATTTCAGACACCGGTGTGTCTTTTTTCGACAAAAAAACGTCGCTAAAGTAAGTGTTTTTCTCGTAAAAACCCAAAAGATCCGTTGGAGGCTGGGGGCTCTGCTCCCAGACCCCCTTAGCCTCCGGCGGCTGGGGTTTCGCCCCCAGACTCTCGCTTGCGGCCTCCTTTTGCCAAATCCTGAATGCGTCACTGATCTCTCCACTCTTCTTGGTTTCTTGCTTTGTTAATCTTTCTCCTTCGTTGTTCTTTTCCAAACCGCGATTTATTAGCAACTCGAATGAAAAACAAATTTCACTGTCATTTTTGCAATTTGTGCAAAATTCGGAGTGAAAGCAGGGGCGCAGAGTTCTTTTTTGCCCCCGGGCGCAGGGTACCTTAGTTACGCCACTGTTCAAGCCTAAACCAAACTCCAACCTACCGTTTTTGTCTCATTATATTAAACTTTACTTTTATTTTTCCACAGCAGTAGCAAAGAGTCACGTAAAAACATCGCACTTAACAGTTCATTCATTTTGAAAACTGCACCAGCTTGGAAGGAGTGATGGAAAGACTAAGATAGGTCATCTAGTTCATCACACCTGTACTAGCTATTTATCTATCTTAAAAACAAAATTATGTGAATTACACCAAAAATTGTTACACCAGTACGATTTCTTAAAAGTAGGCTATTAGCCTAGGCCTATACGGTAGTGTTTGTTTCGAAAGGTATTATTTTCAATTCGTTTATTTTGATGTTTATCATGCAAATACAATAGTACGAGTGCTTTGTGTGTTGTGGTGGTTTAGGGTTAGGCTATCATCATCAATAAAAAGATGCACAAGTTTGCACTTTGTTGAGATCTATGATCTCAGACCTTAGTATTTGTATAGGCAGCAATCAAAACTCAAGACTACTGGATTATACACAATGCTTAACTTGTTAACCTAGTGTAATGTTATCGTTCACGCAAAAAAATATATGTAGTTACGGTTCATTATTATCAAGAAGATATTTTTTAACCTTTTGTAAAATGATGCGACTGCGTGACCGTGATTTGCTTAGGTAAGCTATTCCACATTACTGCACCAGAATAAATCAAATAAGACTTCTGAGCAGTGACCGTATTATGTCGAGGAATAAAAAGTTTCGATTGAGATGCCATTCGAGTACCATGAGTGTGCATTGCTTTAACTTAATCGAAATAGGTATTGGAGTGTGCAGTAAGCAAATTGCGTTGGTACGAAAACATAAATTTTAATAGTTCTATGGAGTAGAATTGAAGAATTTGTAAAATTTGTAATTTTTGATATAGTGGTGACTGAGACAGCATCGTAACGACCATACCTTTAACATATGGCTCTTGTGGGCCTACAGCAATTCTATTTACTATCACACAAAAAGGTTTAATAGCGGATTTACAAACACTATCCCATGACAATACACCATATATTAAGTGCGATTGCACCAATGCATAGTACACTTGATTGAGAGTGTCTTTGTTAACTATTTTTCTTACCTTTATAAAAAATTCCAGCAACTTTGCTTAGTTTGTTAGTTAGATGTAAAATATGAGCTTTCCAGGTGGGTTTTTCATCCAAGATGACTTTCAAGTAGGCTACTTGTATTCTTTCATCCTTTCTAAATTTTGGTTTTGAATTTTCAAAACAAATGTTAACATCTGATTATCTGTGCTGGCTGATGGTCCAACAAGCATGAACTCTGATTTGTCCAAGTTAATGGTCAATTTATTTGAATTAACTCATTGACTTATTTGATCAAGTGATTTATTTGCGCATTTTTCAAATCCTAAAAAGTTTTTGGTGGACAAGCGTAATAATGTGTCATCAGCAAATGGAGCAATTTCAAATTCCGATGCATTTTGAAAATCATTGATGTAAAGCAAAATAAAAATGATCCTAGAACGGAACCGTGGAACGCCAAATTGCACAGTTTGATTTCCTGAAGTATGTCCATTAACTTCACCAAATTGTAATCGATCGCTCAAGTATGATTGCATAAGTTGTATACTTTGCCTCTTATTCTATAATAATTATTCTAGTTAACCAAGCAAAATTTTATGATCTACTGAATCGAATGCTTTTCTTAAATCTATAAAGACATTGCAAGTTGTTGATTCTTTTTCCATTCCTTTTATAGTCAATTATATGCTGAGTGTTTCGCTAGCTGGTTCAGAAACAAGCAATTTAGCTTGCTGCATACGGGTTTCTAAAAGTGACAATAATTTTCCATCTTACAACGTGGCACTATTCTGGCCTGCAACAAAATTGCAAACCTGCAATTTATTTCCAAGCAATTACAGCTTGCATTGTTGCGTCACAATGACTTCGCAAATCGGAAAAAAGTTAAAGATTGCAAGAATTTTGAGAGGTGCGCTCAATTTCAAAAAATTTTGGAATTATTTTTTCAAAATAGTGACCTGCTATAGTAAACTTTTATGTTAACAAACTTTGTTTTTCAAGGTTATGTACATGGGAACAACCATTTACCTCACATCTTTAGCTCTAACTGCTGTAACGCCCCTTGGCATGGCTTTAAGTATCGTATTAACTGCAGGAATATGCACCATTTATACAACCCTTGTAAGTCGCTAACAATTAGCTTAAGCCTAGCATAATTATATCTACTTCGGCTTAAAATGTGTGTATATTTTGTTTAGTATACATAATACATAATAGCTTTTCACAGTAAATCAAAAAATTAAATTATTCTCATTATTTTACTTTCCATTTATGGCTAAGCTATATACTGAGAACACATTCTGCTTACATCCAAATTAAAATGAGTTGTAAATACATCTTTATTTGAACACACAAAACTTTGCTATCATTGGCCTGGCTAATGATAACTGGTAAATGATGTTAACTAATTTAGTGTAATAACAACCTTAAACGCAGCCTCGCTTATTAACTTTGATTTTATACGACTGCAACATCAAAACCGGCAGTTGCGAAGACAAAACGTAGCGAGGTTAGTATTTTTTATGCTGTTTTGAAAGACTTTTTAAATGTTTATAGGGGGGGATGAAAGCTGTTGTCTGGAATGATACATTTCAAGCTGGTATCATGACTGCTGGAGTGCTAGCTCTTACTATCAGAGTCACTCAATATGTTGGTGGGCTTAATAACATTTGGGAAGCGGTAGATCGAGGGCAAAGAAACACGTTTTGGAAGTGAGTGCTTGTCCTGACTGTCAGTGGATTCTACAGTGAACGATCGACTCCACCGTCAGCAGCTGACCGTTTATAATATTTGCATTAAATATGACGTCACGTTGGTACAAAAACAGCGGAAGTCATTTTTTTGTATTTGCAAAAAACATTGTAATTGTATGTATCTAACTATTTCGCCCCAAGCAAAATAACAATAGAAGAAAAACTAAATGGTTTTATCGTATGCAATGTGCTATCGTAGAAGACTATAATGGTGTTACTATGATTTAATGATTGTCAATTCAATGCGCTGACTTACGCAATTTAGAAACTAACTCGCCAAACCGACGATAAATTTTTTCAAAACGAGTGTGTCAGGCTTTAGCGCTGACCCAGCGGAGCAACTTCGTGCTAAAAACTCAACTTTACCAAAAGATGACTTACGCAGTTTTTGCACCAACGTGACGATGATCGAAAAGTTTTATCTGGGAGACGTAACCACGTGCAACTGTTCATTCTTACTCTCAGCCTTGACATACATTCTTTTCTTCGAGCCGGGGCAAACAGATTGCCTGGAGTGATAACAAAAAGAGCCGGTTTATCCTCCTCAGAACAACATAACTCCAAAAACCAAACCTTGATACAGCGAGAAGTTTTTCCTGAAACAAATGTTTGCAGTGTTCATGTTCTTGTTTTCTTCGCATAATCTTTTCAATTTTATTTTCGTCACGTAAGTGGTGAGGGCTTATTTCTTGGTTACACGTGACATCTCGATTTTAGGCTTAATTTCATAGATGTTAATTGTTTTCCTTTTTTGCTTAGATTTAAAGGGTGATTGAGTGAACAAATGCAAATGTTATTCTTTTATAGTTTTAACACGGATCCTACTCTGAAACACACTATTTGGACGGTCATGGTGGGCTCCGGTATATCATGGATTAGCTCAATGTGTACCAACCAAGCTATCACGCAAAGATATCAATCACTGAAAAATGTTAGAGATGCAAGAGTGTAAGTTTCAAATGGATTTTTTGACAGCCGAGTCGATAGGCCTGAATAATGCTTTGGATATACTTATCACGGTTTGGTGATACTGTAACATAACCTACATTATGTTGTGTCCTAGATCAATTAGTATCAAAGACAAGTTTCATAGGCTTTCATGAATTGCTTGAGATTGACTTTCCTGGAAAACTGTTTTCGTGATTGAATATTGTAGCTGCTACATTATTCAATCACGAAAACAGTTATTTGCGTTTATTTATTACAAAAGTGCAAAACAGAACATTAGTGTCACGATAGTTATGAGTTTCAACATTAAGGTTACAATTTTAGAAAATGACTAACGATAATCCGTCAATTCATTACAGAGCCTCAATACTGGGAGCAGTCCCGATGATACTTTTGCAGTTACTATCAGCGATAACAGGATGTGCTATGTTTGCGTATTACGAAAATTGCGATCCCGTTTTAAGCGATAAATTGGAAAAAGTGGATCAGGTTGTGCCTTATTTAGTTGTGGAAATTTTTAGCGATTTACCAGGAATGGCTGGACTTTTTGTTTCTGCGGCTTATAGTGGAATGCTAAGGTAAAATTTGCTAGAAAAGGTTTTCCAAGTCTTTAAACTTAATTTTATCCAGATGCAGGCTCTTTGACCGAATATTTTTTGCCTGAAACGTTTTTGCGAGAATTTGCTTAAACTGACCGCAAGACTCACCAGAAGAAGCAAGCTAAAATGTTTTGTTGCATTGCTTCTTTCCTCTGGCCTTATCTGTGTTATAACATTCTTTTTCCTCTCTTCAACCAAATTGTTTTCCAACAATTTTTGTTGCTAACGTGCTACAGCATACAATTCAGTCATGGTCGTTGTACTGTAGTTTCTTGCAGTGCTTTACTGGCCTACATTAGGTCCATTTTTTTCTAATCATTAGATTGAACGCATGATTTCACGTGCGCATGCAATTGCAATGATGTGGTGCAACAACAAACTTACGTTTTTGCTCATACAGTGCCACCAACTATACGTAGCAGGATGCATTTGTAAAACTGATGCTAAATTTACCGTATACGTACATCACAACAGTGTGGTTGATTGTTTTGACAAACACAGCGTGCTCAATATTTTTACAGCACAGTATCATCAGGAATTAATGCTCTTTCTGCTCTTATCATGGAAGATGTTTTAATGCCGTTAAAACCAAACATGAATAATGTCGTAAAGATGAGCGTCAGCAAAGGACTAAGTAAGAAACCTATTCTGCCTTTATTTTGTTTTCGAATAAATGATCGATATATTATGTAATGGAAGAATACACGACGACACAACTAATTTTTTCTAGTTTTTAATCATAATTGACCACAACATTTAGGATGTTAGGCAATACAAGTGCACAGTAGCATCCCAAGCTCATTTCTGTAAACATACTCATTCTTATAGACAGTTTTTGAAACTAGGTCGTTTCGATTTGAGAGTGACAGGCCGTTATAGGCTAATCGTAGTAGCGAAGAACTTACACAAAACGATACAAGAAAGAAAGCACTGCAGCAAATTTAATCAAATATTATAGAAAGAAAGAAATTTTTTTGTCTAGGTTATTATTGGACTGCAATATTTTAAAATAGTAATGATGATGACAAGCTTACTGCTGTCTGATATTGCTCCCTTTTTTAGACGCATATCGTTTTTAGATTGACACCCATAAAACAATATCTGTGATTGTTATTCTTCACAACGATCAACTTTAATAAGAAATGTAAGCTTAATCAACACTTATATCTTTAGGCGTGTTGTTTGGTGCTGCAACGACAATCATTGCATTTATGACCCAATACATGGGTAACACTATACTGCAAGTAGTAATAACTCTTTTCGGAACTTTTGGTGGACCTATCCTCGGCGTCTATACTCTAGGAATTCATTTTCCTTGGACTAATGCATATGTAAGGCTTTCAGAGTACTGTTAATAATAGCAATGTACTAAAAATTGGAGTATTTTTGACTACGTAATGAGTGCAAATAGCAAGCGGTAGAAAGTAGGAATTAGTTTGCGCAAAAATACTCGCTTGAAATCTGGGAAGTGCCTCATCTATCTACTGTAATTATTCTGCAATTTTTGACAATCATTAGTCTGCGAACTCCGTTACTGCAACTTACATAATCAGTATTATTTAAAAAAATTCTATTGAATATCTTTATAAGGGAGCAGGAGCTGGTCTCGTTGGTGGAGTAATGTGTTCTATGTGGGTGGCAATCGGAGGTATAATCTATCAACCAAGAGAGGCTGAAATGCCTCCGTTTTCTATTGAGGGATGTCCGAGCAATTCGACTATGGACAATCACACTTATTTTGGGGCGCCAACAATGGCAACAACAACCACATGGCATTATGAGGAGCAAGATGAGAGGTATTATAATTTTTTTCTCATAGCTAAAAATCTTAGGTATTTTACTTTTTATTTATTTTTTTGAATGAATTAGTTTGATTTTCTAAAAACTGTTAAAAGTTATCAAGTTCTTATGCATTTCTTTTCACCAGTGTGTATTACTGTGTAAGTTTTGATTTTGTTAGAATCAATTTTGAAGTACAACGTCTTCTATTTTGCGAATTAATGTACGTTTGGATAAGCAAGAGAAATTCCAAAAAGAATGCGCAATGCTACTTTTTGATTGAATTTTATATCTAAACGAAATGAATCAGCACAAGTGGCATTATCCACGATGTTAAAAGTCTAAATCAAATCTTCATAATACTCGTGGTACTACGCTGAAGCGTGTAACGAGTGGCGGGGCCCATCTCCGCAGCTTAGCGCCTGGGCTACACAGCTCCGAAGAAACGTCGCAACGGTGGCGAGCCATTGGCGACACTGCGTCGATTTGACCGGTCCGGGAAGCGAACGCCAGACTTCCCGTACCGATAGCGTGAGCTTAGCAACTGAGCTAAAGGCCGGTTTGTTAGAAGTCTATTAAGCTAATGTTAGACGTCTATTTAGTCTTAACATGATTTTTCTAACATGTTTTGTGTTCATTACAGGCCAGTAATTGCCGACACCCTTTATTCTTTATCTTACATGTATCTCGCTCCATTTGGAATGATAGTGTCGATGTTCCTCGCTACCTCGGTCACACTCATCACAGGTAGTATGGTAATGTTGTGAAGAACAAATGGCCATTGAAGTGATTTTTTCCGTTGTGTCCAATGCTTAGGGTCATTGTAACGCTACTTATATTGCATTGCATGTGACACAATTGGTCATGTAAGACGCATATTTTTTTACTCATGATATACCAACGCAATAAGTATAATTATGACAAACAGCTTTGCAGCCTATAAATGCAACAAGAATCAATGGAATATTTCTCCAGGAAAAAATGATCCGGAAGATATGGACCCAATTCTCTTTCTTCCTCTGGTGGATAACAAATTGTTTCCAGAGAGTGTTCGCAATTTTTTCCGTTTCGGAGTTCCAGAGTATGAACCGAAAGTTGAGACTGATGAAAAGCATCCAAAGTTATTGAAAGAAAATTTGTTTCTTAAAAACAGTGAAAAACCAGTAGAAAGACTCGACGAAAAGACTCATTTATATGAAGGAACTGAATTGGACATAACTGCATAAATGAAGCATATTTAGTCGATCACACTGCACATAAATCGTGTTTATAAAACAAGCTTTGCCTTCGCATGTAAGCAGATTGCTTCGTGTAAATACGCTTTTATGAAAGCTTAACGCTATAATGCGCTTAAGAACACCAGGTAATCTGTAACTTAAAAAGTGAATAAAACTAATATACTTCACGCCGGACATTCCAAATGGCATTGTTGGGTTGAAAAAGTCACATTAATTCATTATAAATTTGATACAACAAAGGCATCTTGGCCTAAAAGCTTTTTTGATCTACGTTTAATCGAAATCGGCAAAATTCCAATGTCATCAATCTTTTCAACTTTATAGCGAATTAAACTAATACGTGGTATAAAAAGCTTAAAAAGTGATATGCCCTACGCAGTGCAGGAGAATTTGAAAATGCCATGCGATTTACAAGTTTACAATTGATCGGTGTCGCCTATACGATCAACAAAGAGCATTGCACATTTTTGCTATAAATACCCAAAAGCAATGTCTGGAATTCATTTGGTCATCTTTTTAGATTTTTTAAATCTCAAAAAAAGTGTGTAGCCTATTTTTGCAGTATGTTTGCAACTGCGATGTTACGTTGTTCTACAAGTTATTGTGGTTGCCTGTAACGTGACTGTAATAAAACTTCGTGCAATTGGAGGAGCCTTTGCTTGATAGTAGGGAAACTTGCACTCTTGACATAATATTCTACCAAGTACAAAGACAATAGACCAGGCGTAAGCGAAATATCTTGCGAACACACGATGACTAAGTAATGTGCTAATGACAAATTGCTTGTAATTGAAACTGCCAATGAAGAAAACTTTCTGAAAAGTAATGTTTTGTTTACATTGATGATTTATTTGAGAACATCGCAACACAAGGGCACAAGTGCACCAGATTAGCAGTTATCAAAATAGAAACCTTTTGTGAGTCTGTACACAAAGTTAAATGCAGATAAAAACAACAAAATATAAGAGATCTTTGTAAAATGTGCCACCATGATGACCAATAATAGTAAAAAGACTAATTAAGCGAAAACAACATATGAGCTCACAAAAACATCGCGAAACAATAAAAATAAAGAAATTCAACCGAAGTGTATCGCCATCTGTCGTACGGATTGAGCTAGCAGAGGCACCTAACATTTGCATATCGCTGTCTGAGCATTCCCTGATTGGCCGACAAGGCACACGTGACTTCTCTCGGACGTGACATTGAGGCATAGCTAAAAGCGTTAATTGATGATCACAGAGCTGCTACGCTTCAGTCTTGCACGAGCCGGTACATGTGATGCTGAGCGCCGTGTTCGGACGTGGATACTTCGAATACAAATGCAAGACACAAAAGTATTTCTTGTGTGTCCCCGTTGGTAATCACCTGAAATAAAAAAACAAACATTTAATTTAAACCTAGAAACTGCGAAATGTAAGTTTACAACATAGTGCCTGCCATATCTGCAACTCTTGCGAGGGTGAACTTGCACTGCATATTTTTTTTTAGGAAACTTCTTCTTAGAAGCATATTTCGTGTATTTGAGTACAGAACTACATACCGTTCAAGTTGACTTTTTATTAAGGCTTGAAATAAAGTGGTCAAACCAACCAGGCCACCTAAGCGTAAACGATTTTCAATTTTGAAAGAATCTAAGGTACGTTCAACGCAGTTTTTCATTCGTCGACAATGAAAGAAAGGCAAAGCTAGCAAGACTAATCAAAGGTGTATCGCAAAATCTTACTTGCAAGATGGTAAAATTTTCAAGCACACTGTTCATCATATATTTTTCAGGCAGGTGTTTAAGCTTGCGAATAAAATTAATCATGTATTCACACATTGGCGAGCGGTGAATGCAGTAAATAAAGCGATCATTTTCAACTCGGGGATATTCATTCTAAAAAACAACAACAGTTGGCAGTCAATTATTGTGACAAAATCAGCAGATTCTCATGCACCAGTAAAGTTAATGAAAGCACCTCATATATTCAGATTATGTTACAGGCTAAACGCTAATAAATGTACAAGTTCGGACAAGGTATAGTCCTTTTTTATTCATTACCGTTTCGTATTTGCATGTGCTGTTTACTCAAGGCAGTTCCATATTTAATGTTTTTCATTGTTTCAAATAGATCATAAGCAAATGATAATACAAATTACTGATATAAAGATAACATATTGCTTCATCCATGTTGTAATCTTTGGCAGCAGTAAATGCTAATACACTCGTAGATAAGGTATGAGTAAATCAAGGTCTAGACAAGTTAGAAATATCAAACAACGGCAAATAGCTGCACTGCTAGACAAAACTGCTACGTTTTTCTCTGCGTTTGCGTCCAAAAAAATCAAATTTCTAGCCGCATTCTTAAGTTTGATATTTATTTCATGTTTAAGCCGCGAAGGCACTAAATTTTTCATGACAATAAATCATTAAAAAACTGATACAAAGAGATTTTGTTAGAAATTATTTTCGGGTTACCTCAACTTTTTCCACCACTTGCTTTCCAAATGAACAGACTTTAGTTGAACATGATATGTTCATGTTTTCATGACTTTCAAATTCCGTTGTGACTCCGTAAAATGCCGAACTGTCATCGGCTATCGTTACGTTTAAATCCGCCTGCAAAAAGATTCTCCATTAAATTAATAAATCATCCAAGAGTAAAATTATTTGGTATGACTGCTTCCAGTATCCTACCGCTACCACATTACTATAATCGATAATCATCAAATGCAGTTTATCGGATTTTCTTAGCATCATCCGACTACATTAATGCTGATGTCAGTAACAAGTCTTTTCTCCTATTACGTACCATCCCATCATCACAAAAGGTGTTAATCTAGCAATAAACTTAAAATGGTTCTTATCGTTTAACTAACCCATTAGTTTCAATTGAATTTTTTTACCCAGTGAGTGAGACTCTTAGATCTCTCGTGTGTTTAAACCACAACCAAGTAAGACATTTGAAAATAATGCAACATGGAGAAATACTTTTTTTAAAATTTTGTTAACACTGATGATATCAACGAAGACACAGAAATAGCGTGAAAATCTGCACAGCAATGAATATATATGATGCACGCCCACTGACCCAAAATTTGACTAGAAAAAAAGCGTCTTTCGGGCCCTTTTCGTAAAGGTCCTTGAGGCCTCCGGTGGTCTCGGGAAATTTGTCATATATTTGCCGGACATCAATCGACTCCATAAGAGGATCGCTGTAAGATGGCGCGCCTTGGTTGATATGAACGAATAAGTGCTTAGAATACTGCAAAGTAAAAATATTTCAATAAAAGGACTTACAAAAGGCAAAAAAAGCATTGAGCACACACCGTTCTGCATTGAAGCATTGGAACTAGACCTCTATCGAACCAAACAGAGACTGCTAAGCAAGTAATTATCAAAAGGACAAAATTAGCTAGCGAATAAGGATTGTTTCACGCTCATAAGTTAAACAATAAAAATTGCAAGAAATAAAACAAAATGATATGAACAATGGAGGAGTTGCTGAAGACCGTAAAATCAAAAGACGTTGCGGGCTGCCGAGTCTGCATCCCGCTAAAAGACTTAGATCACTAACAACAGCATAAACTTGCTCAATAGTGAAAACTAAAGCAAAAGTTGCGAATATATACGTAGACCTAAATACCGAGCATCGAAGTCAATGAATAACCTACTCGCTCCATTTCGGCTTGTTGTTCAAGGAAAGCAGAAAAATCAATTAGTCGCAGGTTTTTGCTTGCCATCTGCCGGCCTTCCCAAGGAGGACCCGTTAACGCTGGGGGGCGGTAGACTGAAAAAATATAAGAAAATTAAATAGCGATGAAATTCTACAATTGGGTTTATAAGTCAGTTGAGAAAAATGCTACTGATCTTTGGTCAAAACAAAATATTATCACAAAATATACACTGCTGCTGTGCGTACGCTAAGCATCATAGAATTAATTCATTATTTTTCTTACAATGTACTTTAAATAAAACATGCTTTTTGATTAGTCATTAGTTACCTGTTTCAGAAGTTGACACTGCTCTGCCAGTGGTTTGGTTTGTCCCAGACAAGGGCCCAACGCCCATACCTTGTTGGGCGTGTATTCCCATGAAGGCAGGGTTGTTAAAAGGTTTTACACTGCAACGAAATATGCATTGCTTAAAATTTGATGGATATCTAACCTGTTTACCGGCCGGTTAGCTCAGTTGCTAAGCGCACGCTATCGGTGCGGGAAGTCTGGGGTTCGATTCCCGGGCCGGTCAAATCGGCACAGTGTCGCCAACGGCTCGCCACCGTTGCAACGTTTCTTCGGAGCTGTGTAGCCCAGGCGATAAGCCGCGGAGATGAGCCCAGCCACTCGTTACACGCTTCGGCGTAATACGGCGAGTATAATGAAGATTTGATTTTTGATCTAACCTGTTTCTGATATAAATAAACCAAACGCCTGCCTTTGAAATAAACTAGTATCACGTTTTATTCAACTTACTCTTGTTCTTGTTGGGTGATTCCACTCCAAAACTAAAAAGAAAATATAGCGAAAGGTTATCATTTGAATTTTTAGTTCTTCCAGTAAAAAAATTAATTACCACGTAACAAAGTTTGTTCGCTTGCCAGTGAATGTTATGAAAGGTGGACTTTGCAAAAACAATAAACATTCGATATCATTCAATAAATTTAAAGTCACAATTGCATCTTTGTGTGAAGCTGGAAAAAAATCTTTTTTTTTATCATTGCATATTTTTATTTATCCTCCTGTCACGAGAAAGCGACCAAAGCGCTATAACGAGTTCGCTTAGGAGTTGCCGACCACCTGTCTACCACACCAAGATGGGGAAATCTTACTAAGCGCCTTTCTCAACGGCACAAAAAGTAAACTTGCCGTCTTGTTCTCCACACTTTCTCTTTAATGCTGAGCGTCTAGCAGGGAAGCTGCGAATGCCAATTTTAATGTCATCGGTTTGAACCGACTCGGAATCAAACTCGAGTCTACGGCTCCCGAGGCGGACGTTCTTACCACTCGGCCATTTGAGTCGTTAAATTTCGTTCGAACTGTTGCAGCAGCCATGTTCATCTTCTCGTAACATCTACGAGAGCAACTAAGGTACCCCATCCTTAATCACTGGGGCACAAAAAAGACTAGTTTAAAAAGGGTATTTGGTATCATTCTAAAAAACAGAAACTCCGGCAAAAGGCTGCCAATGTGGCTGCATTTAACTCCACTGGATCTAATGCGTTTTTGTTCGGTGTTACCGCTGCCAAAGCAATAACAATAGAGAAAGGCTGCCCCTGCTAAAGCTTATCGTGGAATTAATTGAATGAGATATGAGCTAGCTTTATACATCCATATCATAATAATAATGACGAA
The DNA here is from genome assembly GCA_964006365.1 of Trididemnum miniatum. NCBI lineage: Eukaryota > Metazoa > Chordata > Ascidiacea > Aplousobranchia > Didemnidae > Trididemnum > Trididemnum miniatum. The sequence goes on from OZ023252.1 coordinate 2,569,427, forward strand.
CCTGTGAATTAGGATACGGTCGTATTTGGTTAATTTCCATGTGATTATTCTGAATAGCGCCAGCGGATACGATTTGAGCAGAAGACATCGACGCCATGCTTTGCAAAACTTTGTCTTTCGTTGCCTGGTCCTGAAACGGTGAAGAGAATGCACATTTGTTACATAACCTGTTGTCTTGAATATGGCGCAATTCGTTGACTTATCATATTACACTAAACGAAAAAGTCTTTGTATCGAACTCAATGGATGGAAATAAACTAAGTGAGACGACGAACGATTTGGTGAATTCGCCCTTTCAAATCAATACAAAAACTCAAAATGAGCTAAAACTTTTTGCTTTGTTGATTACAGCAAATGTACCTTGAATTGCGATTGCATTTCTCTGGATTTCCTTCTCGCTAACACTTGAATATGGCTTGAGACCTAAAATCATCGCGCTTTAAAAACATTTAAAAACTGCATAGATGCACTCGCCATAGCAAACAATGTGATGTTTTTTTTTTAACTTGAAGACACTGGAAAATGCCTAACCAGTTGAATCACCAGAGCTGGAATGATTGTGTTACGGACCAACAACTTTTTGAAAGTTTTATTTTTGTTCTTTGCTGCCCCATCTATTGAAAGCATCTGACAGTTCCTGAACATTTCAACTTAGTTTGAAAGCAATCATTCCGCTGCCTACACCCTTTAAAACCATTGATGTGACTTCTTCCCAAAAATTGGGGTCGTACACTTCCACCTTCTAAAGTTTTCGGTAACGTCTGGGGCAGCAATAACGTCTGGGGCAGCGATTCCCGATTGGGGGTGCTCGCACTTCCTGGGGGAGTTAGGAGAGACTTCTGGGGGTGCCAGAAGAGCTCAGATGGCCGAGTGGTATGGAGCGTCTGTCTCTTGAGCTGTAGACTCGGGTTTGATTCTGAGTCGGGTCAAACCAATGACTTTAAAATTGGTATTCACAGCTTCTCTGCTTGACGTTCAGCATTAAAGGGACAGTGTGGAGAACAAGCCGGCAAGTTTACTTGTTGTGCCGTTGGGAATGGCACTTAGCGGGATTCCCCCATCTTGGTGTGGTAGACAGATGGCTGGCAACTCCTAAGCGAGCTCGTATAGCGCATTGATCGCTTTCTCGTGATAGGAGGATAAATATGCAACTAAAAAAAAAAAAAAAAAAAAAAAAGAACTTGCCAATTTTACCGCTGGTGAAAGGTATCGGTATCATTGATTCTCTCTAGCTGTGTATTTGTGACATCTGAAATGTGCTGTGTGCAACTGAATAATTATGTATATTGTCTAAGTTTGAGACGGTGTTTACCGGTAACGTCTGTCATGTCATGGCGATAGTCTTTTCTTTGTGTTTTGTTATTCATGTCTGGGTCTTGTTTAGTGTTCAGTTTAAAATGTGAAGAGAGCGGGGGATGTGTGAGTTGCTAGTTGGGCTAAACTTAGGGAGCACTTTGGTACAGGAGAGATAAGGTTAACTGCCAGGTTTGTGAGAGTAGTTAATTTAACAGCTGTTTTTTGTTTTCTATTTGAATAGGTGGAATGCAGCAAGCCTGGTTGAATACAGGGTGTTTCACAATTATTGAAACAAAGCGATTGGGAACAAATTCAGGATTTTAAATGATACCACGATGATGATTACAATTATTGAAAGGTGAAAGGATAACATTTTATAATCTGAAACTGTTTATCTTCAAATCAGAAATAATATGTCAAGAAGATTCCTAGACTACATGCTCCAGATGTCCACCGTTCTGTCGAAGGCATTCTTGAATGCGGCGTGCAAAGTTGTTGATAACACGCTCACATTCCTCCTGTGTAATGGCCTGAATTTTCTCGGTAATGGCTGCTTTCAAAAGCTGCAATAGTGAGTGGGTTATCCTGGTAAATGTTGTCCTTGAGGAACCCTCACAAGAAGAAATCTGGAGGATTCAGGTCAGGCGAGTGAGGAGCCCATTCCGCTTCAGCTTTGCGGCTGATGACACGCTTTCCAAACTTTTCACGGAGCTAAGCCATGGTGACATTAGCAGTGTGAAGAGGGGCACCATCTTGCTGGAACCACTGTTCTTTCTCATCAAGGTCCTTACGCTTATTGAGCTCTCCCCAAAATTGCTCAAGCACTGGAACGTAGCGCTCTTTTGTTACGGTTACTGCAATACCGTGATCATCTTCAAAGAAAAATGGTCCGATGATACCATGCTTGGAAATGGCAACCCAAGCTGTGCATTTTTTTTGAATGCAAAGGGCGTCCAACGATTCTGTGAGGGTTCTCACTTCCCCAAAACACCCAGTTTTTAGAGTTAACGTGACCATTCAAGAGGAAGTGGGCTTCATCTGAAAACCAGACATCATTCAAGAATTCCTCATTATTGTCGATCATTTCCGAAAACCACTGGCACATCGCTACCCTCTTTTCCTTATCAGTCTCGGTTAGTTCATGCTTTATGTGGATCCGGTATGGATAAAGTTGTAGATCCTTAACCAGCATGCGCCTTACAGAAGAGACAGAAATGCCAAGTTCTTGGCTCCTTCGACGGAGAGATTTGCTCGGACTCCGACCGACTGACTCTTGAACCCTGCTGACATTGTCGGGGGTGCGGATTGTTATTGGAGGCCCTGAGGGCGATGAGCCCGCTACCCTACGATCTCCACAAGTGCCATGAGCTTCAAACTTCTTGACCAACTTGAAAATCTGACTCCTGTTTGGAAATTGGTTGAAGCTGAACTTCCTTCTGAACCTTGCTTGAACAATCCGGAAAGACTTCGTTTCGTAATATGTCTTTACACAAAATACCTTCTGCTCCATCGACCAAGGCATAATTAGACTATTTTTTGTTTAACGTATAAAAATTTTAACTATTTCGCTATGACAATCTGAAAACAGAAAAAGAATAAGGTCATTGGTAAAGGTTTTAGAAGCTGCCGCTTTGTTTCAATAATTGTGAAACACCCTGTAGATGAGATATTATAATAACTGGTTTTGTTGCCAAATCTGGATGTAGATCGCTTTGGAGGCAAGGTTGGATGTAGATTCCTCTTTGGTGAGTCAATTTATACAGCGGTAGTTATGGTATAATGACCTATCTCTTTTTTCCAGTTCTCTGCTAGTTTTATTTTACAGTAGGCCCACCGGTAGTTCATGCACTGGTAATTACTGTTTTCATTAATACTTGTGTGAATTTTGCACTCGTTGCTATCAGCAATGTATAATCCGGGATTATTATAATTCAATTTGTGCAAGGGGTGCGAGAGTGATTTTTTCCTTTCCGAAGGTGTGCGGGCTTAAAAACGAATTGTGAACCATTGGTCTAATGAGTTGTGTTAGACAATATAGACATTGTATCTGCAACCAATTTTTTTACTGAGATCGAGCTTGAAATGATTGTCATTTTATCCAAACCGTTGAATCAAACCTTGTCGTTAAATGCAAACTGCTCCGCTGTACCTACCATGATAACGAATACCCGTAAATTTACCTCCCACAAGTTAAAGTAGGGAAGAGAACAAATACAATGTCACTTTTGGCAACCTACTTGTTTTCTTGTCCTTGTTTTTCCGGTTCGAAGCTTGATGTACCGAGCGATGAGTTCATTGCGACCTAAAAAGAACATGATTTAAGATAAGAAAATTTGTGTTGTTGAGTAGATAGTGAAAAAGTTTAGCCTGCGACTACGCTTCGTCGAGTGAGTCAAGTTGCCATCTAACTATACCATGCTGTATTATGTATTTAGAAGATGGTGATTGCTGATGTTGGTCGAAAGTACTGTAATAAGAGGAACGCTTAGAATAGAAAGATTATGCTGAAGATTTTATGGCAAAGGCATGGACACTCGGACAGCAAGCGTTAGTTCATGAGTAAGAACATAGAAACGTCGCATGTCCTAACAAACATACGAAAGCATGTGAGCAAACATTGCTGAACACAACACAAAATGTATCGACACTGCTTGCTACATTGAGGCAAATAAGGTCAAGAATTGAAATATTAATGAAGTCAAAAGCTAATTTCGTTGAAACAGCAAATAAATTGCGGAAATTAACGCCAAAACAGGAGGATTATTGTCCCAGACATGAATATTGCAACAAGTTCTCGAAGATTGCCTCTCAGCAAACGAAATAATTAGCTATATGGCTTTCATTAGCGACAAACGAATTGTTTAAAACCAAACACAAGCTGATTACAAAAAAAAAAAGAGATTTTAATTCAAACTTTTTTTAAACCGGTAGTGCTGGTAATACTGCATTATGAATTTTAAAAAAATAAGTGCTAGCATTACTTAAAAATACAAAACTTTTACCAAATCCCATGAAATTAACTTTTAGGCTGACTTTCTAGTGTTACGATGAACTAATGAATGTTTTAAATGTGTAGCAAACACCAAGCAAACGTATATGTTTTTTGATGAAACGCCTTGCCAAGGAACAACCTTCTGGCGAAAAGATCACTTTGATTATGCAGTTCCTCATTGGGGAAAACAAAAGTCGTGACTCTATTCCCAGTGCCCATTTTGCAAAAAAAAAAAAAAAACAGAAAAGCAACGGCATTGAAAAGCAATGAATAAAATGCAAAGCTGTTGTCTTCCTACGAAAAGATGTTAATAATTTTAAATCTATCGATAAAGAAATGATTTTTTGCGATTGATGCCTCGAAATGCAGCTATTTAAATGAAAAGGAGAAACGATGCTATGATACAACTTTAGCGTAAAGTATAATAACAGTAACATCTTCATAAAACCTAAGGCAGGCTACTTGATCAAAGAGATTTTGGAACAGGCGGGATATTATTTAAAAGGAAGCGGAATAAAATGAAATTTGCGATTGTTTTGAGATTCGACACAAGTCCATCAACAGGAAACGAGAGCTTTTGAAATGTACGGGTGGGTATTAAAACTATCCCGTAAAATTTATAATCGATCAAATTAAAATAACAATAGAAGCAAAAACAACAGGAAAAAGGCGAGGTTTTTTGAAATCTGTCGTTCTATGACAAATCACGGGTCATTACCTGACCCCGTTAGCGAGTAACAAATAGGAGACCGATAGCAGCCTGTACGACTTTATTCACGCCAGAAACGAAGTCTAGCGGGTAAAATCAAGCAATCCCAAATCGCCAGCATACTTATAACACCTCACGAAATATCTGGAATAGTTTTGTGATGAGGTCATTTCGATAGTAAGTTGATTTATTTAATCTGCTCTGATGCGTAACGTTTTGGTTTGTGCTATTTTTTTAAAGACTGCGTCGCTTTGCATCCACGCTCGTACCAGATGCGAGAACAGCGCCATAATTCGCACATTGCGCAACTAGTTATTAAAAGTATCATAATTGCAATTGGTGTTTCAAATACCATAGTAGTTTCAAAAATTCAAAATCAAACTTACGGAACAATTTCAACGCGATTATAGTGATCATAGCGTGAAAATACAGCACCACTTAAAGCAGGCAAGGGCAAAACACGACCCGCGAGACCATTTTATGCGGCGGCTCTTACAGAAATATTAACTCTTACCGTGAATCAAGTCGAGGACCTTTTTTTTTCATTTTGGAAAATAGGACATTTAAAGACGTGTAGATTTTTTTTTTTTTAACTTCACTGATATTTTCAGTGGAAAATCGAAAATCTGATGACGTGCAGACCTTTTTTAGCTTTTTCCAATCAGTGCGCGGCCCTAATATTGGCAGTTGTTTAAGATATTGAATATGATTTTCCCGCATATTGCTCGCCGGCTAGAAATGTTGCCCATCCCTTAAAGTTATTTAAACGTTTGTTTGAGCAATACCACGAGTACAAGCAACTACACAAACTGCAGAAAAATATGAAATATGCACTATATCGGTTATCGATTACTTTATCATCTATCTATCGATTATTGTATCATCTATCTGTCGATTATTTTATCATCTATCTATCGATTATTTTATCATCTATCTATCGATTATTTTATCATCGCGGAAATATATGATGCAACATGAAGTGATAAAATTGGAAATTGGTATCCATTTTTATCACTGCAGGAGATTATAATAATTGGAGTATTAACATTACCTCAGCACTAATAATATTCTCTTTTAAACCCCTCTTTCAAACTTTGATGCACTTGAGAGGCGTCTAATTGTTCAAAACACTGTGATGTACTGAGCACAGACGATTTTGTGTGTTACATAAACAATGCTAATAGCAGAGAGATTGTGAGTGTTGGTCGAGCGAAACGAGCGCGACAGTCTGCCACAAGAAACCGGAAACCAAGTAACGAAGAGGAACTGGTATCTATTAAAATGGTAGTGAGGTGGTAAATAGATCGTGAAAAGTGTTGAATAGTTCAATCATCAACTATTGCCTGGTTTAAGATATCATTTCAAATAAAAAAATAAGTTGATGAGTAGTGCCTATTACAAGGGAAAATGGGTGAACTGGTAATAATTGTTTTATTTGAAAAAGGGCGAAAAATATTGGTTATGAAGTGCTGGTGAGATTTGAAAAATGGAATTCCCCTGTAGCAAAATGACCCAGCCTAGCCTCTCATTTGCTTGCTCTAAAAACTGGAATTACCTCTTGTATCAAATTAGTCGGCAGCGTGGCGCAGTGGTTCGGAGCGTCGTTTTTACGACAACCATGATTGCAAGGTTAATGGTTCAACTCCCAACCTAATCTCGTTGTTGCGTCCTTGGATAAGATGCTTCACGACGATTATCTCTGCTTGGTGAAATCTGGCAAGCAGCAAGTTAAAGAAGTTGGAAGAAATTTCAACCGGAAAACTCGGAAACAAAGGCAACTCCTAAGCGAGTCTGGATTTGACCCATGCATAGCGCCTCCGCCACTTTCTTGCGATAGGAAAATAAAGATGAAGAAATTAATCAATCACCAATTATTACATTTTTTTCAGTACTCGATTGCTAAACAGAATTGCCGAGGAAAAAATGAAACATATTCAAATGCTCTAAAATAGGATGTTATTTGTCTTGCTCCTTGCTATTACTCGCAAATATTGACCAGGTTGTTTCTGATTTTGCTATATCAGTTCTTTCGCTTGCGTTTAAGTTTGCTAACTTTTAAAGTTTTTATCACTTGACCTGTAAGTAAGAATCCAAAGCCTTGTGTTTGCTGTCTTTTATCTCAAACAATCTTGAACCATTGGGTAAGATTTTTTCTGCAAACTTTTTTTCATAACCTTTGAAATTACTTTGACAGAGTTTTTTGTGTAAGTCTAACACCATGGCGAAGAACGAAAAATCACAAGCAAACTTGCAAAAAGCAGATAAGTTTGAACTGGAATAATTTTTTGCTAACAAACAATTAGGGATAGAATCTTTTCACAGCGTTTATTACATTACACTTACCATACATTTTTCCTTCGTCCGATAAAATGATTTTTCTTCTTCCACAAGGCGGGTAAATAGCCAATGCTTCATGAAAACTTTGTTCAATATCAGGACTCCAAACTCCTTCAGCTTCATTGTCCACCACATCCCCTCCTGCGCCGTTTCCATTGCTGTTGCCACTCATTCTAAACGCAATTTGAATTTGTAAGAAAACGAAATCCCCATCATCATTCGCGGCTTACGATTCAATTTGATATTTAACTACAGAGCAAAACGGTTAATTCGAGCTATTGTTGCAAAATGTTCCTCTTCCAACTAATCTTCACTATTTACATTTTTTACGTTAATGACAGAATCGCACTGTGAGTGCAAACTCATGCTACGCAAAAGGCAACAGCAATCCGCGCAAAAAAAACATTTCGTGTGATTAGGTGCATGCAATAAAAAAGACTAACACTGACGAGATAAGTAACATCAGTTTCAACTTACTATTATTACAAACAAAACGTGGGAATGATTTTCCCTGAATTTACCAAGTTATTGCAATCAGGGCACGCAGTGTGGCGGCTTTGGCCGTCCAGTCTGGTTAAAGGCTTGCAAACAGAGCACATACTACAAAATCAAGCTCATACAAAGACGGACCAATTTATTAACGCTGTTTTTGTTTTAGACGTTTATGTTATCTCAGATTGAAAAAACTTTTCTGTTTATCGGTATATTTATATTAGTGACTAACCCTTGCCACTCTTGCACTAATTGTGAAGCAGTAGCATATCCTGATGCATTGTATTCTGATGTTTCGTTTAGTTCCTCCGGACTTGGTGTCTGACATTCAGATCCATAAGAGTCCGAGCTAGCTGATAATAATCTATTCATCATCATTTTTGCTCTTCAGAACAAACACTTTCTGTGCACGCTGAGTTCATTGGTTTTGATTACAAATCTGCTAACTCCATTCTCTCGCAAAAAGCACTGACACTTTCTCTCCATTAAGCGCTAGCTCAAACAAGTTAAATTAACAATGGTAACATGATCGTTTTGCTTTTAAACAGTCTTTACTAATGGAGATGGGACGCCATCTAAGCTTACAATGCTTGTTTAGATCGTAAAAGCAATACACTAATACAAAATCGCAAACCATAAAGTCGTAAACCAAACTACTGTAAGCGCGCGTAACAAGAGTATACACTAATCATATGCTCTCAGGGCATACACTACAATTTTTTAGATGAATAAAAGTAACTGTAACAAGTTATTAGGTTGATACATAACGAGCTGGAACAGTCAATCTCTAAGACTATTCTAACACAACGTGGCACATGATGAAACTGTATTTTGCTGAAAGTTTTACGACTGTACTAGTGGCTACTTCTTGAAAACGATTAAACAAGGTCATTAAGTCCGATTACATACAATTTAGTCTCATCTTCAAGGAATAGACGAAAAAGCAGAAAGATTTGTATTTGACTAGGGAAAAACTGCAACTTGTTATGATTTAGTGACATAAAATCAAGTATTCATTAATTAGATATCAGATAGGCTTTTGTGCAAAATCCGTAAAAAAACTGTTATCATACGAAAATATTTCATGGCACGATCCTTCAAATCAATTATCTCAGATTAGGGAATTGCTTGCTGTCAAATTGATTTTGGCAATCTATCGCTAACTTGAAAATAACTCTTTGCACCACACAACTTGGTTGTGTTAGCGTTTCCACCTGGACATAAAATTTACAAAACGTACCTAATCAACTCCGCCGTTAAATCGAATTTTCGAACTGTCTTTGGGAAGCTACTGTAACCCGTATTCACACAACGGCATAGGTAAAAGTTAGAAAACACGTAATGTTGTACCCTTATTTTAACCCCATTCTTCATTTTAGAACCGAATGCATTGCTTTATCCACACACACCACCGCACCTTGGACGTCACCACATTAGCGTCTCCGAAAAATAAAAGTCTACGAAGCTCAAACTCACATAAAAAAGTAGCATCGTTTTTAATTTGTTTGAGGTGACCATAAACGATTCATTCAGATACCGGTACATTCTTGAAATACTGTAGAACGACAACTTATTTTTCAAATTTTTTATCACCGTAATTTACTAATTTTGTCACTCAGTGGCTAGCAATCTAAATGGCTTTAGTGAATGAGTATATATTTCATTTACACATTATTAAACCACCTATTTTTCAGTAAAGGCTTTTTATTAAGCAAATTGCAGGCTTTTAATAGCAACTTACTTTAAATCAGTATCAGGAGGTGATTGACCTCCTGAACTTGATCCTTGTCCCCCTAAAATTGCAGGGGTACTGACAGCCGGAGGCATGGTAGGATTGAGGGCACCAGCTACAGAAGGGATGTCTGTTGCGAGTAGTGCGGATTGGTTGACTGAATTGGCCACGATGCTTGATATTACGGGAGCCACGATGATGACAGATAGCTCAGATTATTGACACTATAAAACAAAACACAGCTGCTTAAACTGTCAAGCAAACTTGCGTTATCTTTCCCACTTACAACTTGGTATAGTGGCTGTCTGAAATGATCAATGTATTCTTCTCCTCAGAGATAGTTGGTGTCAGTTTGCCAGGCCTAAATAGAAAGTGTTGTTGAAACAGAATTGAATTAGTGCTTGATTATTATGAAACACAAAGCCTTGAATAGAAACTGACAAAAATCGTTAAAAACTCCAAGCCGCTGCACTTTAATCAAACGTAATACTATCCTTAAAACGTATCTAAGTTGAACAAATATAACAAGGCACTAAGTAAACGAAGGAATAATCTTCAAGCACCTTAAGGTTGACAAAATAATATGCGATGCTATGAGGAGAAAAGTAAATTTTAATAATGAAATAAACCGATCGTCAAGTGACGTATTCGGGATATCATCACAAACAACATCACATAAGACGATTCGACAACATAGATTCAGCTGCCATCATCGGTGTCACCTCAGTATAAAACTGTAACAGCGTTTGCACTGTTGGAACTGTTGTCTTCACACACACTGTTGCGAGTATTACACAGACCTTTTACATGCGTGTAACGACAGCATATTTCGCGCTGGTTCCACAGAAAAAGATAGGGCTCAATCTAGATGACCATACTTAGAGTGGCCAGTGTGCTGGACTGCTACTCATAAGGTATGGGTTCGATGCTGCCTTATGTTTTGATTTTATTCTCAACGTGCTGGTACTTGGTTTTTTATGTGTAATTCGGGATGGGGTGAAGTGGTAGCCATAGAATAAAGAAAAATATTCTGTAGAACCATTCCGAAAAATGCGTCCCGGCAAGGCCAGTTTAAAATTGCTCTTTGTAGCATATCAATCGCTTTTTTTCTTAATGCGGTTGTCATTCACACAAATTATGGAGGTGCTTTACACCAGTTAAAGTTTAACCAAGCCATAGGTTTTGCCTCAATCATGACCTAGAATTAATTAAGGTCTTATATTTGCTAAACTTAAATCTATGATAGACCACGCTGGGAAATAACTTCCGCAATACAAAATCCAAAGATGTCAGTACCCCTGCAACATCTTAATTTAATTTAAGATATAATTTCAAAAACACGTATACGGTGCAGGTTTTAAAAGTTCTGGAAAGTTGGCAAACTTCCGTTATGTTTTACAATGAACTTCTGAAAAGGAAACTGTTAGCCCAACAATTTCCTTAAAACTTTTTACCAGTGCAGCGCAATCATGGTGTTGGCAACAGACACACCATGTCAGTTTTTTGCTTCTGCTGCTGTATATATAAAAAGGATCCTAAAACTTTTGAAAAAAAATCTCACGTGGCTGAAAATGTTTGACCTTCCGGTGAGGCTGCTAAATTGCTTAGTTCCAAAAAATAGTTTAAGATCACCTATTTTCGCAATCAGAACTTGCTAAATTACATCAAGGAAAGAAGCTTGAAAATATTGTTTATCAAATTAGTGAATGAATAGTTTTAGCATATCTCAGTCTTAATCGATTACTTTCTCAATTGAAAAACACGAAAAAAATGTTAATTGCTAGTTATCATTTTCCAAACTTCAAATCCCGACATGATTCACACAATAATTACGATGCCAGTGCAAACAGCAATTGGTATTTCTATTAAAAGTTTTTTACTTCCACTTGAAAGCATTGTAAATTACCAAGACCAAAGTCAACCACGATGATTTGTCTAATTTTACCAAGCATTAAAATGCGTTAGGCTGTTAGGGACACACTGCTTATAGATTCTGGCGTAAATTAACAACTGCTTTCGAGATATATGGTAGTACTGCTTTTTAAATTTAAGATCTCAGTCTAAGCTTATTCTGATGTTAACCTGCCGCTAACTTATCATCCTTAACCCTCAGGATTACGTTTTCAAGTTTTCAACGACATAGATTTTACGGAGCTATAGAGCAATCCAAAATCAACTCATATTGCATTGTAGCTCGAACAAAACTAGAAACACACAATGTAAAAATGTTAGTAAAACCAACGAAAAAAACATTCTTCAAAAAGTTTACAGCATGTGTGAAAAACAAATGTTTCAGCATCTGTATACTCTTAATTAAGCTTGAGGGTCAAATTCAACGACTGATTATTATTTATGCAATGCAAAATTTCTTGTCAGCGTTTGTTCAGCATTTATTTACATCACAAATCCATAAGTTGAGTTGCATGATTTTCCTTCACGAGAAAGCGATCAAAGGTTCAAAGCGCAATAACGAATTCGCCTAGGAGTTACCGACCGCCTGTTTACCACATCAAGATGGAAAAACCCGCGAAGTGCCTTTCCCAACAGCACAAGGAAACTTGCCGGCTTGTTTTCCACTCGGTTGCTTCAGTGCTGAGCTTTAAGCAGGGAACTGTGATTACCAATTTATAAGTCATTGATTCGACCCGAATCGGAATCGAACCCACGCCTACTGCTCCACAGGGAAACGCTCTCACTTCTCGGCTATCAGAGGCTCAGAGCTGTTAAAACCAAAAGTACGAAAGGACTGCAATTACCTGCTTTCACACTCAGCCATGGCTAAGAACTTGTCAAATTTGAGGCTTTATTTCTGACTTGCCAAAACCAGTCACGCAATTTAATTCCACGATCAACAAAATATTGAGAAGACAACGACTTAGTATGTACAGTAAGCTGAATAAGGAGTAAAGACCGGAGCCTGGTAGCGATATCAAGCTAAGCAGCAGTAGCGCCACGTTTCTTTACCAAAATAACAAAACTAAGACTTTCAAAGCTTTCCTAACCATAACTCACGTGCACTCTATCTAATAAATAAAAAAGATAACGGAAGTTAAGCTTTATAAGTTTTCTGAAATCAAGCAGTCAAACCAGTATCTCTTTTTGAGAAGCAACTTAAGTTATAATACATCTGCCATTAACATTTCCTTTTTTAATGTGCACACAAAGGCTTTGTAAGCCAGGTATGATGAAAAACGGGACTCGGATAAAAAGCCCACTTGGCATTGTATACCAGAAATGCCTGACATAACTTAATAGCCGAGCATAATCTAGGCCACATTCTCTGGTTAATATAACGCTTGCACCAATATATCACCATCAAACTAAGTTACTTACCAATAGAACACACTATCCTCTCGACGACTGACAAAAATTCCAAGTATTTTACCGAGTCATTGACGAGTCATCAGTTAATAAGTTAATCGATATAAGCGGCAGCAGAACGCAGGTATGCCAAGTATGAAATACACGAAGATGGAATTCGTACAAATATGAGTTTGCGCATGCGCACAGTCTAACTAGTGACGTAATGAAGTGTTAAAGAGAAGAGTGCTTGGTTAACGTGAGAGTTGAGCAAATAGAGCAAAAAAGAGAGAAAAACTTTCTTATCTGCCTCATCAAACATCGCTTTGGGCGCTTTAGATTACAAAGACTTTATTGTTCAGACAGGGAGTTCGCACTGAGAAAAGATTTAGCTTTTTGTTGGTTAGTGCTGAAACAAGTAGGCGGGAGTTGCCCTGTGCAACCAAGCGTGCAGCAGTTGGTTCGTTTAAGAGATTACGTTCTGGTTGAGCAACAACAGTTCTGAAGGCTTTCAATGTGGTCTAGTTCCTCCCTTTTTCGCGCTAGTCATTATCTCAAGTCCACACATAAGCTCATGATATGAAACGAAGCTTAAAAATTTTTTACAGAGAAAATCAAAATTGAATAACACTAGCACTGATGCGTGGTGTTGCTTTTAGTTTGGTTACTGTAGACGCCTAAAAGAACAAACATAAGAAACAACTGTTATTTAATAACAGGAGATTATTAAAACTAGCAAAACTCAAAAAGTCCAGATTGCAAACGTTAGTCCGATGTGACTTCACTCGAACAAAATTTATATTTTTCGTCTACCAAGAATCTCTGCTACAGCACATGCAGTTAATTTTAAATAACCTTTTGTGAAACAGACACGATACCATTCGGCACAACACAATAACAATCATTTCGAAAGATTTTACAGCAGAGACGGTGCGGTAGTGTGTTCGTGGATAGTTTCCAATAGTAAATCACTTTTTTGGTGCGGCATGCAACGGTTTCAAAATCGCGATGGTCCACAATCATTGAAAGCATTTTAGGGCACTCTGTAAACTTGCCTTTCATTTCACCAACTAAATCGCCATGCCGTTTGAAAATTATCCCACAGCGCCTCTAGCGTTGACGAAAAAATGTAGTTTCAAGTAAAAAATCATGCGGTATTGCATAATCGGAGCTTTGCAAAATGCTGAGAAATTCTTCTAAAATAAAAAGTTGCAACTTCAGTGACTGCAATCAGAAAATTGTTAACCAAACACTCAGATGAACACAAAGTTGAAACTTTTATTTAAAGATTTATGTAAAAACCACAGCCAGGCTTATCAAAACATCATTGCCATGGCCCATAACTCAGCTTCATTAGCAGTAATGCGCTTTCGCACAGATCCCTCGGGATGGGTTACAGGTACAGGTAAAATAGTACAAATCAGATTTAAAACCCGGATAGCTGCTGGCTCAAAGTGCGCAAGGTTGTACTTTGCAGTCTCCCTTAGAGCGCTATTGAATGTATTCAATGGTTTAGAAATAGCCAGTTATTTTTCTTGTAGATAATTTAAAATATATTATGTCAATCCATTTTTAAACTTAAAATAAAACAGCATTGAAAGGTATAAAATGCGCAAAAATTTTGTTAACTATTTTTTGAATACGCTTGCATTTCAAGTTTTGTATACGTTGTGGGACTACAATTTTTGAATTAAGGTTTCATGGTGTGCGTTTAATGCCGTTCGTGACCGGGAAAAAATAAAGTGCTTTTTTTTACAAAATATCACATAAAGTTCTCCATATTAAACATAGTGGAATTGAGTGATATCACATTTGTCATATCAGTTAAGCATTTAGCTTTCTTAACAATCCAACCACTGAGGACTTGTCATCTTTATCAAACTGATTCAACCATAATGAAACTTAGAACTATATTTGTACGAGCTTACTACGACCGTCGCGTTTTAATCAAACTTCTAGGTGGAGAGTTGACGCCTATTGTTTGATTCAGAGTAAATTTAACGCATTTGCAATGTAACAGACGTTGATAATTATTTATTGAATTGTCAAAAATCTTTGAAATAAAAGACCTTCAGCGATTGCAACCTGCAAAAGCTACAAGAACAGCATAGGAGCATTGGCGACTCAACGTGAAGGTTTAGCGTGGTTCTGGGCAATTAAAAAATCAGCATCCAAGTATTTTATCTTTCTGTGACCACTTATCTCTGGTGGGCATAGGTAGCGGGGGCGGGGGGCCTTAATTTACGCCTTTATTTCTAAAATAAAACTTCTGCATAAATGTATTTGAAATTTAATAGGCCTACCGTCGAAATCGAAACCCAAGAAAGAGCTTAAATCCAGAAATGTTTTCTTTAAAAATTTGTTTGAGAAATCAGGCCGGGGAAAAAAAAGTGTAATCTACTTATAGCAAAAAATAACTTGCAGCATATTGAGCATCTTAACATCAAAAAGGCAAACCAGCGATAGGTAGGTTATTGTAGCATCTGAGCCAGGGATTCTTCACTTCTCAACCGTGGCCCTTGGCCCTCTAAAGGGATCACAGAGCACAGAGTGTTCTCTTGGGAGCCACGATGGTAGAAATCATTAACACTAGAACGGCCGGAGCAGCGGCAAGCCCTCAACGACCAACAGCCGTCATTTTGACCGCTTCTTTCGATTTGCGTTTTTACGAGAATATGCTAGGTGTGGTTGCAATGAAAGTGTCGGAAAAATACTCAGTTCACGTAACTCAGTCATCAAAAAGCAGTTATATTCGCAAAAAAAGCAAAAATTGGACATAGATTTGAAAACTGTTCCAAAATTTAGCTATTGCACATAAAACCCACTCAAAAAATAATAAAAAATGCTGTTATTTTCAAATATTGTGAACCGAAAATTCAACAGTGGTTTAGGGAGCTTGTGCTCTTCCAGTTAGTAATCACCCGGTGTAAATATGTCAAATGCGATGGCTTTCACTCTCAAATCAAACCCGTCGCGTAGAATTCATCACTTGCGCGGTATTGCTATAAATCAAACCCGTGCTTAAATAGATAGAGCTTTCATGGAAATTCAACCACCGGCGCCGACAGCCCACGGTGCTGAATGCCTATGAAAGTCCGTATTTGCCACGGAAATATTGCATTACAGCTCGTTTGTGGTTTACAAACTTTTTCATAACCTAAAGTCCTACATATTTACAGTGGAAACTAAAAAATTTGTTATAACTGGTTTTTGAGTTAATGGCACGAATAAAATCTATTCATCAGCAAAAATCAAAACTTCAACATACTCTCGGTATTATACACCGAAGCGTGTAACGAGGGCTGAGCTCCTCAGCTGAGCGCCTGGACAACGCAGCTTCGAACTACGAAAATATATCGCACCGGTGCGAGTCACTGGCGATACTGTGTACGATTTAACCGGTCCTAGTAACAAACCTCAGACCTCCCGCAGCGATAGCAATGACGTTGCAACTGAGCTAACCGGCCGGTAAAATCCATTCGTCTGAAAGTAGAACGGATATGGTCTTATAAAGTATCGCAGTAAGTTCAGAACACTGTTTTTTCTATAGCGGCCAAAATGACCGCTAATGGCCGTTGGAGGTGAAATATCTTCTAAAATAATTTGTGAAACCAATTTTCGGCTTGATACTCAGCATCAGAGTTCCTACCAATGCGAGTTTTGTAAAAAGAAATATCCCATCTTAAAATTGGAAAACCGTCAAAATAACGGCACCGGCCGTTCTACAGTAGTGTTAATGAATTATACCAGAAACGGACCGGGACTTTCAAACTTACACAATATAGGCACCACGGTCTTTTTGCGGTGCAGTCAAGGGGCCACGGCTTAGAAAAGACTGCGAATCACTGATCTAAGCTTTTAGTATGGAAAAAGCAATCTGAGACGAGGCGAGGTAGAGTAGTTGTCGCAAGTATAGTTTATAGTAAACAATAGCTACTAAACTCAAAACTAGACCCCTCCACCAATGTATTGTATACTCTTCCATCTGCACTGACTTCGCAGACAGTCACTCAAAATAAATGTAGCCAACTGTATTTGAAGTGTGATTTTTTATAATGCCAGGGGCAGGGCTAATTTTCGGGGAGGTCGTAGCTTTACTTTTTTTAGACTTAATTTTAACGTTAACGACTAACCCTCAAAATCAATAACATAAACAGCTGTTGTGAAAGAAAAGCGGCCACTGTGCGAAATATCTATAGCCCAGTTTTAAAAAAAATTTTAATGCAGGCCCGTGTGGCGCTCAAACAGAGGTTTCAATGTATGTCACGTATACGGTCACGGAAACAACGAGAGCAGTAAGCTTTTTTGGAGCATACGAAAAGATAAAGTCGGGATGATCAATAACTCAGCTCCAATTAAAGTTATATCTTACACCGATAAGGTGATGCATCGTAGCAAGGCTGACGAGACTTTGGTTATAGTCGAAACATTAATTCATTTTGTTTTGCTGCTGAAACGTTTCGATTCTAGGTTTTCGTGTGGCGACACGATTTATGAAGTTCTACTATTTCTCGACGCATCACCTTATCGGTGTAAGATATAACTTTAATTGGAGCTGAGTTATTGATCATCCCGACTTCATCTTTTCGTATGCTCCAAAAAAGCTTACTGCTCTCGTTGTTTCCGTGACCGTATACGTGACATACATTGAAACCTCTGTTTGAGCGCCACACGGGCCTGCACTCAATTTTTCAACCCTTCTCTTCTCCGATTTCGGCGTTCAATTAGAGGTGGTGTTCAATTAGAAGATAGTGCTGTATTTTTTGACTAGCTGGTCAGAATTTTGGGAAGATTGGATTAATGAAAAGAAAAAACTTATAACAGAGTTAGCATTTAACTTTTATAGAAAAAAAAAATCTACCGCAACACAGTTACTGTTAAGGAATCAAAAATTCAATTCGAAAAATCAGGTTACACGTCTCTGTGTAGCCGTACTCGTCATTTTCAACATCTTCCCTGTAGTGGCATTACAGGTGGTGTTCAATTAGAGGGTGGCGCTCTATTTTTCAATCCTTCCCTATAGTGGTGCTCAAATAGAGGTTTATGGACGGTTATGGTATTTACAGTAGCTGTTGAGGTTGCTAAAACAATAAAATTTTGCTGCACAATTACCCTGTCCACAAGTCCAAATTATGTGAGCTTTAGACCCACGGTTCTAGTTTCTGCATCACAATTAAATTTTTGATGTCGTAGTCACTTTTAATTGTGATGCAGAAACTAGAAGCAAGAACCGTGGGTTTGAAGCTCACATAAATTGGCCAATCACGTGTGGACAGGCTGAACATGGGTTGTTGGCGAAGGAAATCTGGTCTTTGCTTTTGGATCCCCCCCCCCCCTATTTTAGAAATGCTTCCGCCATCGCTGCTGGTGGGTCGTGAGGAAGCAAAAGTTGTTTTATTTTTTAAACAAGGAAGTAGGCCTACTTGGTCTGCAGCTCGTGACATATACTGTATATTATGGCGGCCATAATTGCAAGACCAGAAGTTCAAATCTCACCTCAACTTTGTTGTTGCGTTCTTGGATAAAATGTTTTGTGATGACAATCTGCGTTCGACGGATTCTTGGAAAGAACCAAATTGAAGAAAAAATAAAAATAAAGAAGAACTTGGAGACAACGACAACTCACATGAGACTAAATATATTCTATGAGCCACACCTTGATCGTTCTTGATGAAAAAATAAATCTGTCAATAAACATTCTAAAAATGACATAAAACAACAGCTTTAAAAATACAACTTTAAAAAAATTTTATTCAAAAATTGTTTTTATAAAAAAGCTCGTCTTCAGAAATTGTTTCACTAGTTGCATTCGTCACGGCGTCACAACTGCGTGGTTTAAGGTTTACCACTGCTGTAATGTACCACATTATTTATTTTTTTAAATATGATCACTAAGTGACGCAATATAGCTATTTAGGATCTAATTCATTTTTCATTGCGATGGATTTGAAACGATACATAGCGATGTATGTGCATTTTGCTTGAAAGAAAACGAAACTTTACTTCTTTTGTTTGGCGAATGTTCAATTGTTGACCAATTCTAAAACAATGAATTAGATTTTATTTCAACCAAAAGTGGTATTGATTTAATTTGCAATAATAAACAAACATAAGCTGTTTGGATTGCAGGAAAAGGGAAATGAATTTTATTTGATAGATGAATTACTTTTTTGTGCAAGTTTTTTGAATTATTGGTGTAAATATTCTAAAATCATATCCAACATGCTACAATATTTCAATATGTCTAATTGTATGAGAGCATCCGAACATTGTATTGCGAAGAAGAACAATAAATTGACGTCACATTTTAGAAAATGATCCCTTCTATAAATTTACGAATATGATGTTGAGTTTTCCGATCGTTTATTCGTTTTGTGTATATGTATGTCTTGTTGTATTGCTTTAATAACTTGAAAAATAAAATAAAATAAAAAGACCCAATTATTTTCTAAATATTGTTTATTAGTTGATAGGTAAGCCAAAATCCAGAGGCGTGGTCAAAGGCTGGGGGAGGGAAGACTTCCCCGAAATATTTCTAATATCATTGTTACAATAGATACCCTGTTATTGATCATTCGGAAAACAGGAACAAAAATACGTGATATCTCTTTTTCGTTTACGTTGATTGTTTAAGTTTTTGCCGTAGTTCAGTTTTTTTTTCTTTAATTGCTGCTTTAGTTTCAAATTTTAATTGTGTTTTTTTTTTCAATTAAATTTTAGTATTGGTCTTCTTTCATGATGCATTTATTTCGCAACATTCCGAAACCCAATGCGCATAGTCGTATGTTGTTGTATAGTAGGTCAAGTAATTGACAACAAAATTTTTGCTTCGTTTTTTTAAGTTTTAATTTAGAAACAGAAACCAAATATGTAAAACACAAGATTCAAATTATGTGCTTGTAAATAATGCAGCTACGGTGGGTGTGTGATTGAAACTAAAATTTTGTACAAAAGCAAATATACTGGTAGGCCTAATTTGTTTCTCAAAAAAAATTTGGCGGAGTAAAAAAGAAAACAAAAAGAAGTTGGCAGATTGAACGGTGTGAACATTTGACCCACGATCAAGCATTGATAGTTCTATACTCACTGCGGAGATGTATGGCCTTCATCGTTACAAACCTACATAACTGCTATTGTATCTGAATGTGATTGGTGTCAGAGAATTGAGTAAAGTACATGGGTACTGGGTAGACATGATTAAGTATTTAAACTGCTATTGTATGCAGCTTAAAAAATTTCACAAATTCTGCAAAAATATCGACTTCGTCGTGATTGTCATTAATTTAAGCCGTAATTGAATCAATACGCCAAGAAGCTAATCGAAAAGCAGTAGTAACAATTTAGCACTGGCTATCCTCGTCCTTCATTTTTTTAAAGGACTTCTTGATTGTTGCATGCATCGCCTAAGCAGGACCGGATTTAGACAATGAGAGGTCCGAGGCTATTTGACCGATGAAGCTCTAGAGATCAATGATCACTCCCATTTCTACGTACATAAAGGTCTTCAAGATCGATTTCCGAAAAAATAATTTTTGTTGTTCTCGATGAGGTTCCTTATTTTTCTCTGTCGCTCTAGGCTTCAGCCTGACTAGCCAATTGGCAAATCCGGCCCTGAGCTTAAGTATAATTTACGATACATCCGCGCACTGTTTGGCGTCACACAGGTCTGAGTGTGATAAAACTGCCGTGAAACTGAAACTCATGGACTTGTATGAACTACTGAATGCCTCAAACCCACATCGGTTGGAGCTCTTTTTTTTGTAATAATCTTTTAAACGTGATAAGTTTGGATAATTACAGAAGATGTGTTTGCGTGAAATTTAAACTTTGTGCTTTTTGATATTTTGTAACAAATAAAGAAAACTTCAGATGACGAAATGTAAACAGCAGATACAGTATGACCTGAATCAATATTAAAGAAAACATTTTAGTACCGGTTCAATTTTTTTTACAGTACAATGCTCGTTAAGCATTGCTTTTTTCTATTAAAGCAAATACCTGTATATATATCAAAATTTGAAATTACACGAAAATGCAGCCTTAGGCCATGGTTTTGTGTACATTGGAAATACCTGCTCTTCAAGACTAGAATATATCCATCACCTCAAGCTGCTATAAGTCCTCCTAAAATGTAAAAAGCCGAAGCTAAAAATATACCACTCCGTTGATGGCCGAAAACCCTTTCATACATCAAAATCAAATCAAATCTTCATTATACACGCCGCATTACGCCGAAGCGTGTAACGAGTTGCGGGGCCCATCTCCGCGGCTTAGCGCCTGGGCTACACAGCTCCGAAGAAACGTCGCAACGGTGGCGAGTCGTTGGCGACACTGTGCCGATTTGACCGGCCCGGGAATCGAACCCCAGACCTCCCGCACCGAAAGCGTGCGCTTAGCAACTGAGCTAACGGCCGGTTAACCCCCTTTCATACATGCGCAACGTAATACCCTATGTCACAGTTCGCTTTTGTGTGAAGTTCAATAATTTATTATTTCTTTGAAAATCATTGTGGAGAAATTTACGCTGCACATTGTACGGTTTGATTTCTTTTCACTTCAATTCCTTTTCGCAACTGAACAGTTTACCTCGAGTGAACAACTCAAGAGTTTTGAAACATGGCGGTGTTGTTTTACAAACATACAGTGGCAGTGTTGTGGCAACATAACCCAAAAACCCTTCGTATGACATTACCATAAACCCAAAAAATATAGATAGTGACATCAACTCGACATTTTTATACAGAAAGTTTGTAAAATTATTTGCAATCTTTGAAAATGTGTTAACAAATCTTTTCATCTAATTATTTTTGTATTACTTCCAATCTGTAAATTATATGAACTTTCAATGTCTAGCTACACCAGAGTAGTGACGTCATTTTAGTGTGTGCGCCATTGTATTGTTTCCGCCCTGTGACGTGTAAGAACAGAAGCAAAAGCATTTACATTAGCTGCAATCAATTACCAATCTTTCATTCATTGCTTTCATACTTGGAGTATGTCGCAAAGGTAAGTCACGCGAATTGGTAGTGCACCCAACTTCAAGTATTTTCTTGGCAACAAATACTGTTTCTGTTCGTTCGACATCACCAGCAAGTTCTGTAGGAGAAATAAGCCTGACCAATCTCCTCTTAACCAAGTAGGAGCACGAATAGAAGCGTGTATATTAGGCATGTAGAGCAATGATTTACCGTTTTTATCTTCAGCCATTTTAGGTTGTATTGTAAGCCTAGACCGTTTTTTCCTGTGAGCAAGCAAAGTACTGTAAAAAAAACATTCAGCGTAGCCTACAGTAAAATGTTACAGTGAGCTTAGATAATATAATAATTATACCCATGAAACGAATTATGATAAATGGTTTTGCAAATACTCGAAGCAGAAAATTTTTCAAAAGGTTTTCCAATTTACAGTATTTCATTAATTCCACCTTGTTGTCATTTTGACGGTTCAATAGAAAAGGTTTGGTTAAGGTTTCTCATTTTTTTAATAAAATGGCATCAAAATTGTTGTAACCCACAGCTGTTACATGAACAATATTTTTTGAGGGAAAGTGTTTTTAAGTGAAGTTCAAGCTATGTTGCGAATTTTTAGATTAATAAATGAAGATATAGACCCGCACGTATTTATGTATTGAGCTCTTAATTTTTTCATTCACAGTACGGAAATTTGATTGCGTAGTTTTTCATTTTGCACTTAATAATTATACCTGACAAAATAATTTTTCTTGTTTCGGTCAAACCTTTCTTGGCAGTTGTATTTCGTCATAACGTGGTCATTTGCACAAAACCTATTTTGTTAGGTATTGAGTGATTTTATTTTTCGAGTACTTGTATCTTTGTCCTGGTATTTTGTTTGCTTTAGACCAGAGGATTACAATGCACTAAATTTTCATCGAACTTACCGTAGAAGAATTGACCATATTGTGCTACGAGTCTCATACGATTGTGAGTCTATTGAAAACGCCACGACATAGATAAAATGCCAACCTTGTAAATCCTAAACCAACCTCGTATGTTGGGTAGACCTACATATACGTGTGAAAATGCGCATTGTAGTCTGCACGCATTCGTATTTGCATCTTATGCAACGCATATTACTCCATTATGTGATATTGTAAGGTGTGCAGTTTCCCACTTTTGTGAAGCTTAAATTGATAGTATGCCTAGTAAGAAGTAGGACACTGGTTCCGAAATACAAAATTATGTCGCAAAATTTGAGCATTACAGTATACTGTATTCAAAAACCATTAAATTTGAATCGACGACAGACAAAAAGATTCTAGTGGGGACAATAATAGCGTTTGGGTGTAAATAATTACCAAAACCTAGGACAGAAAACTCGGAGATGGAGCCTGCTGTAGTTATATCACATTTGGGTATGTTGGTTTATTCACGTTAACTACGCCAGCTAAACAGCTTGATCGAAAATATAAAAGTAAATAAAAACAGTGAGGCAAAACGCATACTACAACAAAAAATTTGTTTTCACGTGGTGTACAAAACAGCTGCTAAAATCATTCTAGTGGGATCAATAATAATGTTTGGCTGAAAATAGTTACTAAAACCTAGGACCGAAAATTCGGAGATTGGTATGTTGGTTTATTTACGTTAACTATGCCGACTAAGCAGCTTGATCGAAAATAAAAAAGTAATCAAAAACAGTGAAGGCGAAACGTTTACTACAATTAAAATTTTGGTTTCATGTGGTGTACAAAACAGCTGCTAAAATCATGTCACCTGACCTCATTTAAATATACGTCTAGACACATCATTTTTGTTAGTGACAACAATTTAGTGTCTATAGACCAATTTGATGGGTTTACTCGATAAATTAACTCATCAATCATACGATGGTCATGCTTATTAGTTACATTACTTTGATTTTCATAGCTGTGTAACTATATCATGAACATGAACTTTTTGACTTAAAAAAATAGTAAATCGTAACTCTGACTAATTATATTCGTAGCTTTACGTCAATCGCTAATTTTTGAAAAAATAAAGTGTGGTAACTTCAGTTGAACTGTAGTAATTAGGTGGTAATCAGATAAATTGCAAAAATTGATTAATTACAGTGCAGCAGTAAGATTTTACTATTTGGCTAAAATTTATGACGCAAAAAGGAAATACTTCAAGAAATAAAAACTTGTTTTTCTTATACGTAAAAGCTAGTTGATGTAGCGTACATTAAAAAAGAGTATTTCAACTTTACCAACTCCAAGATTTTAGCATTTAGATCAAACAGCCTAAATACAGCAGTAAGTACAAGCATGAAGCAAAGAAAGATTGCCCAATAAAAATATTTGATATTAATAAAAATAAGCACTTGCGCTTTTAAAAATGGAGAATCAAGTCAAGAGATTGAATTTGCAGTGCTGCAAATGGTCAAACGAAGATCGAAATCGAATCAAATTATGTATCCAGGCTTTTGTTTTGACTCTTGCCAAAGCCCTCAAAAAAAGGTTCAGTTTTTTCCAAGTGGGACTGACGTGTGATGCGTAATGGGAATCTGTTAGAATAATGAGAGCATCGGGGTAGTTAAAAGAGATATTTCAGTGTATTTAATGGTAAGACTCTTTATCTTTTTTTCTGATAGATTTGCCTCCAAGCTGAGTAACACTTACAACGGGTTATTTTTGACCAAACTGCTTCCAAATGCTATGGAACAATTAAGAAATGGGGTGGCAAATGCAATGCACCAGCATGCATTCTATAGCCTATAAAAAAATCAGCACTTGTAACGTTGGGCAAGCAAGTTTATGTTAATAGTAATCGCAATGTACAGTATACTGCAACTATATACTGTATATGGAGTTGACTGATACATCTATAAGTGCATGTAAATTTTTCTTTGATCTCATCAATTTGTACAGCTCTGTTGGGCATATTCCTATAACAAACAAAAATTTCAAAAAGCAAGAATCAAAATCAATTGGAATGCTCGTAGTAAAAACGGTAACTTCTGAAAGAATCAGGATTAGTTGTATTTATTGTTCTGTAGTCGCATTTTGAATCGCTAAACATTGAAAAATTGAAGTTGCGAGCCTGCTAGTTTTCAATCTTTGTCTTTTGGATTAATTAGAAAGAATTGAAATCGCTTTTGTGACTTTTTACTCGTTTTAGATGGCTTAGCAATCACGTATTGGCATTGTTAGCGGGTTGCGGAAATAAGAGCAATATCCTGTACATAGTATAATACAATTTGTCCACACATTGAGATGTGATTATTGCGGTCACACCGAGATGCATGTTTATGTAATGTACCTAACACCAACAGAACTAACATTCTTATTCTATTGTCTTGACGAACCCGATTGTTGATTACATGTCACAAGCAAAGCCGCGACGAGAATCGAACCCAAAAGTACTGCAGCGCTTCCCGCATCACACGGTTCTCTAAGTCACTAAGCTATTAAAACGTCGTTGCAGTCCAGCAAAAAATGGCGTTTGTAAACCCACGCTTTGTCAGAAAAAAGCAAGGTTCTGCTGGTGCTGGGTACATTACATAAAAATACCACTGGGATTACAATAATCGTTATTTTAGGCCTAATCGGCAACGCTTCAAACAGGTAAGAGAAAATACAGAACATTAAATATAACATAGGCTACTGCATTGTTGTAAAGTGTAAAAGTACTTGTTCACGGAAAGAAAAAGATTTTGATGAAGACAAACGTCCTTTAGTATTCCTTAATATCATTATCTTTCGAAAATAACATCTAATTTGTGGCATGTAAAAATGAACAAAACCCTATGCGTATCAAACACATCGCTTTTCCACTTTGCGGTGACTGCAGGTAGCTCGTTTTCAAAAGCAGATTTGGTATCCAAGTTTTAAATCACGAAAAGTAGCAGCGGCAGGTGGAAAATTCAAAATGATAGAAAATCTAGATTGATTTCGAATAAGCGATACCAAACTGAAAATAGCAATTTGAATGATGCTCATGTTTCTAAACTTTCTTAGAAGATTAAGAGCAACAGCTAGTAAAACGAACGTTGGTAGATTTTCAGTAACGACTTTTGATCAAATCTCTTTTCCTAACCCAAACATTTAGCTTTTCTTGAGAGATCCGATGCAGTGTGAACAGTCCATAAAGAACTCTTTGCTCAGCTATACTGGGTTAGGCCTATATTTCTATTTAGTTTTATTGAAGCTTACCGCCGTGGGATGTCTTTTGTGATTTTGTTTCGAAGGGTAAAACTTAAATTGTGCTGCCTGGACAAAGGTAGTTATAGTTATTTTCAAACACCAAATTCATAGGAGCTAGCAATATTGTTCTATGGCAAGGTAGTTGCATGAAAGGTGGTTTAGCTTTGACGCTTTTTTGAAATGTCTTTCAATGGAAAAAACATTAAACTTTTATTACCTTCGCGGTTTTACTCCGAAGCGTATAACAAGAAGTGGAATCCATCGCAGTGGCTTCTCCGAAGAAACATCGCGGCGATGCCAAGCCGTTAGCAGCGTTGTGTCCGATTTGACCAGCTCGAGAATTGAACCTTCGACTTCCCGCAGCAACAGCGATGGTGTTAGCAACAGCGCTTACGGGCGGGTAAATGTTTTTCACTAGTTGCAAACAATTGAAATTTCAAAAAAATGATAAGTAAATCACAACCCTCACCAACCGTCAAAAATAATTTAATCAATGAGCGGATGTTCAGCAAACTTGAAAAATACAATTATTGTAAAACGAAACTCATGCAACTTCTGTCTTAATGCTCAGTGGTTGTGTTTAATGCAATGAAGTCGCTGGGATGCTGCCAAAGCAAAACAAACAAATGTGATGATTCTTGCATGAATTGAGATTCCGTCTTTTGGCAAAGCTGTTGTTGTGCACAGTGGTTAATTTTCTCAGGTTTCTTGCTCTAAAACGTTTATTCTTTTTTACCTAGGCCTATTGGATGCGATTTTGAATAATGAAAGAACAAAAATGTTTGGCAAAAATTTCCACCTTTTGTTTATAAAATAAAAAAATTTTGGCAACGAAATGATTTCAGCAGGACATGGCTCAATAATGATTACGCCATCAACAGAGCACAATAAGTCATTCAGTTTGCAATGCCAGATTTACCCGTCATAAGTGGCCCAAGCGATGCATCGACCATTGCATGGTATAGCATCGTAAATCCCACACCACCTATTACAACATCATATAGCACCCAAGTTCCTAAATCAAGTATTACATCATAAAACCCTATATCCCACACCAACTTCGTATTAATCAGGCAGGCCTCCTTGGTAATTGCGGGTTATTTTGAACTATTTTTGAATTAATATTTCACGAAAAAATTAGGCATGCTTTTCTCTATTGCTTTTCATTGAGCAAAACTCAGAAAAAGATCTTGTCCTCCAACCAAAATGCATCGGCTCATTACAATTTCACAAAAAGGGATAGCTTTGACTTGCTTCAAAACTTTGAAGTTCGCGCAAAAAGTGGTTTTATCTGAGTTAAGAAAAGAAACACTGGCATTAAATTATCATTACAGAAACTTGCATAAAGACTTTACACCAGAGGACTCACCGCATGATTCTACAATGCCCACAAGCGTTAAACTTGATGTGTTGTTTTAGTTATATATCAACAGCTTTGCAGGCTGTTGTTTTGATTTAGCTTAATGTGGATCTGCTTAGTTTTTGCTTTAAATAATGCTTAACAATCATGCAGACTACATACATATTACGTACAAAGTTGGATCAATTTCTGCAAAATGGATCAATTACAATTATGATAAAAAGTGTAAAGAAAAAGAGTTCAGGCAAACTTGATAAAAGTAATTGATTGTAATTAGGCCCACAATTTTTCTAAAATAAAAAATATATATAACATTAAAATTACATGAAAAATCCATTTTTCATGGAAGTCATAATCATACTCTAAAAACAAGTTTTAATTTGAGATCAGATGTTTGATTTGGTTATGCATTGGATTCGAACTTCGAACTTTCAATTTTCAGAGGGTTTATGCTTCAGCTTAAGTTTTAATAGTGTCGTTTTTAGTAAATATTTGAGTGCTGCGTGTGAGTTTGCACAATGTTAAAATTTTCATGCCGCAACTATCGCTTTTTTTTTTCAATTACAGAGGAAACCTCCTTATACTT
Organism: Trididemnum miniatum; assembly: GCA_964006365.1. Classification (NCBI taxonomy): domain Eukaryota; kingdom Metazoa; phylum Chordata; class Ascidiacea; order Aplousobranchia; family Didemnidae; genus Trididemnum; species Trididemnum miniatum. The sequence continues at coordinate 2,597,375 of OZ023252.1, forward strand.
GATTAAAAAAATATGGGCGCGCACCACGTAGCCTAAATGAACGAAACTAATCAGCAATCACACCCTTCAGGATGGTAACGCTTCGTCAAAAATAAAATTATAAAATCAGAATATACGTGTTGAATAAAAGATAAACCAATAATTGCACTTTCCAGTGATTGAAGGGCTGCTTTGATTTGTTTCGTAAAAGCATTGCAATGCCATAACTTGAAATGTCAGTTTGCCTTTGTTGCAGCAGAGTAGGAGAATAAATGTTAAATATACATCTAATAGTAGCGTTAGCGTATAAACTAGCAAAACAAAACGTCTTTCACAAAAATTATCCACCCTTTTCTGAAAAAAAATTATTTATTAATTTATTGTTTATTTATTTTTTTTTTTTTCATCAGCAAGAATTTTTTTTTTTTCATCAGCAACACGCAAAGCCACGTGTTTCGTCGCAAGCAAATGAGAATGTTTGGTTCATTTTTGCATAGTTATGGTGCCGAATATGCAGTGATTTTCTACCGAAGATGTAAAAAACATTGCCGATATTGAACAAACTTCGGAAACAGCTGTAGAGACGCGTTGCATCTCACGATAATTCATTATTGACCAATACATTCAAACGGCCTGATAATTGTACATCCAATGCTAACGGTGCCTGGCCAGACTAACTGCAAGTGCATAACTTCAAAAATTCTACAATGTCGATATGCATTTATTTTACTGTGACTATTGTTACTGTTTTGTAAACCTAAGTGGTCTGCAAGCCAAAAGGTCTATTTCTAGCGATTTTCCACAACATCAGCAGTGACATACAGTAGAACTGGGTGCATTTTGTTTTCAGTTGCATATATCTATCCTCCTATCGCGAGAAAGCGATCAATGCGCTATACGTGCTCGCTTAGGATTTGCCAGTCATCTGTCTTTAGCACCAAAATGGGAGAATCACTGTAAGTGCCTTTCCCAACGGCTTGTTCTTCACATTTGCCGGGTTGTTCTTCCTACCGTCCATTTCCTGCTAAGCGTCAAACAGGAAAGCTGTGAATACCAATTGTAAAGTTATTCGTTTAACCCGACCCGGAATCAAACCCTAATCTACGGCTCTCGAGGCGGACGTTCTTACCACTCGGTCATTTTAGCTGTCATGTATCTGTATATTTATCATTTAAAACATTCATTAAAACAAGACAAAAGATGATAGCAAAAAAAGTTTATCATGGTAACAGCATAATCAATTTTTTTAATTACGTAAAATAAGCTAAACATTACCGCATCTTAAAATGAAGCAAATAAAATAAGCCTATTTTGTCTAAAAACGTCTATTTCACAAGAATTCAATTGAACCAAATATTTTTTTCAATGAAGTTGACATCCAAGTTATTTAACCTGTAGTACCACTTGCTTAAGGTGAGAAGTAAACTATGAAAACTGTAAATGCTTTACGTCTCATTTAGATTACCTCCGAATATATACATATCGGTAAAATATGTAAACCCTACGACGTAGCAGTATTTATTTTTGCTGCACCGCTGATTGATAATTACCGTTGCTGTGAAGTGTGTCTGTGTATGCGGCTCTCAACATGACATATAGCCTAGTGCTGTTTTAAAAGCATTTTACATCAGAAACGCCTACCTACAAATGCACAAAGATTGATTAGGCAGCATTTTTTTTCATAATGCATTTGTTTTTCCTTCTCACCTTCGTTTTTTCATGTAAAAAATTAATTTTATTTTGTAGCAAGCTTGTCAAGGTATTGCCTAGAAAAATCAATACTGAACAAAAAATGCTAATGTTTATTACGTCATCAAAAGTAAGCAAAAAGGTTACGTAAGTACATGATATTTTGTCTCTGTCAGGCACATCGACAAATCATTTGTTCTGGCGATCATCCATTGCACGTAGCCTACGTCGCAGACTTATGACTCTAGTTGCAAATGACCGCAGGCGTGAAAAATGTTTGTGATGTTGATGTGCTAAATTTTGGACTGCAGTGTGAAACTAATCACATTAAAAACAAAGTCTTACCAACTTATTTTGCTTCGGTTGCACTTAAAGATGCTGAAGTGTAATTATATAGCAAGAAAAGTAAGAAAAGTCGACAGCTAAACACTAAGTCAGTTTTGTAACGAAGCAGTAGCACAAGCAGGAGAAGTACGAACTTTTGTAGCGGTGTTCTGCAAAGATCAACAAAAAAGATCGTTTTCTTGTGTTGAAAACTGTCATTAACTACTTTTTTTGTTCAGCGGTTTCAATGCGTGAAAAATCAGTCAATAAGTTGTAAGGTTAACGTGGTTAGTTTATTGTACATTTTACTTGTCGTTGTACAGAGATCTAGCTAAGGTGCAAGACATTTACAGTATTTTGCATAAATAAAATACTGTAGGAGGGATGAATGATATGACTTAGCGCTGGTATTACTTGCAGTCATTCTACAGAATTTCAGTAATAACTTTGCACCGGTTTCAATACGTTCGACTGTCACGCAGTCAGATTTTTGTGTGCTCCCAACACGAATGACTTGAGTGCGTTAAATGTTAACAGGTAAATATCACCTTAACGGCATTGCGCACTCTTAGTCCGAGAAAAACAACCGAGACGTGATATCTTCTTCGTTCAAAATCTGAAGTTAAAATGACACCATGAAGTATAACAACAACTTTTAGTTCAGAGTCTTACTTTGATTGCTACACCAGACCCTCTATTTTAATATTATTTTGTTTGGGGATTTCTTTTAATACAAAGAATTCCAAAAACGGTTTCCGAAGCGCCACTAATTTGTACATCAGGTGAGAAATAGGTGATTTTGCAGGAAAAATCCAAACGTCAATTTAAGTCATTAGTGATATGTCAAAACAGCTTCTCATCGATCTGTTCGAAATATCTGTTGTAAGTGTAAAAATTTTGTCCTCAAATTTACAAGCGGGGCTGCCAGATGTCTATTTTGTTACACGCTCCTCGCTATAAATTGTGCAGTGATGCATTTTTGAAAACATCTTTTCTAAATGATAAATTTGTAACGATGAAGGTGTGCAATACACTGTACAACAATCATTACTGAAATAGATACCAACCCAATTAACAATATTTGAACGATTACGAAACAGGCTTATGAATATTCAGGCTAAAATTACAATAAAATTTTTCACCAAAAATGTCAAATTTTCCAAAAATTTGTAATATAGTATTCAAAATAATTTTTTTGATGTTCGGTTTCAGTTTAATGCTGTTAAAATCGCGAATGCAAGTTCCATCGAAGCACATTACGATTTAAAAATTAAATGAGTCCGTCGAAACACACAATTAACTGACAGGGTTTGGGTAACATTGTATATTGCCAGTTGATTAGAATTTTGTAAATGCAATAAACATAAATAATGGCATTTTATTTGAAATGAAAATTGGAAGTACAGAATCTTGCTTTAATTTCATTTGTACGAGATTCGTTTTCACTGGTCGTCAGATAAAAAACAAAATTGAATGATTGATTGATTTCTTCATCTTTATCCTCCTATCACGAGAAAGCAGCGGAGGCGCTATGCATAGGACGAATCCAGACTCGCTTAGGAGTTGCCTTTGTTTCCAAGTTTTCCGGTAGAAATTTCTTCTGACTTTTTTAATTTGCTGCTATAAAAATTTGTAAAAAGATGCCATGCGCTGTCTGATCGGTATATGCCATGGCAAATACTTTTACACCTTTGCTCTTTGATTCAAAACCAAATTTCAACGGAGTCGCGGATGTTTGTTTAATGATTGATGCAAGAAAACTCGAATAACTTTCTTGGAAAGTAACGCTGATATTGTTGTAAGCATGCTTTAGCTATTGTAGATATGCATCTGTACCGGTGTCATGAAGACTTGCAATGTAAAAAGTTAATGTTTGGTTAAAACATAGCTTTACGTGAACTTTGAGAGAACATCTTAATGTGTGGGAGGTTATGTGTTTCCGTAGTTAGCGCCTACCTGTACTAATCGTGGTTATTTTTCGTTTGACAATATTCGAGTTTAATAAGTTTGTTGTGCTTGAGGCTGTTTTTACTTAAGGGATCGGTTTGGATTATCGGTTGAATAAATAGTGTTTAATTACATTTAACGACTTCAAAACTTAAGAATGACGAAAATGTTTGGCTTTGTAATTGGGTTAGTTCTACAACCAAGTTGTTTAGCTACTTTTTCAAGCCACAGTCGTTGCACTAGACTAGAGTAGTAGTAGTGTCTTTTATTTCTGCACCGTCAAAAAAATTAACACAGCAATATAGGATTTCAAATACAAACGGACACAGAAAAGGGAAGAAGCGACAAAACGATCAACGTCGTAACGTGCTAGCGAGAGTGAAACTTGAAGATGAGGGAATTAGTAGGCATGGTCGCAACACCCGAGTAAATGGTTAGTAAGGTTAGATGTTGGTATGGAAACTGCATGGAGACTGAACGTTTTTTGCCAAAGTCCGATAGATTTAACAGAAAAGATTTGAAAGTGGACGCTGACCTATTGCATCAGCGAAAATGCGGTTCGAGAGAATGCTGCCAGTCATTGTTTCAAGAAATTAACTTTTTTTTATCGAAGCTTTGCACTGAACGTCTTGTGAGGTCACCATTTCGAGAAGAGTTTTGTAAATGTCGATAATGTGAAGTTAAAACTTCGTACACTCACCTATTTAGTATAAACAAATTATGCCAATTTGTTTGCATATCACTGTAGTTTGTCAAAAAGTTTGTAAAACATACAGCATAAAACGGAGAAGGTAGTCAATTTATTAAACAGTTTTGTGTAATTTTTAACTTTTATGATCAAATTACACATCGTTTTAAAACGGTTAAAAACTCACAAAGTTTATTAAATAAAAATTAAAAAATATAATTAATAAAATGTATTGACTGCTATTGCGTATTTGGACACAATTCATTTATATTGTTTTGAAATCCAATCATACCAAAATAATTCCGAAAGAAATGAAAGTCGGATAGAAATATAATAGTTGTAGTAAGAATAGAACTGTGGTGAAGAGATTCTTATTTGATTGACTCAATAGTAACATTTGCAACGAATTAAGCTTTGCTTGTGGTACGTATGCTTTTCAAAAAAGCATTATTTTATGTTATTTCTGAATGTACTGAGATATTCTCATTGCATTTTTCAATGACAATTGAAGGCGATGGTGGGTCATCTTTACCGTTCTTTTGATTTACTATACCAGGAAATAATTAAATATCCATTTATACGCCACAAAAGCTCAAACACAATAATGTATTCGGAAGCGCAAGTTTTTGTTTGGTGCAAAAACCGTAAGCTTTAAACCTATAAGCTACAGTAGGTTGATTTACGCAGGTGTAAACCTTCAAAAACCTTAGTTTTATGCAGTTACAATCGCATGGTCTTACAGTAATTGATTTTCCCAATACATCCACAAAACATGGTAAAATTTAAGAGTAAAGTGTATTCCATATGATTATACCATGCTAGGCTTTATACCATGCTATTCGCATTATATCATGCAAGGCTTGGTTTTTCCACACCACATCAAAGTTGATGAAAGGATGTTTTTTCTTTTTTTTTTATCTTTAATTTTTGTTGCCGCTGCTTCATGAACGTTACTTTGTAAAAATCGTGATTGATTTTGCAACACCGATCTGCGCCTTGATGCGTTTCCTGCAAAACTGTGAATTGTTTTATCGTTCCCACCAAAATGCACTAGTGCTTGTGTTAAAAAAATAAATCACGATAACTGACTGAACACCGGTAACGACGAGAAAAACTCCAACCAAGCGAACGTCCAGCATTATCTTGTAGGAAGTAAAGTAACGTTTTTTTAGATACGCCATAATACGTGATTTGGTGTTGATCTAAAAGTTATTGCTACACGAAATAAAATAAAGTAGTATTCGGTGTTTCATTCGACTTCACAAGTGTCTTAGAAACTCCTAAAACCAATAACTGTGTGTTTCTACGATTCGTGGTTCACTTTGGATCACAAATTCTTGTATAGCTTATCACATTTTTTTATGTGGATGGTCAAATTGGTCATGTGAGCAAATAATGAGCGGTGTTTAAATTCCATTCAACAATAGTATTTATAAGCCATTTAATCCAGAATATTGAAAAAATGCTACGGTATTTTTGACATGTTAATATTGTAAAACGCAGTAAACTATTCTACTTCTAGAAAAACATAGTCGTCAAATATTGCATGCGGTTTGAACTTGAAGTTGGCAAAAGTTGTAAAAAGAACAGGAAATTAGCTTCTTAATTTCAAAAAAAAAAAAAGCCTCTGTGACATTCAAACGTATTTTTTGTCAAAATGAGTGGTCTGAAGCTCTGTCCAAAAATAATTGCACGCAGTCCAAACCCAAATATACTTTCATTTTTTTGGGCTTGACACGTTTTATGTTAGTTGTTCTATGTTAGCAATACCAGCGCTTTTTCATGATTTTTTTCTAGTAAAAGGACAAATAAACTGAAACTGATACAAATAAGCTATGTCTTCAAATAGAAAATAAGAAGCTGTCACTACCGCATCATAGATTTTTCTTCGAGTGATGAGCTTGCAGGCTTTGTGTGAAGCCAGTTTCATGCACGTAAAAACTTTGCAAAAGTACTATGTTATTTAAGCTTTTCACAAAGCATTTTGCATAAGTTTTGACGATAATATATTTCGCTACGTATTTCCGACGTAAAATAAATAAACAAAAACAATTTTAAGCTTAATTATAATTATAAGGTGTTGGATAACCATTTCAGTAAATTACCTATTATTATACACTCCTGCACGTTGATCGTGTGTAAATTATTGTTTGTAGTGAAAAAAGTTTGAAAAATACAATAATACCGTCTCTAATATTTTATTGGTGTTCCAACTTGAAGTATTAACACCACTAAAAAAAGACTTGAACCATGGTCAAAAAATTTACGTTAAATATGGAAGAGTTTTATCAAAAAATAATTGTCAGTTTGTTTTAAACATCGTTGTGTTTATTTATCGTCAACAGCAAATAATTATTTTTTTAATGATCTATTTGTTTTCTCTGTCATCATTGTGGATAATTTTTTTGAAGTAGGCCACATAACTGCATTTGAGTAATACAATTGGAAACAGTGGCAGTGTGTTAAGACTTGAAACACAAAAAGCTACCTTAAACCTCTTATTCTTGGGTTTTGGTATTCAATACCACAGCGATGCTGTTTTACAAAAGAATGTCTTATGATGGTTTTACAAGCTGAAGTCAAACGAAGAAAAGATAAAACTGTCAGTAGCCTCTGGGCGTGATCTTATCTACAACCTTGAGGAACTGGTGACAAAAATGAAAGGTTGAAAAGCTTATTTTCAAGTTAAGATCTTATGAGATAAAAATGAATTCCTTTCTTGTAATAACGAAGAGGATATTTGTTGCTCAAAATTCTTTTATAATAAGCCATCAGTTTAAAGAAACATTAGCGAAGTCTAATCACTGGTAGCAAATGCAGTTAGTTTGAAAATTGTTTTAGATGTAAATTGCAGCGCATAAAGAGTTTAGGTCAAGGGCAACTTCACAAAGTATCGCCTAATAGGCAATAGACTGAATGAAAAAGGACAACTTAATGCGATAATGATGAATTGCAGAGAAAGGGAGCGGGTACAGTTTTTTTGTAAGTATAAGCATCATTATTTTCATTTAGGTTTCCACCAGATGAGTTGTTTTTGATACATTATTCTGAATTTTGTAAACATTTGGCGTGAAGTGCGAGGTAGCTGTCAAAAAATGTCTGAATTTTGATGTACGATGTTGTAGTGATAGACAAGTATGTCGTGATGTGATTGTCAAGGCTGATCTAATCAGTGACTGGCCGCTATATTTGTTTCTTTCGGCATGATTTTTATATTTACAGTCAGAAACATCGCAGAGTTACATAAGTCAGCCACAGGAAATTCAACTGCGTTTTGTGCAAAGTGATTGCTCTTGCATCGGCCAATTACGTAAAAAACGTGAGATATTTATGAGTAGGCTACAGAGTAAAACAACAAAACTTCGTCTTTGAATATCTGTACTATACTGTAGAATTATTTTTATAGAATATTATGATGTCAACTAATTTTGAATTCTTGCATATTCCATAATATTCAGTAGATAACAACTTTGCTATGCTTTGCGAATTCTTAGTGAAACGCAATGTTGATTAAAAGTCAAAGTGAGTTTAAAGTTTAAACAAAACGCGTTTTTTGGATGAATCACGGTAACAATTGTTAATGCGATAAAAGATGGTTTTATTCTGACATTGGTTTCATGTCATTACATCTGCAACCTCATTATAGTACTTATATGCAATAGTTGATCGAGCTGATTAGTTAAATAAAGCCTACCAACTTTTAGTAAACATTTCTACCTGAGGGCAGTTGTTATATTCTGTAGGCTAAGTATTTGGTCTCATAAAGTCCAAAGCATTTACTTGCTTGTCCCAACAAATCGCATCCTTTGTCAAGCGGAAGATGGTGGGAGAAAATCTAAAATAAATCATTTTAAATTACGGTTAGTTGTTCAAACTTAACAAACTCAAAAGATGGAAATCATTCCGTGATAATGCAATAGTTTCTTAATTATTTTTTGCCAAGATTTAGGAACTTTTTGTGCAGTCGTTACATGTATCTCAGTTTTACATGTATCTCAGCGGCTATGTTCCACTAGGTTTGTTATGAATTCCTTAATCACTATTGGAAACAATCACTTCAAAAAATCACAAGCGTTCTACAGCAAAACTCAGTGTATACTCATGAGTGACAACAATAAAGTTATTGGACAGCTGACTCGTTTCTACATTGAAAGCAAAAGCGTAGCCTACTAATGCGATATGTGCACCTGCTTTTTGTGCGTTTAACTTGGGAATAAAGGGCACGTTTGTTTCGTCTACAAAAATTGAATTAAAATAAGCTGCAATAGAGCGCACGCTTTTTGGTAACCTTTTATTTTCATTAGCTTTGTAAATCTAGGTTTTAAAAAATGGCGCCTTTAATTCACAAATCGATTTTTGATTGATTTTGAAAAAAAAGATAATTTGTCGTGCGGAAAAATAAGCAGCTTATCTTTTACTTTCTAAAGATGCAACTCCTATGAAGATTCAGGCACAATTTGAAAAAAATATTTTAAGTAAAGTTTTTTGAACGCAAAGGTTAATGAAAAGGGAAATTGTTGAACCAGTTTCGCAATTGAGTGTTGCTAAAAAGTGTAGTTGTATCAGCAGTGGCGTAACGAGTAATTTTAAAAGGGGAGATGCATACCCCTCATCCTACTCTCTGAATCCGCCTCTGGCCATAAGCTTCAGAAACCATCAAAAGAGTCTGGCATATTTTAGTCACTTGACAGTTTGGCACCATTAGCTTTGCTCTTTTTTACGAAAAGACAGAGTCAAAAGGGGGGGGGGGCGGGGCATGGCCCAATGGCCCTACCCTAAATACGCTCCTGTGTATCAGTTATATTGGATTTACCATTTTTATTTAGCAAAATATTTATTTGGTATTTTCAAGCCAATGACTCGTTTGCATCACGCTGACCAACTTTAAACTTGACAGCATGATGTACGTACAAATGGAAGGGGCGAGAATGGAGGGGCTGAGTTAAATCAGAATTAACTCCAAAACACTTTACTTAGTTTGTAGATTTTGAAAATACTCATTTACTTTTGTTTAGATGACTTTAGAATAAAGTAATAGCTCCAAAAAGTGAAGCTAATCCCATCAGAGCGACTTAAAAAGATTCTTCTTTCTCACCTTTTTTGAGCGTGTTTTTGTGGCAATGTGGTTATTCGAATGTTTGAAAAAACGATAACATCCAAACTTAATTACTAAACGTGTTGATAGAATCTCTCAGAAGTTTGTTTATTGCCTGGAGGAGATTTGCCCATAAACGACATCGTCATTGAGATAGCTGTAGGTTTCGCGTCTATACCAAGGAAAGGTTATCATTTTTCGAATCTACCATGATTAACAGACATCGAATCAGACAAAATTGAAATATAAGTTTAGCAACAGAAAACGTATAACTTGTGGATTGGTTATTTACGAAGTTCTTTCAAGAAGCTTGAGGTTTATTGGCTTTATTTGGTTGTTACTAAAATTAAGTTTTGAAAAGATTGATTCATCGTTTTTTTTTAAGGACGATTCTATTTGTATTGTAGATGAACCAGCAAATTACTGTAGTTTAGTTGTTAACTAAATTAATCATGGTCCATACTCGTGCGATTGACCAACTACGTAAAAATTCTAAAAAATATTGTCAAGAGAAAAAAACTCATGAAAGTGTATGGTCTAAATTAGAAAGAAATATCCCTTACTGAAATTGTACTTTAGTTTTTAAAGCAGATCGCAAACATACGATACCAACATTCATTTCATCATTTTTGTTACAGCCCCCCTGATCCCACATGATAAAAAACGCCTAATGTAGGTTTAAACCTTCACGCTTTATCATTTTTTTTGTTAAATTGTACGATGAGGAAACAAGTATTTTACAAGTGTAGATACAAGTTTATTTTGGTTTTCTTTTCAGATCGACAATATAAGACTAGAATTGAGCAGTTTTTGTAAGGTCTTAATAAATATGGAGCTAGCTGAGTTGAAGTGATGATGAACATATTGCTGCTGTTTATTTCTATCTTCGTTTTTCATCCTATTTCCTCCAAAAATACCGTGAAGAAATTAAATATTGCTGAGGGTAAGTTAAAATATATAATGTTTCAGGTAGACTAAACAATTTTTTTTGGCAGCATTGATTTACAACTGACCTCAATGTTTAAATTCTTTCGTTCTATGGTTTAATTTCTATATTAAAGATTATGACCCTTATCAATTGCTTTTAATTAATATTTTATTAACAGTTGATGCTGATGAGGAGTGTCAGCTGGTCGAAACACCCGTTTTTACCGAGGTTTATTTCGGATGGCCCATGAGCATTTCTTGCTTTCATTTGATGACCGAGTTGGACCGATTTGAAACTTCGGATTATGATGAAATGGGATCACAGCTTTCATCTTCTAATTCAATGACTGGCGACGAAATTGCTACGGTTTGTAACATTCCATGATATTCTTTAATAATCCCCTGTCGTTAAAGAATATCATGGAATCACAATATCATAACATTATCGGTTGATGTGAAAATACTTCAAACAAATTGCTTCAGTAGTCTCTCTCTACTTGTTTGGGATTCAACTATACGTTCTGTAAATGGCATTGGTTTTTAGAGATAATTACGAAGTTTACCGGTAGGCCTATGTTTTAGTATGCATCGTTACAGTGTGTTCAACAAAAATTACCAACAATTTTTCTTTGAATAAGCTTGCTAGCAAAATAGATTTGATCAACTTACGCAGTATTTCAACAAAATATTTTCCGCTAATTGGTAGTAAAACGATATTTCAGTTAATGTGTATAAATAAAAAGCTTTGCCTCATACAGTGTTATAACATGTTTAACAGCTCAGATGGTCGAGTGGTGTAGAGCGTCTGTCTCTTGAGCTGTAGACTGGGGTTTGATTCCGAGTCGGGACAAACCAATGACTTTAATATTGGCATTTACAGCTTCCCTGCTTGACGCTCAGCATTAAAGGGACAGTGTGAAGAACAAGCCGGCAAGTTTACTTGTTGTGCCTTTGGGAAAGGCACTTAGCGGGATTCCCTCATCTTGGTGTGGTAGACAGATGGCTATCAACTCCTAAGCGAGCTCGTATAGCGCATTGATTGCTTTCTCGTGATAGGAGAATAAACATGCTACTAAATAAAACAAGGGTGAAAAGCAAGTTATGGTGGTAAGGTTTGATATGGTTGACGCAATTGGGATTGCTTAAAGTGGCTTTAAACTCAATTTAAGGAAACTTATCTGGCAAAACAAAACTTTGTAAAAGTCAAAAATGAAACATAATAATCTAGTCAACAACTAGACTTGTTATTGCAGTGTGTCATTTTGGATCTGAGTGAAAACCAAGTAATCTTTAATAAAACTGCTGAGTTTCCGGGAGTGTTCTCCGATTTATCATTCAGCATTCGCAACTTCAGTGAAATACATTCTCTCAATTATTTGATCAAAGCATGGGTAAGATTCAACAGAATTGTACAAAATTACGAAGACTTTTCGTTCAGCATGTTGTGGGCTAAACAATTGAAAGGTCACATATTTTGCACTGTGCACCGAAGAAGCTCAAGCAAGAATCTTGCGATTTTTTGTTAAGTTGTTGATTTAGATGAGTTTCAAAGACGTGGTTTATTGCGAACCTGCCTAGCCAAGTGAACCAAAGCGTTACATAGTTTCTTAGTTCGATTTATGAATCTTTCACTTATTTCGCAACATTTTTCAAGTTCTAATAACTTCAATACAAAATACCACAAACCCACGGCAACTGCTGCATTGACTGAAACATAAAAAACAGCATTTAAAAAACAAACTGACAAGAACATTTTTGTGAACATTTCAACAGTTGTAGATAACCAGTAAAAAATGTATTTCTTTTTCAGTTTATTGGAAAAGAAAATACGTGCATCAGTAAGCTGCTTTACCTAAACGTCAGTGCCCTACCCCAACTTACTTGCGAGGAGTCCATCAACACGTCTCAAACAACAAATCGCAAAGGGTTTTTGGATAGAGCAGCGAAACTGTATTGCGATGGTAAGTTGATTGTTAATTGGTTGTGTACGCATTTGAAAAACATTTGGTTGAAGATTTGAAAAACCTTGTTATGACTCAATGAATTGATACCATGCAAAAATTGTGACACTTTGAGTATGACTTGTTTGGATAGGTTCGGTGATTACAATCCGAATGAAAGATGTTTCACAAAAGGAAACAACGGTGGAAATAAGCATAGTGTATCACAAACTAAGCTGTGATATTTGTACATTCACTCAGTAATCAGTAAATTGCTTGTGTTTGGTTCAAAATGTTTTCTGTTTGATGCACTATAACGCATAACCTTTCTGCTCTGTTAACCTGTTTCTGTATTTAAAAAATTAGGTTTACTTAATTTGAAATTTTAGCTCCTCGTGACAGCGCTCCTTTGCACACACCTGGCATGTTCAATTATACTGTTACTTGGTTCAAAAATTGTGAACATCTTCCAGAAGAAGCTGTGATTACCGGAAAATGGAAAAGCGAGGTGAGCCAAAATTTATTTAATCGCTGTGCTTAAGTGATGGCTGATTCATGGCATTACATGAAGAAACTACGTCATATACTTATCAAAGTTGTCAAATAACCAACAGCGCAGAGTTGTGGTGTTCAATAATCTATGTGCTTCATTTTCATCATTTCCAATTTAAAAACTTAGAAAAACTGTTTCCTTGCAAGTTTAATCATCATCCAGCTATGTTTACAGAGTTTATTTTGATTACGCAATGTCGTCATTATGTTTATATTGATTAGGCACTTAACTGAAACAAACACGAAATGTTAGACGTGTGTTGACCCAAAGCTTTAACACCCAGCACGTCAATTTTTGTGTCTTTTTTTAAACTGAGAATACTACAGCTTTTTTTTACGCGAATAAAAATGAACGACACTACTTAATTATGTAATTCACTTTTTATCTGGGTTAAATCACGAATATTTTGCAAAATATTAGGTTAGATGCAGTTTAGAGTTTCATTATCAATCTAAATAAAAATGTTAACCTACAATGTTCTTCGTTATTCTAGCAAACAAAACGTTTTTTGGCTGATGAAATGTATTTTCATAATATCTTAAGACGAGTTTGGCACAACTTTTCACGAAAGATAATCGAATATATTTTTAGCTTCATCTCAACCAAATCACCTTCGAACATCCCGGAATTTATACGTGTGAAGTTAGCCATAATGGAATGCGGCGGTACATTAATCACTACAGGATGTGTGTTTTGTGTAAGTTTTTAGCTATTAATTTTGGTAGTATTTATCGAAACTGTAACTTGTAATTAATTAACTGCAGATCATTTAACTTTGTGCATAATTAAAGCTGTAAATTCGAAACTACCCCCAAAATGAAGGGAAAATGTAAAACAGTAATTCAAAAACACCTTTTTATGATTTTGTTTTAGCAGAAATCTATTGCTTTAGAGGAATTGAAATAAGCAATAAATTAATGTTTATCTTTCACATTTTTTTGCGGTAGACCTATATGATACATTTTTACCAGCCTGTTGCAACTTTCAGTAAATTTTGATTTTACTGCTGGCCTGACCTTTTAATACACATTTGGGAAAACTGAAAGTTGTGTGATGGATATTGAGCCATTATTTTATAGGTTTTTTATTTTGACAGAAAAGGCAAAATATTGAAAGATTTTTTCAATACCATCCGTCTGATAACAAAAAAAAAAAAAAAAAAATTTGGAATCCATGTTATGCCCCTGTATGCGACCACCAAAGTTGGACATTATTTTCAACTGAAAAGCCAAACACCTTTGAGTTTACGCTCAGATGTCGTTTGTAAATTCACTTGCTCACGTGATGTGAGCACTACCTACGTAGGTATCTCATCGCGACATTTGAGTGTTAAAATTAAGGAGCATTAGAGCAACTCAGCGTCGAATAAAAGTGCTATTAAAGAACATATTCAAAATTGCAGCAGTTGCTCTCAAGAACCAGATCTAAACTTCTTCACAGCTATTCGGAAATGCAGTACAGCTTATGAAGCCAAAATCCAAGTAGCCTTATTGATCAAAAAACAAAATCCGATATTAAATAAGCAGTTACACGCAAATGGAGCATCGTTTCTGTTAAATAGTTATTAATTTGCATGCCGTATTGCTTATTGATGATCATGATGATGAATTTTTCATTTTTATCCTCCTATCACGAGAAAGCGGCGCAGGCGCTGTGCGTAGGACGAATCCAGACTCACTGAGGAGTTGTATTTGTTTCCAAGTTTTCCGGTAGAATTTTCTTCTGACTTTAACTTGCAGCTTGCCAGATTCCACCAAGCAGAGATAATCATCGTGAAGCATCTTATCCAAGGACACAAAAAAGGGACTAGGTTCGGAGTTGAACCACTGACTTTGCGATCATGGTCGTCGTAAAAACGACAACGTCGTCGAAAAAACGACGCTGCCGTGATGTCATCAATTGGTCATAATTGTAATTGTCGTATCGTAATTTAAAATTTACTGAAATATGAGAAAGCTAGGCTGGAGCTAAAAGAGTTTCAGCATGGTTTCAGCACTTATTAGGCCTAGTATCGTATTTTGTAATTTTCTTGCAGCCAATGTTTGCAGTTTAGTTTTTCAATAATTAATAACTCATTGTAGATCCTGAAGAGGGCATTATGGAATCGCCGAAAACGTTTGATTAATTTTGTTAAATATTAAACAATAATGTTAAACCCATTGGTAATTTTAGCACTAAATGCTTTGTGGTGTGTAAAAAGCCCCTCTCTACCAAAATTATATTTGACAGAAAAGTTATAGAAACTGATAGCACAAGTTCTTCTTCGTTTGTACGAGCAAAATACTCCATGATGGTCAAATATATTTTTAGCACCCATGTATATTTACAACTAGACCAAAATTATTCTTATCGTTTTGCTCTCCGTCAAAGAAAAAGCAACGCTTAATGTTCCGCAAAGTTTATACTTAAAACATTTCCATGAAGAAATTATAAAAAAATGTATTGATGTAGCCTAAGAAAAATAATATTGCTGATTTTGAAGCATCAAATTGTTGGTTTATGGAGTGCAAGTCTGTTATTTCTCCATACTTGAAAAAGAAGTGCCATTAAAAAAGCGAATCCTCGTTATAGCGTACTCGCGGTATTACGCCGAAGTGTAGCGAGTGGCAGAACCATCTCCGCGGCTTAGCGTGTGGACAAGCTAGCTCCGAAGAAACATCGCAGCGGTGGCTAGCTGTTGGCAACACTGTGTACGGTTTGACGGGCCTGCAAATCGAACCCCAGGCCTCCCGCACCAATGGCATTTTGCTTGACGACTGAGTCAGTCGGTCGGTGCGAATTGTTGTCTGCTTACAATTGCTGTAAGTAAACACCTCAAGAAACACATTAAGTTGCAACAATTTTAATTGAAGCGTCCTATTACTTTCGAAATCTTCTTGTTACTCTTGCTTTTTAAACTTTGCGACTTCAATCTTTTTAACAGCACATTGCGATTTCTTGTAAAAACATCTGTACGCTTTGCTACAGTAATGTAGGCATATATTCACAACTCACGTTATTGGTTTTGTTTCGTTTTTCTAACTCCACGATAAGTTTCTAAAATTTTGCAGCTGGAAAACCACAATCACGTGAAAAGATCCACTGCACTAAAAGCACTTATCATTCTCAAGTGGGATATAAGTTGATTGTGGAGTGCAAAGGAGACTACGAACATTTCTCCCACGGGTTCCATTACCATATTAAATGGAAGGTAGAAATCTATTTTGCTATGTTACATAGAAAAAGCACAAACGCAAGCAACTATAATCTTAACAATGTGTGTTGCAGCAACTTTCATCATCGGGTCAAAGAATGAATTGTTCAAACTACAACCAGAAACGGCGCGAAAAAGCGTGGAACAGCAATGCAACGTGTTATTTGTAAGTCGATCATCACTTTGTGAAACAGATAGTTTAAAACTTATTTGTTGTGTGATTATAATCTCAAACAATCTCGACGGGATAGCTCACAGAAACGTGATAAATGACAAACATAACAAAATAAACATCTGATCCAGAGCTACGGTAACTTAAACATTTTTTTTACAAAAAGAAAAAGCGCAAAAATCAGCATATTTCTACAGTCGCTAAGAACCTAGGCGATAATGTGGTTTAGTGCCTTATCATAATTCAAACATAAGTAACTGCAAAAAATTGAACGTAAAAATAAGCAAGAAACAGTATCAGGTTATCCGATACTGTAACTACGTAAAGATTTGCACGTTTTTATTGAAATAATGTTTTTGCAGTCAAGAAGACAACACATGCTTTCATCAAAGACCAACACAAGAAGAACAAGAAAACGCGGGAAAGGTGGTGCTAATGCGACTGACGATTCAGTGAGTTAGTGTTGTTTAAGCCCATTCACGTAAACCGGTACAGGCATGCAATCGCTTGGCAACAGGGTCAAAGCTGTATTTATTGTGAAATAACAGATCTTTATTTATTGCTCGTAAGTTTATGACTATAGTGCTTCACCATATTAAGCAGGTGAAATGCCTTAACAAGTTTATCGGGTCTAACAATCGTGCTTTTTGCCTTGAAGGCCAGATAAAAAGGTGCAAAACTTATCATGTATTCCTAAATGTCGTGATTGTATTGTTGTACGTTTTAGGAGTTTGAAGGAATCTGACTTTGGTGAATATGAAATAGTGGCTACATCGCACGCCGGAAAAGTGCGCGCCCGGTTTACAATCGAAAAAACATTGGTGCCAGCCTTGACAAATCAGGCGCTGGCTATCGGAATAGGTGTCGGAGTCGTAATTTTCTGGATTATTTGTAGCATCCTGCTCATTCGTCACAAGTTCATTTACATCAGATGGAAATGGAGACGAGCTTTTTCTCCAGTTGTTTCAGGTAGATCTTAAAACAGGGTTTCAAAAAATTTGCTTAAAGACTAGCTTTAGGCTCAATAAACTCGTGAATGTGACTCTTCTTAATTGAATTACAACTCACACATTTTGGAAATCATCAAAAATCGAAAAAATAAACAATTATTTTTTATTGCTGCTTGTAAACGTCATCTAAGCTTCCAATCCTAGCCCGGGGAGCTCACTCCAATTCTATAAATTCCAATTTGAAATCGGAGCTCGAATCGTGACTTTTTCCATAGCCGTACCGTTTTTTGGAGAACAAGTCTACTGGAATGAATTTTTTTTGCTGTTAGTTTTGTGTTTTTAACATTGGAATTATTGCAAGAAAAATTTGAATACCAACAGATCTTGTAGCAAAAGTCTAAGTGTCAGCGGAGGTTTACTTTTCAATTTCCATCTTTGCAACAACCTCTCGTTGATTGATCAAATCAAATCTTTATCATACTCGATACATTGCGCCAAAGCGTGGAACGAGTGACGCGGCACACCTCCGCAGTTTAGCGAGTAGACAACTGACCTCCGAGTAAACATCGCAGCGTGGAGAGCCGTTGGCGACCGATTTGACCTGTCCGGAAATCTAATGCATGACATCACCCGTCGATTGCAATGTCTTTAATAACTCTGCCTATTAATCTTAAAATAGCACCTTGCATTTGCAAATTACATGGAAACATGTTTTATTCTGATCGATTAAAGCTGATGTTTTTGTACATGCAGATGATAAGTCGTATGGTGCTTTTTTATCTTATCATTTTTCAACAAACATGGACAAGTTTGCTCAAGAACAAGCACGTGATGCGTATTTAACAGTGCGTGACGAGCTAATCAAATTGGGGTACACAATCTATGATCAATCAAAAGATGGAATATATATTGGAAGTATGTTACCGTTGCTCTGTAATTTTATAAACTGCGTTAAGATCCCATTTGGGTTCTTGCAATTGGTGTGTTTTCTGATTTAAGTGCATATTTTGATACATAAGATTAAAACTACAGTAACTGCCATGCCAAAGTGAACAAACCAAAGAGAGTCAAATAACTGAAAGCATGTACAGTGTATACCTATTATGGACTATACAGTGCGTTTACGAAGTTTAAAAAGTCTTGATTGTTTTCAGTGGGACCTGGTAATACATTGCAATGTATGAAGCAAAGCCATAGAGTCATCATCTTACTAACATCTGAGTTTTTGAAAGATCATTGGGACCTCTTTACATTACAAAAAGTAAGTTGAAATAAATGTGATGAACTGCTGACGATTGACCACTTCTTATAAAGTACCGTACGTTTAAAGTTGAGAGAACCATTTCAAAATATGCTATCTCATTACTTGGAAGTACCCAGATTTTGCATTGCTGGTATAAGTATTTGTTTTTAGCGCCAAAGCCAAGTGTTTTATCATCTTAAACACAAATCCAAAACTAAGTAAAATTCACTCCACCCTAATGTATAGTGTATACCTATTATGGACTATACAGTGCGTTTACGAAGTTTAAAAAGACTTGGTTGTTTTCAGTGGGATCTGGTAATACATTGCAATATATGAAGCAAAGCCATCGAGTCACCATCTTACTAACGTACTTATCTGCACCAAAAATATTTAGTTATTCATTTTGTATTGTAATACGAAAGTTAGGTTCAGACTTTTTTTACACTGAAAAAATCTCAGAAACTTGTTTTAATCTTTGTGTACTTCGTTACAAGCGAAGTTTGTCAACTTCTTTGAAATTTGTTCATCACGAACACACAAAAGTTTATTAAATTGATTATTGATGATTGTTGTTTCCGTACTCGCAACCTTTGCCAAAGTTGGCTGTTACACTGTCTATCATGTTTCTATATTTTACTAAAACAAGGTGAATATCATTTGGTGACGTAATTCGTAGTTTACGTCACAGGTTTTACGTCACATAATTAATCAAAATGTCAATGTCAAAACTATTTTTGTGTATTTAGTTTACAATGAGGATAATCAGTTATGCATACGTCTTGATCGCTCGTGCCACAAAACTTTTCACATCCACGTGATTAATACATGTTTGATAAAGGCTAGACCACGTTTTTGATTTCAAAAGTTTTCAGAAATATGACGACTAATTCTTGTTTTTTTTTGTATTTATTTTTAACATGCGGTTTTAAAATTGAATCAAAGTCATAAATAAAATCAAGCTTTTTAGGCTAGTTTTCGAATGGGTCCATGCCGGTTTGGTGTCACGTTGAATTTTAAAAAGTTACAGGCTATGCTCAAGTTTAGTTACATTAATTCCAACGGCAGCAAATTCGTTGAATGCTTTTGAAGTTTCGTTTTCTGGTTGAGGTGGCCATTTTTGTGCCTGAGCGAAATATCACAACGTTTACATCAATTCCACTTATAGCGGACATTGCGATACGACGATGCCGTTGTGGGGACTAGTTGTTTTCACTGAAGCTGGCTGCGATTTTATTTTTGTTATCCGAACACATTAATTATATCATGTAAATGAAAATATACGTAACGGTAAAATAATGGTAGTTTTGCGCCATAATGCGCAAATGCCTATATATACTAATTTATGGTTTAGTTATTGCACCTTTCTGTTATAAAACAGTTGATTGCCATTATTTGTTGCTTCTAGAATTTCTTATCGGACAATCACGATATTTTATAAAATGTATGATATTTTGACTTTTGCTTTTGGTCAAAAAAACAGAGCCACAGCAAACGTAAAAATTATTTTGTTAGTATTCGTGCCCATACTTTTGCTTCAATTTTGAGGGTCAAACGACATTGGCTTAAAGGGTCATCATCGCCCTAAACTTTTTGTTAGTTGTAAAAAATAGTATTTGACACTCAATACATTTTCACAGGGCTTTGAAGATATGATCAATCACGACTCAAAACTTATTTTCATTATGGTGCCAGGCATGAATGAATTTATCAAACAACATTCGGCCGAAGATAAAACAATGAGAATGGTGCAGACGGCCATGAAGGTGAGGAGCTAAGATTTCTGTAAGAAATGTTTGACAAATTACCACTAATTTTTTAACTTTTTCAGTGCAATTACTCCATTGAATGGTCGAACGACAAAAACTTCAATTTGAATAAGTTTTCAATGCTTTTGGAACTGGCGATGCCAAAACTAAGATCTCGTTTAAAACCGTTGCGTCGTATTTCAACCTCATCATCCCTAGAGTCGCCTCATACCGTGTTGTACAAGAAACCGTTTCGTCGAACCATGAGCAACGAGACAGGAACGACTGAATGTGGGTCACCAGGTAAAGCATCAACATTTAGGCGTAAAAGTAGGGAGTGATAAGTCAAAAATCCGTGTAATTTTGAGCGGATTTTTTCCGTGTTTAATATTTTGATCAAAACAAGTAAAGATTTGAATAACAACAGAAAATATTTTTCAGTGAATCGTTTTGTTTATATTACAGTTTCAACCGATGGTAATTCAGCCGAGTTTGAGATTGAGCCAGAAAAAAAGCCCTCACAGTGACAACAAAGAAGAAAGGAATATATTGTGTAGATTTACAGACCAACCGAAACGATGCGACCCTGGTGGTACTGTTGCCGGTATTTGAAACACCAGAGCTTACAAGAATCAATAATAGTGGATATTGACAATACCAGTAATTTTTGTTGGATTTGTCGTTGTTTTGAATCTTTCCGAAAACCTTAGTATCAAGTCAACTTAATAAAGAAGATGTGAGCTTATGTCAGTAGGCCTATGAGAGGAGTTGTTACGTACTGTAAATGTTCTTTTTATGTGGTTATTGATTGTGCATTTTATTGTACTGCTACTAACTCTGGTAAGCCTCTAAAGTTTAAAAATGACAACTAAGTTGGAAAGAAAGCTAAAACGTCAAATTTTTACCATTTAACCAAGAAAGTATTTTGATTATATTTTAGCCGATCTATTTCTACACCCAGTTTTTCACGGAAGAGAAAATAAACACTCTTTTTTGAACACTAGATGTGTTGAACTAATCCTCTAGAATTTCGATGATAAAATCAATAATCATTGTTAAATTCCAAGTAACCTTTTTTTGAAGATACAAGTCACCACAGATGTGATGACATCACGGTTTGTATTTATTTACCAGTTTTAAGTATTGTAACTTAATGTAATTTTTTTCTTATTTTTGCCGAAATTTTATTTGCTCGAAGCACAGGTTATGCATGAAACCTCATTAATGAGATCTTCATAGGTTATATTTTACAACGCAAATTGAAAATAGCCAATATCTTCCAAACGGTTGTATGCAAAATAATGAAGTAGCCTTGAGAAATAGATACATTTCGTTCATATTTTGAAAGATTTTCCAACAAAGAATCAAAACATGCAATATTTACTAGTAATATCCTACCTTCTAATCAAAACATAAATTTTTTACTGCCCAACAACATTCAAATTAAACTTTGTTGTCATATATTTTCTTACTAACCATTCTTATTTTGTGATGATTTCCGTACGTACGTAGGCCTATTTGTTGCTTGCTTTGCACGTTTGCATTACTCTTATCCGTGCACCTGCATGTGAGAAGAACCTTTTGCTTTTCTCAAAAAAAAATGTTGCTTTGCAGGTACTGTATTTTTAATTAGGTTAAAAGAAATGAAGGTGTGGCATTATCTGTTTCTTTGAAAACTGAATTGCTGTTTCTGGCTTTTTTTTTGTTTGTGTATAGGATAGCTCAACTATTGAAATTTTTCAAAATTCCATACTCATAGTTTTGGCAGATGTCGTTTGGTGCTGTATTATTAGTGTTGTTTTATATTGTCAATCCAGCCACCGCTAAGTGATGGTGGTTTAGTAACGCTTTAAAGACAAGCATATTTATTGAGAAAGTGAGCACTGAGCAGTTGGCTTTTTGTAACACAACCCGCACAATCACCTGCACCATCAAAATTAATGCAGTATTGACATGACTCGTAACTACTACAATTTAGACCAGTTCAACTGAAGTTCCGCGGAAACGTGTCAATTGAGTTTTGATTGAGCTGCTGAAAAAAAGTTTTAGCTAAGGGTAAAGCCATAGTTCAAAACTTGTGCTTGTGCTTATACTACTGTAAAACAAATGGTTAGTGGATGTGCAAACCTTTGTTGACGATGCTTTGTGTATTACCAAGGTGTAATCTACATGTACTATTAGATTTCCAAATATTGGAATTTATGTCGTAAAAAGTATATGTTATTATTGATTCAAAATGAATTGACGTGGTATTACAAATTTGCTCAATTAATGCTTGTATATTTTATTGAAAACCCATAAAAAAGTATTTTTTCTTTGTTATTAATTACACTAAATTAATCAAGCAAATGTATCGCTGGTTTTATCGATGCTAAAACGTTTGTTGTCAAATGAACAAATACAAAAGCAAAAGATGATAATAGTGTGATAAAATACCTTTTACGGCTTAACAATATTTTTTTAGAAAAAATACCAAATTGTGAGGCAATAAGTTACAACTTGCTGGGGGACTAAAACTATCTCAAAGTATTTTTGCGCTTTAGTTTTGACCACTTGTAAATCTTAGTTTCAAATGAAAACTGCAAACTACTAAAACGGTTTAAGGTGTTCAGTAAATTTAATCAATATCCGAAAGCCCAAATCTATCGGTAATAGATACTTGCAACCAATTACTATTTTATTTTATTACAAACAATACAGCCAAGATACAGCTAGAAATACTTGGGCGGGCGTTGCCGTTACCATCTGTTGCCATTGTCAGCGCTAAAAGCTTACTAAAATTACTTTCTTATTTTAATAAATCAAGTGCTTAAAAATAAATTTTCTTTGAGCAAACAAAGATTGCGCACTTTTTTTTGTTTTCACGCCACAGCATAGGATTTTATATAAATGAGATATACTCATCATGGAAGATGACCTCGTTGAGCGTCGAACACGCAAAACCAGTTTCGGAGATCAATGCACCAACCACTCGGCCAACTCCATGCGCACGATTGCGCGCTTCAGGGAGAACGAGATTAGCTGCTCGTTTACCAAAATATGGTTGTGACATAATCGCAAAGATTTGCTGTCGCAGGAGAGCGCCATTGGGTCATTGTGATAAAAGATGGACAGCAGCTAGGTTGAAATGATCCCGAGAATTAATTGGATACTTTTAGGGTCCAGGTTATCCACTTTGTAACTGAGATACTGAGGTCGAACGAAGGTAGTGCGGATATGGAAGTGCGTTGTCCAGTTTATATCTTGAAGTGCTTAGCCTGGTGTGGTAAAACAACACGTAAAAAAGAGAAAATGCGTAAAAGTAATTGAATTGGCAACACTGTTCTACGCCTAAATGGTGTCTTGCTGAAGTTGCTAGGACATTTTTTCTCGCTTCACTCACTTTTGGGTAAAAAAATTTTAATAAAATCCGTGGACCTCATTTTGAGAAAGTAAGCCAATATCAAAAAGTAGTCGCTTAAAGTATAATTCTGACGGTTCTTGTATGTAGGTTTGAGACCCCTTAAAGTTTCTCTGTAAAACCATTAGCTTAGGGGTTCATGAACCCCAGGCTAAGAACCGCTGCTGTAAAAGACATTCAGTGGACCAAACAAAAAATGTGATTGTTTTCAGTCGGATAAGTTACCAGAATGTTTTACAAGATCAGATCGATGTGTTCAAACTTTAGAATTGTGCTATAGCCCAGACTGCATCGTGCAAGCAAGTTGTTGAATCATTTAATATCAAAACATAGTGAACTGGTACAAAAAAATATTGTGAAGTAGGATTGGTTTGAGCTCAGAAAACGTGGCTTGATTTTAAAATTTTGTTCTGCTGGAACTGAAAGAACTGCTTACTATTTTTTAGTTTGCAAACTTTGTGAAAACGTGAAGGGAAAACTTATGGACTTTTGAAACGAAGTGACCTTCAGTTTTACAAAGACCGCTTGTTATTACCTTTTGAATTGCGGAGGAGTGCAACACAAAACGCACCATGGAAGCCTCGCTAGATTTTCACCTTGTTAACGCGCTCAAAACATGTCCTAAAACCACTAGCGTACAGTATTGCTTCGCTGTTTTCTTTTTTTCTTTAAGGCACTTTTTGCTGTGTGGGCTGCAACAGCAATGTCAATTCACCAACAGCATTGCGAAAGTAATGCCAAAGCTCAGCAAAATGGCTCGCAACTACTGTACTTGAAATCGAATGTGGTCATACTCAGTGCACTGGTAAATTCTACATTTATTGCATAACTTGTACGAGAAATTTGCACAAGCGCACAGCGTACATACAATACCAATAAGAGATTACATCAGATACAATATCATAAAGACATATAAAGAGATACAGAATATAGGTGAAGTTAATTTTCATATTATTAAACTCAAAAACCCCACAGTACTTGAGGGAGACTGCAAAGTGTGCTTGCGCTCTTCGAGTAAGCAGCCACCCGGTATATGATCTATAGCCTGCAGCGGTGCAACCAGGCCAAGTGGCTGGCAGATACTGTACCTTAGCAGATCTTAAAAGACTTCTGTTTCGCAGTACGACGGCTCATCAGGTAGACTCAGTCTCAAACCTTGGACCTTATGATTGAAAGTCAAGCACTCGGCTACCGGGCTAACAGCGTTTTGAATGCAATTTTTGCTATACTCACCCAAGCCCCTGCTACTGCAAGCTTAAGCGTGGAGTGGTCAGCCTATAGCTGGCAAGTGTCAGCAACGATGGACCTGGTTTTACTGGTAATGGAATAAGTAAAACCGATGTAAGTCTGATAGATGAACATACAAACAGATAATGTGTAGACTTACCACGCGACTCGTTGTAGAACTAGTTTTTACAGCATTCATTTGGAAAGTATTTTAAGGCCTTGTATGCTATCTTTCTATATGTTCATATAAAAAAGATTTAGATCGGCTCTCCTTATTACAAGGACATTACATTGCAAGTATACGAAAGTTGTTAGATATAGGCCTACTCTGACAAAATATATTATTCAGAAAATAGTACGTTATTAATAAAGATTTTCACCGTTTTATTTATGCGAGATATAGCTATTTAACTGTTAATAAACCGTTGGGTAGAGGCATTTTTTGGGCATTTTGTTTTTTTGACCTAAAAACATAATTAGACTAATACAAAGATATAGGATATACAGTACAAGGATAAATAGTGGTATTTATTCAAACTGTTCGGTAGAGGCATTTTTTTTTTTTTTTACCAAAAAACGTAGTTAGGCTAATACAAAGATAGGAAAGAAAACAAAATAAAAGTGCTGTTTTGAAGTTAGTTAGGTTGAAATACCTATAGCAGACTTTAGAGACTAAATATTGCAAGTACTTATACGAAAGTCGTTAGGTACACTACAACAAAATATACTATACATAAAACAGTAAGTTATTAATTTAATGATAAGGATTTTCACAATTTTTATTACGCTGAACTTAGCTATTCAGCTGTTATTAAACCCATGCCTCATTTGAGATTCAATCCAAAAGGTACAGTACATTGCACAACATAAGTAGATTGTCTATTAACACTTTGTGAATATTCATTCATATGTGGTATTGCTTTAACGAGTTTCCACTAAATTCACGTTCACATCGAAACGATCAAGGGCAATTGTCAGCAGCTGAAAAGAGTAAGCTCCAAAGTCGCTGCTCTGAACATTTCTGCAAAACAGAACTATTAAGTCTAACCATAACGTACCCATTACCTTGATGTATTGCGGTATATTCTTGTTTGCTTAGAAACAACATTGCTTATTGGTCTATGCCAGATGCGGCCCGCGGGCCGCATGCGGCCCGCTAAAGAATTTCATGCGGCCCGCGAAGCATTTAGGTGAGACCCGTAGTCGTGGAATTTTCGATAAAAAGTGTTTTAAACATTAGTGTTTTTTGTGTGAAAACTGTAAAAATCCGTTGGCGGCTGAGGGCTCCGCCCCCAGACCCCCTTGACCTCCGGCAGCTAAGGGCTACCAAGTACCGACCTCTCCCTTTAAAAAGTGCTGATGCTCACACTTCTGACTGACCTAAAGAATAAGGAAACAGTTGGCTTAATGGCTTTAGGGGCCCTAGCAAGCATTCCAAAAACTTACTACGGGGGCCTTGCAAGTGTTTTTTGGGGGGCCCAAAGTTGAGCTGCTACGGCACTGGACGAAAAAGTTGTGCGGCCCGCTTACTCAGAAGTAACTGACAAAGTGGCCCGTGATAGCATATAAGTTCGTCACCCCTGGTCTATGCATTGGTCTATATAGACTATATTGGTCTTATATTGGTTTATATAAGCAATATTGGTCTATATAGACCACTCTAACTCTCAACAAAGTCTAACGCAGGCTATTCAGTCAAGTATGTTTTGTCTAAATTTTAAAAAGTAACCAAATTGGTAAAGCACATATTTGGAGCATGAGAAATAGGACGCAAAGGAACGCGAGTATGACGTCACAGTCCTCACAACCATCCAGGCCAAGCTGCCCAAATCTTAGACGCTTTTCGCTGCACCTTGAGATTCTGCGCTAACAATTTCATACGCTTGTTTCTTTTTCTTTTCTTACTCTATTTTAGTTAAATCGTGTGTTGCAACCATGCCTACGAATTCCCTCATCTTCAGATTTCATTCTCGCTAGCATCTTACGACATTAATCGTTTTGTTGCTTCTTCCCTTTCCTGTGTTCGTTTGTTGTTGAAATCTTGTATTGCTGTGTTCTATTTATTTTGACGGTACAAAATTAAAAGGCACTGCTACTACTATTACTACAAATAGCAGTGTTCACTCCAGATTGAATTTCATTGAAGCTGTTCAGATTATCATTTTTTGTTTTTCCTAGATTTAGCCTGCGAAGAAATAAGCCTTAAGTTGTATAGCATCAGAATGACCAAGATAACGATACAATCTCAGTGTATTTTGAATTACCATACAGTAGCATAGTTTCATAAATCTCCTTAACTCCCTGACTCTTTATGTTCTCATTGTGAATAAGCGGAGAAAAGCCTAAAATACTAGTAACATTATGCTTTAAAGCATATGTTATACCTGATGGTAAGTTGTACTGGAATGATGTATGGAGTCGAAACTCTCTCTGCCATTGAAAGAACACGAAGAAAACACGTTTCGCCAGTTTCCATACTGTAATCAAATCAAATTAATTATAATGGAAATGATCATGTTTTTTTCTCATTTTATGGCGAAAAACGCAAAATCATGCTTTCCACGTAGCTGGAGTTAGATTCTTTCTAGTTTTAGCCGTTGAATGTAGTTTCTTATTTGCTGTAGAACTAGCAAAGCCGTAAGAATATCAAAGACACACCAAAGTACAACAGAATGGGTAAAAGTTGTGCAATACCGTACGGCTATTGTAAAGACGCATTAGCAGCAATGAAACTGCCTACCAATTTCAACCAAGCGAAGACTGTACCATCGTCAAATACATCTTTACTCTGAGCAGCGCCGGTGCGAGGAGCTGCGGGGCCCAATTATAAATCTGATGGCGGGGCCTCTACTCTTCATACTAAAATGTATGGATGTTTATATTAAAAAAAAACATAAAGGGCTGCATGCAAGCCAAAAAAGATAGACATTTAACACTTGCTGTAAAACAATTTAAGGTAATTTGGATGCTTTTATTTAGAGCCGGCGCCATGAAAGCTGACTTGGGAGAGCAGCCGACTTGGGGAGAGGGCAAATATTGGATCAATTTCGTAAATTACAAAAACGTTTCGTGCTACAGTCTACTTCATTGACGGGAACTTAGCTGACATTGATCTGAACTCCAAGATGCGATTGCACATGAGATAGCTGTGCAAGTGTTATGTCACTATCTCATGTCGTTTTACGAATTCGAAGACAAAAGAAAAGCAGTGGAAGACGCTTCGTTGCTTGTTGTGTTGTTAACAAACGCAATTTCCATATTTAATAAGTTTTATCGCAAATAATCGGCAAAGTTCAACCGAAACTGTTTTAACAAAACATAGACAATTTAAAATTATGTTCAAGAGCCGCTGTCTTGAAAGTTATGCCAGAGATCAATAATTTGCGATACATTTTTTTTGATTTGAACTCCTTCTGATAGGCCTGTATACGCTTTAAGTACCGTTATCGCAAATGTGCCTCCAAAAAGCTTCATATTTGGTGAAGATGTCAAATTAAAGGCAAAAAATGAACAAAAATTACCCTAAAAAGTTTTCAAAAAAGCATCAAATTTGTAATTTCTGCATAAAAATTTAAAACTTTTCGGGGGTGCATATGCCCTGACCCTTAAAGCCGTTTTTGTCCATAATATGCTTCAAATTAACTATTTTTCAAATGTCAAATTACGTTGAACTGAAAAATTAACAGTAATTGAGGGAGACTGCGAAATGAGCTTGCACTCTTCGAGTCAGCAGCCACTCGGTATATATGTCAAATGCGATCGGCTCCAGCCGCGAATCGAACCCGTCACACAGGATCTGTCGCTTGCGCGCGGTACCGCTAGGGCATGTCGCTGACTTTACTCGATGTGCTGTTTCCACTGTGCCATTGGCTTTGTTGCTATGAATCTGGAGAGTTTCTCAAAGCTTTTGGTTTTACAAAATAGTGTACATTCGACAATTTAACTCACGTGTCAATTGCTTTTAGTGGAGAGCATGCTCTCTTAAATAGACGTTAAAAAGATACAGCTAAAAATAAAATGAACCTCTTCTTAAAACTATTTTTAAAGTACAGATATTTTCTTCAATTTCTTTTAAACAGCAAACCCACGCAATTAAACTAATGTGCAATTTTTTTTCCTAGCCAATGCTTGGTTTTAACAGCTGCAGATTTTTTATTTAATTTGAGAGAAAACAGAATGATCCATAATTAATTATGCACCAAAGTCCGTATAACTTCGCATACGGACTTTGTTATGCACCGGTTTAACTTTTGGTACTTTCCCTAATTTTGTATCTGATAATACAGAAAAGGAACCTCACTTGCGCGGGGCCCCTTAAGGTGCGGGGCCCAATTTGACAAAATCGGTCAAATCGGCTTTAAACCGGCCCTGACTCTGACTATATTTCAGTATTTTACTAAGTTTGTTTCATTTGAATAGGCCTACTTAAAGTGTTGATACTAAGGAACATGTTGCAGTAAATACCGGGATGAAATAGTACCGACACGATTACTGTACAATATACTTACTAAGAGCATGAAACATCGTTAGAAATTGACCCAAACTTTGAAACTTGCAAACAAGGTCTTTCGCTGTTGACCTTTCCCTAAAAGCAAGTATTTATTACGGATGCATTCTACACAGCAAATAATAATTCCGAAATTTTCAGCTTACATGAATACTTCTACTGCATTATGCCCGGTCTACACCACGAACATCTTAAGTACCTATGCCAGTAAGGCGGTTTCACCAACAAAGATAATAAAGAAAATAGCCTAAGATTAGCACCGGAAAATCCGAGATTGCAAACCTAAGACATATAAGAAGCACAGCGCAGACGGCAGGTAGCATTGTGCCAAGCCCTACCACCCCCTTTTTTTGACTCTGCTTTTATCAAAAAAATTAAAAGTTGCTAAGAGACTGAAATACAGTAGTCTCTTTTGATTGCTTTTGCAGTTTATGCCGTCGACCCCCTTTTAAAACCGTTCGTTCCCCCACTGGTAGATGGCCTCTTAACTACAAAGAAGCAAAAAAAGAAATGAGAGACTAACCAACTTTAAAAGAATAATGGTGAAGTATTATTCACAATAGCATACAATAAAGTAAAAGTGCTGTCTCAATGGGGTCATGATAAAGTATCGAAACGCTACGTGAGATGTACAAACCAGCAACTATCATTAAACGTCAATGAAAAAAATTTGCCCGACTTGAAATTTTGACAAATATTTTGTCTCACCCCATATATCTCGTAGTTAGACCTGCTGACGTAACCTTCCCCAAAATTCACTTTACACGTTATTGACACGTCTTCCCCTTTTGCAGCGTAGTAAGTGGTGTTGGGGCAGGTCAAATGAGCTTGAAATGGTAAGGGTAGTTGTTCTAAAAAGAGTTGAGTTTGTAATACAGTTGTACACAGTATGTGATGCGGTCAAATTGAGGACCTTAATTTGGTGAACATAGCTGCATTAGATAATGGCTCTAGGTGAAACATAGGTTTAATCGCATACCGCATATTGGCAGTAATTTTGCGTTATCAACAATGAGCTGAAAAATATAATTTTGACACGTTCAGCGCTTTGCAAAAAGATTTGCGTTTTTTGCAAATACAGTAGATTGGTACAAAGCTGTCACTTTTATGCGGTGTTCGTATAGCTTTGAACTTACCCCACACAATGCTACTAAAAACACTAGAATTTGCATTCGCATAAACAGCATTAGCTGCTGCTGCCATGAACTCGATGGTAAGAAACGTACGGTTAGTGGATGGCTATAGCACTATAAAATTGTAAGTGAATGACTGGATGGGCTTACTCTATAATAATGCAAAATTAATTTATTTTTCTCAGTGTAAAGCCATAACCTGGAAAAAAACGACAAAACTCTATCACATCAGGTTTTTTTTTTTTTCTTAAATTTTCAATAAGCTCTAATGTCCTGATAATAAATTAAGAACAGTTAGTGCTCAAGCTCTAGTAATTATTTGACAATGATAAAACCCTTTTTTGACTTACTTTGCACACACATGGCAAAAGCTCTGACATATCTGGTCATTCCGTTGTGAGTTACGGAACACACATAAATTCCAGCATCATCGTATTTGACAGAAGGGAAAGAAATCTGCACAAAATAACGAGAAATACCAAAAAAGTTTTTTTCGATCATCATTTACCTCCCGTTACTTCACGCACGAAACCTCGAAATCGCAAATTACAGCGATGCACAGATTGCAAGTTATGCTGTAGATATGGAAATAACTTTACTCATAGTGAAATAAGTAAAAACCGTTGCAAGTCAAATGAAGAGGATTTATGGTAAACCTTAAAAAGCATACCAACTCTCTTTGTGTGTTTATATTTAGACCTACATCGGCTGTACTGATTTTACTACAATTAAATCGTTGCCGACGTATGTCAGCTAGGCTATTGCTCAATGCTAAAGTTTGGAATTGCAGGGGCTTAGGCATGTGCAGTAACGAATAGCTGCATTCAAAAAGATTGTAAGCCAGTGGCCGAGTAGTAGAGATCTCAAATTTCAGTCACAAAGTTTTGGATTTAAACCTGAATCAACCTGATCAGATTTCAAAACGCAAAATACCACCATCTGCTTAAGTGTAGACAATGGGTGGGACGCCCTGAAGCTGTTTCGTTTTATGTGAAGAAATTTTCTACAACCTATCACCTTTTGCAAGAGTAGTGACTGCAATGAACATGTTAAATCTTAAAGAGTAATTTTGGGTTGGATATGGCTTCGGATTTCACGTCTAAACCTAAGTTTTTAACAATTTTGAATGAAAGTCAGGTTGCATAATTAATGTTGGCAGATTTTTTATAAAACAAAAACTAAATAAACGTGCTTTTGCAGGAAGTTTGAGAGTGCAACGCACAAAGCCATAGAACAGGGGTGGGCAACTTTTTTCGATGTGGGTGCCAAAATCGGCTAAAATTAATGGCAAAATTTGTCCGCGTGCCAACCAACAGTTCGTGCTTTCGACTGAAAAAATATCGGTGAGAAGCAAAACACAAAAAAAAGTTTTCACGTACTCACATTTCCTAGAAAACAAAAATAAAAGGGCTGTATGTTGATTAGTGAGACTTCTGCTGCGGCTTTACCGTTAACTCGTTTCCGTGGCCTCGCTCGCGTGCCGAGTATACGAATTCGCGAGCGAAGTTCGGTACGCGTGCCAGGGGTTGCCCATCCCTGCCACAGAAGAACGGTTTTGGTACGGAGCTAATTTTGGAAGACTGGAATTAAATCAGTACGCCTATCTGTAATCTCATTTAAAATCCGGTTGTACCGTTCAATATAAATGCAGCTGCAGCAGCAATCACTTGTAGTCGCACAGCGTCAATCGTCAAACAAATTGTTACGACAAGGCTCTGAGACAAAATAATTTCAAACCTTACAGTGTATACTAACCACATTGTTTGAATCAACCGTCAGTTCATTTGGAAGTGTTTTTGTGCAATTTCTTTGCCATCTGAAAGTTGTGTTCGGACTCGAAGAAGTGGCGTAAATTCTGGGCATTTCTGGAGGGTCTATTTTACGTATAAAGAGCACATTTTATTAGAAAAATTTCATAAACCTTTCTCGGGTTGCTCAGATGCTTGAACAATAAAATCACGATGATGTTTGAAAAAGGCAACTTATTGAAGAAACAGAAATCGGAAGCATCTCTTTTTGGGTAGGGGTAGCCCGGAAGAAAAATTTTTATAGCGCATTTTCACTACGCTACGGTCAAGACATCATCGATTCAACCTCTCTCTTAGTACAGAAGCTTATATGCTTACGCCAAACAAACAACACAAGTAATTAAAACCCAAGTAATTCCTTTTGAACTCATACTTAAAGGCTAAAAATTGCTGCTCCCGTAACTGAAAAATTACTTGCACAATTGGCACATATCACTTACAGGGGCTTTCACATGTGACTCGTCGTCGAACACCAAGCGACGTTGGAATCAGAAGTGTATTTTGACGAGCAAGAAACTGTTCGCATGTTTCAGGTTCGTAAACTGTCAAATTGAGATGTACTTGTTTTCGAAGACAGCGATCGAAATCTATTAACTACAAAATCAAGAACTGATTAGTGTTCAAGTCTTCTTTCAAAAGCAAAGCTGTTGAGAAAAAAAAATGCAAATAAAGAATTATACCGGGTAACTCAATTTTTTTCACAACAAAAACTTTTGAACACCAAATCATATACTTGCTTGATTTGATGATTTTGGCAGAAAATAAGATCCAGCACCATTGCTAGTGGCAGACAAGTCGTTGCAATATCGGTTTAGGCTACTTCTTCATAGTCAGTTAATCTACTGACATTTTATTAGTGTACTCATAAAAGGAAATACAAAATTTTCAGTTGAATTTAAAGAATGAGCAAGGAGCATTCTGCAATATGTGCCTAAGAATGAGCAAAGAGCAGTTGGTAGAAGAGCATACTTAGTCATTCAAACACATCGTTGTTTGTGACAGACAAGTCGTTGCAATATTGGTTTAGGCTATTTTTTCGCAGTCAGTTAATCTACTAATATATTATTTATATACTCGTAAAACAAGATAAATTTCCTCAGTTGAATTTAAAGCATGCGCAAAGAGCATTCTGCCTAAGTGCCAGTTGGTATAAAAGTTCACTTTGTCATATCAAAAGCTCACAAGACATACGAGTAATAAAAAGCGTCTAAACACACCTTTTGCAATCGTTAAAAAAAATCATTCATAGGTAGGGCTACTAGAATATTTCAATCTGTTTATTATTTTTATTTTCTGTTTTGCTTTTTTGTTGATTTTGTGTGTTTTTCGTATATAGTAAAAACAATTTGAATTTACTGATAACTCAGAACTAGGGCAGCTTTGACATGATGACCAATTTTAGATCTTTCGCTGCCCTGCCTGTTTGAACTACTAACTTTGCAAGTGCTAAATTGCAAGTCTTTGAATGAATTGGAAATAATTTGTAACTTATCAATTGTACTGTAATCCATTTAAAGGTGCTGTTTGCTGCCTCATGCTATATTGTATGATCTGTTTATTCATGGATTATACCGTCTAATAAGCGTTGTTTGAGCAGACAAGTAAAAGAAACTGAATGGTATTTGTATTTTTTGTATTTAGTTACATATTTATCCTCCTATCACGAGAAAGCGATCAATACGCTATACGAGCTCGCTTAAGAGTTACCAGCCATCTGTCTACCACACAAAGATGGGGGAATCCCGCTAAGTGCCTTTTCCGACGGCACGACAAGTAAACTTCCCGGCTTGTTCTCCACAATGTCCCTTTAATACTGAGCGTCAAGCAGGAAAGCTGTGAATATCAATTTTGAAGTCATTGGTTTGACCCGACTCGGAATAATCAAACCCAAGTCTACAGCTCCTGAAGCGGACGCTCTCATCACTCGGCCATCTGAGTTGTTGTCGTTCAGACGCGCGAATGAATTTCATGCAATTCGGTTTTGATTTTGTCAAGGAAAAAAAGACTTAAAACAAAAACAAATTGTTAATAAAGAGATGCTTGGGCTCACCTGCACAACAATTTCGTAGTTGTTTTTTTCTTGATTTATTTCAGGTAAATGCAAACCAGAAGCTTGATCAGTTGCTAAATCATCAAAAGTTGTTGTTTCTTCAAAAAGAAGTCGTTTTTCATCATCAAATATGAGACACTGAAATAAATTTTGTAAATGATTTTATACAGTACAACATTTCTTGATGTATTTTTTTTTTTTGGGGGGGGGGGGGGGAGCATCGACCACAGCAATGTCTTTAAGCCAAAACCGAGCAAGTGGATAAATGTTACGTTGAGAGAATGAAAAGGTGTAAATTTCTTCAATTATTTAATAGGTTGGTGTTGTAATTTCAGTTTAATAATGCCATTCACACTCTATTGCTCCTGCTTTTGATCAAAATTTCAATTTGATTTCTATTAGTAACGTCCCACCTTCACTTCGCTATCGAAATTGAAACCGGTGTATTCATAATAGAATGAGTAAAGAGAATCTTCGGCATCAAATAAAAATGCATCACATGTGATTGTATGAGGCCAGCCAATATAAATATCTGCTGTAACTGGTGTGGTTGATTCGCAAGAACTCAGCAAGGAATCTACAGTAAGTAAAAAATTTATGCAATTACAGAAAATGATTGCTTCCAGTAACAAAAGCGGTCAATGACTAAGATCAGAGCATATACATTGATTCAAAACACAAAGTAAAAAAGTAAAAACCTCTACAGGCTGTTTCACCTCTGCGGATCATAAGGAAGTATTTTATTTTATTTGAATAAGTTTTGAAAAAACATGCCAAAGTTGGTTTACAGTAAGAACATTGTTCATAGCCCTTTTAAGTAGAGCTGCAGTGCAGTTATTTGGATACAATTGCAATACTTTTATTTGCAAACATCCCATACCATGTTTCAATGTTCCTGCTAACGCGTTCTCGCAAAGTGCAAAACAAAGGAAAACAACCCACAAGAAGAATCCTAACTTCATTGTCTACGTGACATTCACACTTTAGATACACAACACAAGTTACTGTTAAAGACTCAATAAACCTGAAACTGATTTTCACAATTTTTTCACGTCAAGACCAACTGTTTGCTAATATATTGTAGTATATCACAAAAAATTGAAATCATTGTAGGTGTAGCCCATACTATGAACTGACAAACTAACTCAGTCAGCAAACTTATGTTCAATGATCTTGTTTATTCTTGTTATCATTCGTCCCCAAAAAATATTCGCAAATTCCCCTAATTCGCTTGAATATATGATTTCTAGGTGACATGCTTGTATCATAATATTTCTTAATTGGTATTACTTCAGGTATTTCCATTTTACGCTGTTACATTTCATTTACTGCTCATAAATACTTAATGAGCAAGAAACTATGCTGTATGCAGTAAATACAAATTTGTTCAAAACCAAATCAAACGCTTCTAGAAGAACATGCATACGAAGTGATTAACACTCTCACTTCCTCAACCATTTATTGCTGATATTTAAAAATGCAGTGCACAGTTCTGTAAAATTTTGCAAACGCCCTTTGCATTATATACGAAATATCACAGGGATATTTTTGCATAGTCAGACGTTGAGTAAATGTAATGCGGTAATTGAAAAAATTCCACATAAAATGCAATAGCTCTAAATGACGAGCTTAACCCTACATTTCAATTAAGGAAGTAAATTGTGTGACGTCAGTTAATATTTCCAAACCCTTTCCACGTAAAGAAAAGCAAAAATTTTGAAAATTTCTTCGACTATTAAAAAATTTTCGATTCGTAGCGAAGGTTATAACTTAAAGCCTTGTTTCTTCAATAAGTTAAAAATCTCCCCACACGCTGATACAAGCTTAATTGCATGACATCGTTTTTTCAACAAAACTCTATATATTTCAAATTGTTAGATTTTGAGGGCAAATTATCCTGTCCAGTGTCCACACATCATATTTCTTAACCAAAAGACCATGTGCATTTTGTGTCATGAAAAAATTTTGACGTCATAATTGAAAAACACCACACATGAAAAATGTTACTATGGTGCAGATAATACACGAAAAGAATTGATAGGGGTATAGAGCAATTTGATCACACTTGCTCTTCTTATTATGTAAGTTTGTATCAACAGTCGAGAGGACCTCCATTTTTTACGCTTTTTGAATTGTAGCACCTACGTGCTTCTCATGTGTAAATATCAAACTTGTTTGTCTTGCCTATCTTGAGATATTAATGGGGGCAAATTTCAATAATGAATAAACTCTACTTTTTACAGTACAAATAGTAGTAAAAAATTTCCAAGATGTATGGCAAAACCTGTTAATTCCAATTGTAATTGTAAATCTCGACTACAACAAAAGTCTCCTCAGCCTATTTACGCACAGCCAGTCCAGGCTGGACTCATTGCAGACTGCAAGGACTCTTTTTTGCATTGCTCATCCCAAACATCTCGATTTCATTTTTTTTCTAGGTTGTTTCCTCCTCACAGCAGGTGACTGGCCACAAACAACGATTCCCACTGAAAAAGCTTATAACTTCTAACCTACTACTAAATTACCGGTAGCCTAACCAGCCCACATCACCACAAGCCCCATGGCAACCTACTCATTTGCAGCTGCCGCCCATGGCAACCCACCTAGAAAAGAATTTTGGAATGAACAATGCAAAAAAAGAGCCCTTACAGTCTGAATGAGTCTAGCATGGATTGGCTGTGCGTAGCAAGGCTGACGAGACTTTTGTCACAGTTGAAACATTAATTTGTCCCTTGTAAATTTCTTAATTGTAAATCTGTCATTGCATCATAGACATAGTTCAACGTTTTTCTCTGAATTTATTGTCACGAATATGAAAAAATGTGTGTAAAAGACTACAGCAATGGTGACATAACAAACAAAGCAACAGGTTTCGCCACACTTAAGGTGTTATGTCATTTTGGATAAATGTTGAAGGATAAAGGATTATTTTTATCATATCACAGTATGTACTGTATACGGTAAAACAAAAATTTTTGAAACACACAAAAAAATTCCAGATAGATTCCAACGTATGAAAGTCAAGGAAAAATGTTGACAACCAAAAAGATTAATTGAATAAGCAGTTTCGAAATGATGTGATCCGACAGCAAGCTAGTCGAATTCAATTCTATACGTAATTGGTATTTTTTACTTGGAATCTTTACTATATGACAACTTTTGAAATCATAAAATGTTTCTGAGTATTACGAAATAATGTCTATTTGTATCAAGACTACGATAAACAGATACATTTCTGTAAAATTTTTAATTGGAAATTTTTCAATGGATTTTCCGATGTAACACAACATCATTGATCAAAAATATTTCCAAAACGCACTTTTTGCAAGTTTGTTTTACTTGAGTTGTTGGTCAAAAAGCTGGCTGTAGTATGAGTGGTTATAACCGCAATCTTTATCCGGCTGTAAGCAGTCAGTAGGAGTGTGGCCTGACTGCTCAGAGTTGTCGATTGAGCTGGGGCTTTTCGGGCCGGGCTCGGGCTTGGATTTTAAAAAATTGTCGGGCTTCGATTGGGCCGGATGCCGCAGCAAAATCGAAATTTTCAGTGAGTGATACAGGAATTTCGCGATTGCTGACTGTATAAACATGGCTGTTCGTAACTGATGTGACTGGTAGAGGTAAAACTCATTTTCCTTTTTTTTTAATTTGTTAGGAAATGCTTCTAAAGTTAATAATAAAATGTATGACTTCATTATGCAAAACCTAACAAGTGAAGTTTTTAAATAAAAAAATAGTTTTTTTCAACTCGAAGTATATTCATTTGAATGATATTACAGCATTACTGCACTACTACGAGAAAATGAATTCGGTTAAAAATTTATAAATGAAACTTGAAAAATTATTCAGAGATTCATTGAGCAACCCCTACAACAAGGGCGCATGAAAAACAAACAAACCAGCAAAGAGTATTCCACAAAGACCAATAGGCCTACAAAAAAATTCAATCCAGAGTCTAATACTATTTGCCACAGCTAAAAACCTCACTATTGAAAGATTAAAGTCCTTTAAAATTATAAAACACAAAAAGTGCTTTTTCTCGAAAACTATAAAAGCGGATAAATTGCAGTTGTTGGGTTTTGCAAAATAACGGCAGCCCTTTGTCACTTCATTTTTAAACGTTTATATTTGCTTTTCATTGGCGCTAATGATTTTTCGAAATTGCGCTTTCCAGCTCATGAAATGAAGAAAATCATCTTTAAACTGTAAGTAATCTTTGTTTCTGTGAATAAAATTTCACAAACAAAATTTTACGCTTCAAAAGTTTCCTCAGATCAAAAGCAAATTGTATTTTGAAAAAAAAAGGAGTTACGCCGTGGAAGATTACATTCACTTCGATTAAAAGCCTGATTTTGGATTCGTTGACTTGACAAATCTCCGAAAAAAAATTTTTTTTTACCATTTTCGAAGATAATTGCTTTGAAATTCACTCATTGTTGAGGAAAAGAAATCTATTCATGGCGTGGAAGTTTTTATGCGCTTGAATTTAAATAAGCAAAAAATCTTTTCACATCTAAAGTATTTTGCCCTACGTAATCGCAAAATTGCCAAAGAGTTCAGTTGTCTTTCTGGTTACCACTTGCAGGAATTTCCACCACTTCAAAGTAACCTCGATTGTTGAGGTCAATTGTGTTACTGTTTGTTTTGTTGTTGTTTGTTGTGTGAATACAAATTAGGGCTTTTTTTGAGAAGGCGGAACCAAGCGTCTGCCTCGTTTCATATTGCAGCAGGTTCGCTGCAATTTCTTCGTAAAATTAATTACTCACTTGCTGGGTTCTTTTATCCTTGCTTCATTTCTTAATGAAGTTTTCGGTGGGCCAGCCCAGCCCTAAACATAGGGGCTCCTTTCATATCTGTCTTTTTGTTTCAAAAATTTTTATTTTTCAAAATTTACGGGTGGCTGCTGATTCGAAGAGCGCAAGCTCGCTTTGCAATTTCCATCAATTGCTTTTAATTTTTCAGTTCAATATTATTTAAAAATAACCTTATTTATTTAATTTTATTTTTCAACCAAAAAGAACTACAAAACCACTGAGAAACAGGGAACGTTCTTAAATTGGTTGTAGTCAAATTAAATTGTCCACAAAACAAATTAGTATCTGAAACTAACAAACATATCAACTTAATGCTCATAAAAAAAGCTAAATAACAAAGCACATGCATACTTAAATCAACTTTTTCAACTGATAAAAATACTAATACAAAACATGTAATTAATTGATTAATCGAATTAAAAAAAATCATTTACTTAATTGTGAATAGCTTTGAAAAAAGCTCTTTCGCGTTAGGCTGTTTTCGCGTCATAACTCTAGAGTTATGACAGAGGGTTTCTTGAAGCATAACGCGAAAACAACTTTTTTCAAAGCTATTCTCAAGTTCTACACCGCCAACCAATTATTCAATTACTTAATTGTTTTATAGCTCATTGTACGCTA
Organism: Trididemnum miniatum; assembly: GCA_964006365.1. Lineage (NCBI taxonomy): Eukaryota > Metazoa > Chordata > Ascidiacea > Aplousobranchia > Didemnidae > Trididemnum > Trididemnum miniatum. The sequence continues at coordinate 2,637,380 of OZ023252.1, forward strand.
AGACCACGTGTAAGGCCACATTGCCGTAGAATATTGTTGAGAAAACTAAGGTAGGATTGTCAGAATCAACAAGTTTTGTGTCAAGCACAATGAGTGTTAAATTTTATGGGAAGCTGCGAGACATCTTTAGAAAATTTATAGCGGAGTAGTAAAATTCGATGACTTCAGTAGTCGTAATCGCTTTAAAATTCTAGTTATTGCGAGATTTAAAAAAAGCTTCAGAGTAGTAATTATTGTATTATATAAAATGGCACTTTACGTCGCCTTATGGTATTTTCCAACGGAGTATAAGTTCCCAGAATATAAAGTTATTCACTTCCGCTTTTTCTGCAAACTGCTAAGAAACAATTCGCGGCATTTCTGAAAGAAAAACGTTTCTTTAATTTCTAAGGACCATTTTACTTTCATAATATGACAGAGAATTCGTGCATGATTTATACATTTCTTTTTTTTTTTTATTACGGACATTCTTGGCGCACTATCAATTAAGCGCTAATCTCAACAAATTGGTTTTTCCCGAAAGCAAGTACCTGTCAAAGGCGTGGTCAAAAAAGACTATTTAAACCGCCTACTACAGTATAGAATGTTTTTTGGTAGTTTTCGAACGTTTGTGTGTAAACAGCAACTTATTGATCACAATTGTTTAAGAAAAATGTAATTTTGCTTTGCGTTTGGTTTGACATTTTACAGTAAAAAAAACACGTATTAATCATAAGTCGTAGATCTAAATTCTGTTGGTGCTAGTACGCCACTACGAGTTCGCTCGTACGTGTTATATTTTGATCTGACAATTCAGAGCAACTACCCTTATGAAATGAGCAACATCTCTACGTTGATTTTTTCTTTACTTCATTTTGCTCTAATATAGGCCCACTGCAGCAAGATTTTATCGTTTAAGATTGCTATAAAACTAAGATCGATTCATGAGATATTTATATCATCATGTAAAAAAGAATAATTTTTGAACTCATGCTACAAAAATGAGGCCGGGATAATACCCCCTAATTGGCTTCAGCTATCAAAACTACTAGACTACTGTAATCTTATTTTCATAGAAAAGTCGAGTGAGTAATTTTTTGATTGGATTGAAATCAACTGTGATCAACTAGATCTAACCCTTAGCTGGCAAACCCTTCAAATAACAAATTTACTCTGCAGCTGTAACTCGCCTTGAGTTTGCAGTGTTTGCTTTGCAAAATAAAAAACTGGGATTGACAATCAAACTATAGTTACCCAAAAATGGCTTCGACAGGACTGCTGCAGAGCATAAAAGCAATATGAGCAAAGCCAGGAGACACCTTTAAATGCTAAGCTTCTGCAGCTGAGACAAAAGATTAGAAAGTCTCATGAAAAAATAGAATTTTTGTCCATTCGGAGCATAGATAGATATACGAGCGAGAAAAATACTCTATAAAAATAAACGTGCCTGGTCTTTTATCCAAAGTTGTGTTATCCTTCCAGGCGATAAATAGATTTTATGTCTTGGCTAACATCTCCCGCCAGCGGCAACCTTAAGTAGGCTATCGGATTTTTGAGTAAACATTTTAAGTGTGATGAGGCTTGGCAGACTTAAACAAAATGACACATTGCTCGAAATATAAAATGAAAACTGGTTTGCGTCCCCAAACACACCAAACTTGTTAAACTAAGCTTATACAAGTTTAGCCAATTCGGCTGCGTTACTCGAGGTATTTCCAAAACTTTCCGTGAAACCGATGTTTTGATTGCATGTTAATCCGAAAAAAATTCCATTGTAAAAAAGAAAAATGACGCTGCAGTCAACAGCTCATTGCTATAAAAGCTTTCCATTTGTTTTTTGTAAATAACTTGAAGTTGAACAATGAAGGCTTGTACCGAAGAAGTCTATCCAGTATATAGTTACAAGGCTAAGAGAGAGTGATTCGAGGTTATAAACCAATATAAAGAATTTGACTTAATAAGTTTAATTTGAAGGGGGATGCTATAAGGGTGGCTGCTGACTCGAAGAGCGCAAGCTCACTTCGCAGTCTCCCTCAATTACTGTTGAATTTTCAGTCCAATTTAATTTGAAAATGACCTTAGTTGAATCTAACCTTCCAAGATCTTAGGCTACTTAATCAGAAATGCTTTCATATTGCTTTCATATTACTGCGTTGAAAGCAAGTTTTGATTGGGGGCGAGTTTTTTAAATCCTAAAAATTGAAATATCTGCTAGTTTAAAAACATTTATTATTAATTAATAAACGAGATTAATTTCAAATTTTGTTGAACAGATAATTCAACAATAAATGAGGGAGACATCGAAGTGAGCTTACACTCTATTCGAGTCAGCAGCCACCCGGAAAATATGTGAAATGCGATCGGCCCCAGCCACAAATCGAACCCGTCACCTAGGATCTGTCACCTGCCCCTGGTACCGCAAATTATTTAAATAAAATTGTTTTGTTTGTTTTTAATCTTAAAAAAACTTCTCGATGCTTTCGGAGCATTATCAAACGTTTTCATCAGAGCAAGCTTGCAAGTTAATTTGGAAGCGGTTGTTTTTCTCTCTGATAAAATGCTATTATGATTTTATACACTCTCTACAATATTTGGAACTCACTTTCTTCAAAGCGTTTACCTGAAGATAAACAAATTTAAAAAAATATCATAATAAAAGTGGTTAAAGTGAAACTAGCGAGTTAAATGGCAATACCATGCCAGTCACATAACTCTACAGGGGTGTCCAACACGTGGCACGCGTGTCAAATGTGTCGCGCAACAACATTGAAAGTGGAAGGCAAGCCTTTTGCCATATTTCATACACATGAGAAAATGCAATTTTAAATATCGTGATATAGTTTATTGCTGCAGTATCGTACTAATAAAATTGATCTCCGATTTTCACAGTTTTTGCGAGTCTATCCTGATTCAAGACGTATAAGGTGTAAAATTGAGACATCTGCTAGCAGCGGCATAGCTAAAAATTAAGGAGGGGAGGGCATAATTTCCACATTGTTTTCAAGCGTATTTTTTTCGGCATAACTAATTTGAAGATGACTGAATCACAAGAAAGGCTCCCCCGGAAAGTTTTGGAAATTTTACTTGCTGTAATGGCTATGCAATGCTTTTTGAATAATTTTCACGCAAATTTTGTTTAAAGTGTTGGATCCTAATTCCGAGTGCTTCGCCAAATATGATGTTTTTTGTTCACAGATTTCAATTATGCGTGCTTAAAGCGTAAAGCTTATTGCTATCGAAGAGGTTCGAAATTACAGCATAGAAAAATTGTATAGGCCTAACATCCAAAACATTTTTGAAAATGGCTGGTGGGAGAATGCATATCACTCATCCTAGTAGGCTGGATCCGCCCGTGGCCATAAGCTACAAAAACCATCAAAAGAGTTTAGCACATTTCAGTCACTTGGCAGTATCAATTTTGTTCTTTTTTACTAAAAGACAGAGTCAAAGGGTAAGCGCATGGCACAAAATTTCCCCCTAAATACGCTCCTGTCTGCTAGACCACAGATTAGTTTTATGTCAGCTACAAAATTATGATCTACTGTAAAACAGCTCTTCTTAACTGATGAGCTGCGGCCCATTAATAAAACGCGATGGTCCTTCAGGTGGGCCGCGAATGTTCTGTCATAAATAAAATATTTTTTGCAAAAAAAAAAAATCAAATTGCGAAAGCTTAAAACTGTATTATGAAGGTTAACCTGCTTGAAGCTTCCATGCACTTACTAGATTGCTTCTGCATTATCTTCGCAGGGGCGTATCCAGGAGGGCCGCGTGCCCCCACAGACAAATGCACAAAACTTTCGTGGTGTAAAAGTGATATGTGTGAGGACAATCTGGGAACGTATCAAGGACACATTTTTTGCTTAATGGAAATATATCCGGCCCTGCTGGCATGGCTTTAAATTGCGCCCCCCCCCCTTTTTTTTCAAACTCTTCAGTACGCCCCTACTTCAGTTTTATTTTCAGTTGCAGGAAGAAACATCAGCTCTTCTAAAAAATGCTCGTTTTTGGTTAGCTTAATTTGAAAGCACAAAAACCTGTGTAAACAGGGATTTTCTGTCATGAAACTTAGTAAATCTGAATTGTGAAGTCAGCTAACAGACTGACGCTTATTAGATGCAATAATGAATGTTGCCTTTGCGCCGTTGAAGCTCAATTTGGCTAGCTGGCTCAGAACAAATGCGTGCAAAAAAGAGCTTTCGTTAATCGTGTTGTTGATAAAATTCAAACTACTATAATTGTTTTTTTCGTATTTTTGTGAATGTTTAGTTCTTTGTAAGCAACATGATTTTAAAAATAGAAAAAATTACTAAATTGATGATAGCTTGCCAAGCGTTGGCACGCAACAAAATTATGACACAAAAATTGGCACGTTGGCAAGTTTGAATTGGACACCCATGTTTTAAATAAAGCTACATTATGCTGTACGTTAAACAAAAGTCGCAAATAATAAATAAAAAGTGATTATAAAAAGCAAAAAAAATTGAAAAAATGTGTCGATTAGTATAACAGAAAAAAATAAAATAAAACAAAATCTTAAAAAATTGACCAAAAGTAAAAAATAATTCAGTACTTTATGCAATATCATTTATTCCAGCGTTTGGTGTAAAGGTTTAAAAAAATGTTTGAAAAATTATTGATATATTTTCACCATAATGTTTGATATCTTATTATTGTGTTTTTTAAGATTACTTCAAATTTTCTGTAGGCTCATCTAAAAGTGTCAAACAAACTTAATGTATCAATGAGCAATGAAGGCTTGTTTCAGCAATTTATCAATGAGCATTGAGCAATCTTGCTGGGTTAAATTTAAGTTAAATTGATTAAGTGAAGTTCTACTTAAATTAGTGATACAGATATTTGCAAAGGATTTTACATTTTATTTTGGTCTGGTACATACTCAAAGTATATTTGGTATCATAACAATCACAAAAAATCATTTGGTAGCACTTAGCAGAATACTGCATAAGTGCATATCTGTGACCTATTTTTGTGTATGGGCTGCTGCTTTTCATATAATTGTGATCGAATCGCATGTTTAGCACGGCTTGAAATGAGGTCAAAACGCAGCCATTGAATGTTAGAAAGTTTTCCCTAATTAACTTTAGCCACATCAGCAATTTTTCATCTTACTAAGCTGTTTTGAAAGCTGAATTCCAACTTTCAAAGGAAGTATAATACTTTTCATGGCGTCTTGGAACCTATACCAATGCACGTTTTTTTATTGCTATTTTTTTAGTCTTTTTCATCATCAACGCTGCTCGAAAACATCACAGCCTTGACTTCCGACTGGTCAGGCAATTTTCTAGCAGCGCGTTTGTTCCATCGGTGGATGTTAAAACCTTTACAGATATCGTATTGCGCAAAAAATAAGCGGTGAATCATTTTAAAAGTAATCAAACTGTGTGCTCGTGCGGAATATGTGACGAAACCAGCTTAACGTTTCAGCAGAACTTAAAGGTTGTGGACGCGAGATCACAAACAGGTGCAAGGTAAGAAAATGGCTAACTCGGTGTATTATTAGCTGCTGTAACAAGGTAAGATAAGCAATGACTATGAACTTTGGTGATAGAAATTTACTGATACCAGCGCAAGGATAAAGCTTGTTTGCATTATTTTTGCAAACTAGCGTACTAGATAAAAAATGCTTTATGATGTGGCACCAATAGGCCTACTGTACAAGCACGCTTTCGTTTAAATTTTTTTCGATGCAAGCAAGTAATACTGTTGATTAAAGCACGTTGCAGTACACAGTAGTTGTGGCTATATGTCACATTTTCGATAACAGCAGAACACTTCAAAGTACATACTTTTTGATTATGCATTGGTTTGTTTCATGCAATATATTTAGTGCAGAAGAATACAAAAAGAATAGTACCGGTATAATACTATTTCTCAAGCCTATCCTATGTACAATATTTAATAGCAAAAAATAAAAAGTTTGCCACGGGACATTTGCGCTGTCCACATGTCCAATTGAAGTGGGCCTAAAGCCCACAAGCTTTACATCAGAATCAAATTTTTGATGTCATAATCACTTTTTCAGTTATAAAGTCAAAATTTTGACTGTGATGCAGAAAGCCGATGGACTTAATGGGCATGTGTACAGGGTAATTGTGTACGACAAGTACGCATCAAGTCAATCAGACTTCTTGATACTGCCACCCGGGAACCGGGGATACGGCATCAAAAGTTACATTGAAATAAATTTACCAATCAGCGAATTACAGTGAGTCGATTTCCGTTCGCTTCATGTCGCAAGTATAATTCGTGTGCATAGCGCTTCCTTTTGCGATAAGTTTTCTTGACGAATTTCGGCGATGTAAAGAATATCAAACAGCACAATTACGCGTTTTGCTAATGGCCGCTATCTTTAACCAACCGAACATAAAGGAAAATACCGCTATTCATTTGCAACGACCGCAGTTTATAAAATAAGTTAATAATCGAAACGGATATTGAGACGTATAACCAATCGAAAAGCTTTGACTCACATACAAAAAATGCTTTATATTTAAGACATCGGGCCAATTATTAAATGACAAAGCAATAAAGCGATTACGTCTACTCGACACCTCTGAGTCAGAAATTGACGACGTCATGCAAAAACCAGAACCAAAATTTAGGGCTGATTAGAAGACTTTTTATGGCGTCACAATATATATCAGAAGTATTTTTGCATGCAGTATGATAGAAAAATGTAGAACAACGCAGCCGTGTCAAAGGTTAACCTACTGTATATCCTTTTCATGGATATATCTAACCTCTAACTTCCTCTATGATCACTCTAAACATCTTATGACTTAATGTAAAACTTTTAACCAAGTTTCAAACGAAAATTTCATTCTGAGATGGTAAAAGTTTCGAATGATCGTTTTTTTTTAAACTGAACTTACAAAAATGTCAAAATTGTGTAAATTTAGGTCGGCATTTGATACAAGAAACCAGTTCTCGTCGTAAATAGCTTTTTATCCAAATTTTTTATTGTTTTGAATAGAAGTTTTGCTATTCAATGCGTTTCTAATTTTTTTGAGATTGCAAGTTCTTGTAGCATAAAGGAAAAAAAAATTCAGGACGTATATTGTTTTGTGTGGACAAGCAATAAGTTTCGAACATGGCTGTTCTATTGTTCTACAGCATATGCTTTGCTGAACTGCATTGTTACATCAAACTTCGTCTGTGTTGTAGAATTGACTATACATAAGTTTCAAAATATGTAAGTTATTCATTGAATATTTTTAGTTAGATGGCATCCCATCAACCAATTTATTGAAGATATTCTTAAGTATTCTAATTTTCTTTTTAAAATGTTAGTGCACTTTTTTGTTAAATTCTTGTAACATCATAATAATAGCCTATTCGTTTGTTTATTTGCATTCATTGTTGAAGCATTGGTTACATTCTGCGCTACAATTATCGCAAAATTTTTGATGTGATCAGACAAATTTTCCAAACTTTTTAGAATCGGATTTGTAAATCACCTGAAGGAATATCAAGAGGTTGGCAAATACGTGGCAGAAAAAAATTTTTTGATTAATTAAAAAGTACGTGGTCAAGTCGTAAGAAAATAATTCTTTTGTCTAAAAATAAAAACTCTTCGCAGCGTTCAAAAAGTTGTGAAAATATTTTTATTTTAACCTACGCGTTATTTATTTCCAAGCAAAAATACCGGCACTGAAATAACATTATGTCGTCACACTATAAAGGGCAGGCACAAGGCTAACTTTTCAGTTCTCAAAAGGAACCATATTGGTCAGGGTCCCCAACCGGTGGTTCTTGCATCCTTTGGGGCTATAATGCAGCATTTCAGACGGTGCGAAGGACTTTTCAGTTTTTTGTATTGTGCGTAGAGTGCTTTCATTTTCAGTTGATTTATCGTCAATTGTTTCAGCGCTGTCTTAATACATTTATTGCTAAGGGTGCGAGAATATCTTAAAATATTTTGAGGGTGTGGTACATTAAAAAGGTTGGTGTTGTTGATGTTGGTGTTGGTGTTTGCTTGCGAAACGCACTGATGTTGGTGTTTGCTTGCGAAACGCAAAAAGTTTTCAAAATTTGAAACTACTTTATCTTTGTTCTAAAAAAGACGAGATTTGCCATACTTTGTACCGTAGTCTCAGCTTAAAAGCACTTAACAATCATTGCAGTTGATTAAAATCGATAAAAAATGGCGATTCAAATTTTCCCATGCATCATTCTTCTTCCCCGTTTTTAAATAAAAAAAAAAAAAAAAAAAAAAAGGAAAACAAGAGGAGCTCAAATACAAAATTTGACTAACAGCGTTTTAAATTTACTGTAAAATTGACTTTTTAAATAGAGAAACTCCATTTTTCAAACTCACGACCGCAAGCACCTCTAATTACATCGTTTCTTAGATAGTGTGCTGTTGCTATTTGAGTTGAAAAAGCGTATGCTAATGAATTTTTGCAATTTGCATTCTGGAACTTGATGATTAATTATTTCAAGTTTGCACTTTATGCTTTTCAGTTTTTTTTTTTCGCAACACAGAATTTTTATGGATAAGCAAAATGATATATATAACATTGACTTTGTAAGAAATATATTTAAAGTAATTTCATTATTGGAAATCACATTTTAGATATAAATCAGCTAAAACACAAAAATTTTTTAGACATTCAACTATAAAATGGTGGTACAGACCTTGAATAATGAAGATGCAATATACAATAGTTCCACTTGGACAGTCGAACCAATCGCATAGATCAAATCATTGAGGTTAAGCAATGTAGGTTCGTACGCGTACCAAAGTCTATCCAGTGTAGCTTTTGCGCTAAGAGAGTCATTCAAGCTTGTAAATTAATTTAAAGAATATAGATTAGTGAATTTTTTAACTTGAATCTAATCCACCAAGATCTTGGTGTAAATCAAAGCAACCAATCAATCTGAGTTATTTTTTGCTGCTATTTTACGAACTTACAGCAAGTAGGCTAAAAATCCTTCGTTGCCATTTTTAAGTAGGAAATCGATCAGTGGTCCATGATAATTTTGACGATTCCCTTCCTTCCCAAAGTTTTGAATCAGTTAATCGAATTTTTCCGCTTAATAAACTTTCAAAGGATTCATCATATAGACAGCGATTTCGAAGCTTGATTTCCTCACGAATTATTTCATTGAATAAAAAACTTGACGAACATCACGATATGATATATTGCTCATGTCATCAGAAATAAAATTGACAGATAAAAGCACCCCAACAATGTACAGCATGTGTCTAATAAAAATTAGGCAAGTACAGGTCGCAGGCAAAATTTGATAGTGATAATGTTAGCAGATTCTTGCGAGACAAGTCGACTTAGCTGGAGGCAAAAATATTCTTGTAGAAACAGGCCACTATCAATTTTCATGACGTAACGTTCAAAAATATATGTAAAATAGACGTAGCAAACGTTTCTGCAGGTTAAACAATTTTAGATAACAGTTTATTTCATTGAAAACTTTTGACCTAACTATTAGTTACCCTTAGAACTTAGAAGTCATTCATTACTGGTATCGATGACAGAATTTTCAAACACCTCGCTAAGTGCTATAGTGTAAGATATTTTTGCTTGCTACGATTTAATTTAAGAAGAAATCATTATGATTAATTGTTTTCAGTAAATTTCGTCCACACTTACTAATACGGTATACTGTTAAGCAGCTCAAAACAGCTTGCAGTATATTTACAATTATGGCCTATTGCTATTGCTATAAAAACTTTCAAAACCCAGTATGTATAAAGAAAATAAATGAGGTGTAAAAAGGTAGTAAAATTTTGGGGAGATTTATAGACTAATAAGAATGGCGAAGAAAAAACTCAAACCGTTTTTTTGAAAACAATTCGCAAAGGAACTCAGCAGCAACCACGTTTTCTAGATCATATGGTGTGAGTGATGGGAATTTCTAAAAGAATACACAGCATTGTGTAAACAATTTACGAGAAGTGGCAAAGTCCACCCATATGGAACTAAATAGCCCTATTTGATAAACATAGCCAACACAATCTAGGAAAGCTCAGCGTTCATCATAAAACAAAAAGATAATCGTATTTTGAAAATACCACCCAGCGTACGGTTATGAAAAGATGAGCTAAGTGAAATGTAAATAAGCCTGCTTAAATAAACGGTTAGCGTAGAAACCAGTAGAGTATTTGGGGGCCTATGTGCCCCCCCCTGCTTTTGCTTTTTAGGAAAAAAGAACAAATGTTGCAAAGTGAATGAAATATACAAAATTTTTTTCAAGAACTTTTCAACATACACAACCCTAATAAGCTATCACAACAACATAGGAATATCTTAGTTGTGAATGCGACTTATGCATGTCCCACCTTATTTTCTTTACTTAACCCGTATTAACCAAAAGGGGGCAGAATCACTCTTCCCCAGGCGAGGATGTAAGAAACCCAAACATTTGATGCATAAACTTACTCAGCACAACCAGTGTAAAATACCATCAAACAGCAACACAAAATAATGCACGACAAAGCGCAATGTTTCGACCTTATGGGTCTCATCAGGTGCATGACAACCAAAACAAATCACATCAAAGCAAAGTCCTTAAAGGAACATTCCAATCCAAATCCCAAGTTTGGTATAAGCAGTAGTAATCAGTATAACAAGTCAATGAGTTTCTACTTCACAACATCAAGCTAGGTAAATTTAGATTACAGCATCAATTTAAAGTAGTTAAAAATTTGGCTCAGAACATCTGCCAAAAAAAAAAAAACCCAGTAAATATGTATCATTTTGAGAAGCAAGAAGTGCTTTTCATCGTTCGAAAACTAATTTATGCAAACCATATTTAGAAACTATTAGGGTTATGTATGTTGAAAAGTTCTTGAAAAAAATTTTGTATTTTATTTGAATCTTGTGCTTTGCACAATTTTGAATGAAATATGCTAGACTCTTGCAAAGGCTTTCCAGTTACATTACGAGCAGTGATCTACAAAAAACAAATTAGTGAAAGGTGACCTCGACCAGTGGCGTAAAAACAGGGTTTCTTTCTAAAATTTCTTACTACGCCACTGATACTGTAGAGGTCACCTTTCACAATTGCGTTTTGTAGATTACTGCTTGTAGTACATTGCAATAGCATGATGATTGAAATACTTAGCTTTAAACTCGCAGCATAAACTTAACCCCCTACACTGTGCTTCACGCAAGAAATGATTATCAAGTGGCTTATTCAAATAGAATTTACTTATTCAATCAATAATTATTAATTTAAATAAGCCTAGAGTATATTTGATCAATTCATTAGACAGTATGATTAAACATCATATACCGTCGCTCATAAAACATACAGTCAGTGTGATAAGCACGATAAACTTTGCTGTACTAAAGCGATAACGCTAATCGATAATTTCAAAAAAGTCTTAGGGGATACCGATATTCGATAAATCTCAATTTCTTCAAGCGATATCGGTAATTGATAAATTATCGCCGATAAACTTTTCCGATAAATGCAGCGATAAATTTTTAATGAGTTTTGACGTCAAATTGCAAAAACGTTTTTCCAGATTTTTCAAGAAAAGAGAGCAGTTCACGGACTCTGCCGTGGCATTAAATAAAACTGAGAGAGATTTTTTTTAAACTGCAACCAAGACTTTATGGGACACCGCGTAGTGTTTTCATAGCGCCACTTACTCACTAACTTTGAACGCTGTATGCATATTGCGTAAAGAATCGCTTCGGTTTATCGCGGCAATTTATTGGCGATAACAAAACATATTACAAAAGCGATATCGGTAATCGATAAATCAAGATTATTTTGAGCAATAACAATAATCGGTAATAAATTATTGCCGAAAACTATGGCCGATAAATTATTTCGACAGATGCCCATCTCTGCATACAGTAGGCTAGAGTAAATTAAAATCAGCCGCAAAGGAAATGAACGATAAATGCATAAAGCAATAATAAATATAAATGATTATTAAGCTTAAAATAGCTGTAGTGGAAAATCGATGGTTCATTACCAAAAAACATTCAACCAAAAATATTACTCAGAAGGAATACTGTTCATCTAACTACAGTAAATCAAATGATTGTTAGCACTATTACGCCGAAGGGTGTAACGACTGGCGGACGATTGGTGTGACCCCGATTTTTGCGTCACAAAATTTTAGGTTATTTCCAGCGTAAATTTTATATTTGTGTAGGATAAAGTAACTAAATATTTTTTGTTTAAGCTTGCGTCATGCTAAACTACATGGAGGCTTATTGCGTATTAAGTTAGTCATAGCTTGGGTCACTGTAGGTATCAAAAATAAACGTTTCCCTCAGATATGCAAATGCAACATGGGCTTTTTGTTAGTTTCTGGATTATTCCGATATTTTTAATAGACTGGCTACAAACTTTTAAATTTGTGAAACTTATTTTTTAGTTTTATCAAAAATTTTTGTTTTCTGGTGACAATTTAATGCGAAAACAGGAACCTACAAAAACCAATCACTTAATCACGCTTACACAGTTTGTATGGTCTCTACAGCAGTTTCTAAAAACATTATTAATTTGCAGCATACAATAAGCAGTCGCAATGAAGGTAAACTTAGTTTTATTTCAACTAGTTTTACTGGTTTGTATCAAGTCAAGCATATCTCAACAACAAACAATTGCAGGTAAGTGAAAAAGTTACAGAAGTAATGAAACAGCAAAATCAATTCTTCATTATGACCTACAAGCGTTATTACGTCGAAGCGTGTAACGAGAGGCAAGGTCGACCTCCACGGCTTAGCGCCAGAGTAACACAGCACAAAAGAAACGTCGCGGCGGTGGCAACACTGTTTTCGATTTGACTGGCCTGGGAATCGAACTCCACACTTCCCGCACTCATACCAATGTTTTTAACCTAGGTAACCGACTAGTAATAATTATATACACTTCCTATATTTTAAAAAAGTATTGGATCTTGGATGTATGTGACATTTCAGATCATTTTGTAGCAGTTAAATGTCAGCCATATATGGTATTTTGAAAACAAAGAACAAAGGGCTAAAGCGAATAATTGTTGCAGGCATGTTAAAGGTCCACTAAAATAACTGCCAGGAGCGGATCCAGAAAGTTTTGGTGAGGGGGATGTAATTTTGAATTAGGTTGAATGTTAACTAAATACAAAAATGTTAAGACGTTTAAACCCAAAAACGGGCGTAAATAAGCTTTTTGAAAATGTTTTATGACAGCGGCGTATTCAAAATTTTTTTCAGGGAGGGGGCACCAAATTTTGTTACTTTTTCTAGCGTATTTTCCCATGCTTCCCCAGGCATGCTTCCCCAGAAAATTTTTGAAAATTTGCCTACTGCAACCTAATGGCCATTTTAGTGCATTTTGAACAATTTTTAGGCAAAGTTCGTTCATATTTTTTGCTCCTAACTTTTATTGCTTCACCAAGGACGATGCACATTGTTCTCACAGTTTAGATTATGCGTGCTTAAGGCGACTAAGGCATATTGTTATGAAGAGGTTCGAAATGATGAAAAATTTTTAATTATCCTAAGCATTGTTGAAAATGGCTGGTGAGAGGGGGTGTATTCCCCACATCCCCTCTGAATCCGCTCCCGCTAAAATCATTGTTTTTGCGTTTTTTTTTTTTTTTTCGGTATCTATTTTGTGAACAGTGTCTTGATTCCTCTATATTTATTTGTGTACTGTAGATATCGATGTAACGCGCTGCAAACAAGTGCAAGCAAAAGCGGAAGATGATATAGCCTACATCGGATGGCCTCACAAAATATTATGCAGTTTGCCCGCACGTGCTGACAATTACGATTTTTTGTTTGATAGCCTATATGATTCCCCGGATGATCTTGAAATAAAGGTAAAAAATACAATTGGATAAAACAGAATTCTTACTGATATATTACAAAGTTATCGCATAACATTTTGAAACAAATTAACATTAACAATCAAAACGAAGTTTGCAAATGCGATGTTACAAAGTCATCACTTGATATAACAAATTTACAAAACTAAACATTAAGATCGGTTTTGGAAAATTTTTGGAATTTAGTTTTTAGGAAAAAATCATTTTGCAAACTTTTCGAAAAAAACTTGTACCAAGCGTCAGTGTGAAACTACTTTCTAGTGCCTCTTTAGTTTTGCGCCGATGATGGTATAAGTTTTTACCAAAACGTTTGTAAAATGGTTACTGGCACACTGGCTATAATATCTTTACTAAAATTAACTTGCAAAGTTTACTGATTTCAAAAGATGCTGTGTGTAATAAATGACTACTAGGGAAATCATTTTCTGTTCCTCCACAACTTTCTATATTTTCTAGTTTAATTAATTGATGCGAATTGAATTTACAACTACATAAATCTTTGAATACTTCAATTACAAAAATAAGAGCCAATAACATTGGAAACATTTCATTTCACTTTTTTGAGACGTTTCCATTTATTCGTAAAACCATTGTCAATGGTGTATTTTGATATTATTCGAATAATATGGACAATTGCTTAAGTGTATATCGAAACGTCTCAAAAAATTCAGATGTTTCCAGTATTATTCGCTCTCATTTTTGTAATTAAAGAATTTGTAATGTTTTTTCAGTGTTTCATATCAAGCGAAGGAGGAGTTCTGTATAATGCAAGCACAACAAAAGACGATTTGATTTATGGGGTTGACAATCAGCAAGGACTTATCTTGCCTGACTTGCACAAACAAAGCCAAACAGATTATCAAGTTGTTCTTCAGGTATTTTGCTAGAAAAATAACCTTAACATTAGCCTAAACACTTTTCGTGATTTTCGTAACTTTTGTTAAAATTTTTGTCGACTGTAGCGCAAAAACAACTCAAAAAAATGTCATCCAACTAGAGCGTGGAAAATTGGTGCTCGTCACACAATCAGCAGACTGCAGTGTCGGAATTTAGTCAATGAAGAGTTCTAATTAATCAAGAGGTCCATTGCTGTACTTTTTCAAAAAAATGATGATGTTATCTTTTTTTGAGTTAAGATGAAGCAACGATCTTGATTTGTGATTCGAGATTGATATTTGCGATTTTGATTTTATCTGAAAGTCAAATCCGGCATTGAGTTAGTACATTTGCTATATTTTTAAACGCTTTAGAGCAGGGGTGCGCACTGCGCAACCAAATTAAGGGTATGTGCCACAGTAGTCGAAACAGTGTTGTCGCGTGCCACGCCACTTTCGAATTGTTTTATTGTATACGAACATCCATGAAATACATACGAGTAAGAACAAACTTCATAATTACCACACAAAATAACAAAAAAAGTAGTAGGTTACTCACCGATACAATTTATCGTGATATGCGGGTATTTCAATACAGGCCTAAACCTGAGTTAACACGATTTACGGTAAATGCAAGAGTTCGCTTTTATCAAACTGTTCGCGAGCCACGTTGGAGCTATGGCGCGCCACATTGGACACGCGTGCCTCGCGTTGTGCATCCCTCCTTTAGAGCATAATAGATAATGTCCTCAGTTACCACTACATTGGTTTGTCTAATCTCTTAATCTTACCTGTATTTGCGAGACAAAATAAGTAGTTATGGAAATCTTTTATTTTAAATTTACTTTAGATTCCAGAAGAAAAAACTTGTTACGTTGCTAAAGTCCATCTCAATCTAACGCAATACCAGCCAGAAACTTGTGAGGAGTTTGTCAATCACCGTCCTACTGTAGGACCATTAAAAAATTATGTCAGCGGACGGAAAGCGCTTAGTTGTGATTGTACGTATTAAAAGTTGATCTTGATTTGGATTGTGCAGTAACCTTAAACCATTTTCGCTAACATTGCATAATTTCTTAATAGCCATATAAACTATCGCTGTTTATCCTCAATCGTTTGGTTCCACTCATAGGCCCCATCATGGCCTAGCGAGAATTCTGTTCCTTAAAAAGAAGATTTCGATAGAAATAATTTCTTTTTTAAAGCCAAAACGTCATGAAAAGTGTTCTATTAAGCTTCCACTTTGTTGGCAGTGTGGTGCTGTATTATTACTCTGACTGGTCACTTTACCTAAAGGCAGATTGGTGCGAGCAGGGAAAAATCATAGTCGAAGAATGTTTTTCTTTGTTTGTATTAACTCGTGCTAATGATCTATTGTATGTAGTGAGTGTTAATGAATATCCGAAAATCTATGTGAATCAAAGGCATGAAAACACAACAGTAGAATGGCTTCGAAACTGTAGCAAGCTCTTGCCAGGAGGCGTGGAAGTCACAAGCAACAACAAAGTGAGTTTGCTGCTTGAGTACAAGCGCAGCCTTACATCAAATGTGTCCGAAAGACTATGCTTGTCTTCTAACGTAGCTTTGATCCACACCAGTTTGAATAAGTTACGGTAATAGGCTATGCTAGGACAAATAATTTTAACCTCAATTACACTTAGCTAGATGTTAAATGTTTGATTTTTTAAATAGTCATGCTTTACCGCTTTTAAATTTCTTTTAATGAATGAGTTTCATAAAACACTTTTTAAAACGATTCTGGTGGAAGGCTACTGGAAGACGCATGGTAATTCTTATCAACACTTGAAATACTTTAGGCTTACGTATCTCAAACTCTTCTGTGACTAGGCATTATTAGTTTACTGCACTTCCATAAATAAATCAATGCTATTAGCTAATATTTATAACTGAAAGCTAGCCACCCAAGCTTATAGCACCGCGTATAACACCAATCGCATATTTTGTACTAAGTTAATTTTTGGTTGTTGCAGTTGCACATCTCTTCGATTGACTTTGAACACGCTGGCACTTACGTGTGTTCCGTCACTCACAATGGGATGACTCGTTACATCAACAAATTTGACGTATGCGTAACCCGTAAGTGTTGTCCGTGCGCTTTCGCTTTTATTAAATAAAAACGCAATTTGCTGGCGAGAAGTATTAGGCAACAGCCTTTTGCCGAAAAAAGTAAAAGGCCTGTTGTATTTATTTAAATAAAATCTTTATAAAACCAATACAGCCCGTTTCGCCGTTGTCGGCTTCTCAGGTGGTATAGAGTTATCAAAATTAATAAAATAATATAAATATTACGTAATACCTGTTAAAACTGGTCAAAATGAGACAAAGTTGGCGTCTATGCAGGTTAATCTGCTACAGTGCTGGGTCTATCAAACAGTTAATAAATGAAATAAAATGTTGTGTGGTTTTATGACGCTTTATAACTGCTGAGGTCCTTTAGCGCCAGGACTAAATTTTGTCAAGAATTCACTGACATATTTTTACTCTCTGTTCATTTCATCCTCCGCGCTAAACTTAATTGCTGAGCGTTTAGCAAGTGTAACAGCAGATACCATTTTTAAAGTCTTTGGTTTGACCCGACTGAGAATAGAACCCAGTCTACCAGCTTCCAAGGCGAACGTTCTAACCACAAGTTGGCTTAGTTGTTCGTCTTTCACCAAGTAATTGCGCCAGAGCTACATTTGAAAATGATACAACAAGTCTCATTAACCTTTTTTTCTTGCATAGAGACAGCAACTACATTTCTAAACGTTTTGCATCTTTGTTTAAATCAGATCCTCCGTCCAGAAACAAACCAATAATTTCGTGTAAGCAGGGAGTTTATTACACAACTATTGGTGGAAATGTTACGACTAATTGCACTATCAATTTGGGAGATGGAACATTTGAACCTTTTCACTTTAGAATATCTTGGGTGAGTTCATTGTAATATGATCCAAAAGTAAGTGGTCCTGCTAAACACCGCAAAGGACTAAAACACGGCAAAGGAGCGACAAAGAACATACTAAACACCACAAAGTACGACAAAGGACTTCAAATTGATCTACTAAACATCGAAAAGAACGTCAAAAGACTTGGAATCATACCGTAACAAAGAACGACAAAGGACTTTAA
Source organism: Trididemnum miniatum (assembly GCA_964006365.1). Taxonomy (NCBI): domain Eukaryota; kingdom Metazoa; phylum Chordata; class Ascidiacea; order Aplousobranchia; family Didemnidae; genus Trididemnum; species Trididemnum miniatum. Next base: position 2,655,185 of record OZ023252.1, read on the forward strand.
ATTAGGGTTATGCTTAGGTTAGGGTTGATTTAGGGTTAAGCTTGGGGTTATCAAGTCTTTTGTCGTACTTAGCGGTGTTTAATAAGTCCTTTGTCGCTCCTTTGCGGTGTTTTGTAGAACCCAAAAGTAGCCTAAGAGTCATCTCTGCATCAAGATAAATCACGCTGTTGGCATTTGTTTTTCAAATGAAAATGCAAGCGGTGCAAAGTGAAATTAATTTCGAAACATAGCTTGCTGTAGTTTTGATATATTTTCCGATTGGTTTAAACTTGAGAACTGAACAAGGTAAATAGTAGCAGAAATCTCCCCACTCCCGAAAAAATGGTTTTGGAACCCTACATGAAATTCATTTTAAAAAGATTATGAAAGCCATATGCCATTCATGAATTTGTTGCCTGTTGTAAACAGAGCTTGGGTGCATTGCCTTCAATTCAAGGGCATGCAGCAAATGGTATCCCGGTAAACTACACCAGCTGACTTCTACGTTAGCGGTACTTTCAGCCCCGTAAAACAAAAATTGATATTTAAAACAGGCCTATAACAAAAGAAAACGTAGTCTAAGTAAAGTATTTATTTTGATAATTATGTTTAATAAGTTTGGGTCAAATATTACTAAACAGTCATCCATTTGAAACAGAAAAAAGGCAATTCTTCTACCTATCGCTGCTTCGAAGAACAAAGACTATTTCGCGCAACGTTTTTCCATCGTCCTCATGTATCTTGTTCATTGTAAGTTTGTTTGCTCTAGAAAGACATATCGGCTTTGCTATGCTTCATGTGTTTTAAAAACACTAGCGAGAATCGCAGTCGGATAGAACACAACATGCCTAATTTCTGGTAATGTAAACAATTAAACACTGTAACCACGAAAATATATTTAACTGCGTAAATGCAAGACGGAATTTAACGTATACAAAACAATCATACTGCAATTGTCCAGGGTCCACATCCATAACATTGAAGCTTGGCATAAACTAAAACCACTGTAAAAAATTTATGATTGTTTCTCAAGGACATATATCTTGGAGCGGGCTAGACAGGCTGTGCTCATTCCACCACCACCTGGGAATGTTGCGCAAAGCATAATATACACCACATCACAAGGCTTTCAAAAAAGTGGGTTTGGGTCTATTTTTACTGCTCGTGTGCTTACCATAGCACAACCTCTCAAGGCTTGGTCCAATCTCTACTGCTGAGTAGCAAATAGGGCAATACCCTTTTACATCGCATTGTTTTTAGTTTATTTCGTCGAAAAGTGGGCAGATAAAGCCTTCCACATGAAAACAATGTGGTTTGCAAAACAGCTTACATGAAATCTCGGTATGCCTATTGTCTACTACAGTATTCTATCATTGAATTAAAAAAACGAGCAACATATTTCTAGTAAGATATACTAAACCTAGAACCTGGTTACATTTTTATGGCAGACAGTAATTGATTTTTGCAAAAGTTGATGGCGTTGATTTTTGACATCCTGGCATATCAGTGGGGCAAAACTTCCAAGAATGAAACTTCTCGTGCTGACATAGGAGTTTTATTTTGCTGTTTTTACGTAGATCAGTACCAGAAACAAAATGCTTTTTGCACGTTGCTCAAGATGAAGAAAAACAAAAAACTCCGTTTCTCGTTCAAGCCCAGCTAACGATAAAGTAAGCCTGATCATAGTATCGTAAAGACTAAGCACGATATTCAAGCCCATACAAAAATTGCCTCAAAGTTGTTGAGAGCTGTTATCGAACCTTATGCGAGCTCAACAAAAGAAGAAAAACTGTTCGTACCTTTGCCAACTTTTTTCTCACGAAGTTCTCATCCAGTGGTTCCCAAACTTTATTGATGCGTGGCCCAAAATTTGATTTAAAAACAGTTCGTGGCTCGCCGCTTTCCCAAATATTTTGTACGCTTGCATATGGGAACTATCAATTGTCTTAACTATAACATAGCAGCAATTCGTTTCTTCACGAGTGTTATTAGTTAAAGCGATGGTTTTGGTTCTTTTATTCTCATATTTATCACCCAGCACAATTTTTGTCATGGCCAGGGTAAAAGGCTTAATAACAGTTTCAGTAATATGATGAGCTTTTTTCTGCTTAGCTATTATTTGGCTAACAACGAAAGATGCTTCTGTTAGTTTCTGATCAGTTTATTGAAAGTCGATAAATTGATAAGAGCTAATACCTCGAAACAGCGCTGTTCCGCTTTATGGTACCCCTTATTGAGAGTTTCTAGTTCTGACGTGTGCAGCCAGATTTCAGTCGTTTAAAATACTTGATGCTTTTATCCCTTAACTCAGGATGATTTTTTTCCACGTGATTACTCAGCTTACTTGGTCTCAATGACCATCGCTTAATGCGCGGTAGCATACTACGCACTGACCCTTTTTCAACTACAAGATCATTTATCAAAGCAAACCCAAATTTAATGTAGCTATCATCAAACCTTCTTTTATTAGCCATTGAACCTTTACGGTTATTATCTAACAACGAGTTTTGATTTCTAAACTTGTATTCTATCTTTCCCATTAAACACCGCACAAATAGCGAACAACAACTTACAATACAGTAAACCTCGCACATAACGGACCAGTTGGGACCAGCGATATTTGTCCGTCATTTGCGAAATCCGTTATATACGAAACTAAGTCATCCAGACTTAAAGTCTCGTCCGTTATGTGTAATTATCCGTGATATCCGAGTCCGTTATATGCGAGGTTTACTGCACCACGTTTTTCACCACAGTCTCTAATTATGCAGGCCTTGAATCTATTGTTACGTAATAACCCTTTTTTAATGGCAGACCAGACAAGTTTTAGTAGGCCTATAAATAAAACCTTGCGGCCCAAACAAATCTAGAAATTGTTAAAAATCGTTTTAAATACAAACCGTAAAATGTTTTACGACAACAGTATAATACAAAATATGTACAATTCGAAGTAGCTGAATGGCCCACTGAAAATGTCTTCGTGGCTCACTAGTGGGCCATGGCCCACAGTTTGGGAACCACTGGTCTAAGCTAAGCAATACACTTTTCAAACTGGCGTAAGTAAGAGTTTGCTGCAGTATCTTTCTAGCAAGCTTTGCTGTTTTGAATGATATGATGTTACATAACAGCCAACAATACCAACGTTTTCATCCAGTAGCATGTCCGTAGATTTTTGCATTGCTGTGTCGCCAATTTTCTGCAATATTTCATTGCTAATTGCAGCAAAGGATATTAATCAAGACTAATGTTTTGCAGAAATATCACTTTCTCAGACTTTGGTGAGTATTCCATAAGTGTAAACGATTTTGGAAGAATCACGAATAAAACAATTAATATAGCATTGCAAAATACATTGGATCAGAAATCTACCTCAACAGTAAACTACACTGCAGAAATAATTGTTACTGTGCTTTTTTGCTGCCTTGCATTTTTTGTAATAATTGCTATTTTTTGGCGTTGTCGCAACAAATATTTAACTTTTTGAATAATCTTAGGCTATCTTGCAAGACGTAATACTTGTATTTGCTCGTGACCTTAATGTGATCTACTTGTTTTTTCAAAGTTTTGTTGCTTTTGTTAATTGCACTGAACTGCAACCTAAAGTCGCAGATGGTATAAGATGAACTGAATTGTGTTGAATTTGGCAATTGTTGGTGTAAGATAAACTGAATTGTGTTGAATTTGGCAATTGTTGGTGAAACCAATACTTCAAAATATTCAGTCATAATAATAGATTATGTTTTATCGATGCAATTTTAATCGTTTTACATAGGCCTACAACAGGCTACATCGTTTTCAAAACCAACCCTTATATATAAGTTAGATTAGAATGTATGCGACAATGTATTATGTGCACCGATAGTCAAAGCGAGTGCAGTCACTAAACTGGGACAGTTTCCGCACAGTTTCCAAAACTTCAAGTCTCAAGTAACGCTGGTTAAATTTCGATGTGTTACGCGCTTTTTGTGGCTTATTTTGTACTGTAAACTGTACCTCATACCGTAGATTTCGTTGCTCTTCAAGGCTTTAAATATGTCAGTGAATTAGTGATGCACAATGACCCTGACAATTTCAACAACACGACTGCGCTAGGACTAGTAACCGCTTCACAAACATGAATTTTCAAGGGTAGATCCCGAGCTTTTTCAGTGGAAGCTTGGGATTGAAAAAGTGCTGATCTTGTTATTTTGAAGGTCTAAAAGTGAGAACAAAGCCAACGAATGTGATTTTTGTTTGTCCTGTCGATAGATTTTTGTTTTTGACTGTGCTACTCTTAACGTTTTTTTGATGCAGAAACAAGTAATTTTTCTGTTTGATCAAGGTAATGTACATTTTGCTTTGACTTAGAATATTACACTTGACCATTAATAGATCATTTGTTTGTTAAAGTCGCAATAAATTTTCATTTTTCACAAGCAGGTCTTGTCACGAACGGTAAGTCCAGAATGGAATAATTAAAGACGAAAATCGAAAAACGGAAGAGGTACAAAGGGTCCACGTTACAGCATTCTAACAGAATTGGTCGTACAACAATGAAACTTAATGTATAAAAAAACCTATAGCATGATGTTATCACCTGTTCTAGAAATCGGCTGCATAAGCAATCTGATCGTCTACAAATCACGATGCTAATCCAACAAATGCTTCAATGTGTTATGTACTTCGTAACTTCATACTTACAGTACACAGAGGTGTCCGGAGTCGCAATTTTGTGGGGTCAAAGTTCAAATCCCATCCTGATACAAAACCACTACTCCTGTATCCTGATCCAGACCCTGTTTTGTTACAAAAAGTCGAATCCTGATCCTGATCCAAAAAATTCATCCTCCCACTCAGTTATTGTTTTATACAATGTCTATCGCCTGATCGTTTTGTTGCTTCTTACTGCGTAGATCTTTTCTAGTGTTGTTCAATTAACTATCTTACCGGTATTATTTTGTTTTATTGTTGCAATGATGGTAGGTTAGAGTTGGGGCTGCTAAAAGTTTAGAACCTAACCCTAGTTGGAACCTGGGACACAGGGAAGCTTAATTCAAAAGAGCTCCGATTGGGGTGAGACTCCATCCGTGCTTGAAAGCTTTTACCTGTTGCCTTCTATAGTCTACTGTACCACGGTTTAATCTGGTACAACTAGGGATTGACAGTACCATTTTCAAAACTACTGCACAAGCGCTCACGAAACGAATCAAATCAAGCCCAAGCTAAAAACAGCAAATGAGCCAAGAGGTCCAAGAAATTTCGTCAATGTGGAATCATTGGAGCGGAACAGAATTTTTTTTGTTTTTCAATTTGTTTAGATTGAAAATTTTTCAGGTTATTGCTGCTGCCAGTGCCACAATTAGTTACGGTCCTGATCCGATGGTGATCCTGCTTAAGTATAAAAAAATTAGCTATACTGATCCGGACCTGTATCCGAAATTTTGCAAAAATCCTGACGGAGTCAACTCCTGGAATCCTGGAATTCTGGGCAGTTCTGGTACACAGCGCACAATGCAGTTATGCGTATAAGCATAACTAATAAAAGAGAATTGAAATTCTTTTTCTCTAATTACAGTAGATGAAACGCTTCTCTGATGAGACCTAATAAGGTCGAAACAGTGGCTGTCAGGAGATTGAGTATATGTATATATGCATCAGTTGTTATCGTTACCATCTGATATTTTCCATCTAGTACTATTCATCTATTTCTTTTGTCTTTCTTCACCCAGTTTCTGTATCTTTTTCTCAGCTTTCTATTAGCTATCTATTCACCTGACGAGCTCATAATGAGAACGAAACCGGTCGTGGATTGCTATTTCCATCCGCAGCAACATTATTTTATAATGTTGTCTTTGTTTTTCTTGAAATTAATCTAGCTAATTCTATTTGTCTGTTCTTTTTCTCTTTTGCCATTGCTATCCTTCTTTTCACTGTATTGAATGCCAAAACGACAGATTGAGTAATTTTGTTGTGTGGTTTTCAATATGACTCTCCCTGATTGTTATCACTGATGAGGGACGTAAACCCGAAACAGGATGGCTCAGGTCTTATCTCGTATATACATATATATATATATATATATATATATATATATATATATATACTCAATCTCCTGACAGCCAGCCATATTAAATCTCATTAGCAGAGTTCAGAGTAGTCTGGGGTGAAAATCCTGTATATATATATGTTCATAGTTTTTTTTTTTTTCGGACAAAGAAACTTGATTACGTTGTTACAATCTTTTTTCCTCTTTTTAAATGTTGGATTTGAAATCACTTCATGAAGACGTCATATTTCGTGATGCAGCGATTGACGGTGCAGTCACTTAGGGTCCGGAAACTACGTATTGCTTAAAAACTTCCTGTACTTAGTGCACGACAATGACTACCGTTCTTACAATGGAATAAAAAGAATAGAACATTTTAGCGAACGACGCATCAATAGTCGTCAAATTCCACATTTAGCTTGTTCACAATACCCACAAATGTCGCGGGTTTTTAACCCACTTAAGTCTCGACATTTCTTTTTTTTGAGATAATAACTTGTTTCTGCGAAAAATGGGGCAAAAAAAATTTTTTTTGGCTAAAGACCCAGCATAACTTAAGCTTTTAGCGTTGACAATGACACCATATGTGAGAGAAAACGTCGCCCAAGTATTTTTAGCTGTATCTTGGCTGTATTGTCTGTAATGAGATAGTTATGCTTTCTGATATTAGGTTATATAGGTGGCAAATGCACTGCGAGATTGGTGTAATGGGATGCGAGTGATGTAATCGTGTTAAGGCCTATGAGACAGTCATGGCAACAACTAGTCAGGAAAAACATCAAAAATGGCAACACCAAAAACGAAAAAATGCACGTCACAAATTTTCAGAATCAATCAACCGCAATTGCAAGACATGACATAAAAAAGAACGCCATAATTATGTTCTGATATGCGACTCTTAGTGTTAAGGTTTACCACTGCCAACAACCTGTCAACCCACAAATGATCTTCCTTGCCAAAGAGTTTGTTTTATCTAAATTTATTAAGTCGCGATACGCTTTTTATATACGAGGTATAGTCTAGTAGAGTACAGTGTTGTAGTCGAGACCACTTACTTCGAGACCAAGACCGGTCATTTTTCACGACCTTTGGCTCGATACCGAGACCAGGAATAATCGAGACCAAGACCGATACCGGCAATTATTCGGACTCTCAAAATAAACCTACAGCATATTACCAAGTTTAATCCTACCCAACCAATTTGTTTTTTATTTTTCCAAAAAATTGCAATTACATTTCAAGAAAACGTGGATTTCTAACATTTCTGAAAAGAGCCTTGCTCTGTGTGCTTCATCAATCATTATCAACCCGCTTGTGCCAAAAATTTTTTCTACCGGAGCCGAAGAAGCTGGTGTACATAGCGTGTGCTTGGGTAGTTTAAAAAGATCAGAGGAATTCACCACTCCACTATTTCCAAAATTCAAAACCATTTGAAGGCACAGTTATTGTTGCCACTATATTTCATGAGCTGTGCCCTCGGTGTTGCTTTTGACGTTTTTTGGTTTTCTAGTTGTCTTTTGCGGGCATAATTAACAAAAGTCTTGGAAACTCCGAAACTTTTGAACCGTCGGCTGTATTCTTTGCTGTAATTTCGAACCGTCGGCTGCATTCTCTCTTCATAAAACTGCAGTACTTCAAAACAAATTTCTTTTTTGTAATTGACAAATATCTGAAATCTGCGGAGTCTCAAAAAACTTAAAATAAATGATGCAATTGCTTATGTCTAGGAGAATAACCTCCGTAATGCTTCTCGACCTCAACGACGCTTTCGTCAGTTTCGTGTTTTGTTCGTACACGGAGTTTTTAAAAATTGAGTGTTGTTTACTTCACTCTATAGTGTAAGAACCTGAATCATGAGAAGTAAGCAAGATAAGAAGATTGTGAATGATAGCTCTATGCCGGCTTTTTGTCTGTCCCTCCAGTCTCTTCGCGCTGCAAGTATTGGGATATTGCAAGTCAACGTATTAATACTTTTGATTGAAAGCCAAGCAATATCAAAGGTGTAGACCAGGCGTGGACAAATTGCGGCCCGCGGGCACTTACAGAAATCTAAACACCTATCGTGAAACAACCCGAAGACCTTTTACTTTAACTCCGCGCTAAGTGGCAGTGAAAAATAGAACATCTGCGGACGTGAAGATCTTTGTTTTGCTCTTCGCCGACTTTTGGTGGTGAAATAAGGACATCTGCGAACGTAAAGACCTTTTTTTTGGCTTTTACCAATTTTTAGTGGTGAAAATATACGACATCAGCGAACGTGCGGCCCTCGGCTTCATAATTTTTTAAAATGTAGTCAAATGCGGCTTTTCGTATGAACAGTATTGCCCACCCCTGGTGTAGACGGAAAATCGACGTCAAAGTGAAACAAAAATGGAGCAATATAATTCAAATAGGTGTGTCAATTCTTTCGCCAGAAGCAGCAGGACGCCGGCAGATAAAAATTTTCACGACAAAATTTTTTGTTTGATCTTGGCGAAAAAATTGTTACACCTATTTGATCATATGATATTGCTCCAATTTTGTATCACTTCGACGGCGATTTTCCATTTACAACTTTGATATCGCTTGAATTTTAATTAAAGGTATTAACACGTTGACGTGCAATATCCTAACTCATGCAGCGCAAAGAGACGGAGACAGATAAAATTTCGTTTGTTTCGATCGTGCTTCAAAACTTGAGAGATTGTTTTATTAGCATGCTGTTGTGGTCTGTGAGAGTGCAATTTTATTGTGCACTGTGTTGACACTGCAAAAACAACAATTATACAGTATACCAAAAATCTAAAAATGTTCGGTCTGGAGACCAACTTTGAAAGCACGAGACCAATACCGCACTATGTCCAGACCAAGACCATCAGCCTAAGTTCAAGACCAAGACCGCAAAAAATCGGTTTCGAGACCGAGACCGGTCTCGAGACCTACATCACTGGTATAGTAGCTTAGAGTACAAACATTGTACTTACATTTAGAAAGCTTGACCCATAAAAAGCTTCAATTCAGTTTTTAGGCTTGAAGACTTTTTTTGAATTAGGTGCAAATAAAAAAAGTAAATTTGTCGTTGTTTTATATTCTGTCAAGGACGGCGTCAAGAAAACAATTCAGACCTGCAACGCATTTACAAATGATACTCGATGATTCCAATCGACTGTATTTATGACTTCATGATTCCACAGGTGCACAAGCAACAACTATCCTACCAAACACCATAAACGATATAATTTCGAAGAAATAACAGCCTGTATGGCAAAACAGCTTGTTGAGTATATTTCATTTTACAATGTCAAGATGATTTTTCTAATTCCGCTATTACCGTTCTTGCGTATGTCATAGAGCTCCTGTTTTGGGAGAACAATTTAGCTACAAGCTACATGCTGACTTACAATATCTGGACCCGCTGATCCTTAGAGGGTCGCGGGGCAAAAGCTCAAGTTGGAGCCTCCAGGAATCTCGACCTTTCGCAGCGAAGAGTAGATGCTTTGATGCAGTGCCAGGGCGAAATCAACCAAGATGTTGCCGTTAAGTTCAGGGAATGGCCTTTAGGCCTTCAACCAACAGGTGTTGAACAAACAGTTTTTGTCTGTTCTTTTCAAATTGTTAACAATTACGCGTAGGTGAAAATCGAGTATCGACCACGGTTCAGTAAACGAATCCCAACTTTCTGTAAAAGAGAGGCTAAATTTGCGATAAGACCAAGCAGTCTTTTGCCAACGCGGTGGTGGCCTAGGCTCATTTTGATTAAAGACCTGCGAGTGACAGAGGTCGCAGGTCTCTCCTATCCATTGTAGCTGACAGAACGAGTGTGCTTACTTTACGGTAGCATTACCTACATTATGTTACACTGATAAAGCAAACTCACTTCATGCTGCTACAGTAATGCTGAGGCATATAACTGTATCTTCAATCCATTGTAGATAACAGAACAGATACTGTATGTGTATACTTAACAGTACTTCGCTTTAACGTTACTTGTACCGTAACAAGTGAAAATGTGAGATAAAACAAACTCACTCTATGTCGCTACAGTAATGTTGAGGTATGTAATTGGTCTCTTCATTCCATTGTAGATAACAGAGCTAATGTATTTGCCTGCATCTTCTTGCCTCACGTCAATCAATTCTAAGTTCTGGAAATCGAAAAACATTTCTCTCATAGCATATTGTTATCATATCAACTAGTATAACATTTCACTGTATCAACTAGTAACATGCGTTTACATAAGCATCAAAAACTTCTGAAATTCCCATTCATCACAAGCAGCAATGAGCTCAGTCAAAAGGCAAATCTTTTAGCCCATCGCAGAACATTTGCAAGCCACGATTAACATAAGACTGTCTCTGTCTGGTAGGTACCATTCTGCACCAAAGACACAATACTCGTTTGGCCCGCCCATCCTTAACGGTTTGGTCGGTGTGGGTGCTGCTGAATAAGTTTTATTTCGCAGCATCTTGATCTTCTGTAACAAGCAATGGATGACCTCGTGGAAGTTTAAGCAACCTCCGAATGAGTTGTGGGTCATGCTCTAAGTTTTTGACAATTTTATTTTAAGTAGGCCAACGCCAATTTTCGACTGCGCTTTTTTCCGACACCTTTTGCAAGAAGTCCCTACCAGCACACAGCACAGATGTAATCGTTCAAAATGAAGAAGCAGTTCGATGATGTTTTAATAGCCGCAACCATACGCTTTTGATGTAATTCACCAAGGTTAAATTCACCAAGGTTAAACTAGTTCTTGTTTTTGCATTTATTCTAGTTGCTTTTACTCGGAAAATCAGACCATCAATGGGGTTTCTAAAGGCTTTTTTGCATTGGTATGTGACATACTTGATTTGTACTTATAACGGTTTGTGAGCAACCTCGCCTCTATTCGATAGTAAAGTGCTTTCTGTATGTATCTGGAAGCTTGGGATAATCCGATACAAAAACTGCAATCAATGCAAATCGATTAAACTGTCAAATACATTGAATAAGCCGTAATCCAAAAGCACACTAGCCTATTCAACACATACGGGTAAACCTATTGTAGCACACACCCTCTCAATATCATCCGTTTCATTGTTATTGTTGCATAATCAAGCCATGATAGGCACAAAGGAAACTGAAGAAAGGCTTGTCTCGCTTGCACAGCATTGAAGTAAAGCGCAGCATGTACCAAGAAAACCGCAGCGCAGTGCGCAAGAATATTTGGCGTAGATGTGGAAGCAATTAAGAACCAGCAGTTTTTTAATTACCAAACCGACTTGCTTCGTCTCTTACCCCACTAAAAATCTAGAAACTAAATCACCCTAGATCTGATCATATTTAGCCAAGTTTATAAGGTTAGCTTCAACTATGTCACAGTTAATAATTCAAAAAAATAGCAACTGCGGTCACAAGTTGCGTAAAAACTTGACAGAGCAAAAACTTTTTCACCTCTGCAAGATTAGTTCACATTTCCTCCAGCATAAGCAAACCAAGGACAAGCTTCATGACTTTTTTATATTCTTCGCATGTCTCGGGATGTGTTAGATTCATGTTAAGAACTAGATAGTAGCAATGATCCCTTTCAATCTACAGTACAAGTAGATAAAAAACTTGAGTGTTAATAAGATAACCTCTTTTTTGGCTGGTTTGTATTAGAAAAAATACAGATTGTTTGCGAAGTGAATACCAGTGTTGTAGTCGAGACCACATGCTTCGAGACCGAGACCAAGACCGAGACCGGATAATTTTTTCGAGACCAAGACCGAGACCAAGACCGGGTGTTTTTCGAGACCCATGGTTTGAGACCGAGACCAGCAAGAATCGAGACCGAGACCAAGACCGAGACCGGCAATTATTCGGCTTACTAAAACAGATCTAAAACACCAACAATAAACTGTATAGCAAATTTTTATTTTTCTAAAAATTGCGAATTACACTTCAAATAAACAAGCATCTCCAACATGTCCAACGAGAGCCTTGCTCGGTGTGGCCGCATCATTAACCCACCCGCACTAAAAATTCGCTCAACGGGAGCTGATGAAGCGGGTACACAAAATGCATGGTTAGCAAGTTTTAACAACGCAGAAAATTCATTGCTCTTTTTTTGCCAAAAGTCAAAGATGTTTGAAGGCCCTGCAGTCATGGTTGCCACTTCGCTCAAATACTTCGTGAGTTGTGATCTTGGGTTCGCAGTTTGATTTACGGTCTCTGCAGTTCAATTTCTATTCTGTAACCCGAGGTCTATTCTACCTAGCTACCGCGTAAGCCATTGACTATATGCAGCTAACAAATGTTCACGTTTGCACTATAAATTGTCTAGAAGTAGAATGCCTACCTTCCGTCAGAAAAGAAAGCATCGGAAGTTTGTCATTACATTATTTTGTGACCTAAAATAAATCGTTCCTGCTATTAATTAGTTTCGCTGTATACGAAATCAAATTAATGTGGCGTGAGCGTGGGATTTAAAAATTCTGTTTTGAACTTTTGAGTTATGTCGAGTGAGCGTGCTGGGATTTAGAGCATTCTGTATTGAGCTATGAGTTGCGAGCGTGAGATTTAAAAATTTTGTTTTGAATTTTTGAGTTGTGTCGTGGTAGCGTGCTGGGATTTAGAGCATTCTGTATTGAGCTATGAGTTGTGCGCGTGGGATTTCGAGAATTTAGCTTAAGCCGCGACACGAAACAACTTTCGCACCTCACAATCACGAGTTAAACCAGAGTCTATTGCGTCCGAGAGGGGCAACAATAGTACATGTTTTAAAAAACAGCCAAAAGGTTTGCATGGTGTATCAAAAAACAAGCCGGTCTCGAGACCAGTTTTGACCGTACGAGACCAAGACCACAACACCTCGAGACCAAGACCAAGACCACGAAAATATGTTCGAGACCAAGACCAAGACCAAGACCGCTAAAAATCGGTCTCGAGACCGGTCTCGAGACCGAGACCGGTCTCGAGACCTTCATCACTGGTGAATACAGTATTAAAAACTTTAGCAATAAAGAATTCCTTTACGCCATAACTCAGTATAATACTTCAAAAAAATTAGGCCTCCATCGCAAACTGAAAACTACAGACACACGACCATTGTGTGCCAATATTAGCTAAGACAAAAAGTTGTTTAGTGGTTGTATAGAATGACTATATAGTTTACAAGCACTTAAGCGGTCAATGCTTCAAATATGTGCTAGAGAAATTGCAATTACAGATCCCATTGTATACAAGATGTAATTTATCTTGACACTAATGCATTCGTTCTCAAAGTGTTAGCCAAAATCCCATGAAACATATTAAACATAGAGTGTGGTGCATACACCACACCATTTGTTTCAGCTACTTGGTCAAACGTAATGACAGGTTTTCGACAAACAATGCTTGCATCAATACTCAATGCAAGCTCAGCATTTGGCTCTTTCACTTCTGGTGTATCTAACCGTCCTTTGCCGTCTTCATACAAATATTCCAAATCATCATTAGATGTGAATAAGCTGGCTCCGTTAAGACTCTAAATTTGGCACTAAAATTCGGTAATGAAAGTCAAGTTTTGAAACATCATAGTGTGGACTGCCAAATGACCACTATGGTAAGCTAACTTCAGTTACCTTTGTATTAATTATAAAGAAAAAAATATAATTAACAAATTAGTGCGCAATGATCTTTCATCCTCTTGGTCCTGATTCTTGGTCCTTTAATCCTCTTGGTCCTCAGTTAAATCTTAGTTTGTTAGTTTCGATGATGACGAAACAATTGATTCGATTTCGATGACAATCACAGTGGTCCGACTAGCTGATGGGCGTCATTTTGCTTACGTTGGCAACTGGCATATCGAACAGCTTTTTCCTTCATCACTACGAAACCTTCCGTTTCCACTTTTAACTTTTCAAAGAAACAACTAATGCGGTTCGCTGGAAACGGTGTGCTGTTTTGCAGTACGTGTTATTCTTGATCTTTTGCTTTTTATCAAATCCCTTTACTTCGGCGCCATTTTTGCACCATGTTCCATCTACATTCACCTGCGTCCTGATGAGCTCAAAATAAGAGCCAAACTGGTCGTGGACTGCTACTCTATTCCTTGCATTGCCATTTTTTGCTATGCTTTACATATTCTTGTCATTTACCCTTTCCCCTTTATGTTTTATATCTCCATACTTTCGAAGCTGCGTTGCTTCATTCGCTGACTGCAACTCTACAAGGGCATTCAAAAAATACGCGGAATTCTTTCAAGCAGTGTTGCCAGGTTTCAAAAAAAAACAAGCAGAAAATGAAATGAAAACAAGCCCAAAACAAGGAACTACTTCTGAATATAGCGGAATTTGGTCAGTACTACAGTTGTATTAACATAAATCACGTCAAACTATAAACAGCTAACCTGAACAGCTGAATCACATTGGCTAACAAACTTCTGAATTGGTTTCAGTCAGTACTTTTCTGCTACTTTCTTGTTACTCACTTACTTCTGATTTCAATTTAGATTAGTTTCTTCTCTTTCAACTAATAACTTTAAATAATTTAACTTTGTTACTTTAACAAATGCTGAAAAAACAAACAACTTTTTACTTGCTAGTATTGACAGAAATAATTTAACTGTAATCACCTAGCCAAAAACATTCTAAAATAACACCAGTCCAATATTTGTAATAATTCCAAAATCTTGATAAAGGAATTCTAACATTGTAAAACATATGAGTATAGGGTGAGCAGTGAGCACTACACGAAAAAACAGTCTCAAAATTATGCAAAAAAAGCAGGTCAAATAGAACAAACTTGAATAAAGCAAACAATATTTTGTATGACATTTCTAAAACTTCTACGCAAGGTTTTCCAAATTATACGCAAGGTTTTAGCAAAAAATAAGCCCAAAAAAACGCAACCCGCAACTTCTAAAAAACACCCGCAAAATGAAAAAAAAAAACAAGCCCAAAGTCGCGGGAAAAACGCAAGGTTGGCAACACTGCTTTCGAGACAAAAATGTCAGCTTATAGAAACAACGAATTTTTGGATGCTTACCAAAAAAAGCATGCATGTTCTTTGTAACTTAATCGAATAATTGCTTTCACTCATTTTGCGCTTGTAAACGAACTTGTCGAGAGCTGGTTTGTTTAAGGTAGTTTTTTAACCCATGGATCGTAAGGATTTTTGAGCTACGAACCAACACCAGCATCATGGCAATGCCCCAGCGCATTCTTCTCGGATCAGAAGAGATGTTTTGAGGGAATTTCGGAAGGTATTGCTGCCACATCCATCTCATAGCCCAGATCGTTCCCCATCTGACTTTTTTTTTATTCCAAAACTCAATCAACACTGGAAAGGCGTTCATTTTCATGACACTAATGAGACAAAGCAAGCACTAAAAACATGGCTCTCAAAATGGTCACCAGCTTACTTCAAAAATGGGATAAAAGGATGGAAGCACCGCCTGGAGAAGTGCATCGACCTTGGTGGAGGCTGCGTTGAAAATTAGATTGATTTTGTCAATAAATTATGAAAAAAGGGTAAAATTCCGCGTATTTTTTGAATGCCCCTCGTAATTGTGCATCGTGGGAAAACAAGATATTCTCGCTTTGAGGATTTGAGTGACGTATCATTATCACGGAATCGATGCAGATTATCTTGCCTAAATGCCTGCCAAACTTGGGTGCTCCCTAATTTGTTCTTTATAATTAATACAAGGGTAACCGAAGTTAGCCATCCATAGTGATCATTGGGCAGTCCACACTCTGATGTTTTGATTATTTGGGTATTCTTCTCATTATTCCATAATTCCAGCGAAAAGTGCGCAATGATCTTTCTCGGAAGGTATCTCACATTTTACCCGAATATTTAAAAGAGTTTTCCGTCATTCTGAAAATCGTCTTAGTCCTGATTTAAATCTTAGTTTTTGATGATGACGAAACAATTGATTCAATTTCGATGACAATTACATATGGTTTGGTTAGCTAATGGGCATCATTTCGCTTATGTTGGCAACTGACTGAAAACCCTAGTGAGACTATTCACTAGTAAAAACCGACGATCAAATAATACATCGATGATTTACAGAAGAGGAATAACCGTTCTCGCCATTTTTATAAATCTTCTTAATTAAAGTTTCGCAATCGATTACTGACGGCCATCCATAAAAAGCAAGATTGCTGTTTTTTACCATTTTTGTAACTCGAAGACATTTCTTTCTGACATCGTCTGAAACAAATTGTTCGATGCACATAAAAATTTCGGAGAAATTTTGAAAAATAAGCAGAATGCATTTCACGGATGCATTGACCTACGCAAGGACAACAGGTTGTTTTCTCCATTTCTGTGGCAGATTGCTCTAAATGTACTTGCTACCCCGTTTAATTTTAAGACGATGCTGACTGAAGCCTTAAAACGCGTCAATTTCTAAAAGCGTTTTTAAAACTGAAAAATAATTACTGCTAAGTAAGTCTTTTTGAATGGGTATTGCTACAAGTATTGTAGCCACGTTCACTATCTTAGACTTCGGTTTGGTTATTTTAATTTACTGTAGATGTAGAGCTCAGATTCAGAGTATGAAAAAAAAAAACAAAGATTTTACAATAATTTACCTGCGAAATTTTCAAATAGAAAGTCAACAATTTTTGCAGTTAATTCAGCAAGAGACGCCGTTACGATATATTAATTTTGAAAGTAGGCTATCATTTTGTAAATTCAGAAGAAAGTGTAAAATTGCTGCTGTAAACTACTGTAACTTTAACAGAATAGCACTCACCTAAAGATTTGAATTCACTTGATACTGATGCGAAGAATGCAGAGGCCAAAACAAAAAGTGCAAAATTTCTCATATTCTTGTGATTGTTTGATGCAAAAGCAGCTATAGCCTATAATTATCCAAACTGTACAGTACTTACAATACAGCACAAAAATAAATTTTAAAATTAAATAACATCGTTTGCGGTATTTCTGCAAGACACTGAGAAAATCGGCGGTTTGCAGCATTATTGGAGCTATAAATTCATTCACATGAACATCCAATTTTAAAAAAATTGTTTTTCGTTAATCTGAATTAAGTATACGTGAATCACAATTCATGCGCAGGTATATTGCTCTTACTAGTAGGCCTACTTATGAGCCAGAAAGAAAACCTAGTATACAGTACTGTACAATGGTGGAGTAAGGCCGTGAATTTTGCGAGAAAAACAACTTGTTCGTTCAACTCCGAATTAACAACTTTGGATCTCTTTTTTGTTAGTCTAAACTTCCATCAATTGGTAAAAACTACAAAATTAAAAGATTTGCTTCTGTGATCTCTGTAATCCAGCTTTTTTAAAATTTAAGACCAGAGTAACACTAAATTTGTGATGCTGAATTGAAATTACTGCTGTTATTCTGATATTGTTGCATTACATACCACGTCCAAGCATTTGCTAGTCACACTAAGAATATTGCAACGTTTTTTTTCTAAACTTGTAAGTCTATAAACATTGGTTAAATCATGCGGCGGTTTTTATCCAATTCTTAATCTTTTTTTCTCATTATTTCCTTTTTTTCCTGCAACTATGAAATGCAACGCACAAAAAGCAATGCGTTAAAGTAGTTAAAGAACAAAATTGAGCTATCTGTTCGTAAATGTTCTTCTGCATCTTTACCGATAAACACTTACACTGATGTCAGTATCCGGCTACCAAGTAGAAGTGGAACAAAAACGTCATTTATCGTTTTAAATTTTCGCTTTTCAAATTCGAATCTCATTACTTTCAGTCTAAGTCATGGCATTATTCAATTAATGCCACACGAATTGGATTTTCCCTTATAACAATGCACATATTGCATTATCACAAATGTTCTCCAGCTGAAGTCAATAAAAATACCCGGAAGCAGATGCAGTGACCAAAACTGACCATGTATCCCACAGTTTTGTTATTTACTTCATTTCTTTGGTCTTTGCATGTTTCACGTGTATCAATACTGTACATCGTTTAGTCAATGTATTCCATTTTTGATTCTGTTTTTGCTTGTAAAACAAAACAAACCCTCTGCTTATAGCGGCTGTCAATTCTTTCATGCATTTATGAAGCTATATCGTTAATTTATGAATCTAAAGCAGGTGTTCTTCACCGGGTGTAAATTTGCCCCCTGGGGGTAAATTTCGCCTACCGAGGGGGTAAATTTTTTGAATTAAAGACTAGAGAAAGCTTTGATTTTCAATAGAGAAAAAGCAGTAGTGGTACATTGGGGGTAAATTATACTTTTTTCTTTCGGCAA
The DNA here is from genome assembly GCA_964006365.1 of Trididemnum miniatum. NCBI lineage: Eukaryota > Metazoa > Chordata > Ascidiacea > Aplousobranchia > Didemnidae > Trididemnum > Trididemnum miniatum. Next base: position 2,673,366 of record OZ023252.1, read on the forward strand.
GGGGTAAACGAGACAAAAAAGGTTGAGAACCCCTGATCTAAAGCAACACTGGACAAGTGGGTATAGTACATAACAATCATAATATCATCTTGAATTGAGTCGGAGCAATCAGAAAACTATAAAGCTCTAAGGCCCTCCTATACTGGTGTTGATCATTCTGACCAATTCCGACCTTGCAATTGCTCATGTCATAATTACCTATATTAGGAGTGGGCAAACTTTTCACACGAAAGGCCACATTTGAAAAAAAATTGAAGCCGAAGAAAAAAACGTCTAGACCTACATGTTCTCGATAATCAGTGAAGATCAAAAACAAAAAATCTTGATTCACGGTAGGAGTTTATATTTCTGTAAGTGCTCGTGGGCCGTTATTTGCCCCGCCCTGCTCTACATCAGTGATAGCCACAGTGATCCCTAAAGTAGAGAAATAATTTTAATCAGTTTTTTTGCTGTTGTTGTTGCATCTGTGACTAACTTGCGGCATTAGCGAAATGAAAGCTAATTCAGCAAGGATGGTGTTATTTTAACAATGAAAGCTTATTTTAACAATTATTTTAACAATGAAAGCTTAATGTCAGCGACATGGCCTAGCGGTACCGCGCGCAGGTGACAGATCCTACGTGACGGGTTCGATTCGCGGCTGGAGCCGATCGCATTTGACATATTTAACGGGTGGCTGCTGACTCGAAGAGCGCAAGCTCACTTCGCAGTCTCCCTCAATTACCGTTGAATTTTCTGTTCAATATAATTTGAAAATAACCTCAGTTATTTATTTATTTATATTCAGCAAAGAAGATTTATTTTCCCAAAGCCTTTCACCTGACACTTGTCAAGGAAATCGTCTAATTGAAGAATAAGCGAGCCGAATTAGTGCGCATTGAAAAGTGTCAGACGAAACGTTTTGAAAAAATGAGTTAAAACCGCATCAAGATGGGAGAGGGGCTACCGGAAAAGTAATCTACTGAACGGCAGCAACACTAGTAGCCCATGTACTGCAACCTACGTCAGGTCCAGCAACTGCGAAGATTTAGAAGTTAATAATCAACAGTATATTACGGAATTTATGCTCTGAATGGTTAATATCAAGTTCTGCCAGTGATTTGATAAAGCCAATCAACTGGTCAATTGCTGTTTTTAAAAATAATATCCTCCAATAAATTAGATTACCATTCAAACCCTTGTTCATTTCTGAAGGATGAATTTTAACAGAAAGAAATATTAATTTCTTAATTCGTCTTCCACTATGAGGCGACAAATGCATTGTGACGTCGCTTAGAAATTGTTAGCTACCATGATTCACTTGCTTTGTGATTGTAAGGTTCTACTGTAGATCAATTTTGAAACGATGTTTTCCATTGATCAGCTTTAGCAAAACTACGCTTCAGCATCATTTTTGAGAAACGACACAGACAGTTTGGTTTTGCAGAAATAAATAAACATCATTAAATTGTTAATTAGTTGTTTTGCTTGCCGTATCTTTAAAAATATATCGTTCTAAGTATTCAAATTCTAAACTCGATGTGGTTGAATACTTAACTAAATCTATTCAGTTAAAGCTTTTGAACACCAGATTTCTAAAAACAACAATAATTTGACACCCACATACAACATCAAGAAATGAAAAAAAAAAAAACGTTTCAACGAAAGTGTAATTTTGCTTCAATATTGTTATATATCGTTGAAAATATAACTTGTTATATAAATTTGTTATGTATCCATGAAAAATTTACTGGCTTTATATCTATGACATAAAGTTGGTAAAATCCGGTTAATTTTTTTGCTTAGTGACGCAGTCCATGAACCCGTCAACTTTGATATCAATTTTGGAGCCTTATGTTTCAGAAATGGAATTGCAGCCCAATGTACTGATTTATCAAGCCCTATGTTCTATAGCCTATCATCCAATCAGATATACAGTAGAACCACGTACAGGAAACACGTCAAAAGGAAAACGCAATGGAAGATTTTGGCAGAAAAAAAAACGCAGTTCTTCTACGATTTACATTCTCGAGATGAAGAAAAATTAAGAAAGTCAATCGTTGCTTTGAGAGGTAAACCGTTTCCACAGAATAAAACTGGTTCATTAGCTTATCCAATATTATACAATTTTCACTATGTTTGACACAGCATTTCGTACGTCCAATTCGTTTTAAGGTTAATTTTTTGCTAGTTTTCCCGAATCCATCAACCAACCAATTTAAGCAAAAAGCCTCTCAGCTACAAAGTAAGGATAGAAAACTAAAGAACTTTTTCCAACTACGAGCCCCATGGTAGTGTAAGTCGAGTTAAGTAAAGCAACTTGGTGTGCTTAATAGGATTCAGACCAGCCATTCCAGTCACATATGTCTACTAGTTTAAGGCTATCCGGGTCAGTTTTAAGCTTTCAATTTGCAGTGAGAGGACAGGGGTCGATAATTGGCTGAGTCATTTTAAAAACAGTGTTCACATATATTGAGCTTAACGCTCAGCATATACCGCAAAAATAAAAAGGGATGACAAATAATCACTTTGCTTTATGGTCAATCTAAATGTACTAAACACAAAACAATAACAACAATAACGAGAAAGTATCAATTAAGGTAGCTTTGACGCACAATTTTTTTTCCTGCCTCTATAGCGGCAGGAAAATACGACAACTTTGCAAAGAAAAACGCAAAAACAAAGTAGAAATAAAATATTGTACGTGGAATAGTAGGAGATACGAAGTCAGTCAATAATGCTGCTTACAAATCATTTATTGCTAAATCGATTTCGGTTGAAAACCATCTTCAGTATCTGCAGTACAAACACGCAATAAAAATTTAAATAAATTAATACGTACTGAAAAAACTGGAATAGAAATGGACTGCTAAATACGGAAATCGAAGAAAATAAATAGTCTAAAATGTATTGCCTGGGATACGTTTTTGAATGAAGAAGGAGAAATAAGAAAAAAAGATACCTTTAGAATAACCGACATTAAATAGGCAGTGTAGTGAAACAGATAAATAAATAAAAATGGTGGGAAATAATATAATGAATCCGTAGTAACAACTATTATAATAAAAATAATTCGTCATGATACCCCAAAAACGTGGACGGGTAAAGGTAAAAATAAAATTATTGTAAAAATTAAAAATAATTTTTAATATCTCCAAACAGGGCTGAAAAATTTTGTGGTTGATAAAAAAACAAAAGTTTGAAAAAATACTGTATATGCGAAGCGTAGGTTAAAAGCAAAATGGAATACCCCGATTTGAGCAGGACTTATCTTAAATCCAACGAAAGACACTTAAACAACGTTACAATGCAAAACAATCTTCACCACCACAGCAATGGCTCACCCACAGAAACAAGAGAACTTATACAGTATTGTCATAGCAAGCATGCGAATAATAAAAAAACACCTGTAAGGTGACTGATTTCTCAAGGAGGGCTTCTGTTAAAAAAAGATTGAAAATAAGCAGCAACAATTGGAATCGGTAAAGCATGTCCAGTTTGTTCACTAATACTAAATGTCGCTTGGGAGAAAGCAAAACAATGTGCGTAAACAACATTACTGTGGTAAACTTAAGCCCAAACACTAAATTAAACAAGTCGTGTAGAATGAGATACCAAACTGAGCAAAAAATTATGAAGTCAAAAAACACATCAGTCTGGTGCAATACACCCAAATTATTGACATTATTTGCGAAACATGCAACTGTGTTCAGCCCTTACTAGGCCCTAGTCAGGTATATTTAAGTCAATCAAGATAAACTTAATTATTGTTTGATGAAAACCGATTGAAGATTGTAATTAACTTACAGTATACCGATGCACACTTGCACGCTCTTCAAGCCATAAACTTCCATGGAACAGTGATATGCGGGTACTACTGCATACAAACTGAAGGCATCAATCTTGACGAAACAATGCAAATATTATAAAATTAAACGAATTAATGACCTAATTTTCCTAATACACCAAACGAACACAAACAAATAATCGCAAAAATTGATTTTTTTTTGTTTTTGTTAAATAAACACGGAATATCAAATCAAATCACCTAGAGATAAACAAAACTCCCAAACAGGAATTGTTTCGCCGCGAGGCTCATCAAGGGAAGCTAAAATTGTAAATTCTAAAAATCTCATTAATATAGAAATACGATCTTTGATGTTTTTCGTCTTTCTCCCAAACGAAAGCGTCAATGGATGTTACAACAAGGGCGTTGGAAGGTGGGGGCTGAAGCCCCCCTATATTTTTTTCAGCCTCCCTTCAGCTCCCCCTTTCAAAAATTTATAATTGCAGTACATTCTATGGCTTATGGCGTCACTTATTATTCGTTTCTTTTCTTCAGTGATACCATCAAGCCAACGTAGGCCTACTAACTTTTACGACTTTGCGACAAAAGTGAACAAAATCGCAAAAACCGTTGGATATCCTGATACCTTCGTGCACAAAGCTTTTAGAGCTTTACTATGATATCACAGTAAAATTTTCTCCGATTTTAGTAGCAACGTCTGAGCAAATAACAGCGAAACAACAAAATATCAAATTAGAATTAGCTAGCTTATCCTAGTAGCAGTGGCGTAGCGAAAAATTTTAAAAGGGGGTGTGGGGCCACAATTTCTTTAAAATTTTCAAACGTATTTTTATTTCGGCAGAACAAATTTGAAGCTGATTGAGAAACAAGAAAAGCTCTATCCGGGGGCATGCTACCCCGAAAAATTTTTGAAAATTCACAATGCCCATTTCAGCGCTTTTTGAATAATTTTCAGGCACATTTTGTTTAAAAATTTGACCCTAATTTTGAGTGCTTCGCCAAATTATTATCCTCCGCGAGGTCGTACAGCGCATTGATCGCTTTCTCGTGATACGAAGATAAATACGCAATTAAACACAAAAAAATACGATGCTTTTTGTTCGCACATTTTCGATTATGCGTGCTTCAGGCCAGAAGCGTAATTAGGAGGTGGGAAGCTTTGGGCCATGCCCCCCTTTTGACTCTGCTTTTTAGTAAAATAGAACAAAATTAATGGTGTCAAGTTACAGTACTAAAATATGCCAGACTCTTTTGATGGTTTCTGTAGCCTATGGCCAGGAGCGGATCCAGGGGGGTAGGATGAGGAGTATGCATCCTTCCACCAGCCATTTTCAACAATGCTTTTAATGTATACAATTTTTCCACAATTTTAAACCTCTTTGATAGCATTACGCCTAGCACGCACAACCGAAAATGTGCAGACAAAATGCATCATATTTGGCGAAGCACTCAGAAATAGGGTCAAAAAATTTAAACAAATTTTGATTGAAAATTATTCAAAAAACACTAAAATAGCCATTACAGCATGTAAATTTTCAAAAATTTTCCGGGTGAGCATGCCCCCCGGATCCCCCCTGAGCCTTTCCTGTTTCTCAATCAGCTTTCAATTTGTTCTGCTGAAAAAAAAATACGCCTAAAACATGTGGAAATAATGGCTCCCCCTCCTTTTGAAATTTCTCGCTACGCCACTGCTTAGAGCGTAAGGCTTATCGCTATCGAAGAGATTCAAAACTACAGAAAATGTTACACATTAAAAACATTTTTGAAAATGGCAGGTGGGAGGGTGCATACCTCTCATCCTAGTCCTAACCCCCTGGATCCGCCCCTAAGCCCTTACTATAAGCTACAGAAACCATCAAAAGAGTTTGGCATATTTCAGTCACCTGGCACCGTTAGTTTTGTTCTTTTTTATTAAAAGGCAGAGTCAAAAAAAGGAGGGGGATGACACAATGCCTCTTTTTTAAATATACGCTCCTGCCTAGCAGCCTGAAACTAGGAGCTAGTGAACAGATAATGAGTTCATTTATAGGAGGTTTACAAACGTCGATCTGGCTACTGTGTGCTATGCTAGCTAGAGGAAAGCTTGAGCTCATCAAGTTGTCTTCAAGTGACTTTTACTGAATTTAAGTGCATGGTACGCTTGACGTAAGTTGCGATAACAAGGAGTTCGCCCCCCAGACGTTGGTATAGCAACACAAATTTCAGCCCCCCCTAATTAAAAGTACTTGATTTCTTCATCTTTATCCTCCTATCACGAGAATACTTCCAACGCCCTTGTGTTACAACCAAGTAAAGAGAGATTAAGGTTCGCTTCAAACGTCATCTTTATTTCGGAACTTCCTATGAAGTTTTTCACCTTGCTTGTTTATTCCTATTTTTTTGTTTGTTAATCTCTTTTTTCTATACAGCAATGGCATAACAATTATCAACTACAAAAAATATATAATTGGTTCATAATATTCCGAGTAACAGCTCAGACGGCCGAGTGGCAAGAGCGTCCGCCTCGAGAGCTGTAGACTTGGGTTTGATTCCAAGTCGGGTCAAACCAATGACTTCAAAGTTGGTATTCACAGCTTCCCTGCTAGACGCTTAACATTTAAGGGACAGCGCGGAGAGCAAGCCGGCTAGTATACTTGTTGTGCCTTTGGGAAAAGCACTTAGAGGGGTTTCCCCATTTTGGTGTGGCAGACTGATGGCTGGCAACTCCTAAGCGAGCTCGTACAACGCATTGATCGCTTTCTGGCAATAGGAGGATAAATATACAACAAAATACTAAAAAAGTGACAATCGTTATATATTACAAAATGTAATGCTAATGGTCATGCTTGGAGTCTTCAAGCAATTATACATTTCTCAGCTTTTACATAGAGACCCAAATCGATCGATTATTCGACAGCTCTTAGTTTAAGTTGAAAAAATTGCAATCTACCTGCAGTATAAAGCTGCAGCTGCTACGCAAACCATCGCACTTACAAGACAGCTTGTTGCTGTGTTGAGATTATACAATACTAGCATAAAAATGGTTCCTGAAGCGACAGTTAATGACAAGTCTATTTGCGATAGCAAAGCCAAGATGAAAATCCCCATGAGCAAGTGCAATAGCACAAACACTGCTGTTTCAAAAGAGCTGGCGTTTGTATAGTCATAACACTATCTCGCTAAATAACATACTGGACATCAGGCTTTGCACAACACAGTGCATCATAGTCTTTGATCATACTGTGCAGTCAGCTGTCTAGTTGTAAAATGTAAACAAAAGAAAAGCAAAACTTTACAACAGAAGGATTAATCACTATGTACAAAAACAAGAAAAAAACTTATTAAAACTCCTTGTAGAATTTTCATTGTATCAGTCTATTCCAATGTTTTTTTTACAGCAGAGTTCTACCAGTACAGTCCAGCGGTTTCGCAACGTTATATTTCAGAGATGGGTTCAAGTAAACCATTAAGTTATATTAATGCACAGGGTTCCTCGAGTCTGTGGAATGTTTCATTTGAACTCCGCTCCACCAGAAAGGTTGAAAGCCGCTGGTCTATTCCACAATACCCAAGTACAGTTAGATGCATCACATGCAACTTTTGACATCAAAAAAATTAAGCAGTTGAATAACTCAACCAATTGGAAAATTTGTACAAGTTAAGTGCATCGTCTCTCTACCGATTGGTAACAAGAAATATGAACGTTTGATCAATAAAGTTTTTTTGAAGGCAATGATTCAGTAGTAATTGTATGGCTCAATTTTGTAGACTAAATAAAATTTTTGATAAAAAAGTTTTTCCAAACTGTCAAAATGATGCTTAGGATTTGATCTGCAATCTACTGTTTTTGTTATTTGCATATCTTATCTTTTTATCATGAGAACGAAATTGAAGTGTCACTAGAAGCTCGTAAAAAATTCAGGCCACCTTTCTTAATTTTTTTCTGTATTTTGTAGCATATTTAGGATATCTTCCTATCACGAGAAAGGGATCAAAGCGATATAATGAACTCGCTTAAGAGTTACCGGCGATTTATCTGACACACTATAAAGTGGGAGAATTCCAGCCTAATGCCTTTTCCAAACGGCACGACAAGTAAACTTGCCGGTTTGTTCTCCACACTGTCCTTTCAATGCCGAGCGTCAAGCAGGAAAGCTGTGAATACCAATTTTGGAGTCATTGGTTTGACCCGACTCTGAATCAAACCCAAGTCTGCAACTCAAGAGCGAGGCGGACGCTCTTACCACTCGGCCATGTGAGCTGTTTTATTTATCACTCCGAGTTAAGAGAATCCCGCTCAGTGCATTTCCCAGTGGCACAATCAGTAAACTTGTCTGCTCGCTGTTTTTCCTCGACCCAATTTCTGCTGATCATCAAACAGGAATGCTGCGAACACCAATTTCGGAGTCATTTGTATGGCCCCCAACTACAGCTCTATGTTATTAGCTTCATCGTCATGATGGTTATTATGCAAATAACCACTGGATCTTCGTTCCACCGGCTTTGAATTTCCACCACGCAATTTAGGTAGAGTGTTTTCCAACTGAAAGGCAAATCGGTTTGAATTCAATTGTTTTTGATCCGGCATTTCAATGACGTAATTGATCTAGAAAGCACAATAATATTTGAAGTAGTCAGTTGGTCTATGAGCTTAACCATCCTAAACTAAAATGCTTTTTCGGTTGGCACATAACATTAGTCACTAGTCAGAGGCAACCCAGCAAAATACTGTAGGCTACTTTTCACTCGAACAAGCCATCAAAAATCAGAGTAGAAAACTTTACCAAGCAAAAGACACGACTTGCATGATTGGCAGTAGACCAGGGTAAAACTTAGAAATCAAAAATCGCTTCTTGTATTCATTTAGTTGCGAAAAAAAAATTTTTTTTTCAGTTTTGTGCAAGTTTCCGTGCTACATGTTCCGAACATCTTTGGCACAATTTGACACTAAATATCTCAAAAACTATTAGGGATATAAAAACTTACAAAAAAAAACTTCGTAAATAGCCTTGCGAAAACTTAATGTAATAGGCTGTGAAATGTCACGACCTTTATCGTACTACCATTCATAATTTAGGAGATATGAGAACTACAAATGCGCCAAAACTTTTGGAACACCGTGTACAACTGTACATAGGCTTATTGACAACTAAGTGCATCACTTGCCCGAAGAATTTTTGGCTGTATTTTGTAAGCGTAATAATACAATTGAAAATGTAAGTGCAGATGGTGCATATCAGTAAATTTTAAAGTACAAAACAGTTTGCCAAAATACAGCTAGAAAAATACAAGTTAGCCAAAATTTACTTCAAACATAATGTTACATACCTTCAAAGCACGTTGAATAGTTTGGCAAAGATGGTGATCAGGTGATTCCACGTTTTTAGCCATTTGTTTTACATATTCTTTGACTCCAGGAAGAAGAATAAAAACAAGCCTAGTTCCAGAATTCACCATCTCATTAAAACCCTTTCAATTGTTATAGTTTGTATTAGATTTAAATGTGCTGACAGTTACATAAGTTTCAATTGTTACCACCTTAACACACCTATTTTGTTACGTCCGAAGTATTTGAGAAATAAAACGATCAATTTGTGATCCAAGATTGGCGGCAGTTTTAAATTTTTTCGAAAAGTTAACTTAATTTGAGGAGTGGAAAATGTGAAAACAAGTTCCAGATATACAGCACTACAGAAAATGTTGTTAAAATACGTAGAAGTGGGCAGCGAATATCAAAAAGTTACGTCGCAAGCACACTGGCAACTTCTTTAAAATTTTGCGCCGCAAGCGTTAGCGCAAGTAAAACAGTAGCGGCGCGAATTCCGAATGAAAATATGAAAACCGTAGTCGCAGCAGTTGTGCAATACCCGAAGTTACTTCACCTCCGTGAGCGCAAACAGGCTCCAGTCATCTTTAATGTATTGATCACTTAACAAAATCATCACTCTGTGGCAATCTCTCATTGGTTCAAGTATGTTGTCCGCTCGACCTAACAACAAAGTTCGTAAAGGATATGAGACGCTATCCTTTCACTAATTTGCAGCATGTTTTTTTGCATATTTATATCCACGCAGAAACATACAGCCGAACGCAAAAGCAAATGGTCAAGCGCAAAAACAAACAGTAAAACGAAAAAAAAGTCAACCGAAAAAATAAATAATCAAACGTAAAAATAAATAACCAAACGCAAAAATAAACAGCCAAACGCAAAAATAAAGAATCAAACGCAAAAAAAAAAAAAAAACAATTCAACGCAAAAAATAGCCAAAAGCAAAAATAAACAATCAAAACGTTTGTACATTTGGTTCAGTCCCATTTTTTTTCTTCAAATAGTCAAATGCAAAAATAAATAGTCAAACGCAAAATGAAGAATAATAAAGTTTGTACAGTTTTTTTTTTCTATTTAATGCTTGGTTGTTTGACGGTCACGTGATTTAGTTTAAGACGTCATACAGTGCATCTACATTACTAACAGTGGAGCCATGTGGAACCACTTTCTGTGCTCAGTCAGAGTCCGAAACGCAAATCAGAGCTTAGATGTTGTGTTGTCATTTTTTATTTTTGTAAGCTTATTTAAATATTTTTTATAAAATTTACAAGGAGTTTCAAGTGCACTTGATTGCTGGACTAATTTGGCAATAAATGAGAAAAGTGAGAAATTTTGGCATGGGGTGAATGATAAAGTTTGTTAGTTTTTTTTTATTATTTCGGAGTCAACTAAAAGTACAAAACTAATCAGAAGGTACAAAACTAATTGATTGACGTCACTGAGTCCATGAATAACCTCTATATAAGTAAATATGGGGGAGTATGAGGGTGGAGTATAGGACAAAAAGCGGGCAGTATAGGGAAGTATAAAGAAATTGGGGGAGTGTGGAGGAGTATGGGTGGTGTGGGAATGGGGAATTTTAGGTAATTCGGGAATTTGGGTTAAGTATGGGGGAATATGGAAGGAGTGGCGAAGTGTGTGGGAAGGTGTGGGGAAGTGTGTTGGGGTGTGGTGGAGATAAGGAAAGTGTGGGGGAGGTGTGAGAAAGCGTGAGGGGAGGAACCCACACCCCCTACATCTTCCCTCATCTATCTGCTTCCCCAACAATAAAAATTGTGAAATAAAGATGCATTCCATTGTTTAGCTCTTGTCACATGGTATGAGTTGTAACACAATAAGTGTAAACTTTGTCAACGTTTTATACCACTTGGCAAGCAAGCCAAACAAGCATCAACCATGAACTACTGTACGTATCACAGCATAGTTTGCCTTAGATGTTCAAAACCTTGCACCAACACAATTGGAAAAAACAAGGAAAATCTACTCCAGGAAAACTTAAATAGCAAGATAGTATTGAAGCGGCCACAAAGTTTTCTATTTTTCACTACTAATTACCCCCAGCTTCAAAGTGTTGCTTTTCATCATACACAAGGTAGCCCAGTTGCTTCAACAAACCCAGTATTTTTGGAACAGATGTCTTGACTGTGTCTTGAGCAAATTGATCACTTTCTTGAGAAAAATGATAAGCCAGAAAAACTGCATAAGATCTGTCGTCTACCAAAAGCAGATATACAGGTTTAAATGTACATATTCACTCACAACTTCGAGTTTTAGCCAAAAAAAAGGATAGTCTTTTTTATTAATTTAAACAACATGTTAGATAATTTACAGCTGCTGTTGATAATATGTTTATGCAAGTTATCGTAACAAACGTAAGACTCAGAGTGGAAAAGCTGTACTTGGACGCCATTTACTTTGAATCGATGCTTCTCCTACTAGAAAAATCGCAACCACGCAGTCATGGACAAATTGGACACGTGACACGAAAGTCTTGGCAAAGAACAGCCAAAAAACACCTGCGTTCAACATCGACTGGTTGAAGGCCAAGAGACAGTTCCAGAACGCGATGGCAAGATTACATTGAAGATCTTAGTTGGTCTCGTCTTGGCATCCCACCTGAGCATCTACCCTTAGTCACAAAGGATCGAGATGCTTGGGAGCTTCAACTCCAGCAGCTGCCATCGCGACCCTCAAGATAAGCGAGTCCCTGAAAGCTAGTCAGTTAGTTACACTTACTTTCAACGTAGGCTGCGAACCACCGTTTGTAAAACACTTTCACGTAGACTGAATTGTAAAACACAATCAGGGATATTAAAACAAAAGCAATCAAGATGCCTATGCAGATTCCCGTGATTTCTGCAGCAGTGTACAAGGAAGAAACCTCATCTTTCAACAATTCGATTTTAAACATAAGTCGATTTGTTTTTGTAAAAGATTCGGCCATAAACATGTAACTTCCATAATCGTCGTCCGTGATATTGCTAAACAACAAAAACAATGCATTAGGACTGATGACCTCGCGATGAAAGCTGTGCACAGCATCTTACAAAAACTAACATGTTTTAGTTTGGATAAATATCACCGCTTGGTAGTTAATGGAACCCACTTTCGCAATGAGCAACTGTGTAGGCCTATAAATGTACAATGATCGCTCAACACGATTGACTTGGTGCAAACTCCAACGGTTCGTTTTACTCCAACGCGATCATCAGGGAGTCTTATTCAAAACAATCGGGTAGGCGTGAAACGTACCGTTAGGAGTTTGCACGTAACGTTAGGAGTCACGAAAGTGAGGAGTTAGGAGAACACATAAGGTTAGGAGTATTCAAGACGATCGGGTAGGCGTGAAACGTAACGTTAGGAATTTGCAGAAACAGGTGTTCCTCGACTTACCACGTTGATCTGTTCTTAATTCAGTGTCAGTGCACTGTAATTCGAATTTTAATGCAAGTCAGAACAGCATACACAAATAACTTTATGAACGCTGTATTGTACAGTATGTATAGCACTCTAATAGTACTGTACCGTACTATGATCAAATGTAACAAATAATGTAAAAGAATTGCTTTGTTAGAAAAAGAGAAATAATTTCGTTTCTACATGAATTTCAACTAACTGCAGATTTTAACACCTTTTATTTTTGTTTATGGGGGGCGTTTGTTATCTCGAAACAGCGTAAATCGAGACGTAATAACCGCAACCCGAGGACTCCTTGTAAGGACTATATTAAATTAACTAAATTAGAATTCACTCAAGTCGATGAAATTATCAAGCAATTTGGCTTGGCTTTGCAAGTAAATTTGGCATTCTTTTACTCATCAATGGATTCGGTTTTTCACCGCTTTAAGCATACACTGTTAATGATGGCAATCGTGCAGAAATTGCCGAAACGGCCAATACCGCAAAACTTCTGCTTTGATCCAACGTTTACTACACGTTTTAAACTATGTTTTTTTTTGTCATTTCCAAAGCAACGTAAACATTTTGAAATTTTGACTTCGAAACTAAAGCCTGACAATTTGCCAACAGTTCGGCAGTCTTTAAACAGGCAGGATGAGATCACAATGTACAGTAGCACTGACGTTCACCTGTAGATAATTCAGCTTACGAGCCAACGCTTTCAAGCATGCACGGATGTTTTGGAACGGTAAGCTTCATGGAAAAAGTTGTTTCCTACAGCAGACCTGGCACCAGTGACAGTGACGTGTTAGTTTCAGGGAAATTCAAGCTTCACCAGCCCTACTTTGCGATAATAGAATAGGTTAAGGCCTGGTAAAGATTTGCCTCAACTATCCGATTGTTAAACGTAACAACATGGTATGGGCGTGTGTTTAAAGGGGTTTGTAGTAGTTGAAATTTTTTGATCACTTGCTAATATTGAATATGCTTAAATCCTTACACAATGCCTACCTGATCGTGAATGTCATAGGTATAGTAATTTCTGGTGATGTAAGACATTCGCTTCCAAAGTCTCTGCAAATCAACAATCTGGTTACGTTCTTTGCTGAAACGTCAGAATAGGATAGTTTTCACTACTGCATTAAGTGAACTAAACATAAAGTTCTAGTTAAACCCACATCAAACCTTAATTGCGTATTATGCGTGCAATATAGGGCTAACCTCACAAGATGGTTTATACATTACATAATTATACAACTTTCATCCGATTTTGCCTTTGCTCGGATTTTATCCGATTTGGATTTACCAATGGTGATGGGTATATTTTTTTACAGTACGATCTTAAACGAATTTGCATTTTGTCAAATTTTTGAGTAGTAGGTTTACAATGCTACTGTAACTCTGAGGGGCGTATTGAAGGGTTAATTGTGTGTCTAGCTTCGGCGTTGCACGATTTAATCTAATCTAGACACGCCAGTCAGTGTAGAAAACAAATTAAAGAAAAAAGGGTAAACTGCCTTAAGCAGCAGTGCACAGATGGTGAAATACAATGTAATCATCATAATTAGGAAATAAAAACCTGCAGTGCAGTGTGAAGCGCGCTGTACTACTTCAAAAGGTCAGATGATTTTGCAACATATTAAAGACGTGAGAGCCGTTATGGGTCCTCAGGTTCGATACATTGATAACACAAAGTTGGTACTGTAACAGGGGTTGGGGGGCATTATGCCATGCGTCATTGTACTTTGCACATTAGTTAAAAAAGAGCAAAAGTTGCTGAGTGACTGAAATACTGTATTCCAGACTTTTGATGGTTTTAGCAGTTTGTGGCCTCTCTCTCCTTCTATAATGTCTTTCTGCCCCACTGGCAACTCTGTCAGAAATTGACGTTTGCTAAGGATATTGCGTCCGAATGTTCTGTTGCACACCACATTGTTACGTCCTTTTTTCTCATAAAATAAGTTGCATTCTGTGTGAACACTTTTTAGTTGTTTTGCGAGGAGTTGGCATTTGAAAATATTAAGCTTTGTTGGCTGTTAATTGTTATTACCTTTGATAACTATCTACATCTTGTATTTTCGTTTTTCGAAAATTACCATCAACCATATCTTAGTGCCCTAATTTAAAAATGGGAAAAAAAATTTTTCTTCGACGACAAAACAAGTAAAGTTGCTCGTTGGTTTACCACACTGTTCCCATTTAATTAATTAATTACGTTTTTAATTTTCCATATTACGTAGAATATTCAAGCTTGACAGTTCATCGCTAAGTGCATTTTTATGTCAATATTTTGAATTACATTTTACTGTAAGTTGCAACCAAAAATTTTAACTTTTTCAAATCATCTAGCAAGGAAAATGTAGTTATACCACTACAACTATCCAACCTTTCGCAACGTGATATAACCATTGTAACTAACAGGGAGTTAAAAATATTGCGGCATAAGTCAGAGCACAAACAAAAAACACCAAAATACCAAATGATATTCTAAATGAAACACCCAAGCAGGCTGATTCGCCACAAAGTTTTCGAATGGAAAAGCTGAAACTGCACTCTAAGAAAACATCCTGTTGAGGGCTTTCAATTTAGGAATACAATAAATATGGGACAAAAATAGCTTAAGCAGGAAAAGCAAAGCCACAGTAAAGCTTAAACCTGGATGTTGCGACAATTTAGAGTCAGCTGTCATCATCAGCAATGTATCCGAGGCAGTACAAAACTGCAAGAACTAGAAGTTACAATTCTCTGCTATCAAGCTTGTGCTATGCTATCGAGCTCTCTTATGTAATACAATTGTGAATTCTATTTTTTTTCGCTTTTGCACTGCCTTGCATACACTGCTGATGACGACATCTAAATCTATGTTGTCGAAACGTGCAGTTTTGAGACTTACTGTGGCTTCACTTTTCTTCCTTAAGCTTTCTCTTCAATTTTACCATCACTTGAAGAGTTGCTGTTCTAGTATAATCTTTCCTAACCATACAGTCTAAAAACTTACACCACGCAAAATCTTCGAGAATTCGCAGGCACAGGCTTCGTGCTGGTCTGTTCTGAGCATGAAATGTTTGAAGAGCTGGCCTGAAAAATTTTTCAAATGGTAATATCTTTTTTAAGAGAGGAGAATGCAAATATTCAACACTTTTCTGAAATATGCAAAGTGATCGCAAATGCAACAATAATCGCATTAAACTTGCCACGGTGTCTTTACTCATTAAATTTGCGTGTGAATTTTCCACGAGAAACAGCTGCACTTGCTGAACAAGGAGCTAACAAGGAGCACTATTTTGCAAGACATAAAATGCGGTCAAAACACAAGCAGCATATGAAAATTTACTGTAAAACTATTGACGTTAGTTATCCGAAAGCCGGTTATCTAAACGTCAGTTATCCAAACGCCGGTTATCCAAACGCCGGTTATCCGAACGCCGGATATCCAAATGCCGCCTATTCGAACGCCGATTTTCCGAACGCCAATCATCCGAACGCTAGTAATCCGAACGCCTGTTATCCGAATGCCGGTTATCCAAACGCCGGTTTTCCGAACGCGGTTATCCGAACACGACTTTAACCAAACAAATTTGCAAAATGCCATCCATGCTGTGCGACCAAAAATGCCAGAAACTAAAAGAGTGACAAGTTTAAAACAAAAATATGAGTAATTGCTATAAGCCTTTTTCTAAATTCCAATGCCAATAATAGCCCTTATACAAAAAATCACAATGTATGTGTACTTTATAATGCATCAGTGATGATGTAATAATTCCGTAAGAGTGCATGTTCTTCGATTATCCAAACAAATCACTCATTCGAACCACACCTGGTTTTAATTAGTTCGAATAATCGGCGTTCTACTGTAACACCATTTTTTACGACATAAAATGCAGTCAAAAATCAAAAGCAAAAAAAAACAGCAGCGTATCGAAACTTTGCCTTTTGCCAAAATGTTGTCGAAACAAAACCTGAACGTCGTGAAAGTTTTTTTTGCATATGAAATTGAAAATATAAATTTGAAGTAAATTTTTCAGTTGAGCAAAAACATATTAAAACATAGTTTAGCAGCAAATTTGATCATATACGAACACAAGAATATTATTCATAAGCATTCCTTGACATAAACCAATATAAGCATAAAAATTCTGTAAAATATTTTAGAATGCTTTGCTGTTAGTACACAGTACTTTGCAAGCATAATAGCCTATCTAGCCTTTATTTTTTGCTTTTCTGCTGCATTTATGTTATACTATCTTGTTCATATGTTACTAAAAAGAGGATGTCTTATCAAATAGATACGTATTTGAGGGCGAAAAATATTTGTCAGCTTTTAGCTTTGAGTCACTGCGGATTTAAGAAAAGTTTGTACAGTATGTTAAACCAGGGGTGGGCAAACTTTTCACGCGAAGGGCCACATTTGAGAATCGAAGGCCGCACTGATTGGAAGAACAAAAAAAAGGTCTACATGTCCTCAGATGAGCTGTTTTCTACTGAAAATCAGTGAAGATCAAAAGCAAAAAGAAAAGGTCTCGATTCATGATAAAAGTTTATATTTCTGAAAGTGCCCTCGGGTCACGCGAAATGGTCCGTAGTTTGCCCGGCCCTTTGTTAAACTGTACAAAAATAATAAAACGACGTCGTCCTTTCTGGTTTGCTAAATGGGAAGCCATTACGACTTCCACGTTGTACTTTGGCCACTCGGGGGAAATTTGACTGGAATGATATATACCTCAGTTAAATATCACAAAGGTTAAATTTCTTTGATGAGTAAATACGAAGGGGTGTTGGCAAATTAAGATCAAGTAGTTAGAAGGATAAGTGCATCGTTCACTTGAGTGCAGCTGATGAGGTCTATTAGCCCGAAACAGCGCTGTTTCGCTCTGTGGTGTTCTAAAACACTTACGCTTACCATTGACCACTTTACAGAGAGATCGTTTTCTCGTGGTTTCCCATCGTGAAGGTTAAACTCGCATGAAAATGTTGCAGTGTCTCCGACTTGACGACGTTTGCTGGTTTCAATACAGTTTACATCGAAGCCTGTGTTCCTAGTTGGACCCCCTGGAATATAGTCATTTAAGCACAATGATCAACAGTTAAAAGACGAGAATTTTTCGAGTCAAATAAACGCGCTTGGGATTTCGTTTGAAGAATGTACTGTAAAAACATTTGGGTATAATCACTGCCGCCAAAATTGGCAAATTCCCGATTTACCAAATTTTTAAACCATAGTTAATTTTTTGTCGCTCTCTGAAAACTGGGTAACGCAAGGTTTACCCAACGGGGTTCTTCGCATTCTTTAAATACCTAAAATCGCCTTGTGAATAAATACACTTTCAAACTTTGCACTGAAATTATTACTCAACTGTTACCAAGTTTACAGCAAGCCAACGGCTGCGCTGATGAATCATCCGGGAAATTAAGACTATTCAGGGACATGGCCGAGCGGTACCGCGCGCAGGTGACAAATCCTACGTGACGGGTTCGATTCACGGCTGAAGCCGATCGCATTTGACATATATAACGGGTGGCTGCTGACTCAAAGAGCGCAAGCTCACTTCGCAGTCTCTCTCAATTACCGTTGAATTTGTCGTTCAATAAGACTGGAAATTAACCTTATTTATTTACTTATAATACATACTTCTTATACAAACATCGTCATATCTGAAGTATCTTGTGATTCTTCCGAATTTTTGAAAACATAAATAAATGCCATGATTCTCAATACTCGCATTGGAGATTGTCAATTTCTAAAAAAAATTCGTATCAATGGTGGATAGAAATTACATACCTACCCTAATGCGTGGTTTATTAAATGATAAACATACCTCGGTTCGATTCATTTACTTTTCGTTTTTACAGCGAGAAACGGCGGAGACGCTACAACGATCTTGTTTGAAGGCTGCCAACCACCAATTGCAAAAGTGCCCCCCAATAAATGTTACATATTTGTTCAATCAGTTTAATCAACAAATCAGAAATCATAGCACATTTTCATTATACTCAAGGCATTACACGCCGAAGCGTGTGGCTGGTACGTGGCGGAGCTGTCATCGGCTTAGCGCCTGAACAACTCAACTACGAAGAAAAGTCGCAGTGGCGGCGAACCGTTGGTGTCGCTGTGTTCGATTTGACCGGCCGGAGAATCTTACACCTACAGCAACGTTTGTGTGTAGTGTAAAACCACTACTCCAGCAATACACGAACCAATCATTTGATTTATTGATATTGACTTCATTAATGATTATAGGCACTGGAATAACTTTGTAATTTGACAGCTCAGATGGTCGAGGAATAAGAGCGTCTGCCTCGGGAGATGCAGGCTTGGGTTTGATTCTGAGTCGGGTCAAACCAATTAATTAAAAATTGGTATTCACAGCTTTCCTGCTTGACGTTCCGCATTAAAGGAACAGTGCGAAGAACAAGCCGGCAAGTTTACTTGTTTGTGTCGTCGGGAAAGGCACTTGGCGGGATTCCCATATCTTGTTGTGGTAGACAGATGGCCGGCAACTCCTTACAGCGAGCTCGTTATAGCGTTCTGATCACTTTCTCGCGATAGGAGGACATATATGCAACTGAAAAAAAGAATACTAGCGCTGTTTTATTTCATACACTTCTATTTGTTTGACTGACTGTAATAATATTAATTGTGTATTAGTGTTTCCATGGTGTTGTTGTTAACGTTATTTACCTACAAAGCAAATTGCAATATGCAACGCTGATTGAATCGGTTGAGAAGGAATGTGACGGTTAAAAATCTGAGTTTGCGATTGAGTTTCAGGGTGTGATGCGAGAGTGTAGCCTTATTAGATTCTTGGGACGTCGGATTGATTGTGGGCCTGCTAGTGTGTTTTTCACCTGCTTGCTGTGTTTCAACAGGCAAACATACACCACTTCCGATAATCGTTTAACATTTCAGAGAGGACGCTGGTGGACTTACAAACCCTTTGCAAGCACTCTCACGCACAACATGTAACCTACTGCATGCATCATTTACTTTCTATTGACAGCACCAAATCTTCAATTTGACTACTGCTTACCTGCTCAGTACTGATTGGGGGTAGAGAGCAATTTCGGATCCACCCATATTCAGGCCGGGAACTTTCTGGAAGCTTTGGATACATAACATCCTCAAATGCCGCATCTGTAAAAGAAAATAACCAAAGTTTTTTTTTCGACAGAAACGAAAAAAAATCACTAAAACGGAATGGCTTGGTATATGACGGCCATACAATTAATAAATAAGTGTGTTTTTTCACATATTGGAAATGAGGGTCTTTAAATGTTGTTGGTGAATTATCACTGCATTTTTAACACTGTACTCACACAGGCAGCGCACAAAAATTGTAATAAGTTGCTCATTCTATTTCTTAACCTTAGTCTTTCTGTTTCAAAATAAAGTAATACATTACATGCAATAAGCCAAGGGTTGGAAAACTGAGGCCCGCGGACAAACTTTTTGCGGCCCTCGAACGATCTTACTTTTAATGCATAATATTGTCAAGGAATGATGCTAGCGAAAGCACTCATTCATCGTGTGTAATTAAGACGTAACAGAAGCAAAACTGATTTACCAGTTTCCCATACTACCACAGGTGGCGTGTGCGTTGCAGGCGTTTGGTGGTGAAGTGAAAGTAAAGAGAATACTGAGTTGCTTCAGCTCAAATTTAACTTAGCACTTGATTAAACCTTTGTTCAGCAGAATATTTTAATTTTTTAAATTTGACATCAGAATGGTTGGGAAACGTAGAAAAGTTAACGACGAGGGTAGAAAATTGCAAAGTACTTGGACGGAAAATTATTTCTTTGTTAAGCATTATTCGATACCTCTTTGCTTGATATGTCAGATCAGTATGGCAGTTAAAGAGTGAACTACGTACTCGCCTGTCAGATCGTCATTTAAATGACGCATTTCAAATATCATCAACAAAGTTGCAAGTTGATTTTAACACCTTGGCCATGACACAGAAACAGCATGATGCTTCACATTAACATTGATAAGTAATTAAAAACAATGCATTGCGTTTTAGTATGTGTTTGATAGTACATATGACACGACAAAAACGTCTCATTGTGCAATGTTTAACACACGAATAGGAGTTGCCGGTGCACCATGATTTTAAGGATAATGTGGCGATTGTTTAGGTTGAAATTTATGCGGCCCGCACGTTACTGAAAGTGTGTAAATTTGGCCCAGTAGTACAAAAAGTTTGCCGACCCTTGCAATAAGCCATCAACAAATTTGCTCACCACAATATTATGCCAAAGAGCGTAATATGTGGCAGGGTCCATCCCCGGGACTTAGTCTGGACAACACAGCTCCCAGGAAACATCGCAACGGTGGCGGGCCGTTGGTGACTCTGCGCCCGATTTGACTGACTGGGGAACTTAGACCTCCCGTGCCCATAGCGATGTCCTTAACTACCGCGCTGAGTGGTCGGTGCGCATATTTCAGAATGTTCAACAGAACCTTATTGGTTTATTTTTTTTTTATGTTTCTTTGTTTTACAGAATATTTTTTGTTTATTGCAACCACTCCAGCCCATCCCGAATTACACATTAGAAACCAAGTATGTTGAGAATAAAATCAAAACCAAGAGCAGCATCGAACCCAGACACTTAGCCCATCCCGAATTACACATTAGAAACCAAGTACGTTGAGAATAAAATCAAAACCAAGAGCAGCATCGAACCCAGACACTATGAGTAGCATTCCAGCACGGTCATTATTGCACCACGTTGTTGTTGTCAGTTTCGAGTACAATATTTTTCTGCTTATATAATCATCTCGATCTAGCCCTATCTTTTTCTGTAGGACCATTTCGAAATATGCGACCGATACTTTTTGTTGAATTAGTATCTATCCTGTGGGCAAACTCATGGACGTGTTATTCTGCAGCAATTAGTTTACATTCTCTTACTACATTCTAGAGAAGTAGAACTTGGGGAATTAAGATTCGGTTTCCGTGTGAGTGGTTTGCGATTTGCTACGAACTGGTCGCACGTCATCGGTGTAATAAAAGTGAGATTAAACTTTTCAAAAAAACACCTTCCACCATCAACCTGCAGCATATAAAAATTACACTATAATAAACCAGATTGTCAATACGAAATACGCGGTATTAGTATGAAACTAGGCACAATAAAAGTGAGCACACGTGACTGAGCAGTAAGAGCGGCCGCCTCTGGAGCTGTGTAGACTTGGATTTGATTTCTACTTTTTTTTTCAAAATTTTCTTGCTGTCATTTGAGCGATTCTAGCTGATCTTGAAAAAATTTTTTTCGGTCAATTTGGTTCTTTTTTCGGTCATATTTGGACAAAGTTCAGGCTAAAAAACATATTTTCCAAGATTTCCCTAAACTATGAATTTGAAATTTATTGAAGTTTTAAAACAAGATGCACACGATCACTAAAATGGGAAATTCAAAGCCCGGTGCGGTAAAAACAAATAATTAATTATTTTGGGGAGTGAAGATAACTTATGTCATTATCTGTAACAAAAGCAAGAGCGGACCCAGAAACGTTTGGTGGGGAGTTACGCAGTTTTGAACCAAATCCGACCGGACGGTTGGTGAATGGTGGAAGACATCGCTGTCGGCGTGAGAGGTCATGGGTTCGATTCCCGAGCCCGTCAAATCGGATCCAGTCGCCAACGCCTCGCCACCGCTGCAACGTTTCTGTGTTACCCATGCGCTACGCAGTAGAGATGGGACGCCACTCCATTAGTTAAGGCGCCACGTCACTCGTTAAGAGCTAGGCCTACTGCATAATACCGTGAGTGCTGTCATGAAGATTCGAATTTTTTTTTGTTAACTAAATACGAAAATGTTATA
The DNA here is from genome assembly GCA_964006365.1 of Trididemnum miniatum. NCBI lineage: Eukaryota > Metazoa > Chordata > Ascidiacea > Aplousobranchia > Didemnidae > Trididemnum > Trididemnum miniatum. The sequence continues at coordinate 2,695,682 of OZ023252.1, forward strand.
GTAGACGTTTAGACTCGGAAAAAATCGTAAGAAAGCAGTTTGAAGATGTTTCAAGTCAGGGGCGTATTCAGAATTCTTTTTAGGAAAAAGACGTCAAACTTTGACGTCTTAAAGTGTATATTTGTTCGACAAGGTTACTTTAAAGCAAATCGTGGAACAAAAAGACTATAGGGGGTCCGGGGGGCATTTTTATGTAACGTACCCAGCACCAGCAGAACCTTGCTTTTTTTTTGACAAAGCGTGGCTTTGTAAACGCCATTTTATTCAATATTGCAATGACTGTTCGATGGCGCAGTGGCTTGGAGCGCTGCGTAACAGCAGGGAAGCGCTGCACTAGTCATGAATTCGATTCTCGTCGCGGCTTCGCATGTGGCACGTTTTCAACAATTTGGTTCGTCAAGATAATAGAATAAAATAAGCTTGTTGGTTTTGCTGGTGTTGGGCACATTACATAAATATGCGTCCGGAGGCATGCTCTACCGGAAAATATTTGAATTTTAACATATCGCATTGGCCATTTTAGTGCTTTTTGAATAATTTTTAGGCAAGCTTTGTTTAAGTTTTTGCTTCTAATTCTGATGTGCTTCACCAACTACGATGTATTTTGCTCACACGTTTCGATTTATGCGTGCTTAAGGCGTAAGGCTCATTGTTATCGAAGAAGTTCGAAATTATGGAAAATTGTATTCACTAAAAACATTGTTGAAAATGGCTGGCGGGGGGCGCATTCCTCCTGGATTCACCTTTGATAATAGCCATTATTACCAACTGACGAAGAGGGCATTTACCCTCTAAAGCTAGTGGAAATAAAATATTTTTATCCTACGACGGTGCCACTTGAAGTTTTTGCGAGAAACGATTAAGTATCATGTCCACGTGTCCATGTTAGGTGGCTCCAAGATCCGAGGGCTTTCTGCTTCACGCTTAAATTTTTGGTGCCACAATTGAATGAAATTTTTGGTGTCCAATTTTGTGTCAGACTTACTAAGAAGTTTCAAAGACGATTGTTTTAGAGTATACCAAACTACAATTCCTCATATTAAGGTTTAATACACTAAAAAGTCAGGAAAACCTGAATAAAGTAAAATTGACAAAGTTTTAGCAAACTATCTGCATTGAGTAACAACTCTTAAAGCTTACACTACTGTGTGCAAGGCACGATGAACAATTTAACAGTGCGGTACAATTCATGATCACACGGCAACGAAAGAACGCGCAAGCTCGAAGCAATTACACGTACGATTTAAGAAACGGATAGTATTAATAATTACAAGACAAACGCAAAGGTTCGATGCCATTTCAAGTCAACGATATAAAACAAAAAATAAATGCTCAAACCACAGTACTAGAAATTTCTTTCGGTTACTGTATGACCGAACTGGCCTAAAAAATTCCCCAAAAAATTTCGGTCAATGACTGACAAATGACCGAAAAAAAAATCTAGGTTTGATTCCATGTGAGCTCAAGCTAGCAACTTTGAGATTGGTATTCACAGCTTTCATGCTTGACGCAATGCAATAGAAAATTCAGGGTAGTATGTAGTTACAATGAAATCAATCCAGAAGCAAGAAAAAAAGTCACCAAAAACAAATCAAATCAAATCTTTATTATACTCGCCGTATTATGCCGAAGCGTGTAACGAGTTGCGCGGCCCATCTCCGCTGCTTAGCGCTTGGGCAGCACGGCTCCGAAGAAACGTCGCAGCGGTGGCGAATCGTTGGCGATACTGTGCCAATTTGACCGGCCCGGGAATCGAAACCCAGACCTACCGCACCGATAGCGTGCGCTTAGCGACTGAGCTAACGGCCGGTCCACCAAAAACAAATAGTGTTAAAATCTTATAAAAATCTTAATCATTGCATTTGCAAGTTTGTTGGAGTTTTTACGTACCACACATTGATATCAAGTAACATGATACCCTTACCAGTAAACTCATCGTAAAATTGGTGCCATCTTCTACAGGTTCTAAATCAAAATACCCTTCACCATAATCAATACTTTCCACTGTTTTATTAGTGATTTGAATGGACTCGGTTGCATTCCAGAGTTGGCACTGAAATAGCAAAATGAATAACGTAATGGTGATTTCAAAACACATTTGAATTTTTTTGTATGCGCTGTAGTTGTATTTAGTTGCATATTTATCCTCCTATCACGAGAAAGCGATCAAACCGCAATAACGAGCTCGTTTGGAGTTGCCAACCATACTTCTACCACACAAAGATGGAGAAATCGCGCTAAATACCTTTTGCAACGGCACAACAAGTAAACTTTCCGACTTGTTCTCCACACTGTTCCGTTAATGCTGAGAGTCAAGTAGAGAAGCTTTGAATACCAATTTCAAAGTCATTGGTTTGACCCAACTCGGAATCAAACCGATTGCAGCTCCAAAGGCGGACGATCTTACCACTCGGTCATCTGAGTTGTTAAATGGAGTATCTTTAATTTGAAATATTCCCGTATATATGCTATCATTTAGTAACGATGCTATTACTTTGATGGTATTATTTTCTTACTTTGAGCAACAACAAAAAATGCAGTAGGCCTACTTACAGAGCAACCATTTGTTTTTCTTAAGAATTAAATCTATCAAACAGCAAATTCACTTTCGAACTCTTGTATTATTGCATGCAGTAAGGTCTATTATTAATTGAACATCACAGTTGTGCCGTCAATATATAATGCTTAAATTTTCTCAAAATTGAAGTTGATTTTTGTTTTGCTATTGAGTAAAGTTTATAAAATTATTAAATACAATAGCATTCAATTTTAAATAAACAAAAACGCACTAGAAACCTTTTACTGTAATGATCGAAGTTGCAAGGTACAGCAACCAAAAAAATCTGATGCATTCATTCCGATTTATTTACAGTCTATACATTACTTACAAAATCCAACACCAACGTTTTCAGCACTACATTGGCTTCGTCAGATATACATCTACAGCATGATAGTCAAAAGTTAACTTTAACTAGCTTATATTGGATTACTTTTAGTCACAATTGCGGTACTCTAACCAATGTACAACTCACATAGCATTTTCTAATAACGCATAGACCAGGGGTGACGAACCTATTTGCTATCGCGGGCCACTTTGTCACTTACCAATAGGCAAGTGGCCGCATAACTTTTTAGTCATAGACCTATTATGAAACCTGTTAAAAACGAAAAAATTCTTCATCAGCAGTAACGAACAACCGACAGTAATCCCATAAAAACTAATTGGAACATACAACTGAAGTTATTGAACTCAATATTGAAGCATGAAATAATAAAAAGAACACAAAGATGTTTACTCAGTGTGAAATTTAGAACTTTTTTGAGTCAACCAGCGCTTATTAGGACGAACTGACGATGTGGCAACTCTCAACTGCAAACTAGGATTTTCGTCCGTTAGCTTTGACCTGTAACGATTTTTTGTGAAGTTCCGTAGAGCGTGACAGCGCTGTTTCGGGCTATTAGCCCTCATCAGCCGCCCTCAGGTAAGATACATTCATCTTCCAGAACGAATGATCTTGCCAGGATCACTCATCCCTTTGCATAAATGCATCCTAAAGAATTTTTATTTTTCTTTCTTAATATTGATTGGAAAACAGAATAACAAATGCATTAAAAAAGCTGTAAAATTTGCATATGTGGTACCACAAGCTCACCAATTCATTTCTGCAAGCTTGCATAATCCATTCTACTGTAAGGCAAAGCTAAGCTCTTTTTAGTTACTTTGCTCAGTTTGCTGCACTATACTGAAGCTGCAACGGACCACGAGCTATGTTATTATTACATTATATTATTATTACATAACAATCGATGAACTGTTGAATCCTGAAACTGATGAAAAGCTTGTACTGCACGTTTGTATGATTCCTGTGTGATACGCGCGTGGTTCAAACGGGGGCTTAGCTTTTGATATCGCATCGCTAAAATTAGACGGGAAAAGAAAGTTCAAGAGTGCTAGTATCGCCAAAATGTTCGCGGGCCGCTGAAAACTCTTCTCGGGCCGCATGTTCGTCACCTCTGGTATAGACTGTAAAGGCATTGGAATTAATGCATCAGATTTTTTAATTGCTGTACCTAGCAACTTTATGCTACAAAAAAATCATACTCTTCACCGAAATTATGCTTTGCCATTTTCAGTTTTGCTTTTTTTCAATTTCGTTAGCGCTCACACGCTCCAATTTCGCAGAAATATCATTCTATCTTTAATGTTTATCACTTAATCTCAACATGTTTGCTTATTCAGTAGCTTAAATGTAACAACAGGGTAAAAAAGCTTCCCAAAAAAAGATAAGAGTTTCTGCTGCGTTTGACTGCTCAAAATCAAGCGAAAGTTAAACCTTTAGGTTTGACTTTGGATGAAATAAAATCAAACCAAAAATTTCTCGTTTATCAAGGCAGTGCCCGTACAATGTTGTATTCTACTAATTTCAATGTGATTTTTAATTAAATGTTTTGAAGACATAATTTCGAGTTCTCGAAGCTGTAACCGAAATTTCAAAAACGAAACTTAACACGAATCAGTGTTGAGTGTAGCCAAACGTCATTCCCATGCCAAACTTCTTACCACAGTAAGCGAAGAATCACTGAAAGAACCTGGAAGAGCACCTCTTCGAACAAATCTATCACAATTAAGCATAAATGGCCATCCCTCTATCACTACATTTTTTTCTGAATCTGTTTCCACTCGCTCGCATTCCTGCCTGACTTGATCTGAAAATTAGAAAAAAAATTAATGATAACACCAAGTGACTTGGCTAAGCTGTTCTATTCTGTTTTTGTATTATTTTATTGCATATTTATCCTCCTATGACGAAAAAGCGATCAAAGCGATCTAACGAGCCCGCTTTGGAGTTACCGGCCATCCGTCTACTTCGCCAACTTGGGGGAATCCCGCTAAGTGCCTTTCCCAACGGCACAACGCGCAAACTTGGCGGCTTGTTCTCCACACTGTCCCATTAATGCTGAGCGTCAAGCAGGAAAGCTGTGAAAACCAATTTTAAAGTCATTGGCTAGACTTGACTTGGAATCAAACCGGAGTCTACAGCTTCAGAGGCGGACGCTATTACCACTCGACTATCGGAGCGTATGACGATTAAGTCTGGTACTGTAGAGCAGGTTGAATGAACTTTTTGATCCATAAACTCTAGTGGTTGTTACACTTATAAGTGTGAAAAGCTGTGTACGCAGGAAGCACCAATGCTTCTCTTTAGAATTCCTACACATATCACGTCACGTTATAGTTCATATTGCTGAAAATTTCTGAAAAAAATCATTTCTTTGTCGATTTTTTCATTTCATGAAATTAAAAATCATTTCATGGTCGATTTCCAAATAAAAGGTCCTCGTTGTTTGTGACGAGGCCTCTTATTTCTTCGATGCCCTAGGCTTCAACCTGCCAAATCTATTGATAGATACGGCCCTGTGTGCACGTATAGGTCTTTGCGACACCTTATGCGTACGTGAGTGCTTACGAGTAAACAAATCTTACGTACATACGTGCAAATCAAAATTTATTCTTTTCTAACAAGATATAAAAATTTTTGACTTACCCAAGCTCGTAAAAACACTACACACTCGGGTTATGTGTAAACCAGTTAGACAAAGTATGATGAAAATTTTCATGTTGTGGATCAAAGTTCACAAAAGATGTGATTTCGATTCTGCATCTGACAAGAGGAGGTCAGTGGTCGGATCGACACAGATTCTAAAACACTGTGGAGAAACTTCTTCAAGAATGTTAAAAAGTTTTTAAGGAGTTAGTACGTTTAAATCAAAAAAGCGCTAAAATGTGAAAAAAATGGAAGTCAGTCACAGCAAATGAAGTCAAGAGTCAGGGAGCGGCAACCGAAGTGGGGATTTCCCCATGGGGAACATACGCATTTTTAAGCTTTAATTAAACTGTTACTTGCTGACACTGTATATTCATAAAAATGTGATTGAATTTTTGATGAGGAAAGAGTTTCAAATTTGATTACGATTGAAGATTTTATAAAATAAAATAGCTTGAAAACATCGGCCTGTTAGCTCAGTTGCTAAACGCACGCTATCGATGCGGGAGGTCTGGGGTTCGATTCCCGGGTCGATCAAATCAAAACTAGTATCGCCAACAGCTCACTACTGCAACGTTTCTTTGGAGCTGTATTGCGTAGGCGCTAAGTCGCGGAGATGAGCCTCGCCACTCGCTACATGCTTCGGCGTAAGAGCGAATATAATAAATAGTGTTTCCTCCCAGGAAATCGGTACGGGAAATTTCCCCGCAAATTTGAGGTTTTGAAATTTCCCATTTCCCGGGAAAATTATGTCGGGATCCCGGGAAATTTTCTTACATTATCAAGGATTCGTGGAAAAAATACAAACTTACTTTAGTTTTATTTTCAGTTGCAATAAGAAACATCAGTTTTTTTGAAAAGTGCTTGTTTTTGATTAGCTTAATTTGAAAGCACAAAAACCTGGGTAACGGGATTTTTTCTCATGAAACTTGATAAATCTGATATATGAAGTCAGAACAGACTAACACTTACTTATTAGATGCAATAATGGATGTTGCCATCGCGCCGTTGAAGCTCAATTTGGCTAGCTGGCTCAGAACAAATGCATGCAAAAAAGGGCTTTTGTTAATCGTGTTGTTGATAAAATTGAAATAACTTTAACTGTTTTTCTCGTATTTTTGTGAATGTTTAGTTCTTTGTAAACAACATGATTTAAAAAATAGAAAAAATTATTAAAGATAGTTTGCCAAGCGTTGGCACGCAAGGATATGATGAAACAAAAATTGGCACGTTAGCAAGTTTGAGTAGGACATCCCTGCACTAAACCAACGATTTGTGTTTAGCAACGACTCGAAAAACCATTGATACGAAAAAAAAAAACAAAAAAGAGTGGTAGGCCTGGGTTGCAACAGCCCATTTTTTAACAGAATAATGCTAATAAAAAATAAGCTTGCAATAAAAACAGCTTTATGGCACTGTAGTCGACTAATATTTATTTCACGAGCTTTCGGGGGCAAATGCCCTCTTCTTCAGGAGATAATAACAAAAGTACTTTAAAGCTAAAAAAATGCTAATTAAGCGAATAAAATTGAGCTGATAAAAATTAAGGTAATTATTTTTTTGCAGAACTCAATTGACAAAATTCAAAAAATCTATCGCAAATAATTAATTGACAAAACCGAAAATATTTGACTAAATTTCATTTATATGGATCACTATATCGGAAGACATTATGCGAAATAAGCAATGTTCAATTGTTCATTGCTGTTAGGTATGAATTAAACATCAAGTTTGAGTTTGCAGCAACTTGCAGCTGTCAGCAGCATTGCTTAGCGATATAAGGCGTAAAGGTTAAAGATCCTACTAGATGGGTTCGATTCACGGCTGAAGCCGATCGCATTTGGCATGCGTAAGGGGGCTGGTGACTCGAAGAGTTTAAGTTCACTTCGAAGTCTCTCTTAAATACAGATGAAATTTCTGTTCCAAACTATGTGAAAACACTTCAATTCATTTTTTATTTAAACCTGATCCAAATTGCCAAGCACTCAAAATATGAAATGAAAGCGATATAGAAGCTACAAGTTTATTTAGAAGTTGAACGCAACATATTGTATTTTGAAAAAGAATATTACAGTGTACAATTTAAACCGGAAGTTTTCTACTGGGATTACTTAGAACCCCAAGGTTCCGCTAGTGCAGTCCAGGGGTTTTGCAAATTTTCAATTTTAGGCCAAGTTCAAGCAAATTAGTAAGTTAAATGAATGCACAGGGGATCCTTAAGTTTGTGGAATGTTTCGTTGGGGTTCCGCTTTATCAGAAAGATTAAAAATTTCTAGATTAAAAATGATAAAAGTCATTCTATTCATAGAAAAACACAGACTACGTAACCAAACCTCCAAATATATCCCAGGTTTTGGTATTTTACATTACTGGATATGACTCATACTCGAAAGTTTCACTACATCAAAAACTCATCGTACATGTAGCCTACATCATTGTAAGTAAAAAAAGAACAAAACCGATACCACCAACGACATTGGGAATTTTTGATAAAAAAAAAAGGCTTCCGAGACGTGAAAAACCCAACAAATCCATTTTTAGGTGGAGATTGCGTTTCTTTTTTGCAATAAATAAACTAATAAATCCTGTTTCCACCTTGTGTGTAACAAATAACCCCGAAAGTAATGTAATTGCTTCGATACAACAGTTTATTGAAGGGAAGAAAAAAAAAATCTATCATGTTCGCTTGTCCACTGTGGCATGGAAAATACCTGACAACTAACACGATTTAAACGCTCTTAAGATGGTTTTAAAACTCAACGTTACTGAAAAGATTATAACCAGAATATTTGCGATCATTTTACGGTTCTAACTTCTTCTAACTTATAGGCTACCATCATCAGTGTAAACAATAGAGGCGCTAATCTATTCTAGTCTATAGTGTCACTATAGTTTACACTTCGCCCTCGTTTATCAGGAGGGAGGCGTGGTGCCTCAAATGGTAAGACATAAAATAAAGCATAGCGAGGATATGCTGTTAGGACTTCAGTTAACATTGTGATACTATGGCTACACCAATATCCTTTGAGTTGGTTGGAGTAACCATTGGTTTTTTGCATGTTGTTTTTGGCATTTTCTACCAAAACTTTTATTTTCCATCTTGTATGAAAAATTTAACGCAAAAGTTCCATCTTGTATGAAAAATTCAACGCAAAAGTAGGGTAATTGCTGACATGTGACATTGCTTCCATTAGATCACAACAAAGCTCCATGATCAAGCAGCACCTTGCATTCATTTCCTCGTGTTATTTGTAGTAAATCAACAGAAACAATTTTTTCCTCTAGCTCTTTGACGATTTAGATCGCTTAAGCTATTTTCTTGCGCTTTATTGCAACATAATAATAACTGCAAAAAACGAACTTAAGCAATGGCAATTTTTCATGATGCCGGACTTTGCTGCTGTTTCGTGGCCCAGCTAAGATACTAAAACTAAAAGTTTCTTTTCCATAAGCAATTCTGAACTTAAACAATATACTGAATATCGGAACAACAGTAAACAAGGGACAAAATGGCTTAAAAAGGAAAGCCAAAGCCAAAGTAAATCTCAAACCTGAAAGTTTCGACAACATAGATTCAGATTAAATTCGACAGCATAAAATTAGGAATTTAACTTGAGCGGTTTTCTAACATGTTACGTACCACAAAGATTAAACTATTTTTGGGGTATCCAAATCCGGAGGGGTGTTTGGCTGATCAATGTCAAGTATTCTGAAGAATGTGTGTAGGCCTACCTTAATCTTGCGGCGGCTGATGAGGGCTAATAGCCCGAAACATCGCTGTGCCGCTCTGCGGTAAACATAGATTCAGCTGTCATCAGTTTTGTGTACTGCCTTACTAACACTGCTAATGATGACAGCTGAATCCATGTTGTCTAAACATTCAGTTTTGAGATACACTGTGGTTTTATTCTTCCTTTTTAAATGAACTCGATATTGTTTTCGCATTTATCGCTGAGTTGTATTGAAGGATTTCTATGAGTTCAAACAACCTCGTCTAGCGTCCTCGCACAGGCAGATTTGTTTTCACTACCAGCTACTTCCTTTCGCTCCAGTTTTGTAAACAGGATGACAGAACAAACGTCACGTTTTTAGTTACACCGTGACAAATTTCTATAGAAAAAATGCTGCTGGCATTATCAAGTTTCAGAAACACCTTGATACTTTTTTTTTCACTGTTGACACGTCTTTCTCTTAGTTTAAAATAAATAGCTAAATTTATTTTCAAATTACATTGAACTGCAAATTCAAGAGTAATTACTGGAGACTGCGAAGTGAGTTTGCGCTCTTCGAGTCAACAGCCATCCGGCAAATATGCTAAATCCGATTGACTCCAGCCGTGAATCGAATCCGTGAGATAGAATGGGCAACCTGCGCACAGTACCAAGGCCATGCCGCTGACAAAAAGCTTACTGCCTTATGGTTGTCTCATGTCTATTGGAGAAAACATGAATAAGGCGCGATAGGTTGTAAAAAAATTTAGATGATTAAATTGAATTGGCGGATAAACGAATGCGTTTTCATCATTTGTTGTGGTTTTCTGCAAATACAAATGTACTGTATAAATGGCTCGCGGTCATGGTCGGTTTCTGATTGAGAGTTGATTCGAAAACCTTCCCCAATTAATAGCATTTTTCTCAGCAGACTGTTTCAATAAAGAAATTGATGCTAAATCAGCTCAAAATAAAAAAAAATGTTTCGCAAAATGCTCTAGTCAGTAATCAGATGCTTCACTTCAAAGCCTTCATTATACTCGCGGTGTTGCGACAAAACGAGCAACGATTGGCAGAGCCCATTTTCGCGGTTTTGCGCCTGGACAACACAGTTCTGTAATCCAAGGAAACGTTGCAGTGATAGTCATTGGTCAGCCAGTTAACATCGCATCTGATATGACCAGCATGGAATAGAACTCAAGATCTTCTGCACCGATTGTGACGTTGTTGTTACTACGTCAATAGGCCGGTGGAATAGAGATGACGGTTAGAATTTTCTCGATCCAACCGGTAAAACTCAAAATCTACGCTGCTTGACCGGTCAATGACCGGTCCGGTGAATCGTTGTATTGCTGAAGGTTTATGTTCAGTGCTCAATAAAAGCTACCTGATGACAAACTGTAGTTAACACTAACTTTGTCACTGGATGTACGGCACCCATTTTACAAGGAGCGGCCCGGTCCTGTCAAAATTTGTTCATGAAAATCATTCTTTTCTCATACCACTTTAGCAAACGTCACAAATAACCCGACCGACCCGCGCACATGGATAGAAGCTAAAGCCTTTGGGTTACGATAGAGCGGTACGGCTATGTGATGGCATCACAATAGTATCACTATCTCGCTAAAAAAGAGAACGCCAACTGCGCTAATAAGTGAGCAAGTCTCAGTGTTGAAAACACAGAACAAACATTTGTTTTCAAAAGGTGTGATTTGCTAACGCTGTTATTCATGAAAATATTTTATTTAAAAGTACCGTTTTGTATGTTTTGGTTAGTGTTTAGGTCAGGCCCGCAGCCAGAGGGAGCACGGGGATACCCCTACCCTGACAATGTTTTGCCCCCTATATAGAAAATCAGCAATTTATACGTGCTTATATTGGCGCTCATTGTGTAGCAAACTGGGCAAAAATTGGTAAATATCTGCTAAATATGTGATGGAAAATCATTCGAAGGAAGTCTTTGTATAATTCGAATCTGGGCTATCATCAATTGTCATTTTTATTGTGAACAAGTCGCATCAAAAATTCATTCAACTTTTACGCATTACTGTCTTCAAGACCCGCAACCAGGAGAAGCGCAGAAAAATTTTTACCCAATTTTTTGCTTAGTTAGTGACTAGTTATAGTGTGGTAGGATATAATTCATGTTGTTTGTAGAAGACATACACTCACGGTTCATACAAAAAGTAGCATTACCAACAAGCTCGCCTAGTTTAATATGGCACTGTATTTTTTCACATCCTGAATCCTGATACAGAAACCAATGGGAGCTGCTTGAATTACAATTAATCGCCTAGTTTTGTAGGCTGTATGTTTGCTTAGTTTGGGTATCACCTCAGTCACCAATAATAATAATTTAACTTAAAAAATCAATTTGTTTTGCATTGCACCCTTGTTTGCAAGTGACCGTATGTACAGTATTTTAAAGGAAAAAGTGGATTCTGTGTGGCGAAGCAGTAAAGCATTCGGTTCTCGCCCCCCTTGCAAAAACTTTGCCCCCCTTAGCATTTTCTTCTCGCTGCGGGCCTGGTTTAGGTGTATCTTTAGTTGCAAGAAAGGGGAATCTGACTGGTTCTTCGCCTGACTTGACCGACCAGTCGAAGAATCTCGACCGATTGGTGACCCAACCGGTTTCTATCTCTGCGGTGCATCTCATTTTACACTAGAATTCGTCAATAACGGCTTCGGCTACAACGTCAATTTGCTTACAACGTCACATGTTGCTCGGTCCCGGCAAAATTCATGTCTTTTCGTACATTTCAATTCGCCTAAACGGCATCGTCTATAACGTCAATTCGAATATAACGGCACTTTTTTTTTATTCCTCGGACTAATTTGTTCGCTTCGGCATTCGACCCCTATTTCGCACAAATGATCAAGCGCTTTCAGTGCGTATTGCAACTTTTAATTACACACTTTCCCTGTCTTGCGACCTAATTTCGCAACTGCAAAGTTTTCAGATAATACGTATCGCACTGAGACAAAACAGTTAGTCTTTTGTTAACAAAACGGCTTTCTGGTACTTTTGAAGCAATCATAAAATGAGATCTTTATCATCGTTAATGTCTTGGAAGTAGCGTTTCAGATCGAAGAATTTGCAAAGGAACCCTGACTCCAAGGAGGTTTACAATAAAATTCAGACAAATTTAGCTTACTGTTGTTGTACTTGAGAACCGTTGGCAACACCGTGGGCGAGGGAATCGAACCCTAGACCTCCCGCACCAATAGCGAAGTCGTTACCACTACACCAACCGGCCGGTCGCTTCACAGGATTACCAGGCAATTAGACTAAAAAAGCAGTTTTAGGGCGATTTGGGGCAATTCGGCTAATCCTATAAGGTCAATTCGCCTATAACGACACTATTTCTTGAAATCCCCCAGAGGTGTCGTTATAGACGAATTTTACTGAGTTTTATACGCTTGAACTGAAAATCAGCGATACTTCACATCTCTTTTTCCTCATCCTTTTCCTTTCATCTTTCTTCTTTTTTTCTTCAGCCTTCTCCTTTCTTTTTTTTTGAATCGATAGTTTGTTTGAAAACTTCTGATTAAAAGCTATCACTAGGCTTCTCACTAGCTCTGCGGCGTCATTCATTATTTTTTTTCTCAGTTGACCTGGTTTGCTTTGTTTTTGGGCGCCAAAATAAGCGATAGTTAATTTGTTTTAATTTAGCACAGGAGCAATTGTTTTCGATTTTACATGAATTTAGTCTGTTCAGCTGTGCAACGAACTCTTGACAAGAGTCATTCTTCGACCCTCAACTATTGCTTCAATAAAAAACTGTTTCTTCAGATGGAAAACTGCCTGATAATTAATCTACCTCACCACTATTGCTGTTGCTAGGCTAACCATTCATGGCTAGTGTCGTGTTGGTTATTATGGTATACTGATGAGAGCTAATAAGCTCGAAACACGTCTATACCTGTAACAAGTATTAGTCTGGTAGAATAGTGGTCAAGTGGATTAACTATCAGGCAGTTTTCCATCTGAAGAAATAGTTTTAGATTGAAGCAATAGTTGAGGATTGAAGAGTGACTCTTGTCAAGAGTTCGTTGCACAGCTGAAGATATTAATTTGTTTTGTTATTGTGTCAATCGTCATTTTTCGTGTAACTCATCGACCAAAAATAAACTTGTTGTTTTTGTTGATAGGCCTATAACAACGCCTTATGGTTAGTTTCTTCTTTTAAGTTGTTCATTTTTTTTTTGCGCTTTCTCGTACTTCAGCCTTTATTATGTTCAATTTTCTTTTTGGCATTCACATGTTTTGTGGAGCTGTTTTTATGTAATTTCATTTTATTAACGGAGTTTAATTTTGATGGTACATTACTACTGTAGCATGAATCACAGATAAAACTGAAAATTCATTATGTTGTAATGTACAAGTCAAATAAATTATACTCTTTTTACTACGTTGCGGGTTTTTTTTTTCATGTCATGTTAATTAAAGAGGGCAGCATGAAATTAAAAAAAAATTTCCTATACTGTCTGTAACGAAACAGTTAATTTTTCATGGATTATAACAACGGAAAATGAAAAAACCCTAGAGGTGATACCATACTTACACTACAATCGTTTAGTTCGTTTGCGATAACTTTCTTGATACTTCTACATAATCTTATTGTCGCGAAATAGGAAATTGTATTACTTCGCTGACAGAACGATTGATTAGAATTGTATAACAAACCGTAGGAGTTAATTCGTTCTTAGATCTGACCTCACGAAAGAAACAAAACCTTCTTCACCAAACGAATATAATAATCGACCCAACTTAACTCACTTAGCTACGGTACTCACCGTACTACTTTTCAATAAACACAAGCTCCACTGCTCACTTCAGTAACGCTATACAACAAGGGCTTATACCCTTCAGCATACAACAATGTTGCTTACTCTACGCACACTGAAACTACACCCGAATAACTACGCTCGAATAATTTTAAGATCGAAAATTCACGCCAATTTATATTCTAAATTTAGATTTAAGAACGTTCTAAAACATTCTTAAAAAGAAACAAGAAGAGAAATCATAATTTATTATATGACATGCAAAATTCGCTCCAAACTATATTAATACAATTGTGACGTCACAAGCACAAGTTTTGACCCAGTGAAATTACGTAATGGAAAGATCATTCTATCCAGAATATTCACGAAAAAAATACGTCCGTAGAAAATTATGACTTCATAATCCAACCTTACGAAACAATCCCACGAATAAAACTTCGGAAAACAACGCATCGGTCTAGAACTGAGGCTCTTAACCTGTGGGTAATTACCCACTAGTGGGGAATATGAGGATTTCAAGTGGGTAATTTGAAGTTTTGGAACACAACAATTCACGATAGGTCATAAACCGGTGGTTCTCAACCTGGGGGTCGCGATTCGGACATCTATGACCTTTTTTTTTGCTCTTCATTTGATTTTGGGCGGAAATTTGGACATCTGCGGACGTGATGACCTTTTTTTTGCTCTTCACTTGATTTTGGGCGGAAATTTGGACATCTGCGGACTTGATGAGATGACCTTTGTTTTGCTCTTCACTTAATTTTGAGCGAAAATTTGGACATCTGCGTTTTTTTTTGCTCTTCATCTGATGCGCAACTGCATTTATGTGTGTTTAATGACTCCTAATATTGGAAGTGGGTGATTTGGTTATGTCAGATTGCAAAGTGGGTAGCTGAATATAAAAGGGCTTGATGCTTGATTTTCACAAAAACGGGTCTTGTTGTTGATCACCACAAAAAAATCTTCGTCGTTAGTGACGAGGTCCCTTATTTCTCCAATGCCCTAGGCTTCAACCTGCCCAGCCTATTAGTAAATCGAGCCTGCATCGAACCCTATAATTAATTGCCCATCTTACGTTGACAATACCAAAACGCTGGTGAAAAATCAGAGTGTAATTGTGATTTCTCATCATCTTGATCAAACTTTATCGTTTTCTATGCAACCATGTCGAAATATGCAACCCAGGCTTAATACCGGGTCCTTTTGCAAAGTGCCATAAAGCTTACATGATAAGGGAGGAACATGTTAGATTTTAAGAATTTTTTTATTTCCATGACACTGAATGGAGGTAGATGGAGTGAGAGGTGCCTTTGCCTGCTTTCATCCAGGTTTAGTTTGCCCTTTCAAACATGCATATCATTTTTTGCGCGTGGCATTTTTAACAATACCGGAAGCCCAGAAAGTTACATGAAAACTAAGCATTGTCAACTAACCTTGCCAAAAGTTGGGTAAGATTTGGTTCAGCAAATCATTTTTGATTCACAGCATCCATACTAAAGATGGGGAGCCTTTTTAACATTTTCATTCATTCATTAAATATTTATTTGCGGAATAAAACAGGAAACTTATAACAGAAATAACAAATTAAATAAAGTTAGGTGTAAAGGCCGCAGGGAGACGGCGAGTAGACCTTTCGGTCATCTAGTCAGCAGCCACCCTTTGGTCCATCAGTGGTGGACAAATGATCTTCATTGCTGCGGGTTGGTGAGAAGATGAGGATTTATTGTGAGTTTTTTGACATTTTTTTTAGGGAGATGTAGATTGACGAGGTTATAAGTATTGTTGAAGCAGATGTTTTTTGAACTTGACTCTAAATTGTTTGGTTGAGGAAATTTGAATTTCCGTGGGAATATCGTTCCATATTTTAGAGCCTTGATACTCTATGCATTTTTGTAGACGGTTGGTTTGGTATCGCGGTATGTATAGATGTTTTGAGTGAGCATTTGCTGATCTAGTACTTTTGCGTGAAACAGAATTACTTAAGGTGAAGAGATTGGAAAGAGCGTCCAGTAAATCGTGGGTGAAATGGGAGTGAGTCAGTTTGCCAATTTCAAGTTTAAATAGGTCTGGAAGTTTGAGTATGTTAAATTGGGAGAAATACGGTGATGCGCTGTCGGGTGGGTGACCTCCACCAATAAGTTTCGCTGCTATGTTTTGAAGGGACATCAACTTTTTCAAATAAGAGGGATAAGTGGAGCCCCAGACAGACAATCCATACAAAAGTTGTGAATGAATAAAAGCGTAGTAGATTTTTAGTAACGCACATGTGGGCATGTAGTTTGGTTTGAATTACCACAGCTCTGGAAATTTTTTGGGTGATGGATGAAATGTGATTGTCAAACTTTAATTTAAAATCTATATTTAGGCCTAGGTATTTGACATAATGGACAACAGAGATTTGCGAGTTGTTTATTGAAAGGTTAACAAGAGGGAGAGTTTCGTTTGATTTTGCAGGGATGATTAGCGCGTACAATTTTGAAGGATTCACAGTGAGTTTGTTTGCTTCAAGCCAAAAGGAAATACCAGTGACGTCGTCATTCATTTTTGAGGTTAGGACAAGTAAGCTTTGGTCGGAACAAATCAAACAAGTATCATCCGCGAAAAGTCTTGGATTACTCGTGACAGAGGATGGTAGGTCGTTGATGTACACTAGGAAAAGGAGGGGTCCCAGGATGGAACCTTGGGGAACTCCTATGTTGTTATATAGCAAGGGGGAATTAACGTGATCGGTAGAGACATATTGACGTCTTTTCAGAAAAGCACGTAATAAATCATTTGCTTGCCCTCGGATACCATAGTGCTGAAGCTTGTGAAGAAGAATTTTGTGGTTTACTGTATCAAAAGCTTTAGTAAGATCCAGGAAAATGAGGCCCGTATATTGGCTGTTGTTAATGTTGTCAAAGCAGTCAGAAACAACATCAATAAGAGCATGATTGGTTGAAACATTGCTTTGAAATACGTATTGATGTTTTTGTATTACCTTGTGTTTATTCAGAAAAGACATTAAACGTTTGTGAATAAGTTTTTCCATGATTTTAGAAAAGCAAGTAAAAAGAGATATAGGACGATAGTTTGAGGGATCTTCACGGTTGCCCTTTTTAAAGATTGGCACTATTTTGGCTGTTTCACAATTTTCAGGAAATACGCCGTGGTTAAAACAAAAATTGATGAACAACTGAAGAAAGGGAGTAATAACGGTAGAGGCAGATCTTAGGATGAAGGGAGAAATGTTATCGTAGCCTACTGCTTTGTTCAAGCTAAAAGAACGTATGGCACTTCGAATTTCAGTACGACTAGGAGTATCTAAGTAAATCGAGGGCGAGATGTGGTGCTTGAGATGTTTAACAAAGGAGCTAGACTTGTTGTTGACAAATTTATTGGCTAAATTGCTCCGATTGTACAGAAGAATTCATTAAAGTGATTGGAAACTAGTTGTCTGTCCTCAGTAGAACGATTGTCGATTTGGAGTGATTGTGGTGAGACAGTAGAACGGTTTGTAGAAGGAAGAGCTGAGCGTATTACCTTCCACAGTTTGCGAGGGTCGTTTTGATTGTTATTTATTTCAGAAGAGAAGTATAATTTTTTGGATAGGGCTTTGATTTTTGTAAGTTTGTTAGTATACTTTTTGAAAAAAGATTTTTTTTCAGGATCACCTTTTAAAAAGTGCGATTTGAACATAGCTCTTCGTTTCTTGATGGAGGTTAAGATACCTTTAGTGATCCAAGGTTTACTAAATAATCTTTTCTTTCTTCTTGGCAATGATTTTAGGGGTGCATGTTTGTCGATGGTACGAAGAATTACGCTAGTGAAGAGGTGAAATAAATCATTTAGACTGTCTGCGGTGAGTGCTGGTTGATCGGAGAAAGAATTAGTTTGGTTAGAGTAAAGATCTTTGTTGAAAGCATCAGCAGAGAAAGCAGATTTGTCTCTGAAGTGAGTGATTTCCAGCTTAGCATTGGTTTTGATTCTGGGTTTTTCGATTATGCACAGGATCGGATAGTGGTCTGTGATATCAACTTCAATTACAGCTGGGTACAAATTGCTTTTAAAATTGTTGGTGATTATGTGGTCAATTATAGTGGAAAATGTATCAGCTACTCCAGTGGGTTTGGTTGTTAGAGGTACGGCACCGTTACTGATAATTGTGTTGATATATTCGGTCGCACTGCGTCCGGTTTGCATGATGTAAATTGATGTTAAAATCACCGAGAATGTAGAAATTTGTTTTAGACTTTGAAAGGTGTGTTAAACAAGTAGAAAAGCTCCCGAGAAAGTTATTTATAAGGGTTTGTACAGGATGTCGGTAAACGACACCAACTATGAATTTAGATTGGCTATTTACGTTTTCGGAAACTTCTAACCACAAACACTCGGACGAGTTTAGCTGATACTGATCGAGACATAGTTGACATCGATATCTATTCGAAACATAAATTGCCACTCCGCCTGCTGCAGAGTTTGTAACGTTTTCGTGGATGAATTTGTAGTGTGGAAGGTAGATGTTAAGTAGCGGTTGATTTTTTAGACGTGTTTTAGTTAAGCACATAATGTCCGGAGAGAAATTGAGTGTAACAAGAAATTCATATAGCAGATCAAAATTTTGTGAAGAGAACGAATATTCAAATGCAAAAGTATCACGTGGGATTTTTTGAATAAATTAGTTGGGGGCTGATTAAGATCAAAATATGTGTATTTTTTGATTTTGGTTATCATTGAGCAAAATACTTCATCACACAACCCACTGGAAGAAGGATCACTATTTAGCAGAGTGGCTGCTTGACTAGGCCAGAGAAAGTCATTTAACTCCGAGCCGGCGTCAGGCGCCATGTGTTGCATAGGTATCTCGGGTCAGCTGTGGTGGAAACAAAAAAAAACAATACGGTTGAGAGCAATATTACAGAAAATCAGCCATTTAGGTCTAGTTGACAAAAAAAAAAAATTGCGGCAAAGAAATAACACAAGGTCCGTTTCGTAAAATGTAATGTTTACTGCAGACCGCACCGCAAAATAAAACTACGAATAGTCACAGGCACAGCCGCACAGCCTTGCCAAAATTGTGACGTCATTGTAAAGACCTTGACGTCACCACACAGAGTTTCAGAGCAAGTTGACCGGTCTAGCTTTTTTTTTGTCTCCTTATCACTTATGTGATCGATTGTTGCACCAGTGTTGCGAGATACCATGGAGCCGCACGTTGGCCACCTCTGATCTATACAAACAATAACTATGATTTGACTTTTAAAAACTTTTGTATGATCTTAGTTGAAACTACAGTTACTAGTCAAAAAATCTACCTTACTTGGAGTATCGTTTTATACTGTTTCTAAAATGTTACACAACTTTTGAAATGTCACATAACATACACAAAAATACAATCTATTTTTACTCAAGGTATATCACGAACGGTAGCACTTTGGCAACAAGATGTGATTTACTTTTAAATATACTGTAGCTGTTATAGGTGCAGCGGCCGAGCTAATTCTTAAACTTTTTTACCTGTACTATAGTCGTAAGCACGTCTTAACATATCGTTTTGTCGCTGTTTTCTTATTTTTCCTCGCTGTGGTTTGTGTTATCAATGATTTGCTATTTCATGAGCGAAAATAAAAATTCACTACTGCTACTAAATAAACAAAAAAATGCAGCAAGTAAGATGAAATTCTCCACATTCTTACATAAGAATGAAAATGTTATTTTCTCATACTAGCTACACTTTGCCAAGACTGATGTTTACATTGTATGTGTGGTCTCTCATTTGAGTTAGTTGTTTAGGCATTTCACGTTTGAAGTGCATGACATGGCAAGCGCTAGACCAGCAGGATATTACGTAGCTAGACGTTAAAAGTTAATGTATGGAGTGCTTTGGTCTATATTTTTTTGACCTTGAAAAAGATACATACCAATTACATAATGCATCCTTTTGCCAGAGATGTCAAGTGGGTTCGGGCTTGGATTTTAAATGATTGTGGGGCTTCCATCGGGCCAGATGCCGGAACAAAATCGAGAGTGACGGGGTTTTCGCGATTGATGGAACAAAGCAAGGAGTGCGCTTTGTATAAATATTGCTGCCTGTTCGAAATTGCGTGGTGTAACTGTGAATGGGTAAAACTAATTTTTAATCAAAATTTTTTCAAAATTTAAAGTGACGTTTTTGGTTTCGGGTTAAACCGAGCTCAGACTAGCTGATGAATTAGAATACGAGTTGGGTTCGGGATTGAAAAATCGAGTTCGTGTCGGACTCAACCTCTTCGCCTCGTTGACAACTCTGCCTTTTGCTACCAGCCTATAGGTAGGGCTAAAGGCGACATTTTTTCCAGGCCGTGTTGCCCAAGCGCTAAGTCGCAGAAATGGGCAACGCCTCTGGTAACGTCTAGGGGTAATACCAAGAGTATAATGAAACCAAAACCTTTTTTTTTTAAGTTGATTCCAAACTTATTATTTCACCAATTAAACACGAGCTGTTGCAATGGAATGTCTGCAGCAAGTCCTTTTTCAAACACTTATGTAAACCCAAACGGAATTGGTGAAATTTCTTTCAAAGAATGGTTGTAGGCAAATTCCCCGAAGCACTGAGCACGTAGAAGCATTCAGCAATACTTTTCAATCTTTCACGGTCATTCCTAGTCCTAGTCAAATCCCATTAACCAAATCTCAGAACCCAAAAATGCAGTTGAAAGTATAGTTTTATCAAAAAGTTCAGCTGGTGAGTTTTTGAAACAATTACTGCAAGTCGTTCTGGCTGCAAAAAACAATTTTAGGGTTAAAACAAAAATTTACAGTAAGACGCTGAAAAGTCTTAGATTTAAGATTAGTCATAAGTTGCCAGTACATTTAGAGCCGAGCCTTTGGGCAGTTACTGGTAGCGCAAGGAAGTATATTCAGTATGTTCACTGCATTGACATATCACTGAGTACGCTGTTTTCACACCTTAATTGTTAATTGTGTGGCCAATTCTTGCACTGTGTGTGCTATAGCCTGTAGCTCAGAAAACATAAACAATGCAAACAAAAACTTGCCTGTTTGAAAATTTATTGTTTAACCTGAACTGGAAATGACAGAGTGTCTTATCAATTCATTACTCTGTCACAAACACAATGTCTTTTCTACTCAAACAATGATCCTTGCTTTTGGTTGGCTGATAGCACCAGAGTTCCTCCAATTCACAACACACTGCAATATGTGCAGTGTATCCGCAACGTAATCATTTGACAAGAGTTTCGGTAGAAACTTATGCCTTCATGCGTGTAAAACTACGGAGGGACTGAGGTTAGAGCATAAAATGATTAAGAGGCACCAGGCTAGTTTGTAAAATGATTACTAACGTACTGGCTGTAATCTTTTTATCAAAGTTGAGTTCAAAAACCCATCTTAATGCTCGTACATCTATTTTTTCTTTGTTTTGTATTATCGGTTTTTTGTTTGATTTTTAGTTAGTCATGAGCTAACATCAAAGACGCACTTACGCTGACTGACCTATCCAAGCGGTTCAAAGACCTAGGTTGGTCTCTTCACAGTTTTGTGTTTACGAGCTCAAAACTGCAAATAAATTACTACTGCTACTCATCGAAATAAAAGAAATCAATGCTCTTACGTTTGTTCATTGTGTCTGATTGATTTTTCATTTGACTCCGTGATCTTGAAAAAGTGGTTTTCGGTCATTCTGATGGAGAGGAACCCCAATAAAACGTTGGAGAAACTCGAGGAACCCCTGCGCAATATTTTGATTTACTTGAACCCAGCTCTAAATTGTAAACTTGAGGAACCATTGGACTGTACTGGCGGAAGTGCATAGTTTGAGTTGTCAACGGGCCGAAGATGTTGGGCTCGACCCGAACCCAAATCCAAATTTATCAGCCAGTCTGAGCCCGATTTAAGCCTGATATCAAAAACACCACATTAAATGTTGAAGAACTTGTACTTAATAGAAAAAAAGAGTTTTACTCATTCACAGTTTTATCAGCGGTGACGAAAAGCAGTTTTCTACGCAGTCAAAAGCATGATCCAATTAAGAAGTAAGCACTGAATAATACCTTGAAGTTTGTTTGTGTAACTGTACTTAAGATAAATAAACGTAAAAAACAAATAAAAATAATATATTACACATCTGCTGAATTGATGATTTCTTTCGCTCCGAGTCTGTCCATTTGCTCCGGCGTCCGGCCCGATTGAAGCCCGACAATTTTTTAAAAACCAAGCCCGAACCCGACCCGAACCCGACCCGCAAAGCCCGAGCCCGATTGACAACTATGGGCGTAACCCTAGAGCCCCGGGGAATCCCGGTTGTAAACCTCTGTTTTGAATATTGCGTCACCATGAGCGACTTTGATTTTGCAGTTTTTCAATGGCAACCTTTTGTTACAGTGACAGACTGACAGTCGTTTCTCGCTGCAGTTTGCAGTGGTACAGTTTTTGTGTCTGGCCAAGTTCAGGGAGATACTGTAACAGACCAGTAGCCGCTAGCTTTTGTTAGTCTGATCTAGAAGTTATCTAACTTTGCCGTCATTTCGCAAAATCTAACAAGTTGATCTTTTGCAAAAAAAATTTTTTGCTTACTCGTATTTTGTACTTATTTATAATTCCCCATCTCGGATAAAAATATCAAAAGTTCTGACCGGGCCGTTTCTGAGTTAATAGGGTTTGCAAAATGACTAAGTTTTTGAAAACATTTCGCATAACCCAACATGAAATTATTACTATTACGTCATAAATTAGTATTATCAACTTCGTACCATGCAAATACGAAATACCTTGAAGTATTGTGGGGTGAATACTATAGTAACAATAAAATCTATGACCCCATAATGCCAAACCTAAGAGAAGTTGTAAGAAAAACAAAATAACTGACCAGAAACATTTTCATTGGAATACACCCAGCAAGGTGCATCACCACAAGCTGAAATACCTATGTGCGTCCAAAGATCTAAATATGCCCCATCTTACTTTCTTCGTAGCCTCTTAAGGTATCACGCTCACCATCAGAAAAAATAGCCTCTTAGGGCATCATGGTCAGTTATGAAGAAATCCTAAATGACGTAACATGTTTGCAGTCACCCAATCGACCCCCTTTTTCATAAAAAGTTTCCTACATTAGAGCAATCAGTTTAATTTGGCTGCTCTAATGCAGGAAAGTCTTTCTGCAAATTTAACCATAATATATATTTCACATTTTAAAAATGACGTCATTGGCTATCTCACCTGAGAAGTGTAGGTGAGATGGCCAATATGGTTGCATCACGAAATGAGAAAGATTTATTGCGCAGCTGCAAATGGAACCTGAATTGAGCATAAATTTCGGTTATCTCCATACGCTTCTATTAGTCAGTCATGATTAGTGTTTTCAGTAAAAAAAAACGAGTCAGTTTTTTTGGCAAAAAAACACACTTTTTTATATTCTTTGGCTTTTTGTCATACTCGTATGTTCAACAAATATATTTTGATAAAGTGTTACGTAATTTTGCTGCGTATTGCTAAAGCAAACGTTTGGGGTTAAGTAAAATGCTGGACCGGTACTTTTTGACATTGTAAGTTAATGCGAATCAGGATTACATTTTAATACTCTTTTTAATTACTGTGCCAACAACATGGGTACGCTTGATACTATCGGAAAACAGGTACCCTTCAATAAAACACCCATTCTTTGCTGTTTTTAGTATCAAATCGGGAGAAACAGTTTGCTTTTTAGCAGATATTTTAACCTAGAGCTACGACTTTACCAGTTATCGCAATAAGAGGTGAACAACGAAAGTGATTAATTCATTGTGTCAGCAGTCAGCTGCGGTACACACAAAAGATTTTTAATTTTTTACTACCAGAAACGTCAACATGATAGGGAGCCACAGAAACCTTGCACAAACTGTTACGTTCAAAGATCATACCCAAAATCAATTTACACTGAGCCAGTCAAACGATTGCATTCGCTGGACCTAACCTCGAGTTGCAGAGCAAAAATCAAACACAAGTTACTCAACAAAGAAAGCTTTAGTTTGCAAAATTAAATCGCTTGAGCGCATCATCAAAAATAAACATATTTACAGGGTTTTCAAGAATGGTCTTGCGGCTCGTTAGCGGCCCAATGCGAGAAAAAAGCAACAAAACTGAACCGTTAGCGCACCGGCAAAAACTCCTGCCAACGGTTAGGCTCAGGATTTTCCTTTTTCTCGGGTTTTCAACTACCCGGAAAACGGTAAACGTTCAAAAAATTATGCGGGATTTCCGGGAAATTCCCGGAATCCCGAAAATCTTCAAAGTTTTTAGGATTCGGGAAACTCCCGGATCGCGGAAAATTTTTTCGAACTTGATTATTTTGGCATTTTTTCTGATTTTGAGCATTTCAGATTTAATTTTTAGCATTTTGTTTTGTTGTTTTGACAAACTTAGCTTGAGTTTTCCATTTTTTCGACAAAGTGAAGAAAAAGTTTTGATCTCACCAAAGCCTTTCGTTTTAAAAATATTGGCGAATTTTGAAAATTAATTTTTAGTAAGCAAAGAAAGTTCTTAATTTGCAGTAGCGCAAAGCTAACGCATTTTTTATGTCGAAATGATAGTTTTTAATATCACTGAAATCCTTACTAATGTAAAGACATTTTTCTGGATCCCGACATGAACTTTCCGGGAAACGAAAAATTTCAAAACCCCAAATTTCTTGTCCCGACTTCCCGGGAGGAAACACTGGCTAGGCTAGTCAAACCAGCACTTAAGGCACCCAAAATGGCTCATGGTCATGCCATAAATGCCATCTTTAGCACCGAGCAATGAGTGCAGGTTATATTTCTGTTGTTAATAGAATAATGGTAACTTGACACTGCAAATAACATATAGGTACCATTAAAAAGAGCCTTGTTTCGTCTTAATCTCGAAATGATAACAAGGCAAAACGGGGTAGACTACTTAATTAGCTATGAAATGGTCCACAACATAAAAAAACATTTAAAAAAACACGCAGCAAATAAACGGTTTTTTAACAACACTAATCATGCCAGTCCTATAAGCTTGCTATTAACGCTTTACTTTAACATTAAACTTGTTTACTTCTTGCCTTGCAGATGTCATATGTGAAGTTTGTACACGTAAGCATATTCTCGGAGGTATATGGCCAACTAACCTTCATATGTGAGTGTCCATCTGTCTCACAGCTCAAGGAGAGATGGCCACTCACATGATTACACGATTACTAGCTTTCAGGATGTATTACCTGCTTTTTGATTGCATTCTTGGAACTGCAAATTCGCTAATTCGAAGACTGTAGAGTGAAAACACGCCCACAAAAAACATTGCTGCTTGCTGTCTACAGAATACCCTGCGGAAAATGTTCACACTATCTTAAAAATTATTTTCAGGGAGTCGAACCGAACCCGAACCGGAGTTTTATAAATCGGTTTTACGCTATTTTTGTCCAACCCTAACCGAACCCAAGCCGTATTTTTCAAAATCGCGAAGAGCGAACCGGAACTGAACCGAATAATTAGAGTACTAGCGAACCTTAACCGCACCCGAGCCGATTGAATAAGCGGCTCGCTCCTTGAGGTCACATGATGCGTCACTTTGAAGGCGGCTTCTATTCAAAGAAATACAGTTCTTGCACAGCACTACATGCAGTACATTGGTCCGTCAATGTGAAGATATGTTTCTTTATCATAATTGGCCGCCGGTTTCATAGCATAGTAACAATTTAATTATCTTGAAATTGGTTTTACTACAAGTATTTTATGCTTTATATTGGCCTGTCAATGCTGAGAGAAAGAGCTTTGTACGTTTCATTTTTTAAATTGTGTTACGAGTATTATATCATTGTTTACTGCGAACCTGAACCGGGACTTTATAAACCAGTTTTGAAATTTTTTTACTGGAGCGAACCGGAGCGTTTCAATTTGTTTGAACCTTAACCGGAACTGAACCGAAATTTGAAACCGTTGTTAAACCCAAATGGAACCTGAACCGTAAAAATTAAACCGTTCGACTCCCTGATTATTTTGGCTATATCTCACAAAATTTAGCAAATTTCGACAGCAATTTCGGACATGTTGCAGCACCATGTGCTGATTTGAAACTGACGAAGTCAATCTTGCATAGCATGTAAAACTAACAAAATAGCGGCTGATGACCAATTGACGATTTCCCCTCGAAGGCCATCTCTTCCGGAATGACCCTACCATGTTTTGAAGACATTGTTGTGCTTCAAAAATTAGTAGACAGCTTAGTTAATTACTGCACAGAACCACATCATACTAGCGGTATTACGCCGAAACGTGGAAAGAGTTGCGTAGTCCATGTCCGCGGCTTAGCACCTGGGCAGCACAGCTTCGAAAAAACGTCGCCGCCCTGGCAAGACGTTATTCCTTTATTCAGAAATTACTTTAAATTTTGGTCAATTGAGTAGGGATCTGTAGGTGGGACATCGGCGCTGAGAGAGGGGTCTGGAGCAATTTCCCCGGTTTCTATCGCTATTGTCGTGGTAGGTCTGGGTTCGATTCCCCGTCAGGTCAAACCGGGTATAGTGTCGCCAACGGCTCGCCAGTCGCTACCGCTGGGATCTCTCTTCGGAGCTGTGTTGCACTGGTGCTAAGCCGCGAAGATGGACATCGCCACTCGTCAGTCGCTTCGGCATACAAATGCGAGTATGACGAAAATTCATATAACATAATAATACTGCGCGTGCGTCGAATTGCGCTAAGGTTGGAAAACCTTTTGATTTAATGAATATAATGTAACTTTGTAGGCTTCTTTACTTTTTTGTTTCATTTTTGGTTTGCGAGTCAGTTCATTTGCTACAACAATACTATATAGGTGCGGAAGTTCTGGGGTTAGATTACCGGGTCGTTCAAATGGGGCACAGTGTCGCCAACGGCTCGCCACCGCTGCGACCATTGTGCGGAGCTGTGTTGCCAGGCGCTAAACCACGAAAATGATCCTCGCCACTCGTTACACACTTCTGCGTAATACCGCGAGTATATTGAACGTTTATTAATAATATTTTTTTATGCGCAATAACCAAATACCTCCATCTCACGTCGAAAAGTTCAGCTTTTCGACCGTTTCATGATTAACCCGATCATCAGGGAGTCTTATTCAAAGAGCATATTATACTGTAGAATAAAACGGACCATTGGAGTTTGTAAATAAATGCAACCAAAATAATTGAATTATATTTTGTTTTAGTCGATAAGATTTTTGAGCACTTTTGTTTGGTAATGCAAGTAAAATTTAGCATTTCTGACTAAGAAAGAAAGAAATGAGAAAACTCAACATCCATATTTTCGCAAAGTTTATGTGGCTTTTTACAAATCGCTAGAGGGAGCTAATAAGCCAATTTATTTTACCTAACTTCCACCGATCGATTTAATATTCGAGATGTTGCTACAGGCCATCACAATAAGCGAACATTCTACATTGAACTTGCCACAAAATGTAACAGTCAGTAGAAGAGCTTCCTGAGGAATTGAAATCATATAAAATTTACGAGATTTTGGTTCCAAATTTTTAAAACAAAAATGTTACACAAGAACAAATCTAGATGGAAAAAAATGTCACGCAAAGTTAAAACAGCATTTGATACGCCTACTTCAATTTTTCCACCCAGAGCGCAATATACTGCACACGGTCCTCCTTAAAAAAATCAAAATTTCAGGCCTGTACTGGTCGTATTGCACGAAGGCGCGTCACGTGGCCCATATCCTCGACTTTGGGCCTGGGCAACGCAGCGCCGAAGAAACGTCGGAGAGTGGTGAGCCGTTAGTGACACTGTGTTGAATTTGACCATCCCGGTAATTGAAGCCCAGACCTCCAGTGGCGGGTCCAGGGGGTGTGGGGAATGCATCCCCCACACCAGCCAATTTCAACAACGTTTTTGATAAATAAATCTTTTCCATAATTTCGAACCTTTTCGATTCAACAATGATTCTTACGCCTTAAGGTGTGTTTATACAAAATGCGATGCGACTTTTCGTACCTAAGGTGACGTAGGCTACGAAACAGTTAGAAGTTATGACGTAAAACTACGTCACTTTGCACGGCTATTTTAGAAAACAATTGTATGGTGCTTTTCAAAATAACCGATGAAAAGCAAAACTTTGGGGGTTTCAGTTGTGTAAAAGATATTTCCACCAACTTCTTACGTCAAAAAATAGATAAAATTTCGTATGACAGCAACTTTTAGTGCAAACAGACCTTTAGCCAAGCAGAAATCGAAAATGAGCGAACAAAATGTAATATATTTGGTGAAGGACTAATTACAGGGGCAAAAAAGCAAAATTTGTGCTACGAATCGTTCGAAAACCGCTAAAATGCCCATTACAATATGTAAGTTTTCAAAAATTTTCTGGGGGAGCATACCCCCGGATCCCTAGAATCATTTTTGTTTCCCTATTTGCTTCAAATTTAACTTTGCCAGAAGCAAATACGCTTAAAAATGTTAGAATTTGGTGCTCAAGAGTTCTGAATATACTGCCCTCACATGGACACATTTTATGAAAAGGACTTACAGCATTTAGGCTCTTTTTTGGGTTTAACATCTTTGCATTCAGTTAACATTCAAACTAATTCAAAACTGCACCCCCCACCAAAATTTTCTGGATCCGTCCCCGCAGACCTATCGTACCGATCTGTGTAACGACTAAGCTAACTGGCCGGTTCTACACCTCTTTGAACAAACGATTGTTTTACGCAGTTAATCTTACAACGATCTGCAAAAAAAGAACAAAGTTTACATGAGGAACAAAAGCATGTCAGTGTTTTATTGCAACTAGATTCTCTTTCTTTTTTGCTGAATTATTTTGTTTGAGTTGAGGGCGTTTATATCCTAAACTGGCTAAAACATTGTAGCTGTGTTTAGTGCGTATTGAAAGACAAAGAACCGCAAAGTACCAGCTAAAATATTTTTGCTAAGGAAAAATTTGTTAAGTGCTTAATATATTTTTGTTGGTGCAAAATTTCGAAATCAGAAACGCAAAATTTGGCATCAGAGTCAAAAAACACAACTGACTATATACTCAAATTGTCTATGGAGCATGAACCTGTTTCATTTTTCCATCGTTTCCTTATCGGGGCCGTATCCACGGAGAGGCTATTGGGGGATAAGCTCCCCAGAATTCTTTTTACCTCTTAAAACCTATTTATGTCGAAATAATGATGGTATATAAACTTAATAGTTTATAATTTTCTTCCAGATCTCTGCTTTAATCGATGTTAAGTTGAAATGTCGAGACTAATTTCTGATTCGCGTCCTTATAAAAGAAGAAGGGTTTTAATTTTCACCGTTGGACAGACTGATGTCTGAGGGTGTAATTGTGTAATTGTACTGTACACACTGTAAACGCAGTTAAGGGAAGCAAGAAAACGCAGTTGAGGTTTAGGAAACAATCAAAACACATATTCATAAAAAGTTTAGCTTTATTTTTCAGCCTTTGAAAAATAATTCAGCCCCCTCCAAAGTGCAAAGGCTGCGGCTCCGTTACTCAGAGAAGGTGATTTATAACAAAAACTTTGTAGATCAAGAACATTAAGATTGGTTTTGGATAAAAATATCGCTGCCAATATATTAGTAATTATTTTACGAACACTTCAGAAAAAATTACACCATCATCAGTGTAAAACTATAGCCCAGTGCCCCTGTAACACTCAGCCCAGTGCCTCTACATTGTACCTCTGTAGTAAAACGTTTCACGTAGAAGATGATATGAGCTTTGACCGAAACGTTTGAAAAATGATTACTAATACACTGGCTGCGATCTTTTTATTCGTACAGTAGATTAACATAACTAATAAGATGAATACAATAAATGACTGAAGAAATATTTTATTGAATATTTTTGTTTGCTGAAAATCCACCTTTGAATCAGAGTTGTTTTTACATAAGGTTTAAAATTTTTACTCGTGTACCTTATTGACACAGTAAAACACTGTAAACACAATGGTTTACCCTTGAATTTCTTCTGCCTCTCTCTTTGTTAACGACTAACCAAACATGGATTTAACATCCGGCAATCTATTTCATATATTGCGTCATATCATTAAAACATTCCCTTCGTTGATTTAATTAAGAAAAACGTTTTCTCAACGTTATCGACGTAAATATTTTTCAATCTATTCAGTGTTCATGTGACAGCAGAGATTTTTTTGTGACGTAATACTACGGAATTTTCGTGATCTTTGTTTTTATAGATTTGATCCCAAAACGAGATACATTTAATTATAATGTATACGTGCAATCAATACGAATACACTAAGACAGGGGTGGGAAAACGTTTTATACGTAGGGCCACATTTAAAAAAACTTCGATGCTAAGAGCCGCAGTAATTGGAAAAGCAAAAAAAAAGGTCCACACGTCCTCAGATGTCTTGTTTTCTACTGAAAATCAGTAAAGAGCAAAAAAAAAGAGAAAAAAACAGAAAAAGTCTTAATTCACGGCAGGAGTTTATATTTCTGTAAGTGCCCGCGGGCCGCATAAAATGGTCCCGCGGGCCACATGCAGCCTGCACACCGTAGTTTGCCCAGGCCTGCACTAAGTTATTTATACTGTTAGTCTAATGTGAGGACGCTACATTACAAAAATTTACTTTATAAAATGGTGAAAAGAAAAAAACACTTTTCCGCTTTACTAAAAATCCAACATGCTGAATGGTTTAAGAATATATTCTGCCATGTGATAGAACGTCATTTTACGTATAAAAATATATGATCATTAATCGGTGTTTCCAAACGTTCGAAATTTTATTTCTACATCCGAGGTACGTGCTATCTGCACTACTGTATACTTCAGGGAAATGACGAAACACGCTATTCTACTTATAGTCATTACAATAGGCTTATTTAATGATTGTTAACACATATTATTTTATCCAACGAAACCACTTCTCATTGAAATTGGCGCGCAATAAAAAAGTGAATGAACTAAATGCAAGCTTAGTTTTGAAGATTAACTTACAACAATATGCTCAGTTAACACCATTAGTATCAAAGTGAAAAACATCGGTGCGAAGTTGTGCGAAGCTATTGGTTGTTGGTAGAGTAAATCTGAAAAAAATTGAAATAGAGTACAACTCAAATGACAAAGAATATTGTTTGAATTTTCACATACTCGTTCTATTTGAACAAGACTGACCATAATTTTAAGTCGAAATCGAAACGTTTTGAAAATAGTGAAATATTTCTGATACCTACAAGCCCTTGTTTTTGTAATTTAGTAAAGATTCGACATGGAATGATACCGAAAACTCTTCGCCGCAACAAACTTAGCTTCGTAACTTAGTAGGCTAGTTTGTTATATTCAATCGAAAACAGTTAGCAAGTGTGCAGTTGTGTACGATCGCACCTCATTTTGAAACTTAATTTCATCAATATCATTGCTTTTGCTGGTCCCACATAAAACGGTAAGAAATAAATCGTAAGCTCCGGGCAATAGCTAATACCTAGTTCGAGAAAAAAATGAAATCTTCATCATACCGGCGTTATTACGCCGAAGCGTGTACTCAATGGCGGGCCCATCTCCGCGGCTTAGCGCCTGGATAACACAGCTCCGAAGAAACCACGCCGAGTCGCAGTCGTGGCGATCCGTTGGCGACACTAGCTGTGTCCGATTTGACCGACCCGGGATTCGAACCCTGACTTCCCGCACCGATAGTAATGTTTCAGCGACTGAGCTAAACCGGTATGATTCAATGGTTAGTTCGAGAAAAAAGCTTAAACAAAATTTCTCTTCTCTAAACCGAAGTTCTTTATTTTGTAGATTTTTGTTTGTGAGTGCGCCGGTATCTTCGTCACTCTTTCACGTTACGTCACAGCGACAAAAAAGGGTTACTACCACAAGACAATCGGTACTGCAAGAGATGAAAATACTGTCTTTTAATCAGTTGAATTTAGATTCAAAAAGCATTTAATTTCAAAGTATTAGACTAATAGCTTATACTATCTAAATGTGATAGAATTCAAATCACTTAAGATTAAGAGAAATACAATGAAACGTAATATAGCACAAGAATTAGTCCAGGAAATAAATATAAACGTCCAGCACACCGAAATTACCACAAGGAAGCTGCTCGACTCGATGACCGAGAGGTCCCTTCGCAGCTTCCTGTTGCAATTCATGAAACCTTACCTTATCGTTTACGTGCACGTTTATTTTCCGTATCCGTTTATTACCATTGTTTAACTTAATTTAAATTTGCTTAGTGTTGTTTTTGTTGTTATTTATCTAAATGCGTTCAATTTGGTGTGGCGTATTGAGTTATTCAAAAATAAATTGTCTTATCTTATCTTACTACTCATGTCATAGGGGGTATCCGTGACGCCATTATGACGATATTAGGAAACAGATAAGGAAAATCCGTTGCAGCGATTTGAGAGTCTAATAACTTTCAACTCGGGTGTGAAAAATACGGGTGGTAATTTGTTGTTGTAATGATAGGAGGTAGTAGGTACCGAAATAAATCTAATCTCCTGCGAATACAGTTTGTAAACAATGAATAAATAATGCCTAAACTTAGATCGAACGAAATACCAACTGTATTTTAGTATTTTATGCACACTGCACAAGGCACTAGAGAGTGTTGAAAATGATGCAAGTTTAAACCGGAAACTCTGAAACAAAGTAAGTCAACCAAGTCGTAACTCGTCAGTGTGCTAATTTTAACTGCCATGCGTGATGCGTCTATGACGCGCGCCGTGATGGCTATCACGCCTAACTATCAGGGTCATTTTAGCAGTAAATTTACGTAACAGGAGAAAATTCAGAAGGATAGCTCCGTGAGAAAAATAGCAGCAGAAAATTTTCGCGCGAAGGCAACACGTTATATTTTTAAATCAATGCTATTGAAAACAAAACTCAGGACAGATTTAGCAATATATCATTACTGGATTACATAACAAGTTTTAAAAGAGAACGGAAGTACAGATATATCTTACAGCAGATTTACAAATCGTCAAGTTTACACTGAAATCGAAAGCAATTAAAACTAACGACCTGTTCTACTTTTATAATAGAGAGAAGTTTAAGCAAAAGTTTAAGAAAGAAGTTGGCTTTTTGGTGTCAAATAGGGCCAAACAAGTAAAGATATGCGCAAGTAAGCACTTTATAACTAGCTACGCTGACTTATTTCTTATTCAACCAATTGTGTTAAATTTAATACTATTGTGTCAAAAATCATTTAAAGTAGCAACAATGTAGGTTACGGTATCATCCATCAATTTGCTAATTTAAGGCACTGAATACAAAAAATATTCTAAATCGAAAAAGATCTTTATAGAAATAATAAATAATAGTCGCAGTTATCACGTTTTCAAAAAACAACGTTCGATTTTGCTGCGCTTATAGGCCTAAACTTAGCAAATTATCTTATAAATGTATTTTTGACTGTTCAGATGATATTTTTGACTGTTCAGATGAAATCTTTATAAATGTATTTTTGACTGTTCAGATGTTCAGATGGCCTAGTCGACAGAGCGTCTACCTCTGGAGCAGCTGTATCCAAACTCTGGTTTGATTGCGAATCGGATCAAACAAATGACTTTAAAATTGGTACATACTGTATTTACAGCTTCCCTGCTTGACGCTCAGCATAAAAGGGACAGTGCGGAGAACAAGCCGGCAAGTTTGCCTTTTGTGCTGTTCGGAGAGGGCACTTAGCAAGATTTCCCCATCTTAAAGTGGTAGACAGGTGGCTGTTAGTCCTAAGCAAGCTGGTTATAGCTCTTTGGTCGCTTTTTTGTGATAGGAGGATAAATATGATGCTAAATACGAAAATACAAATCTTGCACAAGCAGCATAATAACTTTTGCATTTACAACGAATTTACAAAAAAAAATCTTTGCGTAAGTTACACGGTTTGTGATCTGACTAATACAACTTTGCCATAATTAATTGCTGTGGGATTTTTGCTTTGCTCAAGAAAATAACAAGAGAAAAGTACTGGCAAATGACATTTATGAGCAACAGCTGGCGATTTTAAAATCCTGCAATAGTATAATGTTACGCAAGCAGAGCATTTTTAGAGTAGCTTATTGCAAAAGGTTTTGTAAAATTGCTAAGCAATAAACAAATATAGATCCTAAACCAACTTTGAAGCTTTAATTTGTGATCATCGTTGTTTATTACAAGAAGGGCAAAGTTTTACATTTAACGAGTGTGTTACGAGTGGCGAGGCTCATCTCCACGACTCAGCGCTTGGGCAATGCAGTGCCGAAGAAACGTCGCAGCGGCAGCAAGCCGTTATCGTCATTTCGTTCGATTTGACCAAGGAATCGAACTGATGACCTATAACCCCAAAACAATGGTAACAGCAATCTATATCGTAACAACAGAAATATGTTTTCTAATATCCTTGTTTTCATAGATGCACTCCATTGTAATGACAGGTCGGCTTATTTCTTTCTTTTGTGTATCTGTGAAGGCTACTTTACTTTGCAGTCATGTATGAATAACAAGCTTTAAGACTTGATCGATGTTTGAATTAGGACAGAAATGAAAGTGGAGATGTTTATTACTGTTTGATGGAAAGAAGCCAGGTCTTGTCATAAAAATAAACCAATAAAAGCCCTTGATCTTAGCATTAGATCAAGTGCTTTTATAGACTCATTTTTTGACAATAAGTAAAAACAGCAGCGCATGTTTTTGGTTGTTCCAATATATAAGACTGAATTTGTTTAACAAAAATAAAATGTGTAGACGATACTTCATCGATAAGGTAAGGATGCGGGAAGCAGAAGGCTTTGGTTGAAGGTTCGTGAAAGTCAGTAAATGGGTACGCAGTGTGAGAGATGGATTTATACAATGAGAGGCCCTAGGCTATTTAGATTCCACGTTTAGCACTAGTGATCGACCATCGAACTCATCTGGTCTTGATGGTTGATTTCCCAAACAAAGTTTTCGTTGTTCGTGACGAGGCCCCTTATTCCCCCGAGGCCCTAGACTTCAGCCCGTTTAGCCTGTTGGTAGATACGGCCCTGTGCAGTGTAGCTGCAACAAAGCGGTTTATATTCGCTGCCGATGTTTTTTGCTGCCAAACCATGTCTCCAACGTTCGAAAAATTAAGAAATGAAGAGTGGTTTTATGGCGCTTTGTAACTATTAAGGTCCTTTAGCGCCAGGACTAAATTTTGTCAGGAATTCACCGACGTATTTTTATTCTCTGTTCATTACAATCCGCGTTTATGCAGTTACGAACTAAACATGCTGTTTGCGGCTTAAGGTAAAAGCTTTTCCTACAATTTTTTGCTTCACTGAGAAAGTAGATTAGTCGAATTTACCTCTTTTCAGCGGCCGGTAAATTCCAACCACAGAGAACGCTTCCCGCGCAATTTTGGCTACACCGCCATTTCAGCGAATTGAAAGCCGCGTGGCAGTTGTATTTTGGACTTGCAGCGCGCATCAATTGTTCTAATGGATGACTCATACTAGCATAACATACCATTTCAATGAAATGCTAATTGTGCCAAAGTTTCCATTAGCAGTATTGCTTAGCTCAGTACTTTTTACTTAATGCTGACAACATGGGTATGCTGTGTCATTACGATGGGACTAACAACGGTGTTGTAGAATGTTGTCATCTGGGACTGAATTTGAATCCGTTCTCGAGTTGTTCAGGAATTTCACTTTAGTTTTTTCAAAGTCAATAAATTTAAAAATTAGAAAAAAATGAATCGATTCAAACTTATGGTTGTAGGCCTAATGCAAAAAATTTTGGAACTAAATTCTGTATACAGCAGTAATGTCTTCACCTTTTCGGAGCTGTGGGCTCTTAAAATATTTAAACAAAACGTATGGATGCCAATACAAGATCTCGTTTCAGCGGCAAATATTAAACACGTCAGTAGACGTATCTGTTCACACCGTTACAAATATGGACCCTTTGAAGCACATTGGTGGTCCCTCACAGGTATATTAACTCGTCGCATAACCTCAATTGTTGTCTTAACTCTTCATTGAAAAATATGAAGAGAGTAGAATGCTTATAAAGATATGATTTGCAGTGCAGCTGCAAAATGTTCGGCATTATGCTTAATACAGACAGGCCGACTAGCTGAGTTGTTAAGCAAATCGCTATTGGTGCAGAAGGGGTGGCGTTTGATTCTCGGGCCCATCAAGTTTGACACCTTGTCGGTTGTCGCCACCGGCTCGCCAGCTCCGCGACGTTTCTTCGGAGCTGTGTTGCCCAGGCGCTAAGCCGCGGAGACGGACCCCGCCATTTGTCGTTACACGTTTCAGCGTAATACCGCGAGTATAATAAAGATTAGATTTTTTTTATGCTAAAAACAGTGCTAAGGTAAATCGAGTTTCGTTAACGTGTCAGCAGATCCTGTCAAATCTTCTAAGAAAACTTTGTAGTCAGGTCCTAAGGGAAGGAACTAGAAGGACCATGGACCTGGGCCCCGTACAGCATCATTATAAATGGGAGAAGATTGATTTCCACATCCAGGACCTTGAAACCTCTTTTTAAAAGAACACCCCCAAAAGTCCATTTTTTAAATAAAGAACCCCTTCAACAGACCTTTTCATTGAGAAGAATATTTGCCAAATGGTTTCGGGCCTGAGTAAGCGCTGTTTCTAGTGGCACTTTTGTTTGCCTTTACCTAAGAACTATTTTATGTATTGTATGCATTACAATAGGTTCTGGTTAAGCCAGTCGAATTGTTTGTGTTGTGACGTTAATTTTCGCGTACGCAAATTATGTCTTAAAGCAAGAAAGCTGATGTTTGCTTATGCCAATGTGAAAATAGGCCCCTGTGTTTGCGATGTTAGTTTTGTTTGTTTAAACCAGGACTTCCCAAACTTTTTCGCTCGCAACCCTTTTTAATCTTTTGAAATTATTCGCGACCCTTCACGGTTAAAATGAGAAATATGCATTTGCAAAATATGCATTTGTGATAATTATTGGAAGACGAAAACTAAAAACAAGCTGCCGCTACTCAATTATTTATTTATTGATTTTTCATTTTTGTAGCATATTCATCCTCCTATCACCAGAAAGCGATCAATGCGCTTTACGAGCTCACTTAGGAGTTGCCAGCCATCTGTCTATCACACGAAGATGAGGGAACCCCATCAAGTGCCTTTCCCGACGGCACAACAAGTAAACTCGCCGGCTTGCTCTCCACACTGTCGCTTTAATGCTGAGCGTCAAGCAGGGAAGCTGTGAATACCAATTTTAAAATCATTGGTTTGACCCCACTCGGAATAAAACCCAAGGCTGCAGTAACCGTGGCATACGCTCTTACCTCTCGGCCACCTGAGCTGTTGTCTGCAATGCCTACTAGTTTACACTTAAGTAGCTTATTAAAACCAAAAACAAAAAAGCAAACACATTTATGTAATGTGATGGGT
Source organism: Trididemnum miniatum (assembly GCA_964006365.1). Lineage (NCBI taxonomy): Eukaryota > Metazoa > Chordata > Ascidiacea > Aplousobranchia > Didemnidae > Trididemnum > Trididemnum miniatum. Next base: position 2,733,034 of record OZ023252.1, read on the forward strand.
GCGATTGCTTTCGCCTACAAACCAAATCCCGCTGCGGCTCAATATTTGTTAATGCCGGTCTCGAGATGGTTTGAATGTTGCTTATGCCGGAACGATGTTTTGACGTCAACGTTAAACATGCAGACTCGCACAGATACGTCGAGACAATCGGCCGGAGTGTGGTTGCTGCCGAGTCCGATAATGGTGGATATTCGGCTTTAATGCTAACCATTGATTAACCAGCTATCCATTGCTTAAAATAGTTTTTAATTACCGGTGCTAGCCTCTCGCCAGCAGTGTTCTACATGGCGTCGCAAACCGAAGCGATGAAACAAAAAGATGCGTTCAGCCGCGTCACGTGATACCGATGTGACGAAGCAAAACAATTTATACATAAAACTACAGCACTCATCTGCTGCCTCACTATTTCGTACTAGCCTAGAGATAGGCCAGAATCTACATTCTACAACTAAGTTAAGAATGATGTTTGCGCAATTACACCAGTTTTAAAAGTTTAAAAAGCTCAACAGCATACTATACATAATACGCAATACTTTGCTTAAAATTTGTATACTCCCTGCGCCCCCTGAAGTTTGTTACGCGACCCCTCGCGGGGTCGCGACCCCTAGTTTGGGAAGCCCTGGTTTAAACAACCAGCAGCACTGCTTTTCTAGCCATTTAGCAATAGCCCACAGTGCCGCTGTCCATGCTATATATAGAAGAAAGCTCCAAGTACTTCCTTTGATTGTTTTTTGCTAAGCTTAACCAACTGGTTCAAGAGTAACAGGAAAAATGCAAAAAACTGTGCCTATGTGCGTTAAGTAGGTACAGTTAACAGTTAGAAAATCGCAAACAGTAAATAGCATTGAGAGCGTTACGACGAAGATGAAATTTTTAGCAAGTCAGACGAGATCTGATGTTAAAAGTGTCACCCAAACAGACAGACAAATTTATTTTCATATTACAACTACAAGCACTCAAAAAAACTTTAAAAAGGGAAAAACAGTAGATTTAATGTGAACATGCAACCGAAGTATTTACTTGCGTTAAGAGGAAGCCGGGAATGGACGTAAAGTCGAGTCAAACGACTACCTTTTGTTTGCTTTCATGAGCAGAATGACGCTCACATTTATTCTCGTTGTAGCAGCAATAAAATAGCCACATCTTTTAGTACGTAGCTAATTAAGAGAAAGAACTACAAATAAAATCTAGTGACTTAAATTTTATATGCAACCAATGTTTGCGTAAACTTTTTAAGTTTTAACGTTGAATAGCAGTTGGTATCGAATTCCAAACCTTCGACCCCTGATACTTGATAGACTTTTGCGCACGGCTTGTTCGAAACAGAAGGATTGCTGAATTATCACTAGAGGAAGACCTAGTAAAACATTTGTGTGCTAATGACACCTTGTGAAAAGACGTTTCAAAATATTTCGGTAGGGAGTGGTTAACAGATTTGTGGACAAATTTCGCCATTTCCATTTTAGCTACATCTCTCACTTTTAGAATGCTTAATTAGACGATCAAATCACGGTGTCACATGCTCGCGCCAATTTAGGGAACAAATCGCACGCACAGCTTTGTTTTGTAGCAATTGCAGCTTTTTAAGGTGCGATGTAAACGTTGAGCCCCAAAGAATAATTCCGTATAAAATGTGAGGAATAATTCCGTATAAACCCAGAAATGATTGAAAACATTTAAAAAAAGCAGTGCTGAAAAAAATATGAAACTCAATGAAATCATAGAAACTGGATGTTTGAGGTAGTTTTGAGACAATACTCAAAGAATTAGTCAAAGTAGCAGGTCGGCCCGGACATTTCATGTCAAAGGCAGAACTTGTTTAGCCTGTTTCCACTCGTACATTTTTGTGGGATGTTGCCCGCGGGCTTTGCTCTAATCAGGTAAAATTTTGTGCTTCGTGGGCTAATTTTTGCTAAGTCATGAGCTTTCCAAGGCGCACCTAAAAAGGTGGTCTGCAAAAGTGGGCTTTCGGAAAGTCGTCCTTAGCCCGGTCCACGTCTATTGTAGACACAAAAACAGGCTAACTGCAAATTTGAAAAAATGTTTTTCTACTTTGCATTGACTTACATTTTTTTGCAATTTAAGGCTGCTATAAGGGTGTTGTTCCAAGCACTAAACCTGCTTATGACTCTGTATATGTATCCAATAAACTTTATTTCTCAGGTTTAGTGTACAGATAACACTAGTTTTGATTCGATTATCATATTTAACAACATGAAAATTTTTATAGTTTTTTTATTGACATTTCTACAATCAACAAAAGTGTGGAGTGAATTCCAAAGTTTGGGTAAGTACAGCAATAAAGCTTGCTTTTTATTTTGGAAACTGCTGGGAATTGTAAGTCGACCGGTTAGGTTACTGTTGAAATTACAGTCTCCCTCAATTACCGTTGAATTTTCAGTTCACTATAATTTGAAAATAACCTCAGTGATTAGCTTAGTCGTTAAGACATTGCTATCGGTGCAGCAGCTCTGGTGTTTGATTCCCAGGCCGGTTAAACCGAACACAGCGTCGCCAACGCCTCGCAACCTCTGTGACCTTTTTTCGGAGCTGTGTTGACCAAGATTAGATTGTCCCCGCTAACTCGTTACACGCTTCGGCGTAATACCGCAAGTGCGGAGATTTAATTCGAATTTTTAGATTAATGCTCTGGTTGACTGAAAGCCTAAGTAATCAGGCGCAGAGGCTCATGACATGCTTGAGGCTACAGACCCTGAATCATTTTAACAACGATCTTCATTTTCATATATTTGGTTTATGACTCCAGTGCCTTCCTATACGTACTCCAGATAAAGAAAGCTTGGATTAGAGTCTATTGAAAAAAGGCTATCATTGTATCAATCACAACTCTGTAAAAATTTATCAAAAAATGTTTTCATCTGGCAAATCATCTGTTGAACTTATGGGAAAAACAGATTGTGGTATCTGCCGATAGCATTCGAAAAAAAATTGCACAATTTAGCAAACGTAATAGAATATCAAGGCAACTCATGAAAACTTTCACTTAAATAGGCTTAAGCAGTGTAACATCTCCAATTTTTCAAAAATAAACGACGCTACCAATTCCGCTTTGTTAATTTGCAAAAATTGTAGGCCTACTAATTTTTTGACAGGGAAAAGTGATTGGTTTTGAACGAATGCTGCAAAGTGCGCGAGGTGCATGCTGCTGCTAAAGCATTTGATGAGTAATTTCATTTTCACATTTTCAGGAAATAAGATTGAGGAACAATTTTGTACCGGTTTGATTCGTTTTGGTGAACAATAACTTCTCGTTCGAGTACTTCAGCATTACACATAATATCACGAATAGCAAGAAAACATTTCAAATTTAGATTTACTTTCTGCTTCATTTTTTTATTTAGTATCAGGAAAGCACCAGTGGCGCTAAACTTAAATTTAACGAATTGCTTTTCGCAGAATCTTTTCGAGCGAAGACATTTAAGGCAATCTTTGGGGATCAATTGCTAGTAAATAAAACTTAGATAAGCAAATGCGCGAAATGTACTAATACCGTAATGTTATACGGAAATGCATCCATGCATACATAAATTTTAGTTTTTTGTTATGCATTTAAAATATAAACAAAAACAATAAAATCATTTTGTTTTTATAAATCCATTTTCGCTACGAGTGTTTATGATTTTGTTGGCACTGTATCAGTTGTTCAATAAATATAAATTCCAACTACTGTATAGCTCGGTCAACATATTTCATTATCTAGGCCTATGTTTAAAATACAAATGAATTGCATTCCTCGAGCTGCCCCATACACTTGTACTCATATAGCTGAGTGTCCGATCTCACTCAATCATAATTGCAACTCAAATAACCAGTTTTACAACGGTTTTTAAGTGATATTTTATTTGTTTGCAGAAGAAGTAAAGAATAACTGTACTCCTCTGGCTATGCCGCTTACGAATTTCAATAGTGTTATGCGTGGTTTGCCATTTAGCATTAATTGTGGCACACTGGCAGATACCCACTACGTTGACTATAGCGGCTCCAATTCAATGGCAAGTAAAGTTATTTTGTACAACTGCAGGTATAAGATAGGAAGAAAAGAATTTCAAAAGATTTCAGATTAAGCGATAATAGTTGGCGCAATTTATAACACAATATGAACATTGAACAGCTTAGAAATCAAAACAGCACAGTTCCCACCGATACCGTTCCTCGTGACAGCTGTTTCGCTCAATGGAGTTCATCAAACGAGTTAATAATGTGCTCCATTGAGCGAAACAACTGCCACGAGGAGAGGTCTCAGTAAGAACTGTACTGTTTTCAGTTTTTGGCTGTCTATATACTATCGAGGGCTTGGAACCTGAACTAGCTCGGTCCAAAATCATATTTTTCTGTAACATGCATTCAAAGTTTTATGCCTAAAGCGGGATGATGGACAAAGCGAAAACGAATGTTCAATTTAACAAGCTTACGGTGTCTGTGGGACTAAGGGAACAGATGCGCACCCACGCAGGGAGTAATTTTTTGATCTTAACTCATTTTTGTCAAAAATGGACATGAACTATTCTGGCTACAAGCCCTCGTTATGTTGTAAATTGCGTTAAGTGAGTATATGTCTACAATTCAATTTTATTGTGCAATGTGAAATCTAAGAGGTTGTTTGTTCACGAGCACAATATTTCTTGTAGTCCATCACTTTACCGGACTTTTTTGTTCGATATTTCAGTGCCAAATCTGGGCTTCAAACGGAACCAGTTTGCTCTTTGCCGATGCGAGTATTTACGATTTTTATGAAGAAGAAAATGGCGTTATAGATTTTCCTGACGTGAAAACAGATTACAGCAATTTTACTATAAGTCTCACTGTGAGTAACTGTTATTGACTTTAACCAATAAGAGTAAAATTTGATCAGGAATTTTATCATGCGATAAAGTACCAAAAATTGGCGTGTAGCAGACGTGGGATTGCTTAAAATTAAAAAAAAAGAGGTAAAATGTGGTTGCTTTGAACCAGTAGTTTTCAACCTTTTTGGTTTGTAGCTCCCTTCCAGAGACTTTCAACACCAGTGGCTGTCAGCTCGGCAATAAAATTTTCAGTCGATATTTCTTACGTAGAGGTTACTGTTGTCCGCTATTCATAAAAGTTAATTATCGTTAACAGGTTAATAAATTTTGCACTTGACACCCCTGCTTAACATCTAGTGGCCCCCGGTCCGAAAACCCTGCTCTAAACAACCATCATAAAATGAAGTTGACTTGATTGGTGACAAGGCCTGCAGCACAAAAAAGTGCCTCTATGTCTGAAATATTTTTCTTCAGGTTGAAGACTTGGGTTGTTTTTACTTAACGTATAACCTCGATATACGCACTCCGGAAACTTGTGAAGAATTCGAAGCTAATCGCGAACCTTTTCTTCGACCTCTTGAACTTGGAGGTGGACAGCAAAGACTTACATTGAACTGCGAAGGTTGGAATTGTTTATTTATTCAACTGAACTTAGTTTCGCGTAAGCAGATGCTGGTCAACTGGTATGAGCGTCCGCCTCTGGAGTTGTAGACTCGGGTTTGATTCTGAATTCGGTCAAACCAATGATTTTGATATTTGATATTCACAGCTTCCTTGCTTGACGCTCAGTAATAAAGGAACAGTGTAAGGAACAAGCCGGCAGGTTTACTTGTTGTGCCGTTGAGAAAGACACTTGGCGTAATTCGCCCATCTTGTTATGGTACGCACTGATCGTTTTCTCGTGATAGGAAGATAAATATAAAATAGAAAAACAAAGGTTTAAAAGATGTCAAACTGAACTTTCAAGAGATTGAGTGAGACTCCAGAGTTTTAAACACACACTGCTTAATGTTGAGCTAAAGGTTCACGTTTCGCAAATAATGATTATTTAATAAATTATGACCAACAAAATCAGATTGCCAGAATTTTACGCTGCCAAAAGTGCTATAGGATCTTTTTTTACTGTGGCTGGTTTTAATTTTTGTAATTGTGTAAGTTTTGTAGTTTAAATATTTAATTTGTTCTTTCGTTAAGCTGTGTCGTTTCATCTCGCAGTTTACGACGACGCTTACCCAAAATTTCCCGATATCTACGAAAGCGACTACGAGTATGAGTGGAGACGAAACTGCGCTGGAGATGTCATCAGCACCGACAAAGTATGACAGAACTGCAGTAATGTTGCGTTGTGTTTTGTACCACTGCTGATAAATTTATTCACAATATTTTAAATCAGGAAAATACCGTGGCATAACTTTTTGTTTGCAGTGGAGAACTATAGTGCAGTGTAGCTGCATGTTTATCCTCCTATCACGAGAAAATGATCAAAGTGATACAAGAACCTTACTTAGGAGTCGCCGGTCATCTGTCCACCACTCCAAGATAGGCCAATCCCGCCAAGTGTCTTTCTCAACGGTACTAGTAAGCTTGCCGGCTTGCTTTCTACACTGTCCTTTTAATGCTGAGCGTCAAGCAAGGAAGCAGCTGTGAATAACAATTTTAAAGTCATTGGTTTGACCTGAATCGGAATCAAACCCGAGTCTACAACTCCTGAGACAGCTGCCCTTGAATCTGAGCTGACTGCAATTGTATAAACTGCCAAAAAAACATTTCGGTTGAAAGTGTTTGCTAGAAGCGATGTTGGTTGACGAATATGCCACGTATGTATTTTTTGCTTGCTGCCAATGATTTTCTCACCAGTACAGTAGCATAAGCTTCATAAGCTTGTGGACGGCTTACAAGTCGCAGCATTCGCACATTATAGTAGTAGGCCTACCTCAACAAAATTATTAGAGAAACACACAATTTTTTTGGTCTCACAATAAATTCTTTGCAGACACATTTTCCATTTGAAAGAAGACAACCCTATATTATACTGTATACAGGCATAAAAATATGAAGCATCATATTTTATTATTCACCTTAAATTCTTTCCGTCTTTTTTCAGAGTCTACACTTTCCTGATTTAACCTATGAGGACGGAGGGGAATATATATGCACGGTTATCTACAGAGGAATAAGAAGAGCGGTAGCAGAATACAAGGTTTGCTTGAGAAGTAAGCATTTGTAAAGTAATACATTTCACATAAGTTAAACCATAATACTCTAAGCTATCACACGTGTGTTAGTATGTTCTTTAAAAAAAAGCTCAGGGTAGTGTAGAATAGCATTTTTTCTTGCGAGGACATCTTTTTGAATGCAGCTCGAGTGAAACGTAGTGCTTTCGAGTTATCGTTCAAACTTTGAATTCTTTCATCATGGTATTAAAATAGTCCAGCCAGCGGACTTATCCTTGAAGATTGGAATAAAAACGCCTAAATAATTCCACAAATCCATACCAAAAAGAAAATGCATAAAGGTCATTGGTTACGCTTTTCATGGGTGGCTTGCCTAACTTTTTTTTGCTGTACCAAATTCCTTTGGCCTTAGTATTACCAAATGACAGTAGTTATTCTGTTTGGTGAATATGATAAAATTAAAATACCCATTACCCACCCACTGTGTTCTTGTTGTTTCTCTTAATTTCAATTCCACTTATATTTGCGTTGATAAAAAAGTTTATATACGTTCTAGATAATGGCCACTAACGTGTTGAACTTGTCTAAAAATGATGAGCGATGCACTTGGCTTGAACCGGCCGGTTAGCTCAGTTGTTAAGGCATTGATATCAGTGCGGAAGGCCTGGGGATCGGTTCTCTAGCCGGGCAAATCAGACAGTGTCGCCAACGACTCGCTACCGTAGCGACGTTTATTCGGAGCTGTGTTGCTCAGGCGCTGAGTCGCGAAGATGGTCCCTCCGTTCGTTACACGCTTCGACGTAATGACGCGACTATGATGAAGAGTTGGTTTAGCTCTTGGCATGTTCCTTTTTGCGGTTAATTGCGATAAAATGTTCTTCATCAAAACATCAAAATCAAATCTTCATTATACTCGCCGCATTACGCCGACGCGTGTCACAAGTGGCGGGGCCCATCTCCGCGGCTTAGGGCTTGAGCAACACAGCTCCGAAGAAACATCGCAATGGTGGAGAGTCGTTGGCGACACTGTGCCGATTTGACCGGCCCGGTAATCGAACCTCAGACCTTCCGGACCAATAGCGTGCGCTTAGCAACTGAGCTAACGGATGCTAAAATGCTCTTCATAATTTAGAAAAACTGATGTTGTTCAGGCCAACCATCTTTTATTTCCACCTATCATATGACGTGTGAAAACGAAATCCTACGCAAACAAGTTGGCGATACAGCAACATTTTCGTGTCGTTATACATTTGCAAATGGAAAACCAGCAAGAGGTGACTTGAACGTTGCTTGGATAAAAAAAAACGTAAGCACTTGAAGAACATATTTATTAATTTTTTTGATTTAGTTACATATTCATCCTCCAATCACGAGAAAGCGATCAAAGCGCCATAACATGCTCGCTCAGCAGTTGCCGGCTATCTGTTTACCACACAAAGCTGGGAGGATCCCGCTAAGTGTCTTTACAAAGATACAGCAAGTAAACTTGCCGGCTTGTTCTCCACACTGATTGTTTAATTCTGAGCATCAAGCAAGAAAGTTGTGAATACCAATTTTTAAGTCATTGGTTTGACTCGACTCGGAATCAAATCCGAGTCTATACAGTTTCATAGACGGGCGCTCTTACCATTCGGCCATTTCAGTTGCATATTCTATTGTAATATTCTATCTTGTACTTTACAAAACAGCATTAGATTTTGTGTTACGCACTCAACGACCTTTCGCAGATGCGAAGAGAAAAAAGTTTGAGAACAATCACTGTAACTGACTAGTTTTTCACTGCTCCGAGAAAGCGCCTTGTGCTTATGAAATAAATTGAATTAAACTGTTGTTTATCGCGTTGATATTGGAAACTGTTTACATTTCAGATCAATAACTCCACGATTCCATGTTTTGAGTCCCCAAATGAGGTCATAGGAGATCCTCGAAATCAATGCTTTGTGTAAGTTATATGTTGATCTTGTAAAACAGATACAATAAAAAAATATTATAAATTCGTTCAAAATAAGCTACAAAATAATAAGTCGCAATCATTTTTGTTGGTTACTGTCACACTGAGGTGGAAGGCAATACAATAATTAAGCATTAAAATTTTATAAATATCATGGAAACATTCGAAAATAACTCGGAAAAGCCTGGAAGCGTTTGAACTGAGACCATTTAAAAGCAGAACGATGACTTCTTCAGTGTGATGCAAAGTGAATCTAGGAAGTATGGATTCTACGTCCTAGTCTATCTTAACTCATATTCTTAGTCAAGTAACGAAATGGGTTTTCACTGCAGGAAGTTGCATTCATTAATGTGTATTAGTCAGAGATAAAAAAGTAGTGATTTTTGGTGAAAGACCATTAGTTAAGGATGTGCGTAACATTTATTCTTTGCATAATCTCGCCTAATATACTGTGCGTTTATTATAATGCACTAGTACTGACGTAATTACTGATATTAACAATGTTGCGTAGCCTACTTAGTGAAAGAATAAATTGCGTTGAGCATAGAAAAGTGATAGAGTTAGTATGATTTGGAACTCCAATGGTTGTTCATTTCAGTCCTGTGTTTTCATAAAACATTTTTAGAAATCTTTGACCGGATTTTTGATCTTACATCGTAGTTTTAATCTGATGCTGGTAAAAAATGCCCAGAAGCAAACTTAATTCTTGTGTTTCAACCCCAAAATTTTGATAGTTTGTTGATTAATGATGTTTTTACAGAGAGTTTGGAGAAAAATGTCTCAATTCAACTGAAAATGTTATACCGTTCACTCTGACAATCAGGTAAAATTACACATCAAGAATTGATCTTACAAAATAAGCCTAACTTTCTCCACCAAAATGCAGTGAAATATTAATAGCCAAGTACTGCATATCCCAGTACATTGGCCTCGCAAGTGATACGAAAAAGTGGCAAACTCACGCTGCTTTTTTATTGTACTGTGTAACCAGCTATAGTACAGCACAAAGCAATCAGGCTAATTTTGAATGATTTGCAAAAACGTGATTGTTTCCCAAACCACACAAACTTGTCAAAAAATAACGTCACGAAAATCTTAGATCTTTAGCGTTCTTTGAGTTTTTAGAGAACACAAACTAACAAATCCATCATAAGATTCTGGCATATTTCCATCACTCAGCTACATTTGTTCTTTGTTTCCTGAAAGGCAAGAAGGCAAGGTCAAAAGAGGGGGATTTTCCCCCAAAAATACGCTCCTGTCCCCAGACTACTCTGAGCTCCTCTGATGAGACCTAACAAGGCCAAAAATAGTGGCTGCCAGGAGATTGAGTGTATACAATCTTGTGTATTCAGATTAAAATCAAGGCGATTGCATAGCAAGCAAACATCAGCATTCAGCCTTACATGGTAACGAAGGCTTGCAGTTCCTCAACAAAAAATATGTTTTGGTAAAATTAGTAAAACGCAAAATATCTAGGTCTACAAACTAGAAACTATAATTTAACGGATGTTTCAGCGACGGGTAACATTAAAATAATTGAATGAGACCATTAAGCAATCGGGAATTGGCTAAAATGTAGTTTTGTGCCTTGTCCAAAGAGCAATTAAGGGTGTTTTCCAACCAGCACGATTTTGGTTTCTGAAAGTTTGAACGGAAAAGTATAATTATCAGATCGCTGTCACAAATGATTTCCGACGACTCTGCGATCGTGATGATTTTCAATGTATTCTCTGAGTGTTTTTCACCAGGCAACATCGCTTGAATAAAGCTTGATACATACAGTACCTACTGCAGATTTTCACCAGTCGCACATTCGGTCACATTAGATGTTGAATAACACCGCACAAAGTGCATACATACTCTTTCATAATCAATTGCGACTTGTATATGACGCATGTCATCATTTCTACGAGAAAATAACCCCATTAATGTGTTTTAGATATCAATGTATTACTTGCATAAGTTGCATTCATTTTACATGTACTGTACATCATTATTGCATTGTATTGCCCAGTTCAATACAATGCAATAATGATGTACATTGCCATTCAACTGTAAGCTCAGCTGCTCAGTATAGCCTACCTAAACCAAATACTGTTGTAACTGATTAGCCCAATAGTTCTGAAACAGCTAAATGCAAGAGAATCAAAAAGGCAGAAGCGTATTTCCCATTTCGCGTGACGTCATAAATACTCAGACTCGCCGAGTACTGTCGTAAATACTCGTTACTCGGCGAGTCCGAGTAATTTTCCTGGAGGCACATCCCTAGTTTGCATAATTACGTCATTACAAAAATATAGTCGATGCGCTGCATGTTATCAGGTCACGAATCCGAGAAACTGAAACTACTCCCCACTTTATTCAATGCTCATATTTCCGTGTACAAAAAATGCCGCAGTTCATTGATCGATTTTTGAATAGAGCACTAGGGATGCAACGAATCCGAGTAGTGAAAATGCCTTAATACTCAACCGAGTACAGTACTCGGACTCGACCGGGCACATCTATAGTAACAACCGGACACAAAAAATTATTTTTAAACAAAGCATGTTTAAACAAATTTGAACAAAAACAACAAGTTCAGAGTTCATTCGCGTAAAGACAAAGGTTGACATTAGGAAGCCTTTAGGGTTGCTCAGAGTATGAGTTTGTTTTTCGTGTTTTTGTGTTCTACAATGAACTGACATATGGGCATAAGACTGAGCAAACAAATTTTCTTTTCAAACTGTTTAAGATATTTGTGTAAATCACAAACGATTTACGTGTCGTTTTAGAAACATTATGGAAGCGGATTTTGGGAACTACAGTATCATGGCAACATCCATTTCACTTGACCAGTTAAACAACACTTTGACTTTGTTAAGAAACGAAATTCCTGAGTTGTTAACAGCGGCAGAAATCACAGGAATTTGCATTGCGATTCTATTCACTTTCATCGTCATATCATTGATTATATTCTATAACTTCCTCTACGTAAAAGTGTATTACAAAAGATGGTTCGCAGCTGTTATAACCAGTAAGTACTAGTAGTCTTAGCAAGTGTACTACAAGTCTAAATATAGCATTAACTCTAAAACACTGAATATGTATTTTGTTGCATATTTATCCTCCCATCACGAGAAAGCCATCAAAGCGCTGTAACGAGCTCGCTTAGGAGTTGCTAGCCAGCTGTCTACCACACCAACATGGGAAAACCCCGCAAAGTGCTTTTCCCAACGGCACAAGTAAACTTGCCAACTTGTTCTTTACACTGTCCTTTATTACTGAGCGTCAAGCAGAAAGTTGTGAATATCAATTTCAAAAAATCAATGGTTTACCCGACTCGGAATCATACTCGAGTCTACATACAGCTCCAGAGGCGGACGCATTTACCACTCGGCCGTCTGAGCTGTTGACACTAAACACAGTTGGATGAACTTTGCTTTCAACTAAAAGGCAAACCACAAGCTACATTTTACTAACAAAATTTACCAGAAAAACTTTCGAGTGCCGGCAATTGTTTAGTGTTATGGAAAATGTGCAAATATAATTATTCATAATAGGTTTGTATTGTTTTAGCTAAATACGCAAATTAATAATTTTGTGCTGGAGGCGTATAGATGATATACCATACAGAGTATGTAAATAAGAATGCATTTAGCAACAAATTTATCAATAATTCCCTATTTTGCGTAACATTATTGAAACCATAAAAAACAATAATTGAAACCTCTACTTGTTAATCCGAATACAAGTACTTAAAACTTCAAATAAAACATCTTCATCGCGGAATTATATCGATGCATTGATCATATTTTACAACTTCCTCTGCGTAAAAGTGTACTATACAAAAGATGGTCTGCAGCTGTTGAAACTAGTAGGTTAAGTGCTACAAGTCTTAAGTACTGGAAGTCTAAATACTATCTGTCTAAAGGTAAAGGTACGGGACAGCGGGTGGAAGCACACATTGTTCAGGCCATTCTCAATTGGCGGCCCATTACAATTATCAAGCACGAATGATTGAACGCTGTTAAGGGACATACGTGACGAACAACACATACACAAAACCCTTTGCACTTCCGCTTGTGCCGAGCACCCGGAGCGAAAGCTGCGAATACTATTTTATAATTTTTAGTGTGACCCGACCGGGAATAAAACTCCAGTCTCCCGGCTCCCTAGCGAACGCTCTTAACCGATACGCCAAACGCTGTGGTTACAATCAGTCTAAGTGTAGTAACTGCTAGAAGTCGTAATAAGGTATTAGCTTGAAAACACACAATAACTTATAAACAGTGCGATCAATTAAAAGGCAAACCACAGGCTATACTTTACAAATAAAATCATAAAAAAAATTTCCAAATACCGGAATACTGTTATGCACAATGAGCTATTCATAACGAACAAATATGCAAATAACAATTTTTGTGTCGAATGCGTATAGATGATATACAATACCTAAAATTGCTTTCAGGAAGAAATATAACTGAAACTTCTACTTGTTGATTGAATATAATACTTATCGCGGTATTACGCCGATGCATGTAACGCGTTGCGGGATCTATCTCCACGGCTAAGCGCCTGGACAACACAGCTCCAAATAAACGTCTCATTGAAAAAATAACTGAGCTGAAATATTAAAATTAAGCTGGGCTCATCATCATATTTCTGTGACGTTAGTTAACCCTGTAGTAATTGTGCGGGTGTTCAATTTCTTTGCTTTTTTGGTTTTGTAAAGAAAAGCTAACGTATCGACGATTCGTTATGCCAAGTTCAAGAATTAAACAGCTCAGGTGGCAGAGTGGTACGAGCGTCCGCTTCGTGAGCTGTGGACTTGGGTTTGATTTCAAGTTGGGTCAAACCAATGACTTTAAAATTGGTATTTACAGCTTCCCTGCTTGACGCTCAGCATTAAAGGGACAGTGTGGAGGAACAGTAAAGGAACAAGCCGGCAAGTTTACTTGTTGTGCCGTTGGGAATGGCACTTAGCGGAATTCCCCCATCTTGATTTGGTAGACAGATGGCCGGCAACTCCTCAGCGAGCTCGTATAGCGCATTGATCGCTTTCTCGTGATAGGAAGATAAATACGCAACTAAGTGAATAAATAAATACACTCTTTTACATAACAAGGTTTTTGAACAAAAATAGCGAAGAATAAATGCTTCAAGTATATTAATGGAAAACTGAAACTTTGACAGTGCTATGAAGGCCGACTGCAAATTAGGCTTGCGCGCTCATGAATCGAACCAGTTTCGCAGGATTACCTATAAGAGATGCAAAACCATAACAAATCATCACTGCTAGGTGCAATATTTTGGTTCAATGGACTATGTTATACTTCGCATTTTTACCGTTAAGACGTTGCTAGCTGTGCGAAAGGTCTGGGTTCCATTTACGGGTTGGTCAAATCGGACACAGTGCCGCCAACGGCTCGCCACCGCTGTAACGTTACTTCCGAGCTGTGTTGCCCAGGCGCTAAGCTGCGGAGATGGCTCCGCCACTCGTTACACGCTTCGGCGTAATATCGCGAGTGTAATGAAGATTTGATAATGTAAGTAGGCCTATTCACGTTCGATCAACAACCTTAGATCAAAATGTACAACCATACTCAAGTTGCGGATTTTCAAGATTTAAAAATTGTTTTATTTATTCTGGCAGATGATAAAAAATATGGAGTTTCTCTGGCTTACCATTTTTCACGAGAAATTGATGTCTTTGCTCAAACAACGGTCAAAGAATCGATTCAGAAAATACGACATACTCTTGAAAAAATGGGCTATCTTGTGTATGATGAAAAAAAGAATTTTAATGCAAAAGGTATTCAAAGTTAAAAAAGTTAAAATAAGTTTTCGGTTTTACTATACTTGCTTTTGCATTAATATTGTTATTTTTTTACTTGAACTGATTTTTTTTATGGAAACATTGTGAATTGTAGGCCTACTGGTTTTTGCGGTAGTTTTCATATCCTACATTCGGAGCTTTTTTATTGTTTTGTACAAAATTAAATCATTGAGAAGCACGTCGATGCCTGAGATTAATGATATGCGCATTGCGCAGACATAAACTAATGCTATTAATATCCGACTCTTTACCCAAGCACTTTTGCCTTGGCTAGGCTGTTTCTTTTACGCAGGTTAAAAGTACACACTTAAGCGCACTAGAAAATGGAAAATTTTCAGTTCTACCAGAGTCAAAATTAGATTGATGGGTAGTTGATCACACCAACAGAATACAGGATATGAAACACCAACAGGGTGTTCCTTATTTACTTTGCTATAGCAACATACGCTACTGGCCAATTTCGATGTTGCGTCACCTGTAAAACATAATTATTTGTCTTTCTTCATTAAGCGCTGTTATCGAAACTTACCGGTAAACTATGAAAGTTTATAACCTCATAAGCGAGTTTCAGTTCGTTGTGAGATCATAATCACAAATACTCCCACGTATGAATTCAAAGGTATTATTACCTATACCTACCTATTGCGTAGAGACTGAAGACATTGCTATGGGAACGCAAGGTCATGGGATCGATTTCGAGGTTGGGGAAATCAGACACAGAGTCGCCACCGCTGATATGCTTTTTCGTAGCTGTGTTGCCTAGGTGCTGTGCCACGGAGATAGGCCCCGTCAATCGTTACACCTTCCACGTCATACCGCCAGTGTCATGAATATTTGATTTGCGGCTGTATGCTGCTCAACTTTTGCTACGTTAATTTTGCATGTTATTATCTCTGTGATGCGTAGAGCGCGACAAAAAAATTAAGCAGTATGCCGCCCTTCATTCCATGTTACACCAACCACACTAAATAAGAAAGCAAATAGCAAAATAAGATTTTCTTTTAGGGAAAGCTGATAACATTCATTACTCCATTGAAAACTGCCATCGAGTACTCATCCTGCTAAGTCCAGAGTTTATCAAAGATGAGTGGAGTTTATTTGCACTTCAAGAGGTGTGTTTTCATACTAAAAATCAAACTTTTTCGTGATCTGAATGAATTTAGGTTTTGCTTTGTATATTTATATTTACTTCACTTCATTGATTTTACAGTTTATAAATTAAAAAGTTAGAACTCGACAGCCTGCTTCACCCGGTAGGGTTCGTCACGTCAGGGGTATCGTATTTAAATAGAATATTGTACATGAAGCAGTTTTTCAAGCTCTGTCTAAATTCTGCTTTTAGCTTTTCGTGAAACGACGAACAATGGTTTTAGTAACTGAAGTTACTCATGGTGTCTACAGAACATGTATTTTTGGAGGGCTATGTTTGGTATTACGTAGATTTTAATTTACAGTCAGGGTTAGCAGAAGGGTATTCTTAATGATAGTCTAGTTTTATAAAAAACCTTCACCTTTATCATGAAAAAGTGTTCACTATAGAGTAGCTACACTGCGATATTTGTAATAGTAGGCAGGTTGAAGTAGCAGTTAAAGTCATTGTTATCGGGAGAAAGGTCTTGGGTTCAATTCTCAAGCCGGTCAAATCAGACATTAGATTGCCAACGGCCCGCCACCGCTGCAAAGTTTCTTCGGGACTGTGTTGCCAAGACGCCAAGCAGCGGAGATGATCCCCGCAACTCGTTACACGCTTCGACGAGTACTCAAGCATAAGGAAGATTTGATTTCTTTACTTCATTGTTCAAAAAAAAAATTCACAAAAAACTTGTTTATGTTTACAACAAATTAGGGTTTTAATGAGATGGTGGTTTCGGGAACAAAACTTGTTTTCATTTTGCTTCCTGGAGTTAAAGAATATCTGAAGCAGAAGGCTAACGACTCAAACGAACAGGATAGTTCCGGCAACGGTGTTTACCAAATGATTCTGCGTGCTCTTAAAGTAAGAATATTTCTAAAAATAAAACCAGACAAATACATATAGTGTTTTTGGCACGTTCGTTTTGTTCCGTTTTCCCACAGTAGTTCTGCTTTTCAATTGACATTAAAGATGTTTATGTTTACATCACGAAGCAATGAAATATACTTTCACAAAGTAAAACTGCTTTGCTATTGCAATTCGTTCAAATGTATGAAAGCAATGTTAGTACATTGCAGTTGCTTTGGGCCTATGAGAAAGTAAGTGTTTTGCCATGTGTATGAATTTGCTTCTGGTTGCTTATGAGGATGCGTTTCTCTTATTTTATGAAGGCTAAATATTTGCATTGTGAAACCTATAAAATATCACGCTAGTAGGAACACAACTACTGTATTGCCTACAGCACTTGGAGTTTTTTGAAGGTGAAAACTTATTCGGTTTTTCGAAAGCGAAAATTTGTATGTATTCACAGCAGCGATGTAGTTACAGGAACAGTGAAACCATTACTCTGCTTAACTTTATGGTTTTGCCTACTTCATTGCAATATCACCGCTCTTCTACCGTAGGCCGTAAGTCAGCGATTTCGCGTATCGATAACGCGCGCAGGTTACAGACGATAAGAGGTGGGGTTGATTTGGGGCTGGAGCCGATCGCATTTGACATAGGCGGGCGGATGCTGACTAAACGGGTCAACAAGCGCACGTCGCAGTCTTCTTTCAACCTGTTGAATTTTCCGTTCAATATTACAGAAAAAAAAATCTATAAAATAGAAATAACTGAGGTTATTTTCAAATTATATTGAACTGAAAATTCAACTGTAATTAAGGGAGACTGCAAAGTGAGCTTACGCTCTTCAAGTCAATAGCCATCCGGAAAATCTATCAAAAGCAATCGGCTCCAGCCGTGAATCGAACCCGTCACGTAGGATCTGTCACCTGCGCTTGGTACCGCTATGCCATGTCGCCAACAAACAACCTCATTTGGTTTATTTCCAGACACAGTACTAAATTTTTTTTCAGGTGAATTATGTTATCCAACTGCCAGATCAAAAACGGCTTTCATCAAAGAGATTCACGTTCCAATTAGAAAATGCTCTTCCAAAATTGCCGAAAGTGAGAATGGAGCGCTTAATGTCGACATCTAGCGGTTATTCTTCCCTTAACCAAGGCGAGAATGGGCAGTTGAAGACACAAGTCAGCACCATGACAACTTTATCCAACGAGCTTAAAGAAGGTAATACGCAAACTGCATTTTAACACACAATGAGTACTTCACGTATTTTCAACAGCATATGCCAAAGGCAGGTAAAAGTTAATAAAAGACGTATATTCTTGAAACTTTTCTTTCGACCGTAATAGTAGTAGATAAAATCCTCAAAGACAAAGTAAATTATTGAATCTCAAAGTAATTAATTACGTAGCTTACGTCTTTGGCCTTTTTTGTTAATACAAACGCTTAAACCATAACGCTAAAACACGAATCGTAAGCAGACATGGCATAAGGGCAGGAGTAAAACACCTTTTATAGCCAGCAGTTTAGCAGTTGATCCACCGATAAATAATAGTTGGTCAAAACCGGCATTCAAGGCTTGTGTGCTCTGACTGAGAAGTCTATTACGATTTCAAGTTTGAAGTCGATGAGTATACTCGAACTAGAAATATTTTCTGACCGTCGTTTTTACCAGATTTTTTTACTTGATTTGGCAATGTTTTGGGTGTTGGCTTTTGATATCATTTATGCTAGAAAACGATGTAATACCTGCAGGTTGGTGTAGTGCATGAAGGTACTGCTATCCGCGGGATAGTCTAATCGGATACTGTCGCCAACAACTCGCCACCGCAACGCCGTTTCAGTGTTGTTCAGGCTCTCAGCCGCAGCGGTGAACCAGCCATCCGTTACACGCTTCGGCGTAGTACCTCGAGTGTAATGAAGATTTGATTTTTTTTTTTAGTGGTAACGTGTAATTTTAATGCTGTGATTACAGATCATCATGTTGCTCAAAATCTTTAATATGATTTTTAGATGTAGCTGTATAGAAGCTGCAAAACAAATCAGGAAAATCAATGGAAATCAGTGAATGAAAATAATTGAAATTAAGTACTTCGTAAATGCGACGAACCAGACGTGGGTGCGTACTGACGAGTTGGCGATTTTGAAACAAGCTTCATTTTTCTGTGATCAAACCAAGTCATTTTTTCTGAAAGCAAACCAGTCGTCTTTAACAGAAAACATACTTAACAGACTGTTTTTATACAAACGGAAAGGAATGTGTGGCGATTTGCTTGAAAAACATGGATTGATGACAAAATCTGCTTGGTAGATACGAGTAGAGATGTTTCCCTGGTTATCAATTAGCGGCAAATACTTCCATCACTTTTAGGATATTATAATTGGCACGTGTTGATTGAAACGGAAATATAGCTCAACATTAGCTCTGAAACAATCTAAAATTCAGCACCTATATATTTAGACATACTGTTGTTTCAAGATATTTTTAAATTTGTTTTGTCTGGCCGGTACCATGGTGGTTACTGCTGCTAAACAGAATGACATGAACATTTTTTGCTATGTTAGAAAAAGTTTACTTGTTTCAATTCCGGGTTGCTGTTAATGGTATTTCATGATATGCCAGTTGATTCTAAGTTATGAAAAAAACCAACGATGTAAAAAAATTCAGCTTAGGCTTTTGTTTGGTGCAATACTAGAATGATTTTTCTCCAGAGCAATCAAGGCTTCCATTGGTATAAGGTGCAAACTAACATTATACTGTATTTTTTAAAAACGTCTTGTACTAATTGCTTCTCATACACTGGTAATAGCATACTGAAAATAATGATTTTTGGTCAAATCGTTCCAATTCGTTTATTTATTGTACCAGGGTGTTCCAAAAGTCTTGGGCACATCCGAAGTCTCCATATCTCCCTAATTGTGAATGGTAGTAAGATGAAAGTTGTGCCATTTTACAGCTAATTACATTAAGTTTTTGTAAGGCTGTTGATTAAGTTTTTAGTAAGTGTATTCCCTTAACATTCCCTGATATTCGATGTCAAAATGTGCCAAAGACTTCTTGATCACTCTGTATATCGTTTGAGTAAAGTCTGTTTTATGTGCGTTTAGGTTTTTACACCGTCATCAACTGAATTTTACTGTCAGCCTAATGACAAACAATAAGAAATCTACATCTTAAATGACTATGCGACTACTCGTATATGTTGAAAAATACTTTGCTTTCAGCATAGTGAGCTGACTGCAAATGTGTATCGGTATGGCGTGTACCAACACAGCGGCAGCATGCTGTAACCGAGTGGTTTTCAACCTTTCTGGTGGTTCGGAACCCCTAAGTCTCCAGCAACTTCTGTGCATTGATCCAACTTACTAATGCGCTTGAACTCAGCTCTAAACTATAAACTTGCAGAACTCCTGGACTGTGCTGGCGGACCCGGGTTGAAAATCACTGATGTAACTATTCAAGCGAATCTGTATCGATGCAAACTTAAAATTTCCATGGCTTTTTTGTGACAGAAAGGTATAAATGAGAGTAATTTAATCAACTTCATCGTTGATGTTTGAATTCGGATGCGAAAGTTTCTGTTCCGGTTTCATTTATCACTAGTCTCCTTTCTGACGAATGTTTGCATTTTTAACAAAAAACGAAGCTAAAACAAAAAAGAACAATACAGCTAATTGAAATGAAACACCGGACTTAAAGCTGTTTGGGATGATTCAGGCTACACATGTAATGTACCGGTAAATCGTTTTTGAGTTTTCAAAAAATAGTTCTGTCAAATTTTGTTCAACTGGTCTGTTCTTTACTCCAGTGGTAACCTTGCTAGTATTGAAAAATTCACCTACATCATTGGAAGATAAGGCTACGCCAGCAAAATATAGTCGCTAATCAACCATGATGGTTTTAGGCATTGCGGTAAGCTTGACCTCGTTACAGCAAAAAGTTTCTTTTGTGTTCGTTATCAGTCGAGTACAGCAGTTGTTTTTCTATATTGTTTGTCTCTACAACAGCTTCAAACAGTAATTTTCAGCTTTATGTTTTTGAATAGCGCATTTGCACTCATTGTAGCGTGCATCTTTTGATGTTTTGTAGATCAGCGCCTTTATGCTATGCTTATTCAAGCATTCTTTACATTATGCCTAGCCTACTACATTTTAGATTTTCTGAAGAGGTGTATTGTTCAATATTGCTTTTGACCGTAACGTAAATTCTACTGTATGCCAACTGTTATGCAATTTTAATTTTATGCCTCTTCGATGCCAATTGTTTGTATTCTATAAGCTAGCAGTTTATTTGGAAATAAAGATTAATTCTGGAATGTGTTGTCATGCTTGCATAAACGATTAATGGTACATTATCTGAGCACCGGTAATATGCTGAAATAACATTAAGCAAAGCCAACCGATTGCTATTTTGACAAGCCTAACAATCTAGCGCAAGATTAAGCTGCCGCATTTTACAGACCAAAAGTATTTTACACACTGCCAATATATAGCTTTTAACTTTTTTCTCACATGTAAAGACGCACCGAACTAGATGCAACAGTTTTTGGGAAACATCAAGTAACCGTATAAAGCTTTCCACTGTAGCGACCTTTTTTCGGAGCTATATCGCCCAAACGCTAAGCTGCGGAGATGGGCCCCGCCACTTGACACACGTTTCGGCGTAATACTGCGAGTAGAATGAAGATTCGATTTTGATCAATTTTTAAGAAATAAAAAGGATTTAAAGTGCGCTTTATGGTTCGTAAAATATGGTAACGGCTCAAGGAGGAAAAATAAAGTTGAAACAATTCAACCGAACGTTCCGGCAATATAGCTGTTATCATCAGCAATATGCGTTTTAGAATTATTGCGACTTTCTTTTTCCTCCTTACGCTGCTTTCGCCCCATTCGGAGTACTAAGTACCACTACGTCTTCAGCAAAATAAGAGCACATTTTCTCGGTGTTCGCGATGATACGATTTCATTTAAAACTCCTGCTATACCATGATAGTTACATGAGGCTACCTGTTTATTTAAGGTCACCATACGTCCTCGTTTTGAAGGACATGTTATCCATTTTAATGAAAAATAATTTGTCCTCCGAGGGCGTTAAAAATTACCCTAATGACCTTATTTTTGGCATTTTGAACAGTGCAAACATGTCCTATCACGCTTCCAGTCTATAAATGCGTCATTATATTAGCAAGTACTGGAGACCTTTTTTATATTTTTTTTAAAAACCCGACAAGTTTAGCTCGCTCTTGTTTTAGGGGGAGTTTCAGCTCCAACGTGAGAGGACCTTTGATTTTTGTAGAGGAACGCGATGCTGGCTGAACTTGTCCCGTTTTCGCTCAGTGAAAATATGGTGACCCTATGTTCACTTCCTTGCCTGTTCAGTGTTTTTAGCATTGGTATTCCTTAAGGCACTTACCGGTGCTATACCAAGATGGTTTTACCTAAGTGGTTATAACTTGGTCGATTTTCGTTTTTGGTAAGCTATTTGTCAACGAAAACAAGTAAGGTACACAGCATAGCCTACTGAAAACACACACCTAACTCTTCTAACTTAAACTTTGCGCCAAACTGGAAGTTGCAAATTTGAACGGAAATCAAAGGTGCAAACACATTGAGTGGCATTTTCAAAACGTAACGTGATATGCTGGGAAAAACGTTTGATCGCATGAATGCTCATGGTTTTGAAAAATAGTTTAGTTCCAATTTATTGATACTGAAAATCAAAGAAAACATCAAACCTTCATTATACTCGCATTATTAAGCCGAGGCGTTGAACGAGTGGCGATGCCCATCTCCGCGATTTAGCTCCTGAGCGACACAGCTCCGAAGAAACGTCGCAGCGGTGGCGAGTCGTAGGCGACACTGTGTCCGATTTGACCGGCCCGGGAATCGACCCTCAGACTTCCGGCACCGCTAGCAAAATGCTTACAAAATGTGTTTTGTGAAACACATTTTTAGCATGAAGTACATGTATCTGTAAAACTGCAATCTTTATTTAAACAAATCACGTTCGAACAGTCTATTCTCATGTAGCCTACTGTAATCAAAAAAGTAGAACTGGAGAGCGCCGACCGAAACGTTTGCATTGCTTTTAATACGATGAAAATGGAATGGAGCTCATATTCAAAACAATCCACGAACGCTGACTAAATCAAATAAAAGGCTTTATTTTAATAGACTCAACTGATGAAATACGAGAAAGTTTTAACATTAGACAAGAAGTGTTGAAGTTGGTTATGAAAAAACAAGCACTGCTAACGCTTTTTTTGTGTGCGTTTTCCAAGCCAATAATTACATTTTAAGTTTTTATGTTAGTGATGCCTACGCATCATGAAAGATGACCTGGTTGCGCATCGAACCCACGAATCCAGCCTTGGAGTCCGATGCCCCACCACTTGGCCAGCTCCATGTGCCAACTCTTAACGTTGAACTTTGCTTTAACAAAATGAGCTCTATAACGCCTTCGACCGGTGAAAAATATTGGAATCTTTAATTAGAAAAAATCCATAATATTTTAACTGCCCGTAC
Organism: Trididemnum miniatum; assembly: GCA_964006365.1. NCBI lineage: Eukaryota > Metazoa > Chordata > Ascidiacea > Aplousobranchia > Didemnidae > Trididemnum > Trididemnum miniatum. The sequence continues at coordinate 2,756,288 of OZ023252.1, forward strand.
TTGCACCCCTGCATTTGTACAGGAATTTTGTCCTCGGTTGTTCAGAAGTTTTTAAACTTTAATGTTTTACTACAGTCAGTTCTATTAATCTTTCTTTAACTCCTACTATACCATGATAGTTACATCAGGCTACCTGTTTATTTAATTACTACTGCTATACCGCTATACCAAGATAGCTACATTAGGCTACCTGTTTTAAGCAGTTGCTCCTGTGCAGGTCTATTAAGTTATTACGCAAATTCATACTGTGATTGTGTTTTAAAAAATACAAAGAAAATGGATTGCATGAGTGAAGACGAGCATATTTCTGCGTGAGACATCGTATTTTCTGTCACTCAACTGAGGTACAAACAAGAAACAAGTCACACAAAAGAATGGGAAAATTGATCAAAAACTATTCACAATACACAAAGCAACATCAACGCCTGAAGCACCATTAGCTAGTTTGGTTTCATATTACAAATAATTGAGGATATAAGTAGTTAATTAATCAGGAAATGCGTGAAAACAACTCGCCTTATATTCTTTTTTTTTTTAACAAACTATAAAGTAATGTCCTTCCTGACCTCGTCGTGGCTCCATTTCAGTAGACCAGGAAGGACATTACTTAATAGCTTTTGATCTTCACCTGAATGTACTTTACCAGAGTGCGGCTGGTAAGGACTAATGGTCCGAAACAGCACTTTCTCGCCCTACGGTTTCTTTTTTTGTTATTTCGCAGATTATTTTGTCTGCTTGAGCAAGACTTTTAGAGAAAAAGTCTATTAAACTGATGGCAGGAATAAATAATATTCGGTTTTGCTTCGTAGTATTGCACAGTTGCCGTAGTGGTTATATTGTAGCGATCGTGTCATGTATCCTCGTTAAACTTTAAATTTTCACATAACGTATTCAAACCATAACTACTTTCACATCCGTTATTAGCACATTTAGCATAGTTCTGATGTAGGTTAAATGCAAATATGAATTCTCTTCATACATTTCATATTTCCGTTAAAATAATATTTTGTCAACTAAATGCTTTTGCCATTCAAATCAGAATGTTTTATCTTGATAGACGGTTGCAATAGAATCAGAATGCGTTGTGACAGAAAATTATCATTCTCTATATTATCAAACAGCTTTATGAATTTAAGCAAAAGAAGCAAATTAATTATCGTTATTCCACTGCAGATAAGTTGAAGTTTTAATTTCTACACTTCATCATATGAAAGAAAATATATCTCAATAGCCGACTATAATGTAGACGTATAACCGTTAATTTATTAATTATGTACAATAATTATAATCTATTTTTCTTTTTTGTTTGTAATTCTATTTGAATAAGAATTCTATTTGAATAAGCTCGACGTGGATAAAGATGAATTGCTGAATTGTGGAATAAATTAATAAGTAACACTGGAATCAGATATACAGCAATACAACTCGTTACAATATCGCTATCAGCGCCGTAGGTCTGGGTTTCAATTTCTAGACCAGTCAAAATCGGAAACAGTGTCGCCACCTCTACGATGTTTCTTCCGAGCTGTGTCAGAATCGTCATCGGGCCGAAGATGCTGAGCCCGACCCAAACTTGATTTTTCAAGCCCGAACCCGACCAGGAGATATCAGGCAATCCGAGCCCGGTTTAAACCCGAAATCCAAAAACATCATTTTAAAATGGAAAAGACTTTAATAAAAAAGAGAATGAGTTTCACCCATCAACAATCACACTATTTAAAACAGCAATATTTGCACTCTCAGCAATCGCGAAAACCCTGTCACTCACTGAAAATCTCCATTTTGCTCCGGCGTCCGACCCAATTGAAGCCCGACAATTTTTGAAAATCCAAGCCCGAGCCCAATTGACTACTCGTTAAAAGCCTTGGAATAATACTGCAAGTATAATGAAGATCTTACTTCTTTTTGTTATGCAGTTTCAGTTGCGCATAAGGCCAAGGATATTTCAAGGGCTAGTTCAGGCTACACAATGCGTTTTCACAAACTGATACAAAACAACACATAATTTATTGTTGGGAGTTCAATTTCACAAATTTCACAAGCGTTAAAAATGCTTTAGGTGCAGCGCAACGGTCAAAAATTGTTGTCTAATCATTTTTTATTTTATTTTAGTAATAAACAGCGACGTAATAAAGCTATCTTTCCTTGTCTTGCTTATCGTCAGCATGACCGCAGAACACATACACTAACGATCCATGGGGTCAGGTCGCATTTTGGGTTCGTCTTTCAGAAACGCACCACTTTTACGATTTTTTATTCTGAAACAAAATAGAACTTTATTTAGCTAAACAAAGAATTAAAAATACAACAAACTTAGACACGAAGCCATTCTCTAAACCAGTTGTCCTAACCCTTCATGGTTTGTGGATCCTTTCTAGATACTCTCAACACCACTGGCCCCTGCCCAGCAACAAATTTTCAGTAGGTCTTTCATTCTTGGGGCTACAGTAGGTGCCTTGGTCTTAAGTGGTTAATTATCGTTAACAGGTTAATAAATCTTGCGCTTGCGCTCCCAGGTTAATGTGTCGTGGCCCCCTAAGGAAGTCAATGGCTCACTGGTTCAGAACTTCTGGTCTAAACCAACTGAAACATGCACTCGGCCGCTCTTCCCATAAAAATCGACTTCACAAATTAGGAAGTAGTGACAATATTTTTTGATTTTGAAAAATCTCCAATTCAATCAGTGCTTTGATTGAGCGGCCGATCATGAGCTAAATGACGTGACAAGATAAGTTTAAAATGTTGCTTAGTTGCTGCATGACTCAGAAACTCATAACAACATGACAAAAACGTTTATGAAGTTCTAGGCGGAACTAGTTTTTCCGATATATATAGTTTACTTAAGCATTTTTCTAAACTTTAGACTTGTAAGTATTCACTGGCTTATAGCTTAGTCTTCCAACAAATTGTATTTCTTCCACTTGTGCAAAGCCAAGCTGCTGTTATCTGGCCACTGTTTAGTTTAGATTGGAAAATCATCAGTTTTTCTTTCCAAACGAAGTATTTTTTGTACTGGTAACCGGCTGGTTAATTTAGTTGTTAAGCACATGTTATCGGTGTAAGACAAGGTGGAAAACAGGCAATGCACAGCGAGCCATTCTGGTTGAATATTTTCAGCGGGCCTCATTTGCTTTCAATTTCTAAATTTTGTCTTAAAAATACACAATTTACGTCGCAAATTTAATAAACATTCATGCTGAGTTGTTTTTTCCGAAAAATCAGAGACTTCTTCGCTTTTTTGTGCCACATTTTAGCGGTACTGTAGCATGTACTGTTATTGAAAGGGAAACAGTTTGAAATCTTAACGTTTTCAATTCTACCAGCTTGTTGCACACTTAAAGTTATGACGCGGATCACGTCATTCAAAACTTACGCGGGCCGCAGCTTCCTCCACCCCTGGTGCATGAGGTGTGGGATCCAATTCCCGGGTCGGTCAAATCGGACGCAGTGTCGCCAAAAGTTCGCCACCGCTGCGACGTTTCTTCAGAGCTGTGTTGCCCGGGCGCTAAGCCGCGGAGATGGGCCCGCCACTCGCTATCCAGAACACACTCAGCGTAATACTGCGAATGGAATAAAAAAAGATTTTTAGTATTTTCAATTGCCATTGTTTTTATTGGATTAATTATTGTCTCATCATTGTTAATGTGAAACTTGTCTGAATTACCAAGGCAAAAAAGCATGTGACATACGTGGTTGACTTTTAGTAGCACGAGAACTTTGACTCAACAAGATGACTCAGTATGCAACAATAGCATATAATGCTTATTTAAAACATTTCCGTAAAAAAAACTTTACAAGTTGCCAGAGCTACTATAATCAAAAGTTAAGCAAGAGGATGGGAGCAAAAAACAAAAGCTAACAAGGTTTTAAACAGTAATAAAAGCAACAGAAATTTATTTCCATCACAAGCTAAGGATAAGCTACATGATTTTATGAGGACAGGATGTTCCAAAAACTTTGGGCACATTTGAAGCCTCATATCTCCTTAACTATGAAAGGTAGTAAGATAAAAGTTGAGCCATTTTACGGCTAATTACATTAAGTTTTTGTAAGGCTATTCAGGGGCGTACCCAGAAATTTGAAAAGGGGGGGCCACAATTTCCTGTTTCCGTTTCCACTGAAAATATCGGTGAAGACCCAAAACAAGGTCTTCACGTCTTTCGACGTCCAATTTACCCCCAAAATCACGTGAAGACCAAAAGAAAAAAAAAGAAAAGAAAAAAAGGAAAGACAGGTCGACGCGCCCTCAGATGTCCTGTTTCCACTGTTTTGCTGCCTGCAGATATATATTAGCTTCTATTTCCGGGGGGGGGGGGGGCGAACTAAGCAACTCCCCCCCCCCCCTTGGATACGCCCCTGCTATTGATTAAGTTTTTTGTAAGTTTTTATATTTTTAAAAGTTTCCGAGATATTCAGTGTCAAAAAGTGCCCAAGACTTTTGGAATAGTCTGTACTTAAAATACTGGAGCATGATTTTTCAAGTGTACATGAAAGAATAATGGAACCTTAATTTTTGCAAAGGAAATGTTTTCAACGAGAGTTTAATAATATTATTGAACAGTGAGAACTTAAACTTGTTTTTTTTTTATGCAGCCGTAAGCTACTGATGCAGCGCTACACGAACAAAGATCTAAGATTTGCGGCCAATTTGCTGCTTTCCTTGCTTTAACAGTTAAATGATATAATTCTGAAATTTCTCCATCTTAGCAAAGTTGCAAAAAATAAAGAATCATTTAGAAGTAAAATGGAGCACTATTCATGGCTCAAACCAATACGCTTGCATAGGCTACATATACAGTAGTTTTGGGGCAACTACCTATTACCCTGTCCACATGTCCAATTTCAGTAGGCTTTAAGCCCACGGTTCATGGTGCTGTAGTTTCTGCATCATAATCAATATTTTGACGTCATAGTCAAAAAAGTGATTATGTCATCAAGAAATTGATTATGATGCTGGAACCAGCTGCAAGAAACGCGGGCGGAAAGTCCCACAAACTGAATTGTGAGCAGGTAATTATATAACGATTTTGTTTGTAAACATTTTGTCGACATGGTGATTTTATACTTCTTTTTCCAAAATAACTATATTTGAAGCTGGTATTGAATAGAAACTGACAGAATTCGCTGAAGATACTAATTTCTACATTTGGAGATGAAACTTTTTATTTTTTCCTTTCTTTTGATGAGCAAGTTCATCTGTAGTTCAAGTATATCTTTGAAAGGTATGTTGTGCAAAGTAATTGCGTATCAGAAGCTATTGTGAACGTGCACTTGCTAACGAGAGATACACTGTAAGCTAGTGATGGCCGAACCTCGAAGCCGCAGGACCAGGCAATTCTAACCCCGACCCGGTTACTTAGTTCCTGCGCGGTTTAGCGGCATCTTCGCAGTTCCTGGGCAACAAAGCTCGAAGAAACATCGTATCGGTAGCGAGCCGTTGAAGACACTTTTTCCGGTTTGACCGGACAAAAAATCGAACCCAGGCCTTCCCGTGCAGATAACAATGTCTGTAACCTCTGCGCCATAGTTGGCGTGTCACATGCAGAATTACACGAGAACTATGAATTCCAACAATTTGACGAGTTTAACTTTCGATTGCTTCTGTTAATTTATTTAGATGTTTGACATGTTCACCTCAATTCAACTCATATGGCAGCATGGTTGATTTAGCATTTATGCGTGTGATCCTTTTTCCTTCTATTTCTTTAATAAACCAACATTTCATTTTTTTCTCAGTGACGTGCTGGCCTGTAGCAGTATCGCGCTTAAATAACCGGTCCTATGTGACGAGTTCGATTCGCAGGAGGGGATCACATTTGAGGTATATACCTGGTGACTACTGACTCGGAGAGCGTAAGCTCACTTCACATTCTCCCTCAATTATGGCTGCATTCTCAGTTCAATATAATTTGAAAACAGCCCCAGTTGTTTGTTATTTATTTATTTTATAACAATAGCTCGTTAATTGAGACCCCAATTCTTTTTTTGTTTTTCTACACCAACAAAAGTGGATTTAAAAGTAAAACCTCAAACTTTGGATTAAATTTCTGGCATGGCGAGACAAGTTTAACCGAATCATTGGCCTCCTCATATTTTCAAATTCAACTTACGCTGAACAGAAAATTCAACAACAATTGAGGAGATTGCAAAGTAAGCTTGCGCTCTTCGAGTCAGCATCCAGTTTGTATAGATCAAATGCGATCGGCTCCAGCCGTGAATCGAACCCGTCACGAAGGATCTGTCACCTGCGCGCGGCAGTGCTAGGCCAGTCGCAAAACTTGAATTTCCTTTGAGGATGTTTCAGCCATCAGAGCCATTCTGCAATGTTTTACAGAGCCAGTTGTGAATAGTAGCTGCATAGAATTCAACATCTCACACAATTACTCCATCACTCTGATTGGCTGGCCTCGTGACATTGGATGTTCAGTGTTTAATGATCAAGCAAGTGGGATTTGGGGAAACTTGTTTACCAATTATACCGATGAAGGCAAACTTGGGCAACAGGTAAGCACTATATTGAAAAAACTGCCAGCGTTACAGCAAAATAAAAAAGCTGTTGTAATCAACAATTTTTTTCTCATATAAACACAGCTTATAAAAAACTTCAATTAATTAATTGAACTTGAATCTACTTACAAAAGCTTTATGCCAAATCAAATGCTTTTTTGATTACGTGTGGGATTCGAACCCACGCTTTCACCATCAGCCAGTGACGTATACGGTATCACATGCTCAATGGATGCGGCGAGCCTTTATCGGAAACGCGGCCTTACCACTCGGCCATCATGATTGCAGGCCGAAGCAATCGGATTTATCGTATACATATTAAGACTAAGTCACCATCTCACTCGCAGCCAGCCATCCAATTCAGCTATTATGCGACTGTGACAATTCTGATATGAGCTTAGAAATTATTGAAGTTATAACACGTTTCGAAAACGCTGCTTTTTTGAACTTTATCGAAAAAAACATTTACATGAGCAACATTAACAGCTCAGATGGCCGAGTGGTATAGAGTGTCTGTCTCTTGAGCTGTAGACTCGGTTTTGATTTCGAGTCGGGTAAACCAATGACTTTTTAATTGGTATTCACAGCTTCCTTGCTTGACGCTCAGCATTAAAGGGACAGTGTGGAAAACAAGCCGACAAGTTTACTTGTTGTGCCGTTGGCAATGGCACTTAGCTGGATTCCCCCACCTTGGTGTGGTAGACAGATGACAGGCAACTCCTTAGCGAGCTCGTATAGCGCTTTGATCGCTTTCTCGTGATAGGAGGATAAATATGCAACTAAAAAATAAACAATGCATGAGTGAAAATTGCATGTTAAACCAACACATTTCTTGATTTTGAAATACTGTAATCGTTGTGCTTTGCAGTACAGCTTTTTTTCGCTAGTTATCAGCGGTTGATATTTTGTTTTAATTTGTACCGGCCGGTTAGCTCAGTTGCTAACACATCGCTATCGGTGCGGGAGGTTTGGGGTTCGATTACTGGGTTCGTCAAATCTGACATAGTGTCGCCAATATGGCTTGCCACCGCTGCAACGGTTCTTCGGAGCTGTGTTGCCCAGGCGATTTAAGCAATGGAGAAGAGTCCCAGCCACTCTACACACGCTTCATCATAATAATACGCGAGTATATTGCAAATATATTTTTTATATTATTACATTGTAGTGTCAAATATGGTCTCGCAATGGAAGTGAAATGCAACTGCTGTTCAGTGAAATCTTGGATTATCCGGGCCAGTTTCAGACTTTGAACCTCGGTGTCGTGAATGAAAGCAGTATTGTAGATTTTCAATTACTGCTTATCGTAAGTATCGATTTTAATAACTTTCCTTTGCGTTTAGCCTAGTTGTCAACCAAGAGATTCTGAAGCCAATAAATTGTAGACACTGTTCATCTTCGTAGCAACATTACATGCTTTTGAAAGTTAGTACGGGTTCGGGTACGCAGGTAGCACTGGTCATGTTAGTCGCACTTGCACGTTACATCACCAGTGTAACCATTAACTAACCCGTTGGACTAAACTGGTTCAAGTCCCATCCCTTCCAGCTAAATTCCTTGTTTGACACATCCATACTTACATGGGAAGCAGTGTTTTAATCCTTTTAGAACGTGCAAAACTTGAAAAAGAAGCTTTGTTTTATTTTAAGCCCTTACTAAAAAAATTGCTGCATTATTCTCTGGTAACCTGTCCACTAAATTGCAATTCTCATAAAGGTTCATTAAAAGTGGATAAAAACTACTTTACTGTGGTACTACTAGTCAGAAAGGAAAGCCCAGTTCGTAATACCGGTACTAAAACGGAAGTAATGACCGCGAAGTGTTATTTAGGCAGATTTTAACTAAGTTATAACTGTTTTGAAACAAGCACTTCAGCAACTTTTGGGTTTAGGAGACAACGACTGGCAATTGTTTATCGTCTAATTTGCATCTTAACCTTGCTTCACTGGAAGAAGAAACCAATTGCAGAGATTTTCCAACCCAAGTCCAAACAGAAAAAACTACAATGAATGATACGCTCGAAGTCACTTGTCAACGTAAACCACAATTTTTTTTATACAAATGATGGGTTAGCAATGTGTAATGAAATTGTCGAAAATTATGAAAATGCAACACAAGAAAACATAATACATACTCATATTTGAAAGTTTTTTAGCTGTGCTTTACTGTGTTGTAATTTCGAAATATTCGCCTATTTCATTATGATGTTTCCACCTATCTTATAATTGATTACCAATGTAATACAAAAAATTAAGTCTCTCTCGACTTGACTTTCAAAAGTGCGGAACTGATAAGTATGATGTTTTGTCACAAGTAAGTTTGGGAATTCTGAATCGGTTGAACTTACTTAAGCTCACTGATGATAATCTTCATCACAGCATTACAAGATTTTTCACTTTTACAACTCAAATCAAATGTATTAATACTGTCCGGTTACGTCTATATTGGTCTTATGCAGTGATTGTAAAGGCGTTTTGCGTTTTGAGGAACCGAAATGATCTTTCAAAATTGTACAGCGGTCTCTCAAAATCTTCTTTTACTATAGTGTAAAATAAATCTGCGTCCAGCAAAATTACTTCATGGTGCATCAATCCAAACCTCAATAAAACGCTGGTCCTGCGAATCATTTTTTTTTCGTTTTTGAGATGTATTTAGGGTTTTATATGAAGAACTTTAATTGATTAAAATTGGCAATATGTACGTTTCTTGCAGTGCCATACGATGTTTTTCCGAAGCTGTCCTCAGATCCAGAAATAACCTACGAGTGGTATCACGATTGTAAAATCAGGCCTCAGTTTAATACAAAGGTAAGTATGTAGAATCAGCAAAAGTTAAAAAAGCAAAGGTTCCTACTCGAAACAACAAGAGATTGCCATGTAGATCTATGATATACTCAGGCTATTATTTGAAGCTTACTCTACACCAGAGTTGCCCACGAGCCGAAGATATTGAGCCCGACCCGAACCCAATTTTTCAGGCCCGAAACCGATCCGCATCCTAGTTTATTCGCCATTCTGAGTACAACTCAAACCCGAAATCAAGAACATCACTTCAAGTTTGGAAGAAATTTTAATAAGAAAATGAGTTTTACTCATCCACGACAAGGTGTGTTCTTTGCTTTATTCCAGTAATCGCCGAAAACCTTATCATTTACTGAAAATCTCGATTTTGCTCCGGCATCTGGCCCGATTAAAGCCCGACAATTTTTCAAAATCCGAGCCCGGTCGGAACCCGACTCAACTCGAAAAGCCAGAGATAGATTGACAGCTTCGCTCCATACTACTCGTGATAAAATGCATGGATGGGAACTATGCAGGTCTGCACATACTTTTTTGTCTCCACATATCGATCAGTACTGTTAATTTAATGCAAAGGTAAGCTATACCCAAGCTTGCATATGTTGTTGACTCAGCAATTGATTAATACAGTACTAAGCTGAGTTAGCTACACTCTGTCACTATCTTGGATCCTATAGAAAAGCATAAAAGTACAACTACTAGCTCGTTAATGCAGGCGCTTTTAGTATGCCTAAATTATCCGCAAAATGAAGCTAAACACACAAACACAGTGCCAAAATTTCTAGGCACGGTATCGAATCTGCTACCTTACACATATTTTCTCTTGCCCTGCTACACCTGAGGAATGGTAAATTTGTTGTATATCGGTAGGCCTATATGTTCGAAAGATTTAACAAAAAATTTGTTTTCAGAAATTAATAATTCCTTCAGTGTCATTTGAAAATTCTGGAACTTACACTTGCGTGGCTGTCTATAAAAACATGAAACGATTTGTGCTAAAACAATATCACTGCATAAGAAGTAAGTGCAATTGGTTGCATATCTGCGCGATGGTTTCTTGAGTTATAGCCTTCACAACGCTAGACGGCACCACTAAAAGTAGATATTTGGTGGACAATGTTTTCTTCAACTATAATGCTTTAAGACAAAAGAGCACAGGGAAAAAACAATCAAACTCCACTTTTCGAGATTTTTATTTTTTGCTTTTATCGAAAGTATTTTTATCCAAAGTTTCATATAGTAGGGAGTTTTTATGAAAAAACGATCAATATTACGCAAAATTAGACAAAACAAAATCCGATATTTCCTTTTGAACAATGAGGTTTCAAATTTTGCTTTTAAAATTACTCGAAAACTTAGTTTTGGAGCTTTGATCGTTGTTTCCGTGTGCTCTTCGTATATAGACATATTAAGAGATACTATACGTCATTTTATTGCTCCGACGGCGGAGTGTTAAGAGCGTCCGCCTCTTGCGCTATATGTAGACTCTAGTTCGATTCCAAATCGGGTCAAACCAAGGACTTTAAAATTATTATTCACAATTTCCCTGCTTGACGCTAAGCACTAAAGGGACTGAGAACAAGATGGCAAGTTCATGTATTGTGCCGTTGAGAAAGGCACTTGGCTGGATTTCCTACATTAGTATGGTAGATAGTTGACCGGGAACTTAAAGCGAGCGCGTTATAGCGCTTTGATTGTTTTCTCGTGATAGGAGGATAATTACGCAACCAAATACAAAAACACAGATTTCATTGTCCTCATTTCCTCAGAGCGCAAGAAAGATGGCTGTGTTGACGTAAACATACCTTCGACATACTCGCTAGCTTACACTGGATGGCCGCATGATATTAGCTGTGATGTGTTTGTTTATCATGTAAAGCCAGCAGCTGGTGATATCTTTTGTGATGAAAACAAGAATGGTTTTCATGATGTTTTGGTGAGTGATTTGCATATTTTGCACACTATGAATTATGTGCTTTTAAAGTTAAGCTTTAGTGCAGAAATTGTTAGCAAATAATAAAAAATAAAAAAATACCGTCTTGCAAACATAGTCTAGGCGTCGTAGACCTATCGCTGGGCCATGGACTTCTAAATAGTAGCTGGGCTGGGCCATGTCGATAATAAATTCAAACATTTCTAATTGCATACAGCTGCGGTTGCTTCAAAACAAATGGTTGTTTTCAGTGCAACATTCGATCTGGTAATGGAAGTATTTTGCTAAACCAAACAACGACCATTCCTTTCGAGCATGGACTGGTTACTCTAGATGAACTGTATGAAAATTCCACTCTGAATTACCGGTTAGACCTCACTGTAAGTATATATTGTACATAGTCGTTTGAACGAAGTTAGGACAAGCCTTAACCGTTCAAAGACACAAATAACTGTTATCCTAAACCCACAAACATTCTCACAAAATCAATTTGATTTTTTTGTTTATTTTGTTTCAGCTGTTTAGTTTTTCATTACACTTTGTAAAGATCATGATTCGGAGTCCCTATAATGTTGTTTAAAAGTTAGGTTCACTGCTTGTTAGTAAGTATTATTTCCACACATTATTAAAAAAACTCCATGACTGAAAGCACATTAATTGCGTAATGGTGAAGCGCAGGAAGCCAATACACAGCGCATTGCAATCATTCCTGTAAAGCGGTCAAGTTAATCAAGGTAGATTTGTGTTGCATTTTACTCAACAATTTACAGTAAACGACGTATTAACCCATGCAGTGTAACGAATTGTGGCGATTCGTAAATGTGTGCTGGCAACTCCTAAGCGAGCATGTACAGCGCATTGATCGCCTTCTCGCGATAGAAGGATAAATACGCCACTAAAAAATTTTTTGTTTTGTTTCAAATAGAAATTTACCAATTTAATCTTTCGCAACTAGGCCTATTGCAGCAGGTTACATGCTATTTAGTTACTAGAAACTCACTACAACAGTGGTTCCCATACTTTTTGTCGTGGCGATCCCTTTAAAAATTTTTTGTAGATACCGCGACCCCCCATTATATTCTTTCCTCAGTGCCAGGGTTGAAAAAAATCATGATTTTTTTTTTGAAAAATTTCTTAAATCGGATTTTTTTAATTGAAATCAGATTTTTTTGATTTAAATGGGATTTTTTCAAACAAAACAAACTTTTAGTAAAATATCTACGATGGGGGGTAGGGGGATGCTCACTCTTCTCTCATCATCTGCTGAAATGATTATTTCTGCCGTCATTTTGAATTTTGTTTGGTTCTTGCGTCACAGGACCAGACAAGTAAAATTTTTGAGTCATGCATTTTTGTGAAATTAAAAAATTAAAATATTTCTGTGATGCAATAATCCAAATCCTGTAATTAAAAGTTTGATTTTTCCTTTGCATTAATGTATCTACTCAGGATTGCAAACCCACAGTAGATACATTAATGATTAATGTATCTACTTTTGCTGGTGAATCTACATTAATGTATCTACTTTTGCCGGTGAATCTACTCTAGAATTGAATTGAATCTCACCATTACAGAAGATCGAAACGTCTCATTTTACAAATTTAAAAAATTGTTCAAAGCTAAGTGTCTGGCAAAGCATGTAGAATAAGTAACAACGTTGTGATATAGACCTATGTATAGCTGTTTGACATTTCTTTGGATAACTGTGTTTGTCTACTGTGTTAACGTTTATTTTAGTTTGTTTTAATGCATGAACGTTTTTTAATTTTTACTACAGTTTTGTTTTTGATGTGTACGTTTGGATCAAGTTTTTTGTGTCGTGTTTTGTAACCTGCTTAAGGTACAGCAGACTCAAAGATGACCGAATGGTCTTTTGCTGTTCCTTCAGCGCATGTCATATAAAGCGTTTGGAAAATAAACTTGACTTGACTACTCTGAATTTACTGCAAGAAACCACACAGTAACATTATACGCATAACAAATCAACAAACACGCATTTGCAGATTAAATCATAAAGCAAAAATGCGAAAATAAATTTAAAAAATTGCAAAAGATTTTGTTGATTTTTATTGGTTGATTTTAATCATGATTTAAATCAAATCAATGATTGAAATCATTTTATTTAAATCAAACCAACCCTGCTCAGTGCATTTAGAAAATAAGCACTAAAATGTTTTTCTTGCATTTATTGACAAATCAATGAGTTGGTTGACTTAGTGGGTCTGCACCTAATCGCGAAATTCGTTAACAGATTTGCAAACTGCTTAACTGATCTTTGTAGTAATATAATTAACTAATACTGGGCTACTTCGTTAATAGATTTCAATTTGCAGCTACAGCACACTTAATCCTACAATTATGTGGTCATAGTTTATTACATCACGCTTGACGCGTACTGATGCAATAAGGAAAAGTGAAGCCATGTTAATTTTTTCCTCCTTAAGCAGCTGTTTTCGTCGCATGGTAATTTCATTGTATTGTGATGCAACAATGTTGTGCTACAAAGCAATCCGAATAAAATGGCTCGATGAAAAGTGACACACTACAAGGCGCATACGGGTTCTACTAGCGGACCGGTACCTATAGTACTACCGGTAGCGACCTCTTTAAAGTACCCTGCGACCCCACTAAGGGTCGTGTCCCACAGGTTGGGAACCACTACACTAAAAAAAGTCAGCGCTTTTGTTTTCAATCACTGACATCTTCATTTTAAGGAGATCGCCAGTGGGAATTGTTTGACAGCTCATCTAAGGCTGAACCTTACCACGTCAAAACAATGTAACGCTTTTACAACAGATGGCTTCACAAGGAGAAAAATCATCGACGACTCTTTGCAAGAAACATGCCACGGTAATAACTATCTAACTATCAATTTTATGCAATGTTCTAAAACATGCACATTCAAAATATCTACGTGCTGCCTGGCAGTAGTTTAGATTAGATGCATATTTATCCCCCCAATTTCGAGAAAGAGATCAATGCGCTATAACGAGCTCGCTTAGAAGCTGCCAGCCATCTGTCTATAACGCCAAGATGGGAGAACCTCGCCCAGTGCCTTTTCCAACGGCACAGCAAGTAAACTTACCAGCTTGTTTTCTACACTGTCCCTTCTTTGCTGAGCGTCAAGCAGGAAAGCTGCGAATACCAATTTTAAAGTGATTGTTTGACCCGACTTGGAATCAAACATAAGTCTACGGCTCCAGGAGCGGATGCTCTAACCACAGGACATAAAATTACCTGACGGACATCATTTCGCATACGTTGGCAACTGATGTGTTTAAGAAAATTTTCCTTCATCTCTATGAAATCTACTGTTTCCACTTTAAACTTTCCGAAGGAACAAGTAATGCGTTTTGCTGGAAACGGTGAGCTGCATTGCTTGTTATTCTCGATCTTTCACTTTTTCTCAAGTCCCTTCACTTCGGTGCCATTTTTGCATCATTTTCCAGCCATATTCACCTGATGAACTCAAAATAAGAGCGAAACCGGTTGTGGACTGCTACTCCATTCCCTGCATTGCTATTTTTTGCGATGCTTTCTTGTCATCTACCCTCTCCTAATCTTTAAGTCTTATATCCCGTTACTTTCGAAACTGCGTTGCTTCATGCACTGACTGTAACTCTAATTGTGCATCGTGGGAAGGCAAGATATTCTTGCTTCGAGGATTTAAGTGACGTATCATTATCACGGAATCGATGCAGAAGAGTCTATCTTGACCAAAATCCAACCAAACTGGGGAACCTGGGCGCTTCCTAGTTTGTTCTTTATAATTAATACAAGGGTAACCGAAGTTAGCCTACCAAAGTGGTCATTGGGCAGTCCACACTCCGATGTTCTAACCACAGGGTCATTTAAGCTGTCAAAGCAATAGGTAACAATTATAGCAGTACCGACATCAGTAACGGTTTTCCGCCATGTTGTTACGACAGACACAACAACTGGACGAAAAAACACGAGCTGGTGTAAGAAATGAAGGAAGTAACACAACAAAAACTCTACGTATGTTGCAACTCCCTAGCTGAGAATTGGCACTAACGATACTAAACGACAGCAGTCTGATCAAGGTTGCCAGGCCCAGAAATCAAAAAATGCCAAACAGCTTGTCAAATAAGGTCAAACAGCTTGAAAAAAGGCCAAATTTGCCAATTGTTAACAGTTTTGAAATTTTTAAATATCCACATGAGTATTGGCATTAAAGCAATGTTGGCAGGGTAATACGTAGGCATTATAAGGAAGATGAAAGAAAATCATAAGAAAAATCTGTTTACAGGCTTACTGTGCATACACTTTTAGCAACCTTTGATGTGCAAGGTTTTCTTCCGCAGTAAACGTACCGTAACTTACACGACAAAACTAGCCTGTATAGTATATACAGTATTACACCTAAAAATTATATGCCAGACAAATACAAAAAACGCATGTTAAGCAATAAAAACACTGCGCCAACATCATTCCAGGCTATGTCACAATTTTCAATGTTGCATTCGTGACTATGACGTAATAAAGGCCAAACACCATTTTCCACTGTCAAACCACTTCAAAAAAGGCCAACCTGGTAACCCTGTCAGGTATACATCAAGCAGGATCTATTTGCATAAGTTACTGCTAATTGGTTAATAGCTCTATTTGATAACAAATTAGAAGCCATACATTCCAGGCTAATTCTGCAAATTTGTTGTTATACGAGACGAGATACTGCACTCTTTCATTGCTCAATTTGCGCTTTCAAATGCTTTTCGTTTCAGTTACCAGCAGATCCTGTCCAAAACTTTCTGTCGACCCACAGTTGTCATATGAATGGTACCACAACGGAAAGATTCTGCCACAATTTACTGAAAAGGTATGTAAATTAGCCTTTCACTGACAGATCAGCGTTTTTCAACCGGGGCAATTGACTCCCCTAGGGTGACGAGACATCAACCAGGGGGCCACATACGCAAGATTCATTAATAGTGACTAACCACTAAAGTCACCGGACTACGAATGAAATATCGACAAAAATTGTATTGCAACCAGGCGCTGGTGTTAAGAGTCTGTAGAAAGGGGCCACAAAGTATAAAAGGTTGAGAACCGCTTTTACGTCGCTTTGCAAAACCTAACAACTGCTATTTTTCCACTTTTCTATTTTTGAGAAACAGCACTTCTTGTGTTGTAATGTGTTAAACGGACCATAATGTTTTCAGAGTGAGTTTCTCAGCAATAACATAGCGTTAGACTCTGTAGTGAAGTTTTTCTTTACTAGCTTTTGTGAAATACTCTTTGTTTGTTTGCTCTTTTATACGCTCTTGTGAGGTTTCGCTCAATGAATCTCAGAATATTTTTTATATCAAATCAAATCTTCATTATACTCGCCGTATTACGCCGAAGCGTGTAACGAGTTGCGGGGCCCATCTCCGCGGCTTAGCGCCTGGGCAACACAGCTCCGAAGAAACGTCGCAACGGTGGTGAGTCGTTGGCGACACTGTGTCGATTTGACCGGCCCGGGAATCGAACCCCAGACCTCCCGCACCGTTAGCGTGCGCTTAGCAACTGAGCTAACGGCCGGTCATATTTTTTATATTATATTTTTTATATTTCATTTATAATTACCTAACCTAATTCAGTTTTGACACTTTCTCGTGATAGTACGGTAATGTCGTCCAAGTGAACGAACTTTGAACTAACAAAAATTTTTGGCAAAAAATTGACTAGTTAGGTTTTGCAAAATGACGGCAGCACTGTGCCACACTCCGCGGCACCCAAACCGTGTTTACCAGCGTAACAGTTCATTTATCTCATGTAAACAAAAATAACTATATTGTGGGCTTACACCTTAAAACTTCAGACAAAATTCTGTGAGCTTCTATTGTATGCAAGTTTTTTGTTAGTGTTTTTAATTTTTCATTTGGTAGATTATTTAGTGATTAGGGCGCAGCGCAGTTCGTTTAGCGTGAGAAACCCTGAGTTTTTGTATTTTAACTCTTTAATTGCATACGATGCTTGTCATAATGATGAATTCGAAGTAACTGTGTAAATAGCCTACACATAGGCCTACTGTAATTGAGCCTACTTCAAATTCAGAAATCTGATCACTTTTCCATGTCTTGATTTATTATCATAGCTGTTTCATCGTTATATGGATGTAATACGCAACCTCAAATCAAATTTTCATACACTCGCGATATTACGGTTGAAGCATGTAACGAGTGGTGGGGCTCATTTCCGCGACTTTATAGCGTCACAGGTTCAAAGAAACGTCGCAGCGGTGCGACGCACCGATAACAAAGTTTTGGGGTTAAAAAACAAACTATAACCCGCAAACGGACTTATTGACAAAGAAATGATTGAAACTCAAAGCCCAACGTGTATTTGTTGGTTGTTTCCAAGGTCTTGTACATTCCGTCTGTTTCTTTTGAAAATGCTGGAAGTTACTCGTGCGCAGCAATTTATAAAGGGGAGGAACGAAAAATATCAAAAGAAACCTATTGCATCATGCGTAAGTTTCGTACTGAACAACCTGCTGCAATTGTTGTATGAGGTTAAAGCGGTGGTTTACAACTAGGCTTACGCGGAGCCCTAGGTTTCCGCCAGAACAGTCCAGAATTTCCGCAAATTTACAATGTAGAGCTGGGTATAAATAAAATGCATGGGGCTTCCTCCAATTTCCGCGAAGTTCATTGTGGTTCCATTTTACTAGAAACGTTGGAAACCACTGGTTTAAAGCAATTAAGTAGTATCGGTACACTATATTTTGAAAATAGAAGACAAGTTTGCGTTCATCGGGTCTGACATATTCAGATTCAAACGTTCTACCGATGCAAGTTTCTTTATTTTTTACGTTTCGCCTTCCATTCGGAAGGCTTCTTCAGAAATAACAAGCGCACACTCTAAACGTTTTTGGAAAATTTTCTAATTTTCCAATCTCCAAGAAAATTTTCCAAAAACGTTTAGAATGTGCGCTTGTTATTTCTGAAGAAGCCTTCCGAATAGAAGACGAAGCGTCAAAAATAAAGAAACTTGCATCGGTAGAACGTTTGAATCTGAATACACTATGTTTTGTTAGGTCTGCAGTCATAAATTGGACTAATAGCAACTAATAGGCCTATATTTATGCAACTTGTTGTTTTAAATGTTCAAAGTATTGAAAGAGTTGGGGAAGCAGTTGTTTCAAAAAAGAAACAACTTACTTTAGCATCTAGGTCTTTGCTTTTAAGTCCCCGAATACAATTCAATTATAGCAGTACATGAACAATTCGGCTTTACACCAACTTTTGACGACTAATATTTTGTTACGTTCGTGTTGTGTTTTGTTTACGTTTTTTGTTACTTTTGTCAAAAGATTTTGATCTGAATTTCCGTCGGTAAAGAGCGCAGTTAAAACGTATAATAAATCCACGGTTGATACATCCAATTTGTGCTCGGAACGACTTTATCCATTTATGATCGGAACGAAATTTTCCTAACCTTTTCCCGTTGAAAAAACTCCGGTTGATAAATCCATCCTCCGCTTAATAAATCCAATTTTTATTACGATCATAGGTAATTGTTAATAAATAAGTGCAAACAAACGGCAATGTATTTTGAATTACTGAACAAACAACACGCGATTGTCATTTTAAACCATCCGATTTGGAATACAGCTTTTTCTGTTCTAACAAATATTAGAAATCGTTAAAACAAATGCATTTTTACCCCCTAGGGGTGGTTTAGATAGCGCTATAGGAAATTCGTTCAATAAATTCGCCGCTGAATAAATCTAAAATGGACAGGCCCATGGTGGATTTATTAAGCGGATTCTGCTGTACTATTAATATTATTATTAACAAGAGTGTAATGACTAAGCTTTACTGCAGTGCTCTTTATCTCTAAAAGTTCACAAACTTCTAAAACGTTGTTACAAAACGTACGGGTTTGTTTTTCACTAACATGATGTGCAGTAATGACCGACATTACTTATTTGCATGAGTAATAAGTATCTAATATTTTGTTTTGTAGCTGGAGAAATGCTAGATAACCCTCCCAATTTAGTATGTTCCACCAATTCAATTGCTAAAGTTGCTGGTGAAAATGCCTTAATGAACTGCAGCGTAGATTTCGGGGAAAGCTCAATCAATGAGTTTTTCTTCAACATTGGATGGAAAAAAGTAGGTTTTGTTTCAATTTGTACTCTGTAAGTCTGCATGTAAATTGGTGCTCATCAGCAGGAGTTCTATGGAACCTTAGGGTTGCAATAATAAACAAATGCTTTCACAAGAGTTCCTTTTTTTTTTTCAAGCCACATAACTGCAGGATAGAATTTTATATTAGTGAATTATCTGCATCACCGAAGATGGCCTAGCTGAGCGTCGAACCCGCGAAACCAGTTTCGAAGCCCAACTCGGCCAGCTCCATGTACTGTGCTCACAAAAGTTCCTCACCTCAAACTAATTCGGTCCTTACGTTGTAACCAGCGCGCGGTTAGTTAGTGGCATATTTATCTTCCTATCACGAGAAAGCGATCAATGCGCTATACGAGCTCGCTTAGGAGTTGCCAGCTATCAGTCTGCCGCACCAAGATGGGGGAATCCCGCTAAGTGCCATTCCCAACGGCACAACAAGTATACTCGCCGGCTTGTTCTCCACACTGTCCCTTTAATGCTGAGCGTCAAGCAGGGAAGCTGTGAATACCAATTTAAAAGTCATTGGTTTGACCCGACTAGAAATCAAACCCGAGTCTACAGCTGCCGAGACGCACGCTCTATACCACTCGGCCATTTGAGCTGTTATAACTTCCAGGTTTTGCATGTCTTCCAGTATGCGGGAGAAGCACAAACTGTGCCATGACGATTTGTTTATTTAGCGGTTTCTCCTTATAAATAAGAATGACAAAACTAAACAAAGTAAGTACAAAAGAGATAATAATATGAGAAATATTTGAATTTTTCAAAACGTTTCGATTTACGCTTGAACCATTGTCAATCCTATTCAAATAGAACGAGTTACTAAATAAATTTAATGAATTCTATTTGAACCAAATATTTGAATGTTAAATACTATTGGATTTGAATTTTAATACCAAATAGATTCTAGTTGAATAAGGTTGAAAATAGTTTAAGTGTAAATTGAAACGTCTAAAAAAATTCAAATGCTTCCAATATAATATTGCCTCTTATTTTTGTGATTAAATTATTCAAAAATTTCATAAATTGTGCTCCGAAAACATTTTAAAGTGTATTTTTTTTTTCTTTAGAATAATGACGTGGAAAGATTCGCCTGGTGCGAAAACAAAAACTTCTTTATTGGATTACCCGGACGCGTCTACTGTCTGTTGTAAGTTGGATCACAATTAAACAGCCGATTGGTGGCACAGACATCAAAAATAGCCAAAAAGAATGCGACGTAAACTACCGGCATACGCTACAACTAATTGCGATTTTTTGTTACCGATTCACCAACACTTGTTCTGTGTTTAACTTCATGTCTGGAAGTTAACCTTCATGTACTGGGAGACATTGACTTGACTTGACCAAACGCTCTGCTGATACAAAAAGGTTTGAAACTACTGGTGTAGACGGAGTTAAGTTCAAAGCATTCTAAGCCTTCAAACAGTGAAAATCAAAAAAAATATTTACAACAATTTTGTAACCTTCAAGTTAGGAAGTGGCCAAAACATCGCTATCGGTGTGGCAGGTCACAGGTTCGATTCCCACCCGATCAAATCCAACAAAGTGTCGCCAATCGCGTTTCTTCGGAGCTGTGTTGCCTAGGCGCTAAGCAGCAGAGATGGGCAAAGCCTGTTGTTACATCACGCTTTGGCGTAATACCGCGATTAGCATGAAGATTTGATTTGGTTGGACAATTTTGTTTGTTGCAGTGAAATAAGAGAAAAGTGCTTCGCCGCGGTGCCTACATCGAAGGAAAGAAAAACAAATTTGGCAGTTGTGCATTTTCAACTCCATATAAGGTGACTTACATGCAAAATTATTCTTGCAAATGAATGTTTCGATGATAAGCAACCTCACCGTTATGTATGTGACATCACATATAACTGCAATAAGTAATTCTGCATCGTTAAGTCTCTGACTCATACCCTCCACCAAAACTAACAAGAAATCGCTAAAAGTTTTTTATAACTCCTAACTCACTTCATACAAATCCCATCAAGATTACAATTCAATGTGGATGAGATAGGTCATTGTTTTTTGACGTTGCATGTTACTAGTGCTTTCCATAAAAAAATGTGGCGAGTTTGCTTAGTTTTCGGTTATTGCTCAAAGTTTTCATGAAAAAATAGTATTCTGGGTTGCTCTGATGGATCCTCAATTCTTTGATAAACATTGGAATACGATAAATGTGGGACGAAAACATGTTAAAAAAAAATAAGCTAATTTATTACGGTTTTTATTTTTTACTTTGCTTATTTTCTGGATTTTCTGCGGTTATATTTTCCCTCCTTGGTAAACATTGTTGTTTCAGAAATATCACCGACAGCGATTTTGGGGATTACCTCGTAATTATCGAAACAGTTTCGGGTCGAAATGCGACCTACACTGTTCAACTGAAACAAAATCATTTGCCAGTGCTAAGCCGTCGACTTGTTGTGTTAATTACGTGTTGCATGACATGTGTAAAAGTCATCCTATTGGCAATTGTAATAAAACGACACGCCTTGTATTTCAAACTTCTCTATAGAAAATGCTTTTCACGCTCAGTAGTAGGTGAGTATGAAATTTATCTATGCTCTTAGTTATGTTATTGCGCATGTGCCACAGACAAAAAATCGCACCAAAATGAAATCTTTATTATATTCGCGGTATTACGCGGAAAAGCGTAACGAGTGGCGGGGTCCTTTTCTAATGCATAGTACCTGGGAAACACAACTCCAAAGAAGCGTTAGCAACACTGTGTTCGATTTTACCTACAGTACAAGGAAATTAAACCCCTAACCCTCCGTGCCCACAGCGATGCTCATAACCACTGCCATAAAGATCGCATTCAACTTTTTATCGACACCTACTGTAAGTTAGCACCTTAGACAAAACACTAAAAAATGAATAGAAAGAAGCATTATGTGTTCAAAACCCATCTGGCAATTATTGAAACTTACATATTTGGTTGAGCGACTTATATCAGTACTTCACATTACCGTTTTGAAGCAGTTCAATTAATTATAGAAATACACACAGTTAATTTATTGTAAGTTTAATACTCTTTGATTTCGTAGTTTTTACTGCTTATTGGTATTGCAAACTTGTTGCTTCGCTAATGTACTGCACATAGTCCATTACTTCCTTTCGCCAGAATCATATTTGAAGCGACACGGCACCTTAAATTATGGATGTTCCGACTAACACCAGTAGTGGTTTCAAACCGAAGTTACATAGTCCCACAATCGTAGCCGATTATACCAAGACAGTGGTGTGAAGTTTCATTTTTTAACCTACGGATAAATGCGAAAAGAAATTGTCCGTTATTCGAAAAGACACAAATTTTACTTAGCTTAAATACACATAAGACATTAAATTTACTATATCATTGTTATGTATACCTGAAACATACTGCGCCTGAATAGTCTTTCTCACAGCAATGTCTTTGCGAAATTACCTTGATACAAACTTACAGTACTTAATTAAAGCCTCTGCATTAACGTGGTACAAAATACAGTATTAAAATTGGTGCCCTGTGTTAGTATAACATGCGTTGAGCGATTCTGGCGAAAAATTGTTAGCATGACATGCGTTGAGCAATTCTGGCGTTGAACGCTTGTTGTACCCCAAAACAAAATCTTTTCCGTATTTCGTTTCGAAAAATACGTCCACTAAAAATTTCATTGCTTGAATCAATGTCCATAAAATCTGAAATTCGTTAAACCGATAGAGACAAAATCTAAGTTCGACAGTAGGCCTATACAGCCTGGGAAATTTGGGATCGACAGTAGGTGTAAATACCGTGATGTGCAGTAAAAGAGCCATATTCTTATTAAGACATGCTCACACTAACACATTAATTAGAAATAGCGATAATTGCTTTGTAAAAACAACGCTTTTGTATCTTTTATTGAAAACCATAAGGGCCGACGAGGTAATAGCTCGCCAACATTTTCTGGTTGTAATTACTTCCTTCTTTATATTTGCTTGTAAGGATAGACGCACAATCATTGTTTGCGCCATCATGAGCAATGGAATTATTCCATTAACATCACATGTTTGCACTGCATCAAGCACAAAACTAATACCGTAAAACCATGGGTTTAATTTTTTGATATGCATAATACAAGCTTGAAAAAGGTAAAGAAACACTAAAGTGGAACAGCAAGCGCACATTTACACCCTGTCCAATGTAAGTGGTCCTAAGCCCAACGGGCTTCTGCATCATAATCAAATTTTTGATGTCATAAGTTCATAACCAAAAAAAGTGATTGTGACATCAAAATTTTATTGTGATGCAGAAAGCTCGTTGGCTTTAGACTCATTTAAATTGGACATGTGGACAAGGCAATCGCGTAACCAAGTCTGACAGCCTGCAAGTTGCAACAAATATCAACCATGAATGATAAAACGCTGTTAGTGGACATACAAAAAAAACAAACCAAATACTATTTACCAAATACTACTACAACAAGCAAACCAAATACTACATACACCAAAAACCTTTCACATCTCCCGCTAGTGCCGAGTGCGGGAGATGAGGAAACGACACGAATAGTAGGGCATCGTTAATCTTTTCGCTGAGGCTCAAAAACCCGATTGCTCAGCTCCAAAGTGAAAGCTCCAAACCAGTTCTACTCAAAAACTTTTTGAGATAGTGCACAGGCAGCACCCTTCCTGCCATTCGATGTACTAGTTATGTATTTCAAATGGAAAAAATAGACCGAAGAAAAGAATATTTAAAAAACAACAACCATACAATAAACAAAGGCAAAAATCCTTTTATTTTAATCCCTCTAATAAAAATACCATGTAGTCATGCAAGCATAAAAAAGTAGGTATACGCGAAATTACGATACACAATACTCTAGAAACATGCTGTGATCAAGGTAAAATAATACTCAGCATACTTATTTCCTAATTGACCGCGTACCGGGAGTCAACCGCTTGCGTCCCAGCACAAATACGCCTACCAAAGTTTGCTTAGCACTGTTCCAAACTGATACACCAAGCGTCCGTACGCACACCCGACCACGTCAGAGCAGGCAAAGATACTTACGACCGATCAAACTTGGGATTAAATAGTCTCCAACGCTTGAAGCGTTATTGGAAATTGGTGATAGTTTATCGACAAAAGACTGTGTTACCTAACGTGTAATTGCATCGCTTTTCTGATTCAGATGACAAGAATTATGGAGCTGTGCTTTGGTACAATCACTCGACTGAAAACGACCAATTTTCCCAAATTGAAACTAATGAAATCATAATTCAAACAATAAATCATCTTGAAAATATGAACTATCAAGTCTACGATGAAAATAGAGACGAAGCGAATGGGCAATGTACGGGAGTTTTATTTGTTTATCCATTTTTTCATTTCGCTAACATGTATATTCCCATTTACCCTGTCCACATGTCAGTTTTAGCGGTTCCAAAGGCCAACGAGCTTTCTGCTTTCACACTAAAGTTTATGTCATAATCACTTGTTTTAATCAAAATACTGAAAATTTGCTCTTGATGCAGGAATAACGTGGCTTCATTTGGAACCGCTTGAACTAAACATCTGGACAGGTAACTGCTTTGAAAGCAATAAAAAGTGCTTCATAAAAATGCTAGTAACCTGTGTTAGTTGTGTCTACCACTTAAACAACTTGCCAAGTACCTTTTTTGTGGCACAAGTGAATTTGTGAAGTACTCTTCACTAGGGATGTGCCGAGTCGAGTCCGAGTACTCGGCAGAGTATTAAGGCATTACTCGGACTCGGGCAAGTATTAATTGATACTCGGCCGAGTATTAAACCTTTTTTTGTTTTGTATCCGAATTGGAGTCATTTTGACCTTTTTTTGCTTTGTATCCGAATTTGAGTCGAAATTAGAACTTCTACGGACGTGATGACCTTTTTTTTTGCTCTTCACCTAATTTTGAGTTTATATTTTGACGTCGTAGATACTCGGATTCGGCCGAGTAATGTCGTGAATACTCGTTACTAGGCGAGTCCGAGTAATTTTCTTTGAGGCACATTCCTACTCTTTACTGCATTGTTGCTAAGCAAGACTGTGAATCACAATATTGGAGTATTTGGTTAACAAACACACAGACGCTCAATACTTCTCAGATCTAACTTTCATATATGTGTTTTTTTATCAGACCGAGCAAAACTGATGCAAGTTGTTATCCAACAAAGCCACAGAGTAATCATCTTTTTAACTGCTAATTTCATCAAAGACGACTGGAACATGCTAGCTTTAAATCAGGTAGGCCTGATTTGTTTCCCTGTTACACTATAATGTCTTGTTACTTAAAGGTTATCAAACCAAAACTGGATGTAGTACATGATGCTCTGCTTGTCCTTGTGATTGCTGCGTCCATTAAATAAAAAACTATATCAGTCCGCACAGGAACATTTTGTAGCTGGTAACACACTAAGTATTTTTTAGAACTTTTTGTCGTGTTAATCAGAATTAGTGCAATTGGAAAACCTCAGCAGCTATTTACGTAAATGTGACTGTATTAGTTTGTTAAAAAAAAATCAAACCTTTATTTTACTCGCGGTATTACGCTATAGCGTGTATGGAGTGGCGGGGCCCATCTTCGTGCCTTAGAGCCTGGACAACACAGCTCGGAAGAAACATGCTACCGGTGGCAAGCCGTTGACGACATTGTGATCGATTTGACTGACCCGGGATTTGAACCCCAAACCTCCCATACCGACAGCAGTGTTTCAACAACTGAGCACACCTGCAAGTTTTATGCGCTACCTTGAACATTAAAGGTGCGATCACTGGGACGTTGAGACCTTTGAGACATTGTGTAAGTTTATGTTATTGTGACATCACATTCCCACAAAGTCACATCACAATAAGATAAACCTGCACAATGTCTCAAAGGTTTCCACGTCTCAGCGCGATCGCACCTTTACACTAACGAAGCAACCAGAAAAGGCTGCATGCACACTTGTACCATAAGCTAACCTTATTTTTTATGACGGTGACACTATACTTTTCAGAGCTTCATAAAAATGATTGAATCAGATTCCAAGCTCATCTTCATCTTGCCTTCAGGGATAAAAGCATATTTAAAACAGAGAGCTTCAGAAAATGACAACACATGCCGGGTTATACTTACTGCCATTAAAGCAAGTATTATAAACTTGAAAACCATATATAAACTACAAGAACAAACAAAGAGTTCCGTTTGAAAGCGGTTTCTCGTTTTTATAAGAATCATAAATTACGAAATTGTACTGAATACTTTATCTACAAAAATGTATTTTTTGACCAGCGCTTTCCTGAATTTTCGTCAGGGCTATACAAACGTATTATTACTATCGTTATTAGATAAAAACAGTCCAAACTGTATTTCACATCAAACCATCATTCATTCCACAACCCGTCGTCTATTTTTCTCATTTACAAGTAGATAATGTAGCTTTTACGTGTAAGACTAAATAAAACATATTACGACAAAGCACAAGCACTTTCTGATCCTTATACAATCAGACTGCTTTCAAAAGTTTAGCGTCTTTGCCTTGTGTTCTTTCTAAAGCTGATATTTATGCTTAGTTTGCATTTTCTAATTTTACAACGATTTGCTATTATGCTTACAGTAGTTTGGTTTAGTTGCAAATTTATTCTCTTACCACGAAAAAACGATCAAAGCGTTATAACAAGCTCGCTTAGAAGTTACAGGCCATCCGTGTACCACACGAATATAAAGGGACCCGCTAAGTGCTTGTTCTAACGGCACAACAAGTAAACTTGACGCCTTTTTTCCACACTGTCCCTTTAATGCTGAGCGTTTAGCAGGGAAGCTGTGATTCCAATTTTCAAGTCATTGGTTTGACACGACTCTGAATCAAACCCGAATCTACCGCTCCAGAGGCAGACGCTCTTACCACTCGGTCACCCAAGCTGTCGTGCAATTATTTACAGACATTATCATTTAAAAAGCATCAACAGCAAGTAAAAATTCCTAAAAGGAAAAAATTACAAGATCTCCTGAAACTTTAAGGATAAAAACACAATTGATGTTGAGAAGTAGCACATGCCAACCTCGATGGAGTCTTGCAAGTTTACCCTGCAGCTTTTATTGATGCAATAACATGTCAATTTTTTTAGATGAACACCAGCATCTTGTGGCAAAATAACAAAAAGTTTAAATTTCATCTTCAATTAGCCATGCCAAAACTAAAACAAAAACCGGACACCGGTCGCAATGGGATTTATAACTTCTTTCCACTCTTATCACAGTCTAGCAATGGTAAGTTCCTGTGCCGACTTTGTCATTTACGCCAAGCAATAGATCCTTTTCTGCGTGAAACACGCACCATTTAAGCGACAAGCAATTCTTTCATTTTACTATAGTACAGGCATACCAAAAAGCAATATATTAAATTAACAAGAGGTCTCCAATTTTGTCGGTAGTCTACACTAATCAACAAAATTCATTGGACGTTAAAGAATCTAAAGTTCATCATGAATCAAGATACTAGAGTTTTTATATCGAAAAACAGCTACAGTTTTTGTCTCTTTTTATTGTACAGTTTCCTTGTCCTTCGCTCAAATAAGGAGAAAAAACTTTTAAAAATCTGAAGAAAGTACAAATGTACACACTCACAAAAATAACTACTGTAAATATTAATAATCTTACAATGGTAACGACGTCGTTCCACATGACCTGCTGAATGACTTTTCATTCAGCAAGCCAGGTAGGACGACATCGCTTTGCTGTAGCATTTGGGCAACACAGGGAAATTTGACTGGAGTGATACGTAACTCTGTTTTATGAATACGTAACTCTGTTACGTATCACAAAAATTAAGTTTTCTTAGGTATAAGAAGCAGGCGTTTGGCTGATCTAAGGTTAAGCTTTCTGAGGAGTGTACTTTTTACGTGAGTGGGGCTGATGAGGGCCAATAGGCCGAAACAGTGCTGTACCGTTCTACGATAATCTTATAACGGTCATTTGTAATATGTATTGAATTAATTGCTGCACTGAACAATACTATTACTACTTTCAAATTATTATTTTTCTTCAGAGCAAACTTCAATGCATACTTTGAACGAGTCCGAACATAAATTACAGCAGGATATTACAATGCTTTAAAATGAAAGATGAATTCACCATATTTCCACCGATGATTTCAGGAACTGCTGCAACTTCATACAATTTTGTTTCCCCGTAACTTTACACCTATAATTTACACGTTGTGTCTGTTATATTTATTGTACAGTATTTCGTTGTTACCTTTTTGTGTTTCTGAGTACGGATGACGTACTTTGCTAAACGAAAAAGCCCGTTGAATATACAGGATGGTCATAAAGTCCTGATGCAATGTCAAAATTGTTTTGCAAAGTCAATGCTCGAAATATCTTAACCAAGTTTAGGTTATTTTAATCAATGCTGCTTAAATTTTTATTCAAAACAAAATTTTGAGTTTCAGATACGACTTTCATATTTATGTTTTATGAATATGTTTAAACCAGTAATCAATTAACAAGGGTTTATTTACCGCATTCATGAAACACATAAGTCACATCTGAAACTCAAAATTTTGTTTTAAATAAAAACTACCGTATAAGCAGCACTGATTAAAATTAACCTGGTCAGAATATTTTGAGAATTAATTTTACAGAACATTTTTGAAATGGTACTAGAATTTTATAAACATCCTAATATTCAATGACGGATTTTTAGTTCTACGATACGCGGCATTAATTGCTGTTTTGCGTGAGCACTGTAGGTCTACATTGGTATAACCGCTTCGTTCAATATTGCCGCAATCAGTTCAATTGGTTGGTCCCAAACAGCACTAAATCAACTCAATCGAACAGGACAGCGAAAGACCAAAAACTAGTCCATTTTGTCAAACTGCCGAACATCTCAACAGAAACGACCATACTCTTTCATAAAGTCAACATTTTAAAAATTTCGCTAAATACAAACTCATTTAGAATACAATAAATATGGGACGAAAATACCTTAAGGAGGAAAAAATAAAATCATCATTCTTAAAATTGGCGTTTCGACAACATAGATTCAGCTGTCATCATCAGCAGGGTAAGCAAGGCAGTTTATTTTTTCTCCTTAAAATGATTCCATATTCACGCTTACGTCAATTTATAATATATCGATTTCGGTTAAAAACCATCCTCAGTATTCTTATTCCAGTATATAGTATTCAAATAAAAGATTCTACTTTTGACCGAAATCGATTTATAATAAATTAACGTAAGCAAGAATGTTGAATGATTTCGTATTTTACTAATTTTTGGAATACTTTGAAACTTATGCAAAATCGTCATGTGTATATCATTAATCTGCTGGCTATTCTCTCACCACCAAAATCGTTCATATTTAATATAAAATGCTTTAAGCACAAACAAAAGTATTTATCTGATTTCAAAAAGCTGTTTGTTTTACCACTAACATTAATCAACGTTAAATGTATTGAGGTTTCAAGAGCTAAAAAACGCACTAAAAATGAAACCTCAACATGGCACAGTGGTAGCTTATCAAAAAAGGCACCATGTAAAGTTGGTTTTTCAATATACCACTTCGAAAGATTGAAACCAAAAACAAACTTGTATTTGGCAATCTCATTGCTCCTGCATAGATTATATAATAGCCATAATTTGTTTTTGCATGTTAAACTGTCATACAATAACACGAAATTATTACGATGAATTATGCAAAGAGGTGTGGTGTTGAATATAGTTGCGTCAACACAGCACAAATTAATTATGCGGGAACGCAAAACAAGCGTCTTCCTGCACGTTTATTGCCGAACAATGATAGCGACAATTGATGAGTTATGGCATCACTAAATTCTCAGTACCATAATTTCTATTTTCGCACACAGATTGTTACACAGCATGGCAGATTGTAACGTAGCCTTTCATTGGCTTTATAATTGCTACAAGTAGCTCTCCGTTAATGGAAGTTACAGTGGTAAGCAGTAAAAGTCAGTGGTACTAACTTACTATTCTACACCCGCATACCTTTAGAAGTGGTGGAGGTAGCGGCTCAGGTTGAAGCCTCCAGCATCTCAGGCCTCCGCGACGAAGGGTAGATGCAGCTTTGGTAGAATGGCAAGGCCAGACCAAGTAAGACCTTCAACGTAAAAATCAGTGGTACGAGTTTTTAATAACTCATTGAATCACTTTTACTGCAGTTTGTTATAATAGTGGTATGAGAACCGTGCAGAATGTCACTGTTGATCCAGGTGAACCAAACATCGTTAAGTACTGAAGTTCTATCGCGAAGTAAAAACTACGGCAACCAATGAACTGGACTCTGTACCCTCTAACTCGGTTCGCGTCACGAAGTAGTACAAGACGGCCGGTGCGTAGCATCTCCCTATTTCAACGACACGCCATATTCCTGCAAACTGTGCATTGGTACCAGACAAGATTAATTCGTTGAGAGGTTCAGGCAAGCGCAGTTTGGTAACTGGATCAGGAGCAGGTTTGGTAATAGTCGCTGACAGTAGGCCTACATGCACTTTGGCTGTTACTCAGTTAAGTTTTACAATACAGAGCTTTGTCGAAAATTTGATAAAAATTTAATGCGATCTGAATAAAACGAGCACTATTAAAATTAGTAGTGTCAGTTTGAGCTTAACTTTTCAAATATTTAGAAGCTGATCTGAGTCAAGCTTCGTCGACAAAATATCACGTATAGTAGTTCAAAAATCTGTTGTATAGAAAAGCAGTGCAATACTAAAGAAAATCAATTACGCAACCAAAATTACCTCACTTATGAACGACAACCATGCGCCACGGTGCTTCCGTTTTTGGTAAAGATGGTAATGAAGCTCGATCTAAACAAGTAAGAAAATTAAGCAAATTTAAGCGTGTAACAAGACTGAAATTATTCCCAGTAGTAGATAGAAAGCCTACATTAACAGCATGGCTGACTAAATAAGTTTATGTACTGTTTTTAAGCCAATGTAGAAAGAAACTCTAGAAATACTCCGTCGAGTCAATGGAATCTTTAGTATATTACCAGTACGTAGCGAGAAATTTTAAAAGGGGGGGCCATAATTTCTACATTTTGTTTTCAAGCGCATTTCTTTCGGCAGAACAAATTTGAAGCTGATTGAGAAACAAGAAAGGCTCTAG